>JAPDEI010000010.1:0-600000 GCA_027569055.1 Aspergillus baeticus | reverse complement strand
CATAGTATCTCTTAGCCATGTGGAAATCTTGTTCCACGGCAACGCCATTTTCATGCATCCAGCCAAGGTTCCAATACGCCTGCGCACTATAATGAGCTTCGGCGGCTGTATGATAACAAGTAGAAGCTTTATCTGTGTCAAGCTCACCACCGATTCCGCTCAAGTAATAGTCGCCTATCTTAAGTAGCGAATCAATATTTGCCTGTTTGGCGGAACGAGTCCAGTTGATCAGAGCCAACGCTGCGTTTCGGAGCAAAGAGGACCGTGGCTTCCTCATTGCAGGGAGAAATTTCTCTAGTGGGAAAAGCGAGCGCTGCTCATCAAGAATGAACGCCACATTAGCCTGGGCGTACTCATAGCCTTGTTCTGCGGCCATCAGCGTTGGAATGAAGGCTCGATCCTTGTCCCCGCTCTCGTATGCGATGTTGGCTTCAATGAAGGAAGAGTGAATGATCTCCGCCTTCTCGGCAACCATTTTGTAGTATGACGCGGCGAGTCCGCAGTGCCTCTGCCCGCTAATACCACTGTTCGCTAACTCCGCCAAATAATAGAAGGCCTCCATCGAGCCCAACCGTGCAGCCAGTTCGAAATATTTCGTAGCTGTAGGGATGTCTCCTTGATCGAGAAATAAAACACCAAGCCGTGTCTCGGCAGCTGGAAGGTCTTGCTCAGCTGCGGGTATAAAATATGAGGACGCCTTGAACGCATCCTGTTTTACCCCGTATCCATGCAGATGCATGAGCCCAAGAGCATATTGGCAGAGCGCATCGCCATTGGTCAAACCATGCTTGAACCAAGTGTACGCCTCTGGGAAGCTTCGTTCAACACCCTCTCCGCGCAGATACATCAGCCCAATGTGGCCTGCGGCCTTGGATGCCAACTTTTCGACTCCAACCGGGTGGTTTGGATTCAACGACCCATCATTATTCCAATAACGTTTTGTTACTTGTTTAAAATACCTCATTGCCTTTCTGTAGTTCCTGGGAAGGCCTTTCGGGCCTTCGTAGTACATCTTGCCGAGGGTAAAAGTCGCCTTCAGTTCTCCTTTTCGAGACATGAGATCAAAATACTCCAAGAGATCTTCGAGACTTGTTTCCGTAGAACCCGCTGCATCGCGGAGCGCATTGGGTCCAGAAGTGGATACACTTGCGCCTTCACCATATACTCCGCCTTCTTCGTCAGCCCAGCGATACGATTCACGAACCATGGTGTGGCCACCAGGGGGTCCAGATCGCATATATTCAATAGCTTTGTCCGCAACTTTTTTGTAGTAGTACGTTGCCTCGTCGCAGTTTCTCGGAGTCCCGATACCGGTATGATGGCGGTATGCAAGAGTCATTTCCGACTTGGTATTGCCCGCTTCCGCCGCAAAGGTATGGTATAATAGAGCCTTGGCCTGGTCACGTTCCACTCCACCTCCCATGCCTGTGGCATACATGAACCCAAGCATATACTGCGCCGTGCTGTTTCCATTCCACGAAGCCAATTTTTCATACCAATGAAATGCCTGTTTGAAGTCCTGGGGATGTGAAAAGTTGCCATAGAAATTCATCTCTGCCAGCAGAAACATGGCGTCCGGGTCATGATCCTGAACCGCAGCGACTGTGAGCTCGTCAACGGCTTTGGCGATACTTGGGTGGATCTTTCTCCGCGTTGTACCACTCGACGGCGGCCCGTTCATGAAGAGTATCCGGAAAGCTTCTCGTGCAAAGTACCAGGTGTGACCGATAAAGCCAGACGGCTTTTCCGAAGCAGCGACAACAGGGATCTTCGCTTCGCGGAGAACATTCAAGGCATGTTCGACGTGGGCTATTAAGAAGTGTACCCTCAGCGGTTATTCCAGGGTAAGGGCAAATAGGCATCGAAAAGCATCTCACCATTTGGACGAGCGTCAGAGTCGGACCTATCGTCCCGCAGATAGGTCGACTCGTGGGTGGTATCTGAAAGAGGATATTCATCGTCGGAAGACTCCTTGAGATCATGAGCAAGTGCTTGTAGGAACACTAAAATAAGCAGAGGGCAGAGTCAGTCAATTCCAGATTTGAGCTGCTATATGTCGCGGGAGGCTCACGGAGAATCAGTGGCAGGAAGCGCCATGACCACAGGTACTTCATCATGCTTGAGAGAACTTGAGAAGAGTTGACAGGGAGAAACGCATGGCGACCCTTTCAATCAACAATGTGCTTGAATATAAACCAAAGTGCGGGAATCGCGCGGGATGAGGGTGGCCGGAAGCTGGGATCAATCCGAACACCTGTCGTTGCGGAGGTTCATTTCGCCGATACCACTTCCCCGACCTGACACATGGCAATATCCGTCGTATCACCGAGCACGTAATTTCGCATATTACCAAGACAATGGACATAGTATTCCGTAGCAATAGGTATAGAAACATTAAACCATCAGCATACAAGCACAGCTCATGAATTTTATGGGTGCTATTATTGTAACCTGTCTCCATGTCTTGATTTATACAGTGCTAACACGAGTCCTGTCAGCGAAGCACGTACGTACCCTTCAAGCCGTCAATAGCCATGGTGTGAGTATGTCTATCGAGATCTATTGCGGAGTATATCTCAGAGAATTACCAACTCAAGCCACTCTACGAGGATGGTTATTGTCATCATAAGATCTTTCATTTTTTCAAGTTTTTTGATCAAATTTTATCCCTTTCCCCCCTGTCCCAGAAGCAATATTCTAAAAAATGTATACAGGATGAAAGAAACACTCCAATCGCAAGCAGAACTAACGATGGTTTCCATGCAAATCGAGGGAACAGTAATAGAAAGGATAGTCGAATTTCAGAATTGCACATCGTGCGGAGACTGATGATGGGTCCCAGGAATCTTCAGCTCTAAATATTAAAAACAATCGCTTGCAGAGAGAAACGTAACGCATCACCAACCCATAGGAATTTGTTCGCAATTTCGGAGACTGGGTTAGGGACTCAGAATAACATCGACAGGCTCGGGTTAAGGCGTGAGGTAATCCACATACATTAGGAGGAAGGGGATGAAGAATAATTGCAACAGAAAAGGGTGAAAAAGGCTAAACATGCCCAAATTTCGAGTGACATAACCAACCAAGTCTGTGGCGAAGATGCGACAAGTTTTCTTTTCTTGTTTCAGGGGGTTCTTTATGCGAAAGTGATAGTACAAGAATACAACGGAAGCCAGGAAGAATCCATGCATAAGGTTCTCAATATCACTGGCGTGGTGAACTGAAAGTTCGATCAGTATGATCATACACGCTTGAGAAGTTAAGAAGGATAACTCACGTAGGACTAAAGGCCGGCGACGTCGGGCTATAACCAGGAGAAGTAGGGCCTCGAGGCGAGGTCGGCGAGCCGGCAAAATTGGGAGATGTGGGAGAATAGGTCTGAGGGCTTGTGGGCGACCACCCAGGAGAAGTAGGTGTATATTTAGGAGACGTTGGCGAAGTAGGAGACAAGTGCCGAGCACCACCAATGGCCGGACTGGTAGGGCTGTAGCTTGGCGATGTTGGGCTGAAGGCAGGTGAAGCCGGACTGAAGCTCGGTGACGTCGGGCTGTAGTTTGGAGACGTCGGCGAGAACCCAGGAGATGTCGGAGAATACGATGGGGAAGTCGGCGAAGCCTGGCCATATGCGGGAGACGTGGGCGAGTAGGCAGGTGATGTCGGCGCGAATGACGGACTTGCGGGGGAAAAGCCCGGAGAAGTCATGAATCGAGGGCTTGTTATACCCATACCAGGAGACGTGGGGGAGTAGCTGGAAGTCGGGGAATACCCAGGCGATGTGGGATTGGCACTGAAGGGACTACTGGGCGAGTATCCAGCTGGGCTTGTGGCTGCAGGACTGAAGCCACCGCCGAAGCCACCAGTAGGTTGATACTCGGTGAACCCACCAGGGGTTTCAGCGCCTGCCTGCCGAATGGGGGAGAAGTTTGAGTCGGGATCAGGTGTGCCGATATATGCGCTTTCCTGCATTGGCGAGCCAGTATCGTACTGCGTAGCAGCTCCGTCGGAAATGATAGCATCCTTGGCGCCCAAAGCTCCCATTACCCCGTAGCGAGCATTGTTCGATACAACAGTGTTCAACATACCCTGGTCGAGGTAAATGTCGAACTCTCCAGTACCTGCAGGTGCCATTTGACCCAGAATCAAGTTCTCCGACACACCACGACAGTCGTCTAGCTCTCCGAAGGCCGCAGCTTCAAGTAGAATCTCCACAGTTTCTTCGAAAGAACAACGCATGAGGGCACCATTATCTGCGCGGTTGATACCGTGCCGAGTAACAGGGGTCAGGTAACCTCGCACAGTCATCACGTCAACGAGCAAGGCCAAGTGACGATGATTGACATAAGAGCCGTCGAAAGCCAAGACCTGTGTCAATTCACGAAGGACAGCCGTTCGCGCAGCTTCAATACCGAATACTTCGAATACCTCGATAAATTGGTTGGAGTATGTTCGGCTAGCATCAACACCGGGGATGGCCAGAACCTCACCAAGAGAAGACCCGCTTGTTTCAAGCACCCATTCTTTGCACAGAGGATCTGTCTTGCTGGAGAAGAGAGAGCCGTCTTCCAGGACTCGAACCTTGCTCTTCTCATTGATGAAGGCACGCTCGACTCCATTAACACCGCGTAGAGTTAATGTGTCGAGCAGGTGCTGCTCAAGTTTCTTCAAAGTGACATCGTACTCAATATCATCGTCATCCTCATCGTCCTTGTAATCTTGGATTTGACGGATGCGGATAACTTGCTCATCAGCGTTGTTGTCACTGAAGATGACAGCAATATCTTTCGGATAAGCCTGTTTGATCCTGGTAGCAACGTCTTGCACAGTAAGCCCCTTGTCAAGAAGCTTAGGTCGGCTAAGGATGATACGAAGCAGCCACTTAGATTGGCGAGACGAATTGTCGGTGACATCTTCGGGAATGATGAAGTAGGACTCCACCATATCTCGGTCAGTTTCGATGACAGTCGTCTGGATGTCTGGATCGTAGTAAATTTCGGTAGCCTCGGTGACGGATCGCAAACTGGTATGTTCAACAGCGCTTCGAAGTAGCTTGGCTCCCTCCTTATCATATGACCTGCTAGGCTCCTGGTACACCGTCATCGACGGGGTTTTGATATTGGTGGCAACGTTCAAAATTTCCTTGAGGCGAGGAACACCGAGGGTGACATTCTTTGAAGACACACCAGCAAAGTGGAAGGTGTTCAATGTCATCTGCGTAGCAGGCTCACCAATCGACTGAGCAGCCAAAACACCAACCATCTCGCCAGGAGCGGCGCCAGCCTTGGCAAAGCGACTTTCAATGGCACCAAGAACGTGCTGGAAGGCAAGCTTGTTCATCGAGTATTCAGTGACAAGTCTTCGGAACGCAAGTCGGCTCCGAAGCTGAGCTTTGAAGAGCAGAGTCGCATTTTCTTGAGCCTCTTGGGAAATGACATCTTCGCCACGCACAACCATGAGCCTGTCGAGAAGCGACTGCACTTGAGGGACGACTTCGGCGGGATGCAAATCACTGATCGTTCCCTCACGGATTCTAAAGGTCGATCTAGCCATTTCTAGGATACGCTGCACATTAATGGGGAGCTGCATCATTTCTTCGTCTTCCTTCGCGACGGTACGAAGGAAAGCCCGGTCCTTGAGTAGTGCTTCCCACTCCTCGTCTAGATACCTTTGCACTTCAACATCTCCGGCAATTTCGTTTGCCTGTTCCAGAACGTCAGGTCCTAAGCTTTGCTCAGGATCCATAAGGTCGACGCGGAACCTTTCTCTGAACTTCTCGTCGGAACATTTAATGATGTCAACACGTTGGTTTTCGATATGCGCACCGTCGAGACCATCCTCTCCATAGATGAACTGGATGATATCGCCAAGAGAGTTACGGACAGTACCGTCATATTTTACCATGACTTCTTCGAGGGCCTTGACCAGCTTACGCTGGATATAACCGGTCTCGGCAGTCTTGACCGCCGTATCGATCAAACCTTCCCGACCGGCCATAGCGTGAAAGAAGAACTCGGTTGGAGTCAAGCCACGGAGGTAAGAGTTCTCAACGAAGCCTCTAGACTCAGGAGAGTAATCGTCTTTCGTGAAGTGCGGTAGCGTACGGTACTTGAAACCGAATGGAATACGTTTTCCCTCGACGGACTGCTGACCAACGACAGCAGTCATCTGTGAGATGTTGATGGTTGAACCCTTGGATCCAGAACGAGCCATTTGAATACCGTTGTTCAAGTCCTTCAAGCTCTTCTCGGTTTCACTACCCGCTTCATCACGGGCGTTGTTGAGAGCACGAGAAACCTTACTCTCAAATGTCTCACGCACATTCATACCAGGCAGAGCTTCGAGGGTGTTGTCGGTGGCACTCGCTGTGATCGATTCGACTTCCTGCTTCCGGACACGAACACAGTTCTCGATGCGCTGGATAGTCAATTCGTCGGGAATAGTATCCCCGATACCGATGCTGAAACCATTGTGAAGCAGCCAATAGCCGACAATGGCTTGCGCGCCGTTGAAGAACGCCACAGCTGTTTGCGGTCCGTATTCATTGAAAATAGTGTGGATGACACCGCCACCACTAGCACCAACAGTCTTCTTGGAGAACATTCCATACATCAACTGCCCACCGTGAATGAGAAGACCACCATCATTCAGAGGAGAAAACTTTTCAGAAAGGGGAGAGCCATCTTTTTCGACGCGTAGAAGGTTGAGGCCGGACGGGAGCGCCATGCTGATCATCTGTTTTCCAGTCCACCTGGGTCTGGGTTTCAAGATCGCAGGCGGAGGAATCACCCCATCCCATTCGGGAACCCACATCATAACGTTCATCACCTGTTCCTTAGTCAAGAAGATATCACGCCGGCAAATCTTGTAGATACCGCACAGAGTATCCTGCACGATACCCATAAGTGGACCGTTCCGTTGAGGTGATACGATATTGTGCGGCACCAGCGCAAGATTGAGAAGCTCCGCACGGGACTCTTCGCTCTGAGGGACATGCAAGTTCATTTCATCACCGTCAAAATCGGCATTGTACGGAGTAGTCACTGAAAGGTTCAGTCGAAATGTCGAATAAGGCATCACTCGAACACGATGACCCATCATAGATTCCTTGTGAAGAGATGGCTGCCGGTTGAAGAGAATCACGTCACCATCCATGATATGACGTTCGACCTTCCAGCCATATAGCAGTTGTTGTCCTCCTGCCCTCTTTGCGTGGCGAAGATCGATGCGCTCACCATTGTCTCTAACAATGTACCGCGCGCCGGGATGCTCAGTGGGACCGTTCATAACCAACGCCTGTAGCTTCTCAATATTGTAAGGGGTCACAACCTCCGGATAGGTCAATGTCCGCGCAATACTCTTAGGGACACCAACCTCATCGAGGGACAAGTTCGGATCACCAGTAATGACAGTACGCGCTGAGAAATCGACGCGCTTCCCCATCAAGTTTTGTCGGAGGCGACCTTCCTTACCCTTTAGACGACTTCGAATAGCTTTGACAGGTCTGTTGGACTTTTGCATGGCCTTCGGTTGACCGGCAATATCGTTATCCATGTAAGTCGCAATATGATACTGCAAGAGAGACTCGAACTCGCGCACAACGTGCTCTGGCGCACCCTCCTGCTCACAGCGCTGAACATTTTGATTCGCACGGACGATTTCGGCCAGTTTATAGGTCAAATCGTCCTCACCACGCTGGCCACCCGTGCTGCCACCAACGAGGACACTTGGGCGCACGGGGGGTGGAGGGACGGGTAAGACAGTAAGAATCATCCACTCTGGACGAGCATAGTCATTGCTCAGGCCCATGATGCGGACATCCTCGTGAGAAATGTTGCGGAAAACATTCAGCGCAATCGGAGGAGTGATGGTTTTCTTCTCAGGTTGTTGCATGTCCATTTCATCCATCATACTCTTAGAGGGTTTCCACGTTCCAACCAAGGTTATTCCTTCCTTTCGAATGGTCGGTTGTGCATTTCCACATCCACCGTGAAGCCTCAGGGGTTTCGAGCTTTCTTTCGCGTACTCGTCGTCGTCCGGAGGGGGATCTGCCTCGCAGATAAGAACATCTTTCGAGAGTCGCCAGATGTGATCGAAGCGTCGTTTCGGATCTCTGATTCGCAGGGCATCTAGAAACTTTGGATCGGACTGGTTCCAAGTTAGCTTAATCTGCCATGATAGATTTGCCATCCCATAAGGGATGACTAACCGTGTTGGCTTTAATCTTTCCACAGTTGTGGCAGACAGTCTCAAGTAATTTCTTGATTTTGGTCAGGAAACCTGGCGAACGTCAACTCACTACGTCCGGCTACTCATACAGCAAAGCTTTTCATACCAATGTGGAAAACCGGGGTAGCAAGCTCAATATGCCCAAAGTGTCCAGGGCACTCTTTCTGGCCCTCCTCACAAGTTTCACAGTTCCACTGACGGTCAATAGTCCCTAAGCGCGGATCGTTCAGACCCTTGGTTCGTGGCCGTTGTCTTTGATCGTCCTATCAGTGTTTCTTTGTGTTAGAGCTGCGTACACAAAGGCTCGCCTCAAAGAAAGACACAGAAACACTAACCATAGTCTCTGGATATTCGACATGTACCACACTCATCCGTTTGATCTCCTCGGGCGAGAAAAGACCAAACTGGATCTCCTTGATGGTGCGCAAAGGCGCCTTCGAGTACGGAAAGTAGACGTTTGACATGATGAATGACGCGCGAAAAACCGAGCGAAATCAGGAGGCGAAAACAGTCGGCGGGTGCGAACGAAGAGCTCCTTGATATACTGTAGACGGGTTTTTGAGACTTTTTCGCTAATTCCCAAGCACAAGTAAGCGATTAGCGAGAGATGTTGCGAGCAGATGGCCAAATGAGGCCTCTGGCAGCCCTTGCCACGAGGGCGCCTGCGACCCTGTCCACGACGTTGCGAAGCTCCGAAAAAAAGCGAAAAAGAGGGTAATCACGGTCGGTGACGGCGATGATCCAGATCGTAGGATGAGATCGCGATAAAACGCGATGGTTGAAGGCTGGTGGGTGGATGGTCGAGCAGCGTGTCGGGGAGATGAAAGGGAGACGTTGGTTGTCAAGTGAGTTGGCGACGGGGAACGAGTTTTCTGAGCCGCAGCTTGCTGTTAGCGTGGGCTCTAAAACTCGGTCACTCGAATCTCATCAAGCACTTCCCGCCACTAAGATAAGCCGGAGGCTTTGGCAAACCGTCCAGATTATAAAGGGGTGTTCACCGCCCGGAACCCCAGTTTTGCAATACTCACCACCAGCAAGCATTAACCTCCCCACCGGCAAGCAATAATGCTTTGAATGCTAGCGGCCGTTGACGGCGCTGGATGTTTGTTCTCAGATTTCTCCTGGCCTTTCTTCGGGCTGGAGATTTGCCTTTTCTTCTCACTTTTCTCTCTGACTTGGCCGTCTCCGGAGGCAAAGTTTAGCCGCGCTATGAATCTCTCTCTTATTGATCCCTTTGTTCTGGCTCAGGACTACCCAGACACATTATCAGAAAAACTACGTATGCCGCGACGACAAAGAAACATATATCTTACTTCTTTCTAACTGACGCCACAGGGAGCGGACATGCGACATGTCTTCGATTCAATCGCAAAGGAGATTACTTGGCGTCTGGACGAGTTAGTTCAATCGCGAATACTGCAAGCGCCGCGCTCATGCTGATTTTCCATACTAGGCGGATGGTACGGTGGTTATTTTTGATATCGAGACAAATGGAGTTGCGCGCAAGTTGAAGGGGCACATTAGACAAATTCAATCATTAAGGTACCCTATTACTCGTTACATTCTTGCTCACACGATCAACTAAAGATAGCTAACGGCGCTCACGCAGCTGGTCTAGAGATGGTCGCTATCTTCTCAGTTCCTCTCAAGATTGGAAATGTATACTATGGGACCTGAAAGATGGCTCGCGAGTACGTACAGTGCGCTTTGAAGCTCCTGTATATATCGCAGAACTCCATCCTTATAACCAGTACATATCCCCACCGACAGGACTATGCATCGCCATGCGCTAATATCACTTTGCTCACAGCTTATTGTTTGTCGCATCTCTCTTTGAAGATCAGCCCGTCCTTGTCGACATCTCGTCCCCTAAGCCTATCAAACGAATAATCCCCTCCGCCCCATATCGCGCCCCGCCATCAACAGACGAAGAAGTCAATCGCGCAGCCGCCGCAAAACAAGCCGCTCAGGATGCGAAGCATTCAACGTGCGTCACTGTATTCACCGCGCTAGGAAATCATATCATAGCCGGCACGTCGAAGGGCTGGATCAACATCATCGAAACTCAGACGTGCACTACCATCCACTCTACGAAACTCTGTTCAGGCGTCATAATTCTCCTTCGCCTCGCCAGCAATGGCCGCGACCTCCTAGTAAACAGCTCTGACCGCGTCATCCGCACAATCCTCATGCCGGATCTCTCCCAACTCGGTATCGACCTCGAACAAGCCAACATCAAGCTCCAAGTCGAGCACAAATTCCAAGACGTTGTCAACCGCCTGAGCTGGAACCACGTCGCGTTCTCCTCAACGGGCGAATTCGTCACCGCATCCACTTTCATGAATCCCGACATCTACGTTTGGGAACGCAGCCACGGTTCCCTCGTGAAAATCCTCGAAGGACCCCGTGAGGAGCTCGGTGTCGTAGAATGGCACCCGACCCGCCCTTTTGTCGTCGCCTGCGGCCTCGAGTCCGGCTGCATCTACACATGGTCCATCGTAACCCCGCAGAAATGGTCCGCTCTCGCGCCTGATTTCGGCGAAGTCGAAGAAAACGTCGAGTACATGGAGCGCGAGGACGAATTCGACATCCACCCGGCTGAAGAAATACATCAGCGCCGTCTCGACCAGGAGGATGAGGAGCCGGATGTCCTCACCATCGAGAAGCAGAAGAATGACCCCGATGAAGAGGAGATTGAATCTTTTCGAATGCCTGTGTTGTTAGATCTATCGGATAGCGAAAGCGAGGAGGACATTGTCGCTGTTGGACCTGGGACGATGCGCCGTCGTAGCCCTGGTGCAGGACGGGATCGGTTGACTAATGGGGACGGTGAAAAGGATGGTAGGAACGGCACTGCTAGAGGAGCAAAGAGTCGACGGCGATGACAGGACATCTGATACACCTTTTATCGCCCTCCCATTCTCTTTCGATTCCATATGTAAAACATAGATTTTTGTCGCTTGGCGTTTGGGGCATACATAGGTAGGTATATATGCATGGCTTAACCGGGTTGGTGGAGTTTGGGAAGAAAAAGCAAAGAGTACTACTACTTTTACGGAATCAAGGCCTTTCTTCTTATATCCTGTGTAATTCTTTTTTTTTTAATCTTTTTGCTCAATAATCTTGTACTATTTACATGTTCCTAGGGGGTATCATATAGTCGTGGGGACTCGATGCCACCCTATAAGAGCTCAAAGTTGCCAAAAACAGCCGCCCATATTGCAGTGGTCTGATTCCAGAATATAAACGGTGGCTAGACCAGCACCAACCTCGGCCCCTCTATTAGAAGGTGGCGTGTCAGCCCCGGACTCCAAGTGTACCTTGGGTGTCTTGCATTGTTGTCCCACGTGTTATATAGATTTCTCGCACAATGCCCTTGGACTTGTGTAAGAACCGAACTCCGAAGTTGACGTGTTTCGTATCCTGAACAATCTGACGTTTCACCTGCAACGTTTGCCGAATCTTCGGAAGTGAGGGGAGGTTTTTTTCTGACGCCGACCCAGCTTCCTAAAAGCGTAGAAGCAGCTGGGAGGGGCGCCACAATCGCAATAATCCGACATCTCTATGTAGTAATTATATGTGATAGGAAGCAACTTGCCCGGAGTCCTCGCTTGAGCGCCGTGCATGGCGTAACGATTTGAGGAAAGAGTGGCAGGCGAGGGACAAAGGTCCAGTACTTGCTTCGAAATATTCCGCCCGTTCCTTCAATACCCGCATCTTCATCGAGGTGCAATCTGCACGTCCGATCCAGACAAGCACGTAACCGACAATGTCGTCGTACTGCCATTCTTATCTCTGTCTCTCGCCTGGCCTAGGCTTCCGTGCTTGATATATATGCAATATGTTGTAGGCGTGGATATCCTTGTTGAACGCCTCGATTTTGACCTCATTGACAAGCTGGTGGATTTTCTCCACTGGCCAACCCAGCACACGACTAAAAGGTGCCAAGCTCATATTGGCAATGCTCTCTGAAAAGGCGAGATTGTACCAGCGAGCCACCTTCCTCTCATGTTCGTCTTGGTGCCATGGGTTGAGCGGGAGTCCCACTATCTGATGGTCAATGTCCACAAATCCAGCATTCTCTAGATGTTTAATAGTGTCGCGAGAGCTATGGGCGATCGGTCGCATAGAGTCCGCTGTTGCTTGCTTCAAATATTGGTACCAAACTCGTATGGCCATTCCCTCTAGTGATCGATCATCGCAGCGAGGTTCAAAATCGATTTCGACCTGCTCGAACCATGCATCGGGATTTAGATGGTTGAAGATCCGCCGATACAAGTTTGGCCAGCCGAGAACGCTGCCACTTCCCATCTGAAGATGGATGAGGTCCCAAGACTCCTCGCCTAGGGCAAACGGGCTCTCAAAGTCGATGGGCGCGTAGAACTGGCAGTTCTTTGGTTGATTCGGAGGTTGTATCGGTGCCAGATCAACTCCTGTAACCTCGGCATTAGGGTACTTGTTGGCCACCTCAATAGCCCAGATGCCGGTCCCACAACCTAGATCCAAGAACCGGCCGTTGTTGGGATGCGGTGCGTAGATCAGACTCTCCGACACTCGGGCCACCGTGAACAGCTTGTGAAAGATATCGAGGCGGTCCTGCTCCTGCTCGTCGCATGGAAGAAAGTAGGCTCCCTTGCGAAAGGCCTGGTATGTTCGTCCGTTCTCTTCATGAAAGTGATTTCGCTCGGAGTCCCTAGCAGCACAGAAAGAGGGAGGAGTGGATCATCGTCAGTCACATTACGGCAAGAATTGCAGACTTAGAAGAGAGCAAGATTGTAGCAAACTCAAGCGTCAAGGGGGAAGTGAGAAGTACTTGCTATAACTGGGACTCATACTCGGAGACCCATTCCGCCACGCACCATCATGGGCCGCAATTCTCGACTCTGGTTCTCGTTCAGTGATGGCTTGAATGTCCATAGCATCTGAGTTCTGCCTTGATCGGCCCATTTCGCTGGACGTTGGAGAATGATAGCTGTAGTGCTGGTGCGTCGGGGAGGTCATGGCGGGGGCTCGAGGTCCCACAGGGCTATTTCCGAACATCTTAAACGGTTATATTATAAGGGATATCGTTAAGCGAACAGGGATAATTTGCGGATCTTGTGTTAGGATATAGAAAACCCTTTGAAGCGGTGAAGAAGAGCGCACAGCGAATAGCCTGACCAGGCCGTAACGGAAGAGCTGAAGGGATGACTGCTATAGATCGAGCTCCGGTTGATAACGTGGATCGCGCGCCAGAGCCTCTAGCCCTAGATATTAATGGTCTGTATATAATAATCAAGAAAAGCGCAATGCAACTGGCTGTTAGAGATGAGAAGTAAAAAAAGAAAATAGAGAGTGGGGTGATTGCCGAGCTTCAGGCTTGAACAAGTCTGCTGGACCAAAGCCAAAGGAAAATAATACACCAGGAGAAGGGGAACTGTAGAGAGGGCGACCAGGGGTCAATTATATCTCCCAATTGGAAGAACGAGAGCGTCCGGCGCGAGCAACTTACTATTGCCAACAGCCGTCAGGACGGACCAGAACAGAAAAGAGAAATGGCGGTCACGGCACTGAGGGGAATGGGAGCAAGAAGAAGCCAGCAGTAGTAATGACTGAGTGCAACCGTGTCCAACGACCACTACAGCGACAGCGACGACAGGAAGCAACGGGCATAGGTCAGAGGCGATGCAGGAGCAACGCAATTGGAAGAACCAGAGAAGCAACTCAACAAGCAGCCAGCCCTGTCCTTTAAGGTTGTCGCAGCCGCTTTCTTGACCCGGTTGGGGCCCACGGGCGCGAGAGGGCGGGGCGGTTACAGACGCAAAATCAGTCGTCGCTCGAGGGATCGCAAGAGACCCAGATGGAACGGACACAGAATCAGGGGAAGAGCTGGCGGGAAAGGCTAGGATTTAGTCCCCTGTATGCATCGATATCACACCAGCGAATGGCTGTGTACTGGAACCATTGGTCCCAGTTTCGCCCTGGTTGCAGGGACCCCCCTCAACCACGGTTCGCGATCCTTAGCCTCATCGAACCTACTTAACGTCACTAAGTTTTGGCTTGACGTCTGCCAGCGCTTCCACTACTCGATCCAGCTTTCCTGGAACCGCCTAGCACTCCGGAGCATGAGCCGACAGACGGAGGCACGCAGGGTGCTCCGGGGGGCCCTATGACCGGTTTCTTGAATCATGATGCTTTCTTTGTTCTCAAGAGGCCTTAGAATCATAATTTCTTTTCTCCCGCTTGAGCTATGACTGGGCACCATTCTGTTACCTCCACGTTGCTTTTTGCCGATGGATTAAGTTGCCCAAGTCTGGGGCAGAAAAGTAAAAATTATCGGTTCTTTGTCCAACATAAATAAAATAAGCTAAAATTAGTTTGCAAGAAATACGGAGAATTTTCTTCGGGTCCATGCGATTTTGCGATGGGTCTCAATTTTCCCAACTTTCAGGAGACTTCCGGGCGGGACGCGGTCCGTCCGTCAATAATTGAACCGTTTCTTTGTCTCGCTGAGACCAGTCCCAGCACTCTGGGTGAAGGATTGCCCCCAATTCTGCCATCAGAGTTTGCTTCACTTGACTACTTCCCGGCATTGTGGGTCAAGGATTGACATTATTTATCTTCATTTCTCATGACAATTTAGGGGAAATACAACGCAGCGTCAAAAACCGATAATGCTACAGTAGCAAAACCTTCTTTATTTGGTTCTGGTGGGACAGGCGCAAATATATCCCAAGAACTGGCGCTTACAGAACCTGATTATCTCCATCCCCTGCCCATTCTAGCCCTTCAGTTTTACCTCATAATCGGCGACTCGAGGATCTGGGATTTTTGGGTCTAATACCTCAGGGGCAAAAGGTGAAACTGGCCCCCCCCCGCTCTTTTGCCTTCGTCGCTCGAGACTCGACTGTTCAACCGTTGGTATCATATCAAATGGCCTCAATAAGCGCCTTCTTCCCCATCCGTGCCTCACAAAACCAGGCCGTGACAACTTTGGTTGGTGTCAAGGGTGTCGCAGGCATTCTCGCTTTCAGAGCTAGGCCTGCCTGTGTCACACGGCTCTCATAATATGTTAATCACTGAGTTCTCTTGGTAACTCGAATCAAGTCGACGACGAAAAATTGACACTACAGCTCGAACCGCCCAACAGCTCCAACTTCGAACTGCCCCAGCTTGTTCCCCTCTAGCGTGGCTCAGTGGTCTGCACAATCCACAATCCGTAGCTACGAACGGATCCTGCAACCTCCACGACTCGAAATGGGGTTTCAACAAGGCCGAAACCAACGATAATCGCGATGAAACACCCACATGCAAGTGGGATAGTAAATCCGACTCCCGTGGCTCCGACCATCTTCAGCATCCCCACTCATTCCCACGAGGCCCCAAGAAGCTACTACTGCGAGGCCAGCCCGTGTGCATCTTTTATTCTGTTTCGAGGGGCCATTGACCTGCACGATTGACTTTATTGGTGGTCACTGGTCAGCCATGGGTATTCCCTGGCTTCGATCACGACACTAACGCTGACAAGGCATTGCGCTGTCTATCATGGCCAACTGTATCTGGCTCATGTTCTTGTCCAAAGTAGGAACACCAAGTGCATCCAGTTCTTCCTCACCGACTTCTCATCAAAACAGCCCTTCATCCACTGATTCTGGATATTTGGCGCGCTTTTTGCGGCAGTGCACCTCTACCTGATCTGCTCGATTTGGGTATCGCAGTGCGTCATATCGATTACTTCGCTCAACTTGCTCTTATCCTCTCAGAACTCCACGCGAGGTCCAGAGCCTACAGCTCTGGCCTTCACCAGTACGCTATCACGAATATGCATTAATCCCTAACGACAGATATCTAACCACGCTTCACACTACTGCAGTTGCATCTTGCTGAGATTGTAATAATACTTGCTGCTATTCTCCCGTCCGATGATCGGACTAAGACCGGACCCAAAAGCCCACTCAATGATATCGCCACGAAGACTGGAAGCCATTGTACTTGGTGAAATTCCACACCTTCTAGTGTAACGGAGGCGCAGCGGATACCAATCTGCCAATAATAACATGAACAGCGAACAAGCACACAGAGGGGCCATCAAACTCGGAACAGGATTGTCCTCCGGAGTCACTTCCCGCGATCATACCTCCAACGGTGACTGGTGGACGGGGACGACCTCATGCATTGGCGATTACCAATCATTGCCCAGTAATCCCTCGAGCATATCACAGCATTGGGTTGCAACTCACAGGCCGCAGATGCCTTGGAACCGAGCCCAGTATTTACTGCTATGCTAAAACCTCTACGTTGTAGAAACACACTGCAAATGCTAGTCAGAGATTGGTTCAATAACATGAGGACGTTTAAACTCGTTTATATATCCCCATAATCCTCTGTGAGATGTTCTCGACTAGCTTGACTAGGAATGACACGTTTGAACATGCAGTGTGAGGAAACCAGCAGCGCCGATGCGATGGCGGGGCCGTCTTAGAGTTGTACAATGTTTTCGCTGAGAGGTGACTGTGGTCTGGAAGCGAGAGTTTATGTAGCAGAAGGATTACACTCTATGCGTTTTGGTGCCTGGGAAATCAGGCATGATACTGGATTTTCCTTCGGTCTTGGCTTTCTGTCCCACCATCAATCTTCCATCCCAAACAGCCCTGACCAAAGCCGGGTGAACCTTGAGATCGCCGTAATCAACTTTCTGCGGACAGGTCACCTTTGTTTGTATCCTATCGGGCACAGCCACGTCAGGTCCCATAATTACGGCGTGGAAGATACCGCAGCAAGGGAAGAAAAAGTTTCCCACATCCGTTCTATCAAACATCTAATCTCCACTCTTTCGCTGTGAGAAGGATTGTGTGTTTTCTGGCGGACTGGCTGGGGCCGAATAAAAGCACGCTATACTCGTTTTGCCCTCCTCTTGCAGGGTTAACAGCTCTGCCTTGCGCTTGAGGCTGACTCGAGAAATATTATCTACTTGGTGGACCAGGTCAACAAAAACGAGGTATCGGACCTGAACGTCTCGATTCCCCCAATCATGCATACGCTCAAGGAAGTTGCGTCCTCCCCGCTGTCTCTTGCCGAGGACAATTACATCTACTCGATTGTGCCCTCGTCCCAGACAGAGTTTGCAGCGATTTCGTCCGATGACTCGCTCCGCATATTCGATGCGAACAAACTCAGCCATGCATCCTTAGTGGCCAACAACGCACACGATGGGGTCACCTCATTAGGGACATATGATGCAAGCAAGCAACTAGTGATTACCGGAGGAAGAGACGGAAAAATGAAACTCTGGGATCTTCGTAATGGCAAGAATACGGCGGTTGTCGCGGTGGAAACATGTAAGCTCATATGGTTTTCTTTCTTCCTCTGTGCAAAACACCGTCTCCAGTTCATTGCCTTAAAGGGTAGTGGGGTATTCAAGTGTTTACTTCCTAAAAGGTGGCTATGCGGGCAGTCAACTAACAGTACTATGCCAATAGCCAATCAATCCCCTGTGCTATCAATAGCCAGCTGCGCTGAAACCAACAACATTGTCGCTGGGACAGAGCTATTCTCTCATCAGGCGATTGTTGCATTCTGGTGAGCTCCCATTCGTGTTTCGACCCATGTCGGTGTCCGAATGTCTTGAAGGGTCTACCCAGACCCATTTCTGTAACACGGGGTAGTTACTTGAGCTGCTAACTGACGCAGGGATGTTAGATCACCAAACCAGCCGCATCTCCAGTACGTCGAAAGCCACAACGATGATGTAACTGAGGTAGGTCTGAAAACTTCCATGGACGGCATAGCTATGCTAAAACTGGCCCTTATTGCAGCTTCAATATCATCCAACCCGCCACAACATTTTGCTCTCAGGAAGTACGGACGGCCTAGTCAATATTTACGATACAACGGTCACAGATGAAGACGAAGCCCTTGTCCAGGTCATCAACCATGGGTCCGTCCATCACGCCGGCTTTATTAATGAGAAATCCATCTATGCCCTGAGCCACGACGAAGACTTCTCTATCCACCCTGCCACGAACCCAGACGACCCGACACAAGAGCCCGATCCTGTGCAATTTGGTGACCTGAGACAACCTCTTGGGTGCGAATACATTGCACAACTCTGTATCGGCAGCCAGGGGCCGTACATTGCTGCAGGAAACAAGATGTGCGTATCCCTACCCGACTACTCCAATACTCAGGGTGCTAATAAACAACAGTGATAAACGACTAGACCTGATTCCACTCATCCCAACACCCTCCTGGCGTTTCGACGAGCAGAACGTCTGGCGCCTCCCTGGCGGCCATGGCGAGGAAGTTGTGCGTTCGGTTTACGTGGATGAACAGGTAAGCATATGCCCCTCCCTCTGATAATGCTTATCAGGAAAAATAGGCTAATTGTCTAGAATCAATCTGTATTCACTTGCGGCGAGGACGGCTTCGTTCGTGCTTGGAAGCCCAAGGGAGAGGCAGAGCAGGGTGGATCCGAGACATTGACTGCAACACCACGGTCGAAGGAGAAAAAACCTAAGGATAAGGCTCGATACAAGCCCTACTAGCTGATATTTGAATGAGTGACTCCACGTTCTGTTAAAATAATAACAAAATAACACTAGGTAAATATCAAAAGGCACCTTTAATGCAGGATAACTGGAACTATATATTTGTGTCTCCATAGGCACCAAGAAGCACTACATAAAACAATTTCGGCCTTTACACATGGCTATTCAATCTAGATACGTGGCTCTTACACACACCTCAAAAGAAAAAGCCTCGCTTAATTCCCTCCAAAAGACAAAAACAAAGACCCCTGGACAACCTGATGCCCTTGACGGGTGCCCGCAGTCTCCACTTTTCCAACGCTGCGGAGTCCAGTCTTGGCAGTGTGCTCGAAATTTTTTGTTTCTTCCTATTGCGATAAGAAACTTGATTCAACAATCAGCGCAGCTACTCGCGCACAATAATCTCCATATTACATTGTCAAGTCCTGATCCCGGTGGGATTGGACAGACCGTACCAACGGAAAACCCCCCCCGCCGTTATCTTTATCCCCGAATCAATGAGCGCATAAGTTCTTTCCTCGCACGACCAAACAGGCGACTACCTACCTTACCTTCCATCTCCTTCATCATCCTCCATCATCCTCTAATCTACATTATGACCACCGCCGCCACGACGACGTCCACGGACGCTTCCAAATCCCAAAACAAAATAGACGCCTACGCCTACCTAATCCGCCACGGCTGGTCCGGCACAGGCAACCCGCTAAACCCCGACCGCGCGGGCGGAAAGCGGGGTGGCCTGGGACTCACAAAACCGCTTCTGGTTGCGCGGCGGAGCGGAAACCAGGGGATCGGCAAGAAGACGACGAAGGATCCGACGAATCAGTGGTGGTTGCGCGGGTTTGAGGACGCGCTCAAGGGCGTTGGTACGGATGCGCCTGCTAATGGGAGTACGGCTGGGAAGGCGAATGCGTTGACGAGTGAGCTTTATCGGTTTTTTGTAAGGGGGGAGGTTGTTCCTGGGACGTTGGGGAATAATACTGGGAAGGATAAGGGTGTTGGTGCTGGTGATAATGGAGGGAAGAAGAGGAAGAGGGAGAATGATGACGAGGGTGTGAGGGAGAGCAAGGAGGAGAGGCGGAAGAGAAAGGAGGGGAAGAGGGCGAGGAAGGCTGAGAAGGAGGCCAAGAGGGAGGCGAGGAGAGAGAAGAAAGAGAAGAAGAGGGCGAAGAAGGAGAAGAAGGCTTTGAAGGCTCTGGAGAAGAAGTGCCCTGAAGACGATTATCCCACGCCTGTATCGATGGATCTTGATTCGACGGATAACGCGCAGGGCGTGGAGGTACCTCTGGATCTTGCAAAGCTGGAGAAGCTGAAGAAGGACAAGAAAGAAAAGAAAAAGGAAAAGGAAAGGAAGAAAGAGACGAGCAAAAAGAGGGACACCTCCAGCTCATCAGATGAAAGCCTGAAACAAAAATCGAAAAAGAGCAAAACGAGCTAAGACGTGCGTTGTGGGGGATAGCATAGCATATATAGACTTGACCTCTTATAGATACCCATTTAGCTTACTTATAGACCAAGTTCTTTATTTTGATATCACTCTATGATAGAGACATGTCAAGCCTCTGTAGGCAACTTCCCCGGTTTACCTGAAAGAATCCAAGGTCTTCGCTCCCAAAACTCATCCTTGATGATATCCACATGCTCGACGACGACCTGCGCCTTGCGCCGCTGCTTGCGGATCTTCTCCTGCTGAGTCTTGGAGATCTTCTCCGGGGCGCCTGGCTCTTCCCCTCTCTGGCTGTGCGGTGTCTTGGAGTCCGATCCTGTCTTCGTCTCCTCGATTTGATACTAAATCTCGTTATTCGCAAGCTCAGACAGAAGCGTTGGGCTGACTCACCTGACGGAACACCACACTCCCCTTTTTATACATTTCCTTTTCATTATTATAATTGATTCCGAACCTTTTGAAAAGAATCTCGTTCTTGTCAGATGCGACAGTGCCCTGCTCTCATTAGCACCATCCAAACCAAACCAGCCCTTAAATGCATAACTGACTTTCAACTCCTGTTCTGCATCTGTATTACTCATTTTGCCCTCTTGGACCATATACCAGAATGTGGTATTGTAAAGATTATTGATGTGACCTGCTAATCATGAGTATGAAGTTGAGCAAGATCTGGGATAAGAAAGAATTCACAATCAACCTGTCGCCAGCTCATATAGTCTCGGAGATTCCTTGTGGTCGGATACACGACTGCCCTCCCATCGAACGAGGGAAAATATGGAGACTGGAGCGGCATATCAGGGAAATACTTGCTCCATAGGAAGATATAATGTGCTGTAAACGTCGAGACGATGGTTGTTACTAGTTTCCTATCGAAATTTTCAACTCCATCATGGGCAGAAGCTGGAAAAGGAATAAAGAGGAATGGGGTACACATACGCGCTCCGCCTCTCGAAAAGATCACATGAGGGATGGAAGACGAAACTTCATGCGCGATGATTAGCCAAACTATTACCATGCATAAACCTTGGAGGGGGGATTGAGAAGACAAACCTATATTCATCACTAACACCATAAGCAATTACTAGATCAGGCAAGTCTTTCAACACTTCGACAGCCGCAGCGTTCATCAGATCCAATGCGCGGAGGTCGTTTGGTTTTTTGAATTCATATCGAGCAGATAGCCTGCGCCGCGAGTTGGTGAGTAAATCACATAGTCGTTAACCAGCCGGAAGCGCAGAGGCTCGAAAGGATAATTTTTTGGGCGGAACTAACTTATGAAAGCCTCGTCCATCTATTCGGACCACAATCCATGTGTTCGGGAGGAGAATGTCTGGTTGCTCAAAGGCCTTCACATATTCGTATCTGTGGGCGAAGTTAGTCAAATACATGCAGAGAAGATTGGAGCAGTACCTTGAATTAGCCATGACGGCGGGAATTTTATTTTTATTTTCTTTAAGCTGTGAAATCTACTGCTGGCGTGCCGAGTTGAAAAGCCCCTTGCTGTACGTTGAAGAGTTGAAGAGATTGTGGGGAATCGGGCTCGCGTTTCCAGTCTCAACGGTGGTAGATACTGTAACTGACGCATCCCCAAAAAGACAAGGTTTACTTTGAGCTCATGTATTGCTCTATCCCTAAGACCGACAGATGAATGATTCAAAAAAAAAAAAATGAAAATACGTAATACTTCGGATGAAGCAAAATATAGTCTTATACTGGCTGTTTGGGACACGTCGTGGTCTATCCTATAGAAAAGCTCTAGAGAGTGGCAAGGCCCTGTATCGGGCATCACATGCGACATGTAGGAAAATTAGGAGGTAGTCTCCTCAGGGATCTCATCACCAAACTCACTGACCCGCTCACTGGGCCTTTCACTCGTCTCACTTGCCGCCTTGTCGGACTTCTTGGACTTGCGACTGAAGAAGTTCAGGCTGCTTCTGCTCAGTCTGTCAGCTGAATGTGTACTGGACACAGTGCTATCGACGCTCTTCGCAAGATGAGAATCATCGCCATCCTCATCAATATCGGCTGTTGATGAATCTCCTTTCTTGAAGAATAGACCGGATCGATCCTTCCAAGAATTAAATTTGCTGGAGCTGCCCTTTCGGGTGATCTTCCGAATGAAGGATTCTTTCGATCCGGCGTTATCCATGGACGTAGCAGATGGCATGCGTTCAAGATCCTCATATGAGTCGCGCGGGAAATTGGATAGGGACCGGGAGTCCCGAGAGACCCGGGACTCCGAGAGAGAGTCACCCTCGAACGTCATGTCAAACGACGCATCGGTCTCATTATCATTACCCTTCTTATCCTTGTCTTCCTTCTTGTTCGACCTCTTCCCGAAGATATCGAAGGTAGGCGCCGCGGGGTTCAATTTGGGGGTGATTGGTCGGTGTGAGGACGACGGCCGCGTGCCAATAGGCGCCTGCAACGGACGACCTTGTCTTTCAAAGGCCGACGGGTCGTCAATGAAATCAGGTTCCCCTGCAAGTCCTATAGGAAGATGACCAGAAGAGCCGTAGTGGGCAGTCGACGGACGTCGAGATTGAGTCCTCGACCACGTAGACGGGGAAGCCCAGTCAAAAACAAGGGGACTCCGATGACCAGTTTTGTCTGCCGTTTGCCAGCCAAAGTAACGGTTACCCGAGGACGGTTCTGGGAGCAGGTTGTCGAATAACGTGGAAGATGGCTTCGGAGATAACGAGTCTCTTCGAACTGTACCTAGAATCGATGATGGGTCGATAGGGTCGTGTCTAGGGCTAAATTGGTTATAGCCAGAGCCCTCGCCAGACTTGCTCAAGCTATTGTTGCTGCTACCAAATCCAAACCTACTAGGGGAGAAGATACTGGAGATTGCAGTGCGCCTAGACGGCAGATGATCCGATGAGCTGTCCGCGGTGACTCCGCCAGTTGTGTTGTTCCTCGGAAGTAATGACATAGGGTTGGCCCAGCTGGTGGTGTGACTTAGGCGACGACGTCTGGAAGTAATCGGGTCTATCTCATCGTATTCCCGGGGAAACGACTGGCTCTGACCTGCCTTCAAAGTTCCTAGAAGAGGCCCCTCTTCCGCAAGTGTTTTACCGCGCGGACGATTGAGGCCAAAAAGGCCGGATAGCCGTCTTGTCGCACTTTTCGGTGCTTCATCTGCAACACCTAGGGGTGGAGTCTGGTTATCTATGTTTTGAGAGTGATTCTGCGCCTCCTGCGGGCTAGTGAAAAGGCTCGCCGGTCGACTTCCAGAAGAAACTGGCGACGCTGGTCCAGTAGGAAAGCTGTCACGCTGAGAAGTCGTCTGTTCAATATCTGAAAATCGTGTTCGGATGATAGGTCTCGGTAGCTCCGGGGATTCTTCATCGCCCAACAAATCCGACGGGAGTAGCGCATCTGCCCGTGGGCTCATTTGGGGATTGGTAATAGAGAAGTCGGACCCTCTGCGGAAGCTTTCAGACTCACCAGCCAAACCGGGAAGGGTCATTCCATTGTTGATGTTGAAGAAAGACGACGCTGGGCCGAACGGAGGAGAGCTGGTTGAGGGAGGGTTGTAGGCTATGCCGGTAGGGAATGGCTCCAAAGTAGGGAAATTCATAGGCGACGAGACGTTGCTATTGAGGGAGCTGCGATGACGACGTGGCGGGCGGATAGTGGCACCGCTGGGCAAGTCCAAATCCATGGCTGGTAATGGAAATGGTGCACCGCCGCCGGTGGCCCGTTGCGATATCAACCACTTGAGGCGGTCCTGCGCTTCTTGGTAGTCTTGATGAGCTCGAGTGCTGATACCCACAAGGTGAGCGTAATGCGCTTGCAGACTGTTAAGCTTGTTTTCCCACTGCCGAGCTCGTTCCCTATCAATTCGATCCAGCTCTTTGCCATCATCCCCATCCGCCTCAGGGTCCTTCCTGTCATCCTCAAGCTTTTTCACCCGACCGCCTTTGTCCTGAATCTCCCCCTCAATCACTTTCATCTCAGCTTGCTCCTTCGCGATATTCTCTCTGATTTCGTCGGCATGTTTCCTTCCCTCCTCATCCAAACGCGCCTTCTCTTCCCTAACACGTGTAGCCTCGGTGCATAGTTGAGCCATTTGCTCCTGCCATCGTAGAAGATCACTCTTCCGTTTCTTGCGATCGGCCTCTTTCTGCTGAAGAACCCTTTCGCGTTTGGCCTTTTCACTTTGCACGGTACGATTGACGCTCTCCAGTTTGTTGACGTGCTTCTTCAGGTCGCCGCTAGCTTCGTCCTTTTCTCTCACGCGCTTTCTAAGCTCATCCCGTTGCTTCTCGAGCTCTTTCAACAAAGCAATATGTTCCTCATCTTCTTCGGTGGTTTGTCGCTCCACAACTTCATGATCATGCTGCAAATTTTTGAGTCGATCTGCGAGGCGGGAGATATCTTCGTCCTGATCATAGGCAGCGTTCTGTTGCAAGTGCTCCGGATGGCTGTGCGATACGTCAGTGCCAGCTGCAGGGGACTGTCTCCGCCCGACCGATGAGCGCTTTCCTTGCATCGGGCCGCCACTGTGTTCACGGGCCATTAGGGGTGCTGATGGGGCGGGGAGCCCAACAGTCGACCGGGGAACTGAGGCCCGAATCGTAGGGCCTGTCGACGGACCATTTTCTTCAGCCTGAGATTGCGGAAGGGACTTCGTGCGCACATGGACGACTGCACTTGGGGTATGAAAATTCGCGGCACTGATTGAGAGGACACATATATGATATATGCTTCCGGGAACGAGATTTTGGATTTCGACTGCCGTTTCGGCTCGTTTGGATTCACCCACTATGTGAGTTTTAATTGGTAAGTTTCTTTATCCGCATGATGGGAAGAATCCTGTACACTGAAGCTTACCTTTGGCACCATTCACCTGGATTATATGCTTATGGATAGAGTTGTGAAACTCTGGTTGTTTCCAAGCAATGCGAATTTCACGGGCGGTTATCTCCTCCAGTGTAACTTCTGGTGGCGGAGGGATATCCAACCCAAGCTTTTCAATCAACATCTCATTGGGAGTCTGACAGACCTGCCACGCCCGGTACAGCAGCCTTCCAGGGGAATGGAATGTCAACCGGATGTAAATTAAACTGGGTAGCTCAGAAACTTACCAGCTCAAGGCCCAAAGGATGCTGACTGCCAGGAAGAGAGCCATGACACCTCGTACCCGCACACGGGGGACCACGCTGGGGTAGGCGTCAAAGGGAAGATAAAATGGCTCATACATTCCAGCTCCAGTCCATGGGGAGATTCGCAGGGACGATTCAACGAGAGGATGGTCTCTCCGCAGAGGTCTGGTCTTTCGGCTTCAAGTCCGGCAGGGCCTCGACAGAACAACCGCGGGAAGTTACGGTGGGGAGGTCATGTGAGCTGACTAAGTTTGAGAAACTAACTGTTTTAAGGTTGGACGTTCTCTTCACGAAGGATAAGCTTTTACCAAACTAAGTTAGTGTAAAATGGGATCATGCGACAAGGCTGACTGAATGCGGTCTAGCTTCGGCGACTAACTGCAGAGCAGCACAAATTTGCGGAATAATGCTTGCTTAGATAGCCAATTATGCAGTTGGATAAGACCAGCTGATTGCATGTTGGGCTGTTGAGTAACCTCCTCAACGGCTGGCCTGTCAACGCCCTCAGCGTCCCCTCACTCTGTTGGCTGTGTTCAAAAAACCCCCCAGCTCTGGTCTCGGTCATAAATTCGTTCGTTTGCCATCCTTGCTGAGATGACCTGAAATTCCGCGGTCAGCGCTTGGGAATCGACTCTTCCTCATCTTTATCTTTTCCCACTCGTTTCTCCACTCCGGGGCATGCCTCTTGGCTTGTCACATGGGCTGTATGTAGGCGGCAATTTCCTTGCTTCAGCTTGTGACTTTCAACGCCTCTCAGCTTGAGTAACTTCATTTTCTTTCCTTGTTCTTCCAACGAATTGTATATCCCTTTGGTGCTTGCGATCATTCATTCTGCGGGGGAGACTCGCCTATACATTGCGGGATGCAGTACGTCCGAAGTATTAGTGGCTCCGTCTCCAAGACGTGGAATTCGATTAATCCAGCCACTTTGAGCGGAGCCATCGATGTCATTGTCATCGAGCAGGAAGATGGTATGCGCCTGCGATCTCATTATCGCATCCCCGCTGACTGCTCCTTTCAACAGGTACTCTTGCATGCTCGCCATTCCACGTCCGATTCGGCAAGTTCTCTTTGCTCCGCCCGTATGAAAAGAAGGTACTGCAAGACCACAGATACCCACGTTCGATCGGACCGCATTGACTAACTCTTGCTGTCAAGGTGGAATTCAAAGTCAATGGAGTCAAACAAGAATATGCCATGAAACTAGGAGAGGGCGGCGAGGCTTTCTTCGTCTTCGAGACAACGGAGGAGATCCCCGCTTCCATGCAGACGTCACCTTTGGTATCGCCAGCGGCGAGTCCGAAGATACAGAGCGAGGAAAATCTGGGATCATCGCTTCAAGAACCAGAATACCTAGATCTCGACCAGTCGAAAACCGCTGCGCATCCCCCGCTGGTCTCAAGGGCAGCTCGAGCGACCAGTGACCTGGGTACGCGGACCCTACCTTTCTGATCGTATCTACCCCCATACTAATTAGAGTCTAGGCTTGATGACCCCTTTATCTCAATCCCCAGACGAGTCTACCCTGGGTAGGTCTCGCGAAAATTCATTTGGTGCGGAGCCTACCAAATTAGATCGTGCAGTTTCCGATGGTGTTTTGCCGGCTGGGGCTCACTCTAACATTCCCGGTGTATCCGATTATACTTTCCAGCTGAACCGACCAGGGTCGGCCAGTTCTACCGAAGATCCTAGTGACAATAGACGATCGCAAAGTCCACCTCCGGTATCACTACAAGAAGCCGTGTCACGCGCATTGTCACTGTCTCAAAAGCTTTCGTCCTCTAATATACCCTCTCGTGTTACCGATGCTGGCGACCTTATGCTTGATATGACGGGCTACAAGAGTAATGAGGAAGATGCTCTCCGTGCAGAGGTTGTTGCGCGCAAGATCCTTGCAGAAGAGCTGGAAGGCAACTACGATATTGGGGCACTTATTGGAGCAGATGAGCATGGAAATTTGTGGATCTATAGTAGCGAGGAAGCCAAGGAGGCAGCGAATCGTCGGGCGACCTTCAATTCTATGCGACCTAGCTCCGCCATGAGTGAGAATGCGATGTCTGACCCTGGGTATCATTCCGACGGCGACGAGTCTCTTCGCGATCCGACTTTCCAGCCCAGGCATCACCGTGCACAGTCCGATGTCCAGCCTGGATTTCCAACTCCGCCCCTGTCACCTCAACCGTCTATGCTCGAGCCAATCCGCAATTATGCAAAAACACTTCGCCTCACAAGTGACCAGCTCAAGGCCCTCAAGCTCAAGCCTGGTATCAACGACATGTCTTTCAGCGTCAACAAAGCTACCTGCACAGCCAATATGTACCTATGGAGAGGTGATCTTCCGATTGTCATTTCTGATGTTGACGGGACTATCACCAAGTGAGTTTACTATGTATGCATTGTGTGTATTCACTAACGTGCTCTAGGTCGGATGCGCTGGGCCACGTTTTGAACATGATTGGCCGAGATTGGACTCATGCTGGAGTGGCCAAATTATACACCGACATAGTCAGCAATGGGTACAACATCATGTACCTTACTAGCCGCTCCGTGGGGCAAGCCGATACTACGCGGTCATATATTTATGGCGTCAACCAGGATGGGTACAGATTACCCAAAGGTCCTGTCATCATGAGCCCTGATCGAACAATGGCCGCACTCAGACGAGAGATTTACCTGCGAAAGCCAGAAGTTTTCAAGATGGCATGCTTGAGAGATATCCTCGGTCTCTTTAATGGAAAAGAGAACCCCTTCTATGCTGGTTTTGGCAATCGGCTTACGGACGCTCTTAGCTACCGATCTGTGAATATCCCTTCCACTAGGATCTTTACCATCAATTCGAACGCAGAAGTCCAGCTGGACATGCTGAGCCTGAACAAATATAAGAGCAGCTACGTTTCTATGCGTGAGCTGGTGGATCATTTCTTCCCCCCAGTCAGTTTGCTTGTCCAAGCTGGCGGTGAGAACTATACAGATTTTACATATTGGAGGGACGTGCCACAAGATCTTGATGACATTTCAACGACAGATAGCGAGGATGACGAGGGAGAGGATGAATATGACGGCGAGCTGAGCGACGAAGAAGGCAGCGAGCTCGAAGACGACGAAGTTGGCGAGGAAGACCTGGGCGCCAGCTTTATCTCCCAGGCTACCGATCCATACGATGAAGTCGAGACACAGAGTGTGGCGTCGGATGAAGATGAGGAAGAAATCGAAGAGCTCGAGGAGCCTGAAGATCCCAAAGTTTCAATCCATGACAAGAGTTCGGCTCCGTCATCTCCTCGCAGGTGAGGGGCTAGCCTGAACATACTGGACATATATTTCTGGGCGAGACAGTCGCTCGCTGATGATATTCGGGGAAATTGTCTAGATATTTGCATTGCTGACGGTGTTCTTGAGGTTTCAAGCTGCATCATGGTGTTTCCTGACGGTTGCATATAAGCGTTGCTGTTTATGCTTTTCAGGCTAGACCTTGTATTTTTACATATTATAGAAGCAGTAATGAATACCACTATTCTTAAATCCACCAAGGAGGACGTGTGGTTTATTGTAGGACCTACTAGTAGGCTCTGGCGGGGCCGGGAATGAAGCAACTTCCTATCTTGGCATAGCGCCAAGATTCGGCAGAATCTCCAGCATGTCCTGCGACGACAACAGATACATCCCTCTCTCGTCTCAATCACTTCACTGTCGCCTCTCCTGTTCGCCTAACTAGCGCAAGTACGAGCGCAAGTACGACGCTCAAGCAGGTTTTCAAAAACCGCGCGCTTGATGTTTAATTCGTCATAGTCGAAACCTCTCACTCAGCTCCTAATAATCCCTACTCCGCTCATCCGCTCATCCGCCCCCCAACACCCTGCCTCTCGAATACCCACCACAAAAACCGCGGAAATGGCATCACCAAGCCAATCGCAAGCAGCGCCCTCAACACAACCCCTCACACCCCCCGCTGAGCCCTCAACCAACAACGCAACGTCAACCACAACCTCCGCCCCTTCACAACAGCCCGCAGCAGCAGGCGCGAGCACAAACGCACAATCATCCCGGACAGGCGCAACGCCGCCATCCCAACCCGTCACAGTACCTACGACTTCACTAAAAGACACGGGGAAGTCCCGGCGCCCACGAGATGTCCGCCTGATCCACCTGCTCCTCACCTCGCTCGGGGTAACCGCGTACCAAGACCGCGTCCCGCTGCAACTCCTCGACTTTGCATACCGATACACCTCAGGCGTATTACAGGACGCTGTGCACCTCACAACGGAGGGATATGCCGGGGCCGGCCCCGAGGCGGCGGGTGCTATGGGGAACCGCGCGCCGCTCGAGGTGAATAGCGTGACGCTGCCTGCGCTGAGGCTTAGTATCGCCTCGCGGCTACATTATCAATTCCAGACGGGGCTGCCGAAGGAATTTCTTATGGATGTTGCGGCGGAGAGAAATCGGGTTGCTCTACCCGGGGCGACAAGGGGGTTCGAGGCGGTCCCTGGTTCTGGGAAGCCTGCCGCGTCGAGTAGTGTGCTTATGGGAGGCATGAGGTTGCCGCCGGAGAGGTTCTGCTTGACAGGGACAGGGTGGAAGATGAGTGATGAGTGGGAGAGTGAGGGAGAGGAAGAGGTTGTGCTTGGGGAGGAGCGGGATGAGGGTGCCGCGGCAACGAAGGAAGAGAGAGAAGGAGGGGGAGAAGAGGATGAGGACGAGGATGGGAAGATGGAGGATATATTTGGAGAGGATGCCGTGATGGGGGATGGAGAGGATGATGATGGGGATAAGGACATGACGGATGTCTAATCGGACGATTATATGCATCTATTCCGGCGTTTACTTTTTCATGTTAATCTCTTGCTTTTTTTTTTTTTTTTTTTTTTTTTGGGTCCGGGTCAAATCAGGTCAGGTCGGTCAGGCAAAGGAGAGATTGGGTTCAATTCTACTTCCACAAGATAATAATCCGTACTGTACAGAGGTAATGGACTGCAGCTCAGCCCATTCCAGCCCGATGCGATGCAACATGCTATAATCAGCTCACTGCCAAAAAAAAGAGACAAAAAGACACAACGCCAGACACATTTAGATATACACAACTTAAGAATATCATCCACGCCTCAATCCATCAGTACTCATATACCACAAGCACGGTCGGCAACGACCGCAAACAACTCAAGAAATTGCAAACTACATTATCAACTTGACGCCTGCGCCGCCGCGACAGCCTTCCGTCTCTCATCCTCCCTCATCATCTTAATAACCTCCTCTCTCCGCCTCTCCGTCTTCTCAAGTTCTTCCTGCTTCGCCTTCCGCCGCTCCCCATGCGTAGCAAACCACTCCTCTCGTGCCCGGTCCTCCTCCTCCGGCTTTGCATGCGCAACCATACATGAGTTCATAGCGAGCCGTTGTGTCCGGCACACCCATGTGGCTGTGACCGTGCGGTTGACGGCGCATTCGGCGAATGCTGGACACACACGAACTAGTTAGCGTACGTTTCTACATTGTAATTTTCAGGTTGAAGACTGAGGGAATATAGGCGGGAGAATGAAATGTAGGTAAGTACCCTTGATCTCCGGCGCGCAAAGAGCTCGCACGCGCTTGTAGTATAATTGCTTGACTTCCTGTTCCTGGGCGGCGGAGAGCGGGAGGGGGTTGCGGAGGTTGTATTTGGGGTTTGTGGTTGACATTTTTGCGTTTCGTTCTTATATTTCAATTCTTATAGATATTCGAAGAGTAATTGAGGGAGGTTATTGAGTAGGTGAGAGAGGGAGGAGAAGAATTGCTGACCCAAGTGTGTGCTGAAGCTAGCTAGAGGTATCGGACGAGCTGGCCGCCGGCCGGGTTGAGGTCGATTTTAGTCAACCCATTTTCTTTTCTGCAGCTTGCCGGGGTGGAAAGTTTTGTCTACCTCCGCCTCTTGAATCCGACACAACCACCACTCGCTTTCTCGACTGTCCGCTATTTCTTCGCGGTTCGAGTTTTCCTTTTAATACCATTGGCATAAATTACGAGGCAAAGAAAAGCAGAAAAGGCCGGCAAAATGTCTTCCATGCGCAACGCCGTCCAACGGCGCCAACACCGTGAGCGTGGACAACTCAAGGGCCGCGAAAAATGGGGTATTCTCGAGAAGCACAAGGTATCTTGCCTCGCTCTATCATTTCTTTAACATCTTTTGAGAGAAATAATTTGTTAACCTGGATTTTCTCTGTGTAGGACTACTCTCTCCGTGCAAAAGACTACAACAACAAGAAAGCCAAACTCAAGCGCCTCGAAGAAATCGCCCACGACCGCAACCCCGATGAATTCGCCTTTGGTATGATGAATTCGCATACTGCGAAAGCTGGAAGACACGGCACGGGCATGCGCGACTCCGCAGAGGCGAGAGGGTTGAACCATGATGCAATCAAGTTGCTCAAGACGCAGGATGCGGGGTATTTGAGGACTGTTGGGGAGAGGGTTCGGAGGGCGATGGGGAAGGTTGAGGAAGATATCAGGGTGCAGGAGGGGATGAAGGAGTTCGCTGGGGATAAGAGTGATGATGATAAGAATGGTGGAGAGGATGAGGATGATGATGACTTTGGGTTTGACTTTGATGAGGTAGAGAAGAACCCGCGAAGGTTGGTTTTTGCGGACGATAGGGAGGAGCAGAAGACTTTGAAGAGGGCTCTTGGGAGTGCGAGTGAGAGTGAGGGGGAGGATGATGATGAGGCTGGAGAGGCGTCATTCGGGGCTCTGCAGAGGGAACAGCAGCAAAAGAAGAAGAGCCGGAAGGAGCTTGAGGCTGAGAAGCGGGCTTTGTATGATGCAAGACGGGCCCGGAAGATGAAGAAGCGGGCGCTCGAGTGGAAGCAGAACAAGCTCAAGGCGCTACAGAAGCAGCATGCGGACATCACTGCTGCAGAGCGTGCGCTGGACCTGCAACGGGCCAAGATGTCAAACCTTGTCGGAGGCACCAACAAGAACGGCCTCAAGTTCAAGATTCGCGAGCGCAGACGGTGATTGAGGTCGCATTTTGCTATGACTTATGACGGCTCCGGAAAAGTTTAGGATCTATAGACTGTGTACTATTATAGGCGTTTGATACCATGTCCTTTGCTCTAAAGACATCACTTTTATTGCTCTAATAAGTAATGCACATATACAAACATGAATCGTGTCTAACTCCCGCAAACATAACAAAACAAAACAATATCCAAAGCATCTATTGCTGCTTCATCGCAGCCACGCGAATGCTCACAGCCCGCTTGTGGGCGTCCAAACCTTCTACAGCTGCAAGCGTTTCTACCGTTTTAGAGAGACGGAGTAACCCGTCTGCTGTAAGGTTGGAGCTCGTGATGTGCTTGAGGAAGGAGCCTAGGTTGACGCCAGAGTACTGCTTGGCATAGCCGTATGTTGCTGGACGAATTAGTATCAGTATAGAAAGGCTCGGGAAAGAAAACTTACGCAAAGAGTGGTTGACGCCCGCAGAGTAGTCACCGACACTTTCAGGCGTCCATTGCCCGATGAAGACACTGCCCGCATTTTGAACCTTTTCTACAACAGCTTCGGCATTCTCGATCTGCAGGATAAGGTGCTCAGGAGCATAGTCGTTGCTGAGAGCCATAGCCTCCTCAATGTCCTTCACTACGAAGGTTACCGAGTGCTCGAGAGAGCCCCTGACAATGTCCATTCGGGGAAGAGCTCTCGCCTGGCGATCAACCTCGTCATCAATTGCCTGCAGTTCTTGTTCGTTCAGATCGATGGCAATGAGAATGACCTGGGAGTCGACACCGTGTTCCGCCTGACTCAGGAGGTCAGAGGCGACAAAGGCGGGGTTGGCAGATTTGTCTGCGATGACGAGCACCTCACTGGGCCCAGCTGGCATATCGATGCTGACACCAGCAGATGTATCATTGGAAACGAGCATCTTGGCGGCGGTGACGAACTGGTTACCGGGTCCAAGAATCTTGTCTACTTTGCTAATGCTTTCGGTGCCGTACGCCATAGCTGCCACAGCTTGGGCACCACCAGCGAGGACAATGCTCTCAGCTCCGACCTTGTGCGCGACATACACGATCTCTGGGGTGATGCTGCCATCAGCGCGCGGCGGAGAGGCCAAGACGATCTTCTTGCATCCAGCCACCATAGCAGGAACACCCAGCATCATGGCTGTAGAAGGCAGCACAGCGGTTCCACCGGGGATGTAGAGACCGACCCGCTCAATAGCACGCGAGAAGCGAGAGCATACTACACCTGGCATGGTTTCCATCTGAAGGGCATCGTTGCTACCCTTCTGAGCACCGTGGAACTTGGCAATGTTGGAAATGCTGACATCGATCGCTTCTTGAACCTCAGGCGAGAGCTTCATGAGCTCCGGAGGGAAGGGTGCGTTGAGGACGGGGGAGGTCAGAGAAGTGGCCTTCTCAAACTTGTGGGTGTATTTGAGAACTCCAGCATCGCCGCCTTCACGGACATCCTGAATAATAGGCTTCACAAGACCAACAATCGCATCGTTCGACTTTTGAGAGGGGCGTTTAAGATAATCTTGGACCTTCTCCGCAGAAGTTGAAGCAGTGACAACGCGCGTCATCTCGATCCGCGTATCATCTGCTTGGAATTCCTCCTTCTTCTCCGGTGCAGGTGCAGGCTTGGATTCAGAGGCAGCCGGGACAAGGCCAACCTTCTCGGCCCAAGGTCCTTTGGCGTCACCCTTTCTCCGCTTCACCTTCAAGCTCTTAAGGTCGAGGTTTCTCTCTACGTCTTCGAGGCTGACACCAGCGGCAACACAGCGTGTGAGGGCAAAGTAGAGAAGATCAGCGGCCTCAGCTGCAATCTCCTCCTTAGTTGTTGCAGTGCACAGCTCCTCCGCTTCTTCCATGATCTTAGCTTGAGTAAGCTTTGGCTCGTTGAAAAGCCGGGCAGTATATGAACCAGTAGGTGCATCTGCCTTGCGAGCCTGTAGAGTCTTGTTAAGACGGGACAAACCGGTGTATGGGCCAAAGCAACTGGCGGTGCCAAGGTGGCAGAAACCTGCCGTAGTAAGTATGGTACATTAGCTATGCAGGGAGTCGCTTACCTCTTCCAATCTGCTTAACAATGAAAACCAAGCAATCGCTATCGCAATCAAAACCAACGCGGATCAATTCCTGGACATCCCCGCTGGACTGACCCTTGTACCAAAGACCACGCTTCCGGCTCTGATAGACGCCAGTTCCTGTGCGCAGAGCTTCCGCAATACTCTCATCACTACTCCAGACAAAACCAAGACATGTGCCCCTCTCATCCGTTACAGTGGTGGCATAGAGTCCGTTTCCCTGGTCCTTGACACCACGGGCAGCGATGAGCGAGCCGGCCTGGATCTTGCCGCTTGACTCATCCCGCTCCACAGTCAGGGCGCTGGCAGGTATGATACTGACTGCCCCTTGTTTCATAGTATCCTTTATTGAGTCCTCCGTAACATCCCCAGAGTATGTGCGATAGAGAAGCTGAGCTTCAGAGTTCAAGCCCAGCTTGACGGAGATGGGGTGGATAGCGGAGGCATCGGTGGCGATGCCCGCTTCTTCCCGCTCGATGTGCTGGCACACCCATTTCTGGAAGGCTTCCACCTGGCTATCGGAGGAGGTAAATACAACAAGACGTGACGATGGTACGGACTGCTCTTCGGAAAGTGCCGTCAGTTGGTCGAGGGAGATAAATATCTTGGCAGCACCGGTGTTAAGGATATCGACAAGGTCTCCGGTGGAGGAAATGGCGGTGGCGTCAACGTAAGTATCAAGACGACGGAAGTTTTCTCTAATGAATTTCTCTATTTGTGCGACATCTGTAGCTTTAACCAAAACGCGACCAAAGTATGCAATCTGCTCAAGAGAGATGCCGTTGGAGGCGGAGGCGGGGTCGTAGGAGACAAGGAAGGGAGTGGCCATGGTGGGATACGGTCGACGGACGGGAGGATAGCGATATGGATAGGAAGAGGAAGAATAATTGATCAGATTCCAGTCCCCGGGCTGGAATTGACTGAGGTATTAAAAGGCAGCGAGGGGTAGACTGAGTTTACTCTTGTGTAACCATAGCGAGTGAATCATCTCTCAGAGAAATCTTCCGCCCCGCGCTCCTCACCGCCTTTGGTGTCGCCCGCTATCGGCCTCGCAGGGAGCCTCAGGCCGAGCTGGAATTCTGTATGCATCGAGCATGGGGCATAAGACGCTTAATGACACTCGGCCATTAAAACAGTGGTCATGCATCTTGGACTGTTGATCGCGAGAAATCTCTCCATCTGACCCTTGATCCTTTAATTAATTTAGTTATTAGCCTAGCTGCGCCTCATGTCCATCGGTCCAATTTCGGTAGCATTGGCCGCAAGGGACCAGGGCTAGCGGCGCATAAGAAGTCGTATGTTACATTACCAATAATATGAACCCCTCCGCGTGCCCCAGATACTCTGCCCTATAGGGACACTGGCAAATAGGGGACCGCCTATGAGCACCGAGGGGATTAGGTGCCAAGCCCGCTATGTATCTAGCTCTCCTTCCGCCCAGTGTTAGCTCTGTGTTGTGTCTCAGGTTGGCTGTTGGGGCGCTTGGGACTCGAGAGCCTCTGCCTAAAATGATGCCATTCCATTTCCCATGCCCACCTTTTCTCTTCTCGTGTTTTGTGGCTGCTTTCTTTGTAAATCTTCAAGAAGAGCCGCACCGCAGCCGCAGTGAAAATGGGACGGTTTGATATCACCTTAGCGGCTGCGCTGAGCATCTGGAATCTTCCATTAGGTAACAGTTCATGAATGTTTCCCTTTTAGATCACATGCTAATGGCTCTTCGCTAGGTACCAGGGCCGCAGAATGCGAAACAACCAGCGAGAATGACGCGGAAACTGGGGAGAAGACCCTCCGAGTGAGCAGCCAAGAACAGCTCGATGTGTTTGGCGATGATTGCACCACTCTTGTTGGACACATTTTGATCGAGCCTGATTACACGGGGGATTTTCTTTTGAATGGCGTCTCCGAAGTCAAGGGCAATATCTCCGCACCCCTCGGGGGCTACGGTGATAAGCTCGGTGCATTTGAGTTGCTTGATTTGACAACGATTGATGCTATTTTCCTCCCGAAGGTTGTCAATGTACGCCTGCCAAGCCTCGAGCACGCTGGCAGTATCTACTTGGAGCAGTCGGATGTGGGTGAGGCAGATTTAGGCTCGTTGACAGACGCCGGCCATGTACAGGTGGTGGGCGATTGGACAAGGTATGATGGAATTCCGACTCTCTAATTAATACCTCCGGTCATTAACATCGTCTGACAGCATCAACCTTGGCTCGTTGCAGAGAGCCACTCAAATCGACGTTAGTGGAACATACACCTGGGATGTGCCAGAGAATGAGGAACCAGTGAATATAAAAATAGACCTACCGGCACTGGAATCTGCAAACTATGTCGGTGTTTCAGGGCTGTTCGAAAGGTTTGTTACTCTCTTGCCTACCTATCGAGAGGTCATCAAAGGGGCGAGCTAATGAACAGGGCACAGTCTATCGCTTCCTCAGCTCACGACCGTAGGAGAGCAAGAAACTGGAGTTGACTACCCGATCAAGACCTGGGATGATGGCCGGCCATTCCAATATGTAACCGGAAGACCAGGACTGCGGATAAGTTCGGCGAACCACCTTCCAATTGAGGTGCCTGAATTGGATTTCCTGAATGGTGGTCTTCAGGTTTACGGCAATGTCACTACGTAAGGAACCGAACTCTATGGGCGTGCGCTCTTGATCTGATGTTTTCGCAGGTTCCGGCTACCCTCCCTAGGCAAGTCTGATGTCGACATTGAGTTCAACACTGACACACACGTCGAAATATTCTCCACAATCGAAAGTACTGGATATCTCTGGCTCTGGGGCAATGTTGGAAGGTGGGCATTCGCGCATATTCGAACTTTATGACCTCTGCCAGTGACTCTTGAGAAATTAACTAACACGTACCCAGCATCGAACTACCCAACATCGAGCACGTTGACTCGATCTCAATCGCCTATCACGACCGGCTTCCTTGCAACGAAACACTCGTGAAGCTCTGGTCTTGGACCGGCCCGCACGACTATAGTCAGTACAAGTGTTTCGAGGTGGATCCCGAATTCTTAGACGATGACGACGACGACGACGACAATAACGAGGATAACGACACGGACACTACAAATAACAACGACGACGTTCATGAGGATACCAATACCAATACCGACACCAATACTGACTCCCAGGATACCACTCCTTCAAACGATAGTTTTTCCAGTGATGAACAAGACATGAGCAACAATTCAACTGGCAGCGCAGAGAGTGATTCGTTTGACGGTGGTGGTGGACGCATTGTTACCCATACCGGTGTTGCTATTCTGGTTGCCGCCGTTGTCTCGTTCTGCTTTTACTGATGGCATGATCTGGAAATCAGGAGCCAAAGAGCGGGCGCAACCCAGCAAATTCTTGAAAATGACTTGCTTCTCCGTAGTAGGGAAAGAGAGGAGGATCGATGCATGCTTACAATAATCTTTACTCATATCGTGATTCATATTGCTCCTTGGATAGAGCGCACATACATGTATTCCGTGCGTCGAGTGGGTTCTTTTAGAAATATGAGTTCTGGTCTTGTTTATAGGGCTACATGAAGAGCCATTGTCGCCGTATGTATCCCAACCACCTCGTTTACTCCGCACACCACCATATCTCCACAGAATGGACGATGAACGTTTGTGTGCAGAATGGACCACAGTTCGCAGATCATACCAGTCCCAGAAACTGTGAACCTTTGACTTTCCCCAGTGGAGTCTAGCACGAGGAGTAAATCGAAGATCTGATCTGGGGCCGCGCGGCTTCCCCAAGCTAAGTGGGGGTCTGAAAGATTAGCTTAGCCTTTTGAGTATGTAGTTGCGTGTACAACGGAGTATAGAAACTTGGAGCTCATCATAAGACTCCTGGTTCAGGTCTTAACATAAATGGTTGTTCTTACTGCCCTAGAACTCTTAAGGTTTTAGGTTCCATCTTGCTCTGGGCTCTTGTATGTACTAGTTGAACCCACCAGCCATAGCCCGAACCACCACGATCATGAAGACGACAGTACTGCCCTGCCTCGAGAATAAAGAAAGCCTGTTTTCATCAGAGGAGCCCCTAATACTAGACTCATAGTATTAACAAAGCCCCTCGCTCGATAATAGTCCTAATCCCCATGTCATCCTCACCACTACTACCACCACCACACCAAAATGTTCATCTCCGGCAACATTTCCCCGCCCAATTTATTTAAGGGGTCTTATCTAAAAAGATCACGCTGTTTTCCCCGGGCTGCATCTTCTTTGGCGGCGGATCCACACCCACAGACTTCAGCCAGCAATACCCATCATTGTAGTCGAACGCCCCGCAGTCCGGATTGTTCGCGCAGTCGTGGAAACACTCATTGTAGTCTGCCACCATGTGGTAGGGCTTATGAGGGTAGAGGGAGGGTGTTGCGACATCTGGATTTGGGTGTTAGGTTGGGATGTGGGAGGGCAAAGGAAAGGCCGGGGAAATGCAGGTGGCCACCTACGGACTCCGCAGAACAACTTGAATCGTCGGCCGTTGCATTCTTGTTCGAGGGCGTGGCCGGCGTTACCTGGATAGAGATAGTCACGTTAGGGTTGCCATGCACTTGTAGCTACAGACGGTAAAAATGTGGAACAGAAAAAAGAGATAAGGATGGGTAAGAGGGAAGAGCTATGGGTCACAGATTTTCCAAGAAAAAGATGATCCTCATGGTTGCTCTTACATTGTGGATTGCAGTTAACAGGAACCGCTGGGCAACTGCTGCAACGTTTTGTGCGAGTTCTCTAGGAACGGTCGCACCTGGCGTCAATCAGGGGAGTTGGACGAGGAGTAGAAATGCCACGAGCAAGGAAAGAAGGGATTTGGGAAGCGGGCTCATTTTGGTGACTCTCTTCTAGCGAAAAGTGGTAGCTGGTTGCGAGATTTGCACCAACTCTTAAGACTAGTAAATATTAAACGGACAATGGGGAGGGGAGGAGAGGGGCTGCAATGATATAAGTGGAAGAGATGAAAACTAAGCTTTGAACTGAAATGCAATTGGATCTGACGTGAGCACGCCCTTATGCTATACCGGACTGACAGGACTAGACTAGGTGGAAATACATGCGAGAAGAGTGAAAAGAATAGAAAGTAAGTTGTTATGGATCTAGCTTCTCAACGGAAACTAACAGAACCTCTGAATCACCCTGTTCCCATTTTACTCTCAGTGGTACGGCCAGGGATCGAGCTAGCTTTATTCAAGCCTCATTGGACCATGTATCAACCTCCACCAAGCCCCGGAAGTGAATCTTCTCTTCGATCAGCACGGACATCTGAAGAGAATGGGAAGGATGGACTTCCTTACCAACCTGGAGTTAGAGATCACCAAAATTCACCTACATCTCAGGGATCCCCCGAGGGTCAGGGTCGATCCCTGAGTAATGCCGAAGCGGCCGGCTATCCTGACCACTTGGGTAAGAGGCCCTACAGAGTCCCAGATACTAGTGGTAGTAAAGAACCAAACTAGAACTTTAAATAGCCTTCGTGGCTGGCTGTCGAACGAGCTCGAGGCCCCTAAATGAAACCGTTCAAACCACTGTATCCATCAGAACCTTTGACTCTGGGTAGAGCCACCCACCCATTGTGGTACCTATCAACAAGCCAAAGCAGGATTTCCAATTCAGCTACTCGATGTATCGTACGTTTAAAGGATGGCAAATGTTCACCGGCGCAGTGCTTCTATGGAGTATCTCAAAATGCCTGCCCCGCTTCGCTTTTTTTTTCGCTGCAACTGCACTTGTTCAAAGTCCCTTGGGTGTGGCTCGACCGGACCAAATCCCCAGCTCCCGGCTGCAAGCCATCAAACAATTGAGTCCAAGAAAACTTCGGCTTGAAGGCAACCGGTGTCGCTGCACGAGCGTGCGATTTGCTGCCAGCCACTTACTTACTGAGTGACATCGACCTGGCCACGAAGGAAACGGGCCTGTCAAGGGATGCTTAGGATCGACTCATGCAGGGCCCGAAAGAAGCACAGGTGAGCACGAACAATCTGCATTGCGCCCAGAAGTAGATAGATCTCGCGTCACCTCCGCAAAGTATTACGTATACAAGGAGCATGGATGTGACCCGGAGCCATCGTGGAGAATGATGTGATGTTCATGTGTGGCGTGGGCAGGGATAGTGACATATCAGCTTACGTCGTACAAGGTATGCGCAAGGTTTACTTGGAGGAGAAGGCGGCGGCATGGGCGCTACCTACCAAGGCATTATTACACAGCTGCACAGGGCTGGAAACAGTAGTTCGCCGCTCTGAGATCTGATCGACTGGTCCCGTGGACCTCAGCTCCTTCGGCCCATACGGAAGGAAAAGCGAATGGAATCTCAGCTGAAATCATGGATCGCTCCGAGAATACACCAATATCAGTAGGTGGGACCCTGCAGCTGTGGTTCAAGGTTCGGGCCTACTCCGTATGCGGGAAGCATCCATCCTGACCTGGGGGGGCAAGTTTGTTTGTGTCATTCGGGGCCACTTTACCCCAAGGAAGCGCTGGGTGTTTAAAGCGCCAGTATGCAGATGCATTAGCATTTGCCGCTCTGCCGACTTGCTCTCAAGACAAGATACTACTCAAAGTTGCCTAAAATTACCGTCATTGAGGAGACCAATTTCTAATAAGTCATTTGTGACAAACCTTCTCTCATCTGTACTAACTATATGGCCGAGAGGCTGGGCGCTACAGGGCTGTGCTTGTTAGGTCCTACCTCTTTATCATTCTCACGCCAAAGAGAATGCTAAAGAACAGGAGAAAGGCCGAAAAATAGGATCAGACATGTTGAACAGAGAATATTGTCAGGTGAAGCTTTGAAGATCATATTTCTATCTCGAGATTATCTTCCTATCCCGGTTTTCCATCCCACCGATGGGCTTGTACAGACTCTCCCCACACGACTCAGCTCTCCACCAAACTTTCACAACCCATCATCGCCATCCAGGCCAACTGCATGTGTCTGATCTCCATTCCTAGTACCAACTACCAGTCCCCTCCCTTCCTGGGGCATGACACCCCCAGATCGCCCACTCTAAGGGCACTCTCCCAGAATCGCAGGAAGTGTGGGATGCTGGCTGCATGACGGCATCACACAGCCGTAAACAGCGCCAGAAACAGTGAACACGGCGATCGAGCCTGCCGTCTTGCTAGCGCAGTGCTGCTGACCCGCGATCTTTGGATCTAGAGGCGCAATAGGGCAGCGGGGGTCGCTGCGACCTCACATGAGGAAGGGGATTATCCAACACACATTAGAGTTGGGGTCGTATCTCCATTTCTAGAAAAGCAGGAACGCGGAGGATTGTTGGGTTAGGGTGAGCTTAAGGAGCCCGAGGAGAAAGGTGAGGTTCTTCATTTGGTTAGAGCTAGTTTTGCTAGGTAGGAGAGGAGGAGCGTTAGAAAGCAATACTTTCAAAGAGAAAGAGGGAATTCGCGTACCTTGAGAGTATTTTCCGGGGCCGAAGAATGAGATAGAAATCTTGACTTGCAGAATCGGGGATTCAGCAAAGGAAAAGGGGTGCGGAAGCAAGAGTCACTGGGGCCGGGTGGTCGTCTTATAGCAGTACCACCTATGTGATGGGGGACTCACAGCTTCCATTCGGCATGGAAGCGTAGACAGTCTTCTCTCCGTGAAGACAATACTCATTCAGAATGAGATCTGGATGTAAAGCTATCGAGTTTCCATCAAGCGCAGGCTTGATCCGTAACTTTTCCCTCTTCTCGAACAATGTTTCGCTCCTGCCGGATAGTGGGTAGATGCGGTTTATTAGACATTGAATGAAAGAAGAGATCTGGCGTGCTGCCGGCGCAAAATCGTCTCGCAGCTTGCCGCCAAAACCTGAGGTCATGGCGTCTCCGAAGCTTGGAGGTGGCCGGGTATGGGCTGCCTTTACGATGGATGGGGCAGACGGGTGCAGACAGGAGGACACGGGCAGGATGTCTGGGACTTGAAATGCAAAGGCGCAGAGGTATTTCTGGTTTCTGTGTAGGATTCCGTCCTCTACCGGCTCGCAATGCACAATGTTTAGAAATTGATGGTGAGCTTTCTCTACGGTTTGTTCCCCTGGCTTCTCGAGTCACTCTCGTCTCGCGCGAGATATCTAGGTGGATTAGAATTGCATACCTATGAAACTAATATGAATATCGCCGCATCGCAAGTCGCAAGAGGACCTGACTAGCACGGCTTCTCGGATTTGATCCCCTGTGGTATAAGATGAGATATACGACAGGGTCTCTTTGAGTCCATGTAGGGCAATTTCCGCGGAAATTGCATGCCTCAGATCCATGCCTGTGGGGTCCGATGCATTGATATTGTTCGGGAGAACCCGTCGGAGACCCGCTTGTCTGTACCTAGACCGGGTTTTATAGCGCAGATAGCCAGGGAATTAGCCACCAGTGCAAAAGACCTACCATAGCAGGTCTTATACCGAGGGTATCTAGATAATATTGCTAGCGTAATATTGGGCAGATTAGTAGTCCCGCTGAAACTTCAATTCTCGGATGCTGGGCCCAGACCGGCTCAGAGTCGCCACAAATCTGGGAACCATACTCCGATTACCCCACAGCAACGGTGATCCGCGACGGGCAAACGCGAAATAAAGAGATTGATTGCACTTGGATCCTTGGCAAGAGGCCGCTGGCCTTTTGCAAGAAACCATAGCTCTCCACCTAGATATGTGCCAGCAAAAGTGGCGAACGCGCCGTTCATTACTCCAAATTCCTTATCACGGAACTGTGGCGGGGAAACGTTTGGAGAATGACCTACGAAAAGAGGGGTTACTGAATCCGTGATTATCAACTTTACTCCAACTACCTACCGTAACGACCATATTTCCGAGGTCTTGTGCCATGGACGTGTACCTTTCTCCCTTGCTCCTTCTCTCCTAGCATTATCTAGCCGATTCACCCAAGCAACTGCTCAAGAAGAGCTTTCGCAATATGCTAGTTGTTAAGTGTTCAGGCTCGCCACGCGAGGTATGTACCAACCATTCAAATCTTTCCCCAACAGGCAATATCTTGGATAGAAGCGAGTCTACACCCGAGCGTCCCAAGATATCAAAACTAACATCCATGAACAGATCGGAAAACAACACGGTGCCGCAGCAAGCGCGCAAATCGCACGATGCATCGGCTTTTACACGGGCATGTTCCAAAAGACCAGCTCGCTGGCCTGGAAAGATGTTCTCGCTCTTGCTGAGAGTTTTGCGGTAGAATCAAGGCTGTTTGGCCGGAGTATTATGAAGAGATGGAGGGTAGACTCCCGGCTCCTTCTTGCTCTTCCTTCCTGGAACTATTAAGGGGAAGAGAATCATCCAGGCTGATTAGCGTGTATAGGTATCGCTGAAGGCTCGGGCCACTCAATCCTGGACATCGTCGCCCTAAATGTCCGCACGGAGATCGCATTTGGATGTTTCAGCGACGGGTGCACGGCGCTCAGCTGGCAGACCGAGAAACATAGCTTTCTCGCGCAGAATTGGGACGTGAGTTGTCTTCTCAACAGACCTAAAAGGTAAGCTAAGCTAAGCTGAAAAACAGTGGCAACCAGCCCAAAAACAAAACCTCATCGTCCTCGAAATCCACCCGCCGAATCTGAAAGCCCCATCTATAAAAATGATAACCGAGGCTGGAATCATCGGCAAGATCGGCTTCAACTCCGCCGGCGTCGGCGTGTGCCTGAATGCGATTCGGGCGCACGGGATGGATCCGACTCGGCTCCCCGTGCATCTAGGTCTACGTATGGTACTCGAGAGCCCGTCGACGACTGAAGCCGTGGAATCGCTGAAGAAATACGGCGTCGCGTCGTCGGCGCATCTCCTCGTCGCGGACACGACGACCTCGGCTGGGTGCGAGGTCACCGCGAAGACTGTCGCCGTCGTGCCCATGGATGCCAAGGGGAGGATTATACACTCGAATCATCTTCTGCTCGAGCACCCCGGGGTAGTTGATACGGCGTGGTTGAAGGACTCACCGTTCCGGGTGCAGCGCATGCTCCAGTTGACGGATGCGTTGGGACAGGGAGAGGGAGACGGAGAGCAGCTGACGTGGGACGGGGTCCAGGGTCTCTTTGTAGATAGGGAGAATGCCCCCGCGGCGATTTGTAGGTCGGGTGATATCGAGACGCTGTTTAATATTGTGATGGATTTGAAGGCAGGCAGGGCGGTTGTGAGGTTTGGGAGGCTGGATCAGGTAGAGGAGGAGTTCGAGTTGGCGTTTAGTGAGGTATAGGGTGGTACAAGTAAATAGTGAAGAATATGGTAATTGCAGAATTGGTGAAGAGGTGGTGTATGCTTATATGTGCGGATTCCATATCACATTCCGTCCATGAGGGTTAAAGTTTCCAGCCGGTACCCGCAGCTCTTGTTCGCTCCTCTCTCCATGTAGCTCTTAGCGAGATAGAGTATATTAATGTAATTTCGTCTGTTAGGCAGACCATGAATGAGTGTGATACGGTAATTCCGTTTCTAAATCATATATTCGGTTTCAAGGGGCTAAATACTTCCAACCTCTTTTCCCGGTAGATACAGGTTGTTCTCCATACGATATCCTGGGTTGTATTGACAGGATCATATGGCTGTTGATATCTCGTCCTCCTTAGATGTTGGGGTTAAAGCTTATTGAAGGGCAAGAGGTCGGTCAATTTGCAGCATCTGCTGACAGCAAGTGGTACGTTATGGTCTCTATATGGCCATCGTCGCTTGGCTTTCACCATTTTCCGTTGAAAAGGACCCAGTATTCTGCTTCTGTAATAGGTAACCGACCCCTACGGCATCCTTCCCGCATAAGTCACCATGAACGCGATCAGTGAGAGATTGAGCTTTTCTTTCTTTTAGGGAAAAAAAAGAAAAAGTAAAATAAAAAAAAAGAATGGTTTCGATCCATTGATATTTCTGCGCAAGGGGCACAAACTGCCCTTTTCGCGGTCCTTGTGCGAGGGGCCACCTCCTGGGCCCCGCGGCTCCCGGTTTGGTGGGTGTGCATCGCGTGGGGGCGACGGCAGCAGCGGCAGAGCAAAATAATGCAAAGCCAGAGCTGGCGTCCGATAATCAGTCGCTGCGCAAAGATCGACACGATCAGTCAGTGTCGAACAGAATTTTGTCGAATAGACTTCGGGCCCATTGCCGTGATTAGATATACTTTCGGATCAGATAATCGCAAAGATCAGATTAGATCCTCGTATTCTAGTGCTCAGCTCAGTCGTCCAAGACCATGCATGCCACCACCATGGACGTTGTCATCCCACCTGTCGCTGTGTACGTGTCTCGCGACTTATTTTGATCGCCGCGGCCTCGGGGCTCGAGCTGGCAGCTCCTTTCCCACATTTCGTGGGCGTCGCCAGCGGCTGCTGCTTGTAATTGCGTCGCGAGGTATTCCTGTAGCTCCGGCACGGAGTGTAAATTGTATGAGGCTTGCTGAAAACCCTGGGCCTCATGGACCGTCGATGCCAGCATCGTGTATTTGGAGAAATTGATCAGCCCTTCGGGTGTGGTGGCGGGGTTTCCATCTTCGATGAAGACGAGGTCTTTGAGGAAGACGCCTGCTCGATGCATAAATTAGTTTCTTGAATTTTAGGAATGAGAGCTAGCGTTTTCCCAAGAGTACTGACCGAGAAAGGGAATGCATGGCGGCACTGCCTGTCGTAGCGTATTACGGTAGATTTGGTAGTTTTGGTCGCTCGATGTGAGAGCCTGTAGTGGCTCCAGGGTACTGCAAGTACGCTCGGTGACCATGGCCCACGTCCGACCCAGTCGGTAGATAGGAGCGCTTTCCAGCCCCGATAGAATCGAGAAAACTGCGGAGTAGTTGTGGAGATCACGACACGCCTGGAGCATATTAGTCTCTGATAGTAGACAGATCCATCGGTCAAACTTCTATCAGAGGTAGATCTCTGATTTCGGAATACGTACACTGGCCACATTAACTAGATGCCCTATGACCTGGGTCCGCTTTTTCAAGTCGGCCTCGGCCAATATGTTTCCACCGACCCAGCTGGACAGCTGATTGAAATATCGAATCAACGCCTTCACATTGGGCGCTCGCGGCGGCTGTCCATCCTGGCCCTCTTCCTTCCTCTGCCAGCTTTTGTGCATCAATTCTCTTGGCCGGATCTTACTAAACATCGACGACTCTATTAGCGTCAGCTGGCGCGCGATCTCCCTCGCATCGATCTTCAGGAATTGGAGTTTGGTCAGCTTCCGGGGAAGGATCGGCTTTGGTGGGCTGGAAATAGAGGGCTGCGATCTCTTTGTGCGCTCGACGCCTGTAAGCCGGCAGCGAATAAGATCGAGTAGCTGTTGCTGTGTTGCGTTTGACTCGATCGTAGTGGAGGTTAAGTGCGAAGCAAATAGCTGCAGTGTCAGCAGGTTCTTGTGTGTTTCCGGGCCTTCTGGCTCCGTCCAAAAACTCTCCAGCCACTGCCTCAAGATGTTGAACACCCGCACGCGCACCAAGGGATGTGTTTCCACCGCCCACTCTGAAGCCTCGGTCGCGCTCAGTGTGGCAGGTGGCGTGGGCTGGTACTCAAAGCGTTGCAGAAGATGCCGGATAAGCTCCGTCCCCGACGTGAAGTAGTTGTACGTTGTCAGAAAAGTCCGGTTGAATGCGGCGTCCAGTTTGTCGGGGCGAGTCAGATTGTCAACCAGGCCTTCCAATGACCCCGCCTTGACGACCTCGACGTCGTCAACGTAGTCGTAGCTGATTCTCTGCGGGAATTCGACGTGATAAGAGTCGGCGGCGTCCATTCGTTTCTTCTTTTTCTTATCGTCGTCATCGCCCATCGTGGTGTGACAGACAGCTCTGTGGTGGTGGGCTTCCAGTTTCTCTTCATCTGCCTGGATAGTCGCTGTACAACGTGAACCTGAACTGCAGGGAGGAAAGCGGCAACCGCGGGAATAAATATCGGAACACAACCTATATAACGTCCACCGCTGCCAACGTAATCGTGCGTCCCGAGTTCCTGGCAAACAGATAGATCCATGGTAGCCAAGCTGATGGTGGGGTTCGGTCCATGGGCAAGAAGGTGACCAGTGCGCTGACGCTAAGCTGCGAGTCCAGCCAAGCTTGCTGCTTGCTCGCATGGCAAGTCTGGCCCGGCTACAATTACTAGCGACACTTGAGGGTCCGAACTTTGGCCGATCTCGGATGTGCGGCGTCACACTTGGGCTATAGGCGGGCTCATAGCGGGTCCTGGTGGAGTATGGTATCTAGTACTAGTGGTTTGTTACTGGGGCTTTCTTTCATTCTGCTGCACAAGCTTATGCTTTATCATGAAGTCTGTGGTATACAACTGCTGATTAGGAGTCGTGTTACATCTGGTAATCTAAATACATAGGAAGAAGGGTATATTTATAATTAGATCATCAGACGACCCCCGCACGACCGGCTTAGAATACAGTGCCCTTGACCTGCACTTTCTTCCTCAGATCAATGTCCTTGATAAGGATGGTCCATGGAATCGCAAGCACCATGATCCCCACCCCGACAGCAAGGAGTCTAACCTCGGCATAGGCATATGCCTTCTGGATCGCCGTCCGAACGGGGCTCCCGACCGGGTAACTCTTCTGCGTCACAAGGTCATCGTAGATGCTGGCAAAGTTGTCCATGGCCGACTCCGGAAGGTATCTATTCAAAGCCTTGGGGAATGTGTTTTGCCAGATGGAGGTGCTGATGGTGAGCCCCGCAGAATTACCGATGGTGCCAACCACGTTCAGAAGTGCCAGCGCAGTCGCGACATGCTGGTGATCAACGGCGGCCAGGATAGCGATCTGCTCGACTAGGATGAATATCGATCCCCCGATTGCGAGGAAGATCTGGCACATCACCTGGTACCCGACGCTCATGTTGGGCTCGCGGAAATAGATCATCAGCCCCTGCATGAGGATGTAGAGCGGAATCGCAATGTAGAGTGTCCACTTGTACTTGCCCACCTTGCGAATGAGCCAGCCTGTGCCTAGTAGTACTATGCCGGAGACGACGTCGAAGATATTGTTGATGTAGTTTGCCGTGGCGAGACTGAGATCGTTGTTAACTTGCAGCCACGAGGTGAAATAGTAGCTCCAGCAGTAATTTGAGAGCTGGTAGGTTGCGTCCAGTAGGACAGCGCCGAGAATTGTGCGGTCTGTGAGGAGACGCCACTCGAAAAGAGGGACCGGGGCCAGCCACTTCTCCCAAACCGCAAAGAACCAAAGCATCGAGAATCCCACGACGAGCATGGCAATGATATAGTCTGAGGCCCAGCCTTCAGGCGCATAGTCGGCGATGTCGAATGGAAGCTGGAACAGCACGAGCCCGGCAGTAAATATAAAAACTCCGAATACTATATGTCATAACTTTCAGTCACATTCTCAACAGAGCTGCAATCACGATTGAACGGATTCTGTTACCCACAGTCAAATTCGACAGACCAATGCTGAATGCTCTCTAGAACCGAGCGTCCACTTGGTCGCTTGACCCTGTAACCCTCCCTCTGGGCCTTGATCAGGTTATACTTTAGCATGCCGTAGAGCGGAACGGCAACAATCGGGGTGGCGATCGCCCAGGCGCCAAAGCCCCATCTCCAGGAAATTTGGTGGTAGAATTCCTCAGCAACCTTGGGCCCTGCAAAAGCTGTGATAATGTATGGTGAAGAGGTGAACGCATAGGCAAAAGCACGGTTCCTCAAGGTCGAGGCGTCGGCCGTCACGACATCAATTGCGTATTCCATACCGTAGAAACCGACGTAGTAGAGGACCTATGTAACAGAGACAGAGTGAGTTGAGTAAGTGGCATGCGACAGCGGTTATGCACTTACATTCGCCGCGCAATAGGCCGCAAAACTATTGCAGGAAGCCATCAGAACCAAGCCGAGAGTCAGGAAAACGACCATAAAAAGGAATCCTTCAGCACGGCCCCAGACATCCATGAGTTTCGCCATAGGAAGATACGTCGCTGCTGCGAAAGCATCACCGAGGGCTGTTGGGAGGGCAGATAGCGAGTGCGCCATGAATGAGCTTGTCACATATGGATTCAGACTGCTAGAAACGGACAATTGGAAAGCATTGACGAAGTAGAGGAACCAGATGCTGCAGAAAGGGTGATGTTAGTTTTAGCCACAATACACTCGGATGTCGGGATAAGAAATCAATGGTCATAAAAGTTGGCCTCCATACTTGATAAACACCGCGATTAGAGTATTCTTGGACCAAGTCAAGGTCACGGCCTCCACGTCTTGAACACCGCGCTGGGCAGTTCTGGTTGGCAAGTTATCGTCTGGTCTAGAGAAAGTGGAAGCTATAGGAGCGCCATCCGCGCTGGCCAGGCCCTTGCCGCCGCGGGCAGAATTCAAATCGATGGAATTGGCTTCGTCGCTCTCCGTCTCGTCGGCTGACAGGCGACGGAAGACCGTGCGCGCTCTGCGGACCAAGGGACGAACACCCATTGCGACTGACGGTGGTGACAAGAGGTAAGAGAACAGGGAGGAAGCGTTCAATCAAATAAAACAAGGCTACATGCGAGACAGACGATCCCTGACCACCGGGCTCACAAGCACCGAAGTCGGATTGCTTGTTTGTCGTTCCATTCGTTTCGCACCTCAGGCGGCTGGCCCCTCCGTGTGTCATAGTGGCAGCGCCCGAGCGTCTCTTTTTCAGTCAACTGCGTGTCTTCCCAGAGGACACAGCCAATAGCGCGACATGATCCTGGTTCGAAATGATACTAGCGTGGCCTGGCATCGGTTTTCAAGCTGCAGCTCGGTTTCGAGCAGTGGGACAAGTGGAGCCCAAAGTGGCAGAGCATCCCGTGCCAAGTCGCTTAACCAGCCACTCACAGCCAATAAGCCATCAACAAGCGTGCACTGATGCATCTGATAATCTTATCTGATCATCTGCCCACTTTCCATCAGATGTCGCTGCATTTTTTGTGATCCATTTGAGAATTTTTCGTCAGAGTGGGCTGTCCCCGTCTTTCAGCTTTTTCAGTCCTATTCGCAGTCCCAGTTTCCCGGAACAAGAGCGTCCGGCCTCGACTCACCTAGTTGGCGTCTTTAGATGCGCCATTCCAAGATTCAGGTGTTGTGTAGGTAACAATAGCGAAGAGATCAGAGCCGCGGTAATAGCAGCTGCAGGAGAGAGAGAAAATTATCTAACGCCAAGACAGAAAAAGCAATATTAAGCGTGGGAGAGAAAATGGCAATCCATGGATTAAAGCTTATACGAGAACGCACGGGCAGTGGCACGTGAACTATAACCAAACTCGACATACAAGGCTCTGGGGTGCGGTAAATTAAACAGTATCAGTAAGTACCGGCAATGTGGCGGTACTGGCACCACTGACCCCGATAGTAACAGGCCACTCTCGGACATTATTGCCGATGATTCTTGTACCTGGCTTATCTACCAAAACCCTGCTGCGTGCATACTCTAAGGTAGGATTTCTGCGATGTCGGATGGGCGGATCCTGGCTCCACACCTGCTTTACAAGGTCGGAGTCTGTCTTAATCTCGCTCATCCCGATGAGAGTGATGCTGCACGGAGAAGCCGTATAAAATAAATATAAACAGATGTAGTGCTTCCGTACACTCATGTCATAATATTTGGTTTAAGAAATGGGTTGAGATATAATCCCACTTGGGATCATCAGGGACATATACCGAGCAAATGGTCCGACTTTGCTTGAGAGAAAGGCATAGTGCGAATTAGGAAATGTGGATATCTCAGTCAAACCCCATTAAAGTAGTCAATATAATAGGGCTCGCTATTCCAGGTCCTGAGGGATATATAAATGATATGCCAAGCTTTTGATCCACTGTACACGTTCGGATGCCTCGTGGACTCTGCCGACTTCTAGCATGGCAACAGGTGAATCTCACAAAATTGACCTCGCTGGAGAAGCGGGGCTGCCAAGCTTTGCTATCCAACGTCAAGAGAGCGGGGAGAGTGGAGTGCTCGTGTTATGCTAGAAACGAGCATAACATGCATCAATCGAACATCGCACCACTACCACGCTCCTCGTCATGAGCATCCGCTGGGGCCCTGAGCTGTACAAGCAGCGCCGCATCCCATACAAGATTCAAAGCAGGTGAAACCTGCCCTTTTTGCGCAACCGACATATTCAACCAGGAACTATACAATGAGCTGCTGTCGTCCACAAAGGCTTCTCAGTCCTCCGTGGGTCTAACCTATAACCTGACAAGTCGTGATCTCTACGAGTCAGCTCAATCAGGGTGTCCGTGGTGTTCAGCCGTGGCATATGGCATCAGACACGTGGCCAATTCTGTCATCTTTGGCAATAGCGAAGATACGGACGTGTATGCGGGCAGGTTTCCGATGACGAATCTGCGATGCGATGCGGTGGCCTCTGTCACTGTGTGGTTTCGGAGGCGCCATAGTCGGACGGTGTTCGATGAGGTTCAGATAAAGATTGGGGTTACAAATACTCACGGTGAGGGCTGCAGGCTTCCAGAGATATTTGGGCGGGATGCGATCGTTTTGATATTTGAGGTTTCTTTGTACGGTGAGAAAGCTCCCTTATTCGATTATCCGTGGCGTGGCTGAGCTTCGGGATAGAACGTTCCTCGCAAGTATTTCAGAGAAACTGGGGCCGCATCCCAGCGGACACTGACGACTGGGTCGCATCTGCATCGGACTGGCTCCGCCCGTGCAAGAACAATCACGTCGAATGCAGACTCCCAACGGGCTTTTACCCAAGCCGCCTCCTTGATGTGGCGAATCCACAATCTCCAAACTTGTTTACCGGGACGAAATCGCGAAGACTGGAGACCCTTATGTCGTTTTGAGTTATGTTTGGGGCTCGGCCGTCTGGAGCCCCGACCAAGTGTACGACTACATGCTAACGACGTTAAGCCAAGAGCAACTGCGTGTGGGAGTGGATACTGTTCTCTTGCCCAAGACATTGAAAGACTCCGTGGAGGTGACTGCCAAGCTTGGCTTCCGGTATCTATGGATCGATGCTCTCTGCATCCTCCAGGACGTGTCTGAGGATCTAGCCGTCAAGTTGGCACAGATAGCCACAATCTACAAACATGCGGTTGTGACTATCGTGGCTGCAAGCTCTCCGAGTCTGGACCGGGGCTTCCTCCTCCCGCCACAAGGCCTACATCTGCACTTCAAACCCCTAGAGATACGCCTGAGTACAGGTGGCGACGGCTGGAACAACAATAATAGCGACGACCATGAAACATCATTCTTTCTCGGCGACACAATTATTCAGCCCTTCCTCAACGAGCCAATCCTATCCCGCGCATGGTGCCTCCAGGAAGACATCATGTCCTACTGCCGTCTATTCTTCGCAACCGAGGGCGTCTCTTGGCAATGCATGGAATGCATCATCGATTAAAATGGCATAAGCGAGCCATACTTCACACTATTCCTATCCTTCTGCCGGGCAGCAACAAAAACGCGAATGCGACAACGACGAGATCTACGCGCGCTGGGTGAATATCCGCACAGAGTACTGCGCCCGGAAACTCACTTATGCGGGGGACAAGCTGAATGCCATTTCGGCCGTGGCGTCCGAGATCGCGCGCACGACGGGGTGGACGTATCTTGCGGGGCTGTGGAGGGAGTACCTTGCTGATGATCTACTTTGGTATTACTCTCTTCCCAGGTCTGCTGCGGATGTTGTCCCTAGTGATTATCCGGTTCTTAAAGCGGCTCCTGCCCGGCCCGGTAAGGGCCATGACAGCGAAATTGCAGCTGCACCCAGCTGGAGCTGGGCCAGTGTTACGGGTGGCGATATCTGCTCTATATATGAGCCGCGCGCTCGGAGGCCATTCGAGTTCGAGGTCCTTGATTGCGAGGTTAAATTTGGAGGAGGGAGTCCGTTTGGGTCCGTGAAATGGGCTTACCTAGATGTCCGAGGGAATGTAGTTGAGCTGGGATTCTGGCGCGTGTTCAGTCCTGAGAGAATGGAGTATGCAGATATAGAGTTGAGAGGCAGCAGTAGCGAGGAACTGGAAGCGGAAGACCATGACAATGATGATATCGTTGCATACGGCGTGACGGATCCGTTGGATGCACCATTATTGCCCAATGTACGTCTGCTCTTCTCGCGGTAGCCGAGATCTTATTCCGGGAAGAGATAGAAGGGATAATGCTGTTGCCGGACGGTGACAATGGGTTTCGTCGCGTATGATACTTTTGCGCGTTTCGTCCGGCAATTTTCCAGGATGTTCCTCGACGAGTTCTGTTCTGAGGATTAGTTAGACCGTATAGCGACTGACTAGCATATCAAAGCCGCTGACTGCGTACGGGAATATATGCCCCGTGGAAATTACAACCCATGACGACGATAATAACGAGTACAAGGCTGATGATAAAAAGGATATGGAACAGAGTAGGAAAGGTTACCGGCAAGGATTTGACTCATTACTGAGAGAGCAGGTGAGACGAGCGAGGTGGAATGTATACGGAGTAAATCACTACGTACTAGATCAATTGGATAGCGTATGATCCTAGAGTATCAAGCTCCATGAGGATCAACCCCCATAGAAGCCCAGTATATTTTCCCAATCACTGAACCCTAGAATCTATCTATTCCATGATACTAAAGGTTTTCTTCAATCTAATTCAGAGCTTAACACCCCCGACCTCCGCCTCAACCCCACTAACAAACCTCCCCTCGGCAACGCCCCAGTTAATAACCTTCCAAACCCCCTCCACATATCCCGCCTTGTTGTTCAGATACTGCAGATAGTACGCATGCTCCCACATATCAATCCCAAAAATCGGCACAGCGCCCGTAACCGGATCCTGATCCTTCGTAGTCACAATCTCCAACTTGCCCTTGCCGCCCACCTTATCAGTGACAAGCCACCCCCATCCACTCCCCTGGATACCCAAGAGCACAGCATTAAATGCCTTGACGAACTCCTCGACGGAGCCAAACTGCGCCTCAATCGCGGCCTTGAGTGTGGGAGCCGCGGAGTCGACCTTTGTCGAGGCGGACTCGTAGGGCGCCAGGTTCTTCCAGAAAAGAGAGTGGTTGATGTGTCCGCCGCCGTTGAATTTGATCTTTTGTTGCAGCGCGATGAGCTCCGGGATGTTCTGTTGCGACAGCGCGGTGGCTTGCGAGGCAAAGGCCGCGTTGAGGTTGTTCACGTAGGTTTGGTGGTGTTTTGTGTGGTGTAGGGTCATGATTTGGGAGGAGATAACGGGCTCGAGGGCCTAGATAATATATTAGTTATGTCAAGGACGTAATAAGACGTAAACGGAAGGGAAAGGAAAAGGAAGGACGTACATCATAGGCGTATGGGAGAGGGGGGAGGGTGAATTTCTGGTCGGACATTTTGGCGGTCTTGTTATATACGACTGAGTTGAGAGACTTGAATATGAGGTGAGGTAGACTAGAAGGGACAGAAGAGAGAATAGAGAATCAAGGAGGGGTAGCGGGGTATCCCTCTCCTGTTTATATGTACCCAGCAACCCCTCTATCTATGTAAGCAGAGCCATGAGGACCCCCTGAGCACAAATGAGCACATTGATTACACACCCTCCCAGGCCCAGCCATGACCTTGACCATCCAGTTGCAGAGCAAATGAAAAAATCAATTCAATTCCTGATGAAACTAAACTCCAATAAAACCCAAGGTATCAATGCAGATCTATCTATTCAAACTAATCATATCCAACAATCCCATTCCCCATCGGAATCACCTCACCCGCCTGCCCGGTTGCAACAACCGTCACCTGGCGCCCGACAATTCCTCTGTCTGAAACACCGAGGTCGAGGCGCTCTGGGAGAGAGAATTCGAGTTCTGATGATGATAATGCTGATTTTGAGGATGAATGTGGCTGGAGCTGGAATTGGTACAGTGGTTTGGCTCTCTCTGTTGCGAGGGTTGGTGGGCTGAGAGTTAGATCACCGTGTCGTCTGCGTTTTTGTTAACTCCATCTTCTTCGTTGTTCCTCCCAGCAAGCAAGCAAAGGTAGACATACTCGATCCTTAAATCGATTCCCCGAGAAGCACGAAAGAGATCAATCATTGACGTATCTTTACTCCGAAAGACAGCTTTTGTCTCATCACTACCACTGTCTGATTCCCGGAAGAAGAGTGCATAGTTTGCGGATGCGGGATGTGCAGTGCTGCTGTTGGGGTGTCTGGGTGGGAACATGATGGCGATTCGGTGACCAGTGCTGGGGCGGGGGATTCCACACATCTTGTCTTTAAGCTTTCTCTGGATGATCTTTCTGGAGGGATGTTGCTGGTGTGTTTTGGTCAAGGGTTTGAAGTTGGTTGTATAGATGGTTGTTTTATGCAACTTGCAGATTCTGGGGATTTTGTCTTTTATAGCTTCTACATGTCTACTGGCTTTATTGAAGGAGAGAGGCAAGAATGAGGGAATTATCAGTCACCAAGGTACACCCCCTTTCTCCTAGCCATTGTTTAGGGACACAGGACAAAGGGTGTTGTCTACAAGGTGCTCAAATGTGCTCAAATTACAGCAGCGCTAGGCAATTTGCGGTTAGTGTACCACACAGAGATCTACTAGCTCAAAATAGACTAGTCGCCACGTGAGAATGTTGCTTGTGGCTGTAGAGACCTGAGATGTATCCATGGTTGCTTTCTGACTAAGGATGTTTCAGCGCAAGCCAGCACTCTTGCAGCCTTGGAGGTTGGTGGTCTTGTTTGAGCTTGATCAAGTTGTCAGCATCTTGCATTATCCCCGCGAGGCCCAGGCCAATGATAAATCGACCCAGCCTCGTTGAGTGGGGCCTACCATAAAAGTGGAATTGGGCAGCTGGGCCTGAGGTCATCAACTAGTATACTGATGTCAATTGAGTCGGAGATTGTTCAGTATCCCCTTGGATAGTCATCACAGTAGAGAGGTCGGTGGACATATAAGGAGCGAGGTAGAACCACCACAACATTTCCTATCCTACTCCCTAAGTGCAAACCCCTACGCAAACAAGCAACCATCTCTACGCGACAGCACAAAGTGCAGCAAGAAACATGGCAACCAAAACCCCCCTTCTCTCCCGCTACCGCCAGCTGGCACCCACAGCCTCAGTGCGCGTCTCCCCGCTCTGCCTCGGCGCCATGACCTTTGGCACGGCCAACGCAGACCGCTACGGCGAATGCAGCAAGGAATCCGCCTTTGAGATCCTCGATTACTTCTTCTCCCAGGGAGGCAACTTCATCGACACCGCAAACGGGTATCGCGAGGAGCAGTCCGAGATCTGGCTCGGTGAATGGCTCGCCTCGCGCAAGAACCGCGACCAGATTGTCCTTGCGACAAAGTACACGACTGGCTGGCAGGGCCACCGCAAGGCTAACGGTGAGGTTCCAATCCAGGCGAACTTTGGCGGGAACGGAGTGAAGTCGATGCGGGTTTCGCTGGAGGCGAGTCTGCGCAAGCTGCAGACGGACTATATCGACCTGTTCTATGTGCATTGGTGGGATTATACAGTTTCGATCCCCGAGCTCATGCATGGGCTAAATGATCTTGTTGCCGCTGGGAAGGTGCTGTACCTTGGTATCTCGGATACGCCGGCGTGGATTGTTGCCAAGGCGAATCAGTATGCGAGAGATCATGGGCTTCGCCAGTTTACTGTGTACCAGGGGATGTGGAATGCGAGTATGCGTGACTTTGAGCGCGATATTATTCCCATGGCGAGGGATGAGGGGATGGGGTTGGCGCCCTATGGAGTGTTGAATCAGGGACGGTTCCAGACGGAGGAGGCGTTCAAGCAGCGGGAGAAGGAGGGACATAATGGGAGGAAGTTCATTCCGCTCAGTGAGCATGATAAGAACGTTTCGAGGGTTTTGGAGCATGTTGCGAATGACAAGGGGGTAGAGTTGTTGCAGGTGGCGCTGGCTTATGTTCTGCAGAAGACGCCCTATGTGTTTCCCATTGTTGGGGCGAGGAAGGTCGACCATCTAAAGGGCGTTGTGCCAGCGACTGGGATTACGCTGTCGGATGAGGAGATTGAGAAGATTGAGTCTGCTTATATCTTCGACCCTGGGTTTCCGCATACCTTCCTTAGCGGGACGCTCTTTACAGACGATGCGCCGAAGGGAGGCTATGGTCCTGGAGATGTCTGGTTGACCAAGTCACTTGGCAGCTTTGACTGGGTAGAGCCCTCGAAGGCTATTGCCCCGACCAATAACTAGATGATACAAGGTACTTCAAAAATGCCTATTATATATATCATTCCAATTCTTATTTTAGGGCGCGCCTACAGCTACTGGCCTGTGTACACCTTCAAAGGATGGGCCTCGGTGTTGAAGACCCAGGTGTTTCCACTACCTCTCTGCACTTGCCATTCGTCCTCTACTGCAGTTAGTACTAGTTATCGAGACAAAGAACCGAGACATACCTGGCGCAAATGTTAGATAGGCGTATTTAAGGACCTCTGCGAAAATGAAGCTCTCCTGGTTGTCAAGCTGGTGGCCACCGTTGGCCGCGTTGACATCGCTTATACCAGCAAATCCAGACCCAGTTCGGCAGTACTTGTTGATAGAGGTAAAAGCATTCCACACCCATTCGCGATACTATGACCATTAGAACAGTTCTGAAGGCGGGGAACGTTACAGGTTTACCTCTTCGTTGCCCGTAACACGCCAGGCGTAGTAGAAGCTTTCGATAACTTCCGGTCGCAAAACGTAGGATCCCCCGGTGATAAAGAACCCTGATTGCTCATACAGATCCCGCTGGGCGGCAGGAACTTTGCTAGGATCCCAGCTAAAGGACTCGGGCCCAATGCCAGTCACGGTCGCATTGTAAGTCTCGTGGCATGACGCCACCAGTTGAAGGCCAAAATCGGTAAAGTCCTGGCGGCCTAGCACAGTTCCACCAAGCAAGAAACTTCCGCCGTCAAAACAAGTCAGATGCCCGCTGACAAAGCTGTATTGGTGCTCGTTATAATTGGCCACGAAGACCAGATCCTGGCGAGGCGAGGGGTGCGACGCCAGGTATTTCATCGTTGACTCGGCAGCGGTCACCCAACTGTCTCGGTAGAGGCTGAAACGCTCAGGATCGTACACGTACATCTTGATCAGGTACTCGTAGTAAGAGTCATGGCCGCCACCCCAACTAACAGAACCATCCGCGAATTCGCCGGTCGTGATGTTAATAGTGTGTCCTAACAAGCCAGGGAACGGCTGGTACTCTGGCGGTGATGGGTGCAACAGGTATTCTTGCGCCCGCTGGCTCAGACGGGTATACTCATCATCGCCCGTCAAGTCCGACAGACGCGTCCACTCCAGCACCAAAGTTCCTGTCACGGCCAACCCGTTGACCTCGTTACCATCATTGCCATGTGTTGCGAGATTGATCACGTTATGCGGAACGCCGGAGGGCGTGTCGAACGCAAACTTGAGTATATCGGCAAGGTTCTTCGACTGCTCAAGGAGCACGCCGACCTTACTTTCATCCACCAAGCCCGAAGCAGGTCCCTTTAGTAAATCGTACCCAGATAACATACCGGCGAGGTATCGAATCGTCGTCTCGAACAAGCTCACGTCCGAATTGGTTGTGGAGTAATCGACCTTGGCGATATGGTCGATAATCTGATTGACAATCGTCGCGTTTCTCATGATGATGGCGGTGGAGAGGGCGTCGACGGCCGACGCGCCCCAGCTATTCCGTGAATCTCCATAACCGTTCGAGATAGGGTGTAGCTCGTCATGGGGGAAGGCGTATTCGTAGTAGCCATCCCAAGCATGGGAAAAGGCTTCCTTGATGGCGTCGGCCCGTGAACCGTCACTGCGATCGACGAATTGTGAGTTTGAATAATATGGTACGCCAGCCGCGACCAGGGCAGGGAGAGCAAGGAGGTGAGTACGCATGATCAAGGAGCGAACGGGGGCAATAAACACCCGTAAAAGAGGGAGAGTGAGAGACAAAACAGACGACGACGGCTGCTAAAGGAGTGAGAAAAAAGAGCGACTGATTATTCAGTCGGCGCCGTCTGAGGTGACGGAGTGGAGAGGGGAGGTGGAATCGGACAATGCCAGCTCGAGCGGAGGTGGAGCCTTGAGAGCCCCCAAAATCCAGGGACTCACGCGAGGGGGTCGCTCAGCATGCGACTGGGCAGTGCTGCCGTGTTGCGTTGCATCAATGCATCCGATTGCTCAGCTTTGAAATTCCGTCTCCGAGTCTCCGTCGTCTAGTTTTGCAGATCAAAGATCGACACTTTTACGAATCGGGCCCTCTTCCCTTCATCCAGGTTTCTCTTGATGTGTTTGTGATGGTCTCCTGCGGCGCCGCCCGCCAACGCCCGGTCCGGGTCCCTTGGTTCCTTCCTTGCTCGGAATAGCGCTGACAGGGTCAGTCAACGCTAACCTCATCTGGGCTAGTCGGCCCCATGGGTCATTTGTCTATTAATAACCGAATGTATGTGTGTTTGTGCAGCAGTGCAGATGTTTCTTTCCTCCCTGAGCTGAGCCATTTATTTACTTAATTCACTACTCACTTCAAGTCTATCCAGCTACAAACAATGAAGGAACCCGCTTGCTAAGATAGCTGTTACTTCAATCTTCCAATCATCCTCCCTGGTGCCCATCCCAACCCGCCGTGCATGAACGTCTTTTGGCCTTCGCAGCACGCAAAAAGGAAGAATTGTCTGAACTACCCCATAGACCGGTTGCTGATAGACAGAATATCAACAAAAGCAGTCATCGACCATTATCGGCGTTGCCGGAGACATCCCACTACCACCGCGTATAAATCTCCCATTAAAACTGCCAGTCAATGTCGGTTTAACAGATAATATGAACGTCCTCCTAGCTGCGGACGCGGGCCCTAAAGGCATCGAATGTGCACACCTTGCCGGTTACGCTGTCCGGTTTATTCGCGGTCGCCGTTACGAGCACGATGTCAACAAAACCCGTATGGTTTCTCCTCGCGTTCTATTTCTGGCCGCCGCCCGAGCCAAAAAAAAAAAAAGGCATTGTCAGCCAAATTTTCCTTATGACTAAGGCAGGACTGAACCAAGGTCGCTGCTGTTTTGCGCGCTTTTGGACAGATTCCAATGTACCTGCGCAGATCATGTCCAGGATGAGGCATTGACAGCCCTCGAGGTCGAAGGATAGTAATCGCGAGATTTTTGATAGTCTGCACGCAGCAGGCTCGGGGAGGTCTGCCTGGCTAGGACCGGGTCTCAGATGATGAACTTGATATTCACCATGGTAGGCCTCCATCCGTTCTATGCACCTCTCCGCCCATCCACAAAGGGGTCTCCGCTGGTCGCCGGTCCATGTTTTGATATCTATTGTTCACATGTGGATATTCCTCAAACTACCGGCCTCGCGCTACCATCAATTTCGTACGGCCCCGTGTGACACCAACAATGCCGGCGTTCCGAGATGTATAGTCGACTTATGGTAAATATTTGGAAAAGATTGCACATTATGCCGGTAACTCTCGTATACCTTGCTAAACTACACCATCGCCAGACCTTTTATCACACGACAACCCACCACCCAAAGAAGCCCGCCTTGCAATGAGGCCCTGCCTTGATGCGTCCACAATAGCCGCATGCCATATCCCCGCCATTTTTGCATATCCCACATCACCAGGATGCGTATCATCCACCTGCCCATTCTGAGTGAAGTCATCGGGGTATACAAGCCCGCTCATTTCTGCAAGCACGATACGCACGCCTTCGCGGCGCATTGTCTGGACAAGCGCTCGGTACTGCTCATTCACGGCGGGCGTGTTTTGTGAGATGGCGGCGTTACCAGATGGAAGGAGCGTCGAGAGGACAATGAGTGTGTCGGCCATGTCCGTCGCGCGTAGTACGTTCGTAATCAGCGAGCGCATGCGTGCACCTGCATTGTTGATGTCGATGCCCAAACGGCAGTCATTTGTGCCTGCGTTTATAAGGACGACGTTTGGTCTGCAGGGTAATGAGGGTGCGGTCGCGGAGCGGACTTGGTCGATTGTGTTCCCCGGTCGTGCTTCGACATCCTAAATAGTATACTCATCAGCACTCATGGCAGGAAGGTAAGATAGCAAGCAGGTGTGGTGGTGGCCACAGATGGATAAGCTAAGTTAGAGCCATGAGTACATACATAGTCCCTCATATTCCCATTACTCTGGCTGCCCACCATATTTACCTCCCAGCCGTCAGACCGCAATTGGTCCCTGAGAACCTGACGGTATCCATTTGCGTCTGACGAGTGTATTCCATATGTGATTGATGCTCCGAGGGGGAGAATTCTAAGAGGAATGCTGGTAGATTGGCGTTGATCTAGATTAGTCCGTGAAATGGCCCGGCCAAGCACACATTCCCAATGCCAGGACAGTAATAGAAGAAACCAAATAGAGAAGAAATGAAGCATCATTACGGAGAAGAAAACAGTCCCAATCTTATTCTCGCGAGTATGAATGTGACTGGAACCCGAAATCCAACCTTGAGCAAAGTCGGTACATTTATGTACCTTTCCGAGCTTCCATTTTTCTTTGTTCCCTTCTTTTGGTTCTCGATTCTTTCTTCCTTCAAAACGCAGGTAGAGCTACCCAACCACAGGCTATTTCTAGCGATTCGCTCATAATTCCCTACGAAGCCAGGGGCTCCCCGCCTACAATAGGTTGGACCCTGGAATTGCTCATCATGTTCGTGCTACGCAAACGGGTGTTTGCATTGGTAGGTGGGTAGTACCTTAGTATAACTGGGCGACTGTGCATTGTCCCTCGAAAAAAATAGGCCCGCCTTAATTGTAATTATGAAGCGCTCTTGCGCTCGCCGGACACCTGGAGTAAGTCTTCTGTTAGAAAAACAATGCCATGTTGCAACCGTACGTAGTATGCGCGCACATTCCACGGATGCCCCAGCTGAGGTCTTACTAACTCCAGCGAGGGTTTCTCTACTACCCGACTCAATTCTTTGTTGAGACATTTCTTTGTTCTTTGGACACGTGCGAAAGGAAAAACATGCAAGGGTTCGCCCTTGCTGAAGCTTATTATATGCATGGGATCTGCGAGTTCTGTATGGGCACCCAGCGCGGGGAACGTCTCTCCAAAGATGTAACATAACAGAACTTTGAGATGTTTTTGTCTCATTACAAAAATAAGGAAGTTAAAACATGGAAATCAATAATAAACAACATACTCTTCCATGTTTTCTTTTATACAATAGTGGAACTACCGTCTCTGCATCTGAACCCTAGTTGAACCTACCTTGGCTTTCTGATACCTAATATATTTAAGCTTCCAATATCATCACCCCACGCCATGTAATTCGCCGAGTCCCTTGGTGAAGATCAGCCGCCTATTTAAGGCACCGGGTGGCATAACCTAGTCGAGAGTTCGTAATTGGATGCCAAATCAAAGCTGGCGCGCTGTCTTGAAAAGACTTTGCTTTGTTCATAGTTACCGTTGATCCCACACTTCTAATTCTCGCATAGGTCGTGTAACCAGTCCATATGGGAAGAGGCGATGGCTCAAAAACAAGGAGGTATGCCCGGAGGAAATATGATAGGTTAGATTTCCTTGGGTTACTTTGAGCCTGTCACGCGCCATCGCTTTGTGATCTAGGTACTATGTAAAAAGAAGCCTAGTTAGGTAGGACGAGCAGTAATCCTTGAACATGAATCTAGCGACTTGTCTTGAGTACTATGAAATTGTCCCGCTATAGATAGAGATAACATTAGCATAAATCAATCTTCACTGAAATATGGCTTATTATGTTATAACCCCTTTCGTTCCGATCTAGCCTAGTAGGCCTAGCAAAGGGCCTTTTGTCCACGGTTGGCAAATACTATTCACATCTAAATCCCCGGGTAAATGTAAGACTACTTTATCTTGTCCGGCAACAGGGTCTCTAGTAGCCCATTCACCGTGGAGTTACAGAAATCTTTCGAGAAAGATAATATAGCCTGCACCGCACTGTTACCTAACTGGAGATGAAAATAATGCTCGGCTGTCACTAAGAATTAAAAAAAAAAAAAAAAAAAAAATTTACATATGTATAAAGTCTACCTACATCCTCGCCTTCAGATGGCTCCCACCATCCGTCGTAATAACACTACCATTGAGATGGCTCGCAGCACGACTCGCCAAAAATACAACCAGGCCTGCAATATCCTCCGGCTTGCCCAGCCTTTTATTTGGACTCGCGTCCCTCAAATCCTTCAACCCGCCCTGGAGTCCAATCAGCCCATTCGTCATCTTACTCGGGTATAGACCCGGTGCAACGGCATTGACAAGGACATGTCTCGGCGCCAGCTCAACAGCAAGATTCCGCGTCATATGCAGCACGGCCGCTTTCGACGCGCTGTAGCTGAACGACGCATTGTCCCCCAGAGAACCAAGCGTGATCCCCGCCACAGAACCCGTGATGATAACACTCGAGGGCTCGTCGATAGACGCCTTTGCAGAAAGCAAGGGGAAGAATTTCTGGATGGTGAAGAAGACGCTCTTGACGTTGAGATCGAGGACCTTGTCGAACGCGGACTCGGGGAACTTTTCAAACTTCTCGCCCCATGTTGCTCCCGCGTTGGCGAACAGGATGTCGACGTGGTCGGTTGTTTTGGAGACTTCGGCAACGAGACGCTCGATCTCCGAGACGCGCGACGAGTCCGCGGGGACGGAGATTGCTTGCGCCCCTGGGCGCAGGTTCGGGAGGGCGTTGAGGGCGCGCACGGCTTCTTCGCAGGCGGAGGCCTTGCGCGAGGTTATGTAGACTTTGGAGCAGCCGGCCTGGAGTAATCTTTCGCGAAAAGGTTATTTTATCGTACTAGCGTCTGAAGTAGTCGGGGTAAGACTGGGGAGGATATGCGGAGAAGGGGCCTGACGTACCCGCTTGCAGCGTGGAGACCAAGACCACGTGAGCCGCCCGTGACAACGGCGACTTTGCCCTCAAGGGAGAAGATCGAGGAGAAATTCTCCAGTTGGACTTGTTCTTCAGCAGACATCTTGGCATTTGACGGAGGATTGAATTGATAAACTGAAAGAACAGGAGACAAGGGGGAGATATACTGGGTCTGGTCTGGTGTGTTGCCGATAGATGCCGAGGTTCGGACCCTGCGCAGGATTTGGCTGGAGCAACACTGGCGGAGTCCGCGGTGATATGTAATCATTTCTTTGTTGACAGTTATAGAGCTATGATGATGATAATATAATCAGACGCCAATTTGAAGCTTTCGGCTAGTACTACGCCAGAAATGTGATAATGCCACTAAGTGCAATAAATTGAAGTATATCTAGATTTTTTTTTTTTTAGCACTGTACACCACATTGGTATCTTCTTGCTGCAGAGGCTATAGCTTCGGTCTGTCTGTTTTGATAGCGCGGTCAATGAGCTCCATGGCCTGGTACAACTCATAGTCATGCTGCCTGGGCGTTATAACCTGGACACTCAACGGCGAGCCCAGATAAACTGTCCGATCAACCGTATTCTCATTCCCTAGAGGTTTAAGTCAGTTAGCTGTCACTCATCCATACATATAGGTCAATAATTGGGAACGGAAAAAACATACAGAGCTCCCTATTTTTCTTATCCCAGCTCCCAATTACCTTGCTCTCCATCTTAACCCCCCGCTCAAGATCCCTCTCCCCAAACTTCCTCACAGGAAGTACACCAGCCGGATAATCCAGCAGAACAAAACTCGACGTATACCCTACGGCATTGTACCGATCGAGCTCTGGAACTGGATGTGGTGCGACGGGATGGATGATAGCATCGACCTTTTGTTCACTGCCGTTGTCGAGTGTCCATAGCTTCCTCCGGAGCTCAAGCTCGATTTCGCCCCGCTGCGCTTGCATTTCGGCGAGTTGAGAGAGTGTTATGGGCTTGCCGCGCTTTGTTCGGCTCTTCAGCCAAGGGATCAGGGTCTCGCCAGTGCTCTCGACGAGGTCGAGCATGGTTATACCACCGTCTACGCCCATGAGGCGGCCTGCGAGCGCTTGGCATTTTGATAGAGCTATGGGGACTGGGACATCGACGACCTTGACTCCGGGTGTGCGCCTAAGAGCGGCGGCGACTTCGCTAAGGACTTTTGCAATCGGTGGGAGGGGCTCGACGAGTCCATCAGACTGTAGCACGCCAATAGTTACTGGTTTCTGTTGGCTAAAGATAGAGAGAGGAGACGGCCACGCGCCGGGGATACAGTCCGCCCCGAACCACTGCGCACGCGGGACAAGGTGCGTCATGACAGCGTCGATGTCATGTATAGAGCGCGCAATCGGCCCCGCGACGGCCTGTATCGAGACCCGACCTTTAGCTCTTGGTTGTCCATCCGTCTGCCCTCCAAACGGCACACGGCCCTGACTCGGCTTAAACCCGTAGAGCCCGTTACACATCGCCGGGATGCGAATCGAGCCACCGATATCCGTCCCGAAGCCGACCATGCTCCCGCGCAATGCAAGGAGAGCGCCCTCGCCGCCTGTGGAGCCGCCGACGGTGAGCTGACGGTTGAGTGGGTTGAGAGTTCGGCCGAAGAGGTGGTTTGCCGAGTCGAGGGCTCCCATTGTTTGAGGAATGTTGGTCTTTGTGATGACTATGGCACCAAGAGATTGCAGGAGAGCGACAAGGGGAGCGTTATTTGTTGCTGGCTTCTCAGCTAGCGCTGCAATTCCAACGCTGGAGTCGACACCAGCGACATGGAAGGAGTCTTTTACTGAAACTGGGAGCCCGTGGAGGGGGCCAATGGGTGTTCCTGTGCGGTTGATGTGGTCGTCAAGCTCTTGGGCCCGCTGGAGGGCTGAGTCAAAGAGCGGTTCAGTGAGGCAGCGAGTAATTTGGTGGGCGATTGCGGCTCGCTATGACTATTAGCGTCATATAGAAGTGGTAGCTGAGGCTCAAACACACTTTGCAGAAGGCCTCGATAACCTCTTTCGAAGTCAGTTTTCGACTGTGAATCTGACCCAAAAGCCCCTTTACATCCCAATTCTCGGTAATGTCAAGTTCTTTCTGCGAGAGCATCCCGCACGAGCGAGGAATGCCTAGAACATTAACCCGGCCATACTGGACATTTTCGACAGATTCTGCCGGGGAGTGCATCCCTGGTGGAATTTGCGAGGGAGACAGCCGCCATTCCTGCGGTATACGCTCCTGGACTTGTGCCTGCTTTCGCTGTGCAATTGCCGAGTATTCCATTTTCAGGTTCTAGAGTACCTCTGCTGGCATCTCAAGATGTTCCGAAGAAACTGATAACACTCCACGCAATGCGGGGAACCTCGGCAGTCAACGCTGCTTAGTCATAAACTTAATGTTCTATTCTTGGGCGGCTCGTTCGACATAGTACAACACCCCCACCGAGGTTAATTGAATTAGCGGTCTCCAATTATTAGAGCAATTGCGCATTAAGATGGAGTTGGGATGGCGAGATCAAATCGAGATGAGCTTGGAGAGTGCAGCTGAGATCACCTGAATCAGCGAAGGTTCTCGTGTCTGGTCATTGGCCAAGTGACTCGCCCTTCGTATCTCAGGCCGATCGTTGCAAATGCCAGATTGCTCTCTCAAACCGTCAAAATGCGCGACAGAAAGAATCTCAAGTATGTTCAGCACAGGAGATACTTACACTTCTAAGCACAGCAAAAGTAAATGCTAATCGAACTAGATGCGTCATCGTCGGCGACAGCGGCGTCGGCAAAACCTCACTGCTGGTAACCTACACAACGAAAGCCTTCCCAGGCGAAGACGTCCCTAAGCTATTGGAGTTCAGCAAAACAGACCTGACGTATCTATGCTCCTTCCATCGGTTTCAGCAACCGTCCTCACGTACTAATATCTCACAGCGCCGGCAAACAAGACTACACCCTCCATTTCTGGGACACGACCTGGGAACAGGGATACATACGATTATGCTCTCTTTGGTATCCATCAACAGATGTGTTCCTTTTCTGCTTTTCGATTAGCTCGTGGGACTCGCTTGAGCGCGTACAGGAACGGTGGCTACCAGAGATTCTGCATATGTGTCCTGGCGTGCCGTATGTCCTTGTCGGGTTGAAGAAGGATCTGAGGGATGATCCTGCGACCATAGGAGTATTGAAGAGGAGGAATATGGAACCGGTAAGTTATGAAGAGGGGGCCAAGTTGGCTGAAAGAATAGGATGTACTTATGTTGAATGCTCGTCGCGGCAAGGGGATGCCATCGATGAAGTATTTGAGGAAGTGAGTTTATGCTTTCATGGATTAGTTAAAATACCTTCTAACGGGATATTATAGGCCCTTTATACTGCTCTACTCCCGCGGAAACGTGTGAAAAAGTCACGCTGTCGCATACTGTGACAAACCGATGATGGGCTCATATTGATCTTTGAGCGCGATAGGCGGGTGAGAGTAGGCTGTCTGTGCAGCTGACTACATCTCTGTCAATATAACAAATTATCACTACTTCCTTTCCTCTCCTCCCCTCGGTCAACAACAATGCCTAATATACACCCAACGTACTTCCAACCCTCAAGAAGGTAACCCCAACCGAAAAACAAGCTCTTCTTCCATCGCTTAAAGGTTTGCCCTGAAGAAACCGAAAAACCTCTCCCATGGAATCAGTTCTACCCGGTCATACAGATCCACATGCCCAGCGCCAGGGACCCAATACAACTCCTTCGGCTCCGCAGCCCGCCTATACGCATCCTCACTAAACTCCCTCGAATGAGCCTGGTCTCCCGAAACAAACAACAACGGGCGCGGCGAGATCGTCTCAATATCGTTGAACGGGTAAAAGTTCAGGAACCGCACGTTACTTGTCTCGCTGCGAGCTGTCGTAAGCTCAAAGGTCGAGTTCTCTGGCACAAACGCGCCACGGCGTGTACGGTAGAAGTCGAAGAATTCGCGATCGACTGGGTTCGCCGTGAGGTTGAGTGGTGTGCCACGGACATACAGCGTCCCGGCGCCGTCGACCTCGTTCCAGCGTTGCTGGGCGGCTGCGGTAATGACCTGCTGCCGCTGTGCGATGTTCTGCGAATGCCGCAGGCCGTTCCGGTTCACGGCGCCCATGTCGTACATGCTTACGGTTGCGATGGCTCGGATACGGGGATCAATCTTTGCCGCACTGACAACAAACCCACCGCTGCCGCAGACGCCTAGTACACCGATGCGAGTGCGGTTCACGAAGTCCTGTGTGCCCAGGTAATCGACGGCGGCGCTGAACGCTTCGGCGTAGAGTTCAGGGGAAACGGAGTTTATAGGGAACCCCGAACTACCCCCGTACGAGGGGAGGTCGAGGGAGACAGTGATGAAGCCCTGTTCTGCTAGCCTTGTTGCATAGAGGTTTGCGCTCTGCTCCTTTACAGCGCCCATCGGGTGGCCGACAACGATTGCGGGGGCAGAGATGTTGCCATTGAGGTTGAGGTTGTTGTGAGTGAACAGGTTGCCTGCAATGGTGTTGTTGTTTTGGGTTGGAAATGTGATAGGGTGCATAGTGACATTGGGGCTGCGGTAGAAGTTGTCGGCGCCGTAGGACAGGTTTTGGGCGCGGGCAGACACTGCCATGCCCAATGCAGCGATTCCGCTGGTAAAGACCTTCATGGTGCTGCTGGGTGGTAGGTTCGTCTGGGGATGCAAATAGCTGCTGAAGGTTGAAGATGAAATGAATGTCCCACGGGCATATCACGGCTTTATAAATGTCGAGCTAACATCTGCCTGCCGCAAAAACGTATCGAGGCCACTGATTGCTAATCGTCTTCAGATTCGACATCAGATCGTCGTCATGCCAAGATATCATGTAGCATTCCCACTGGCTGCGGATGGGATGATATCTCATCTGAACAAGGAAACAAGTCTTGGTGAATGGTCAGGTTCTCACAAAGCTATACTGATCAACGTCCTGGCTTACGCGCTAGCTCATAGGTTAAGCGGGAAAAGAATGCCATTACGGAGTGGGGCCCGTACATATGCAGGTTGCTTATGACGGGGCGTGGTTGGTATGGGTCTGTTCCATGGATCATCGTCGCCCAGCCTTGTGAAGTCCTTTTGAGTGGCATGGCATACCCCTTGGTCCACAAATGTGTCTGGCTTACTCCGGAGTACACACTAGGCTCCAGGTAGAAACAACATACGGTGACGTCGCTTCCTATTATCAACTTCCAGGCCCGAAGACGATGCCGGATATTGTTGGAGACTTGACAGTCAACGTTGTACTACGCACCATGCCTGTAGCTCCGAGTCCCAGTATTATCTCAATTTGATCGAGGTCAACTGTGTAAAAGAAAATAGTCTCATTGGGTATTGATGAACACGGGTCATAACTCATAAAATCTGCACCATCCAACTTAAAGTTACACACTCAACGTCTTATGTATCTCAATCGTCCGCTCCATCTCTCTCATAGGCAAGAGCGTCCTCTCGCGACTCTGCCTAGCCCTGATTGGCTTCTCCAACACATCCCTATTGCTCGGATTTGATTTAGAACGCTTCCGATAATTTCCCACAAGCCCCCTCAACCTTCGAATCCCCTCCTGGAACCCATCCCCAATATCATCCAACACCAGCGCAAGTAAAATCAGTGGGATCGAGATCCCGAACCCAATGCCAAATGTATACTTGGCGACATATGCGAGATCGAGTCGGTTATCGAACTCCGGCAGCTGGATGGTAAAGATCGAGGTTATAAATGAAAGAGGCAGGAAGACGATGGTGACGATGGTGAATACCATGAGGATTTTGCCCTGACGTGCTGTTCCGGCTGCCTGGTCGCGCGCGAAGCGAGCTTCAAACGCGTTGGCGTGTTTTTGTTTCAAATCCAGAAGGTCGGTGATTGAGGAGTAGATGCGTTCGGCTTGCTTGTCCATTCGGTCAATGTCCTTTAGATGCATGTCAATTGTGCGCTGCTGGTCCTTGAAGCGCTTCTTCACCTCGAGCTGCGACCATTGCTCTTTTTTCCAGATGTCGAACATAACTTCCTGGAAGTCGTCGAGGACGTGTTGCTGGTGCTGGAGGACCGTGCGAATCATGTTGAGCTCATCGCGAATGTCCTTTGCCTCAGAGAGGAGGTCGGTCTCCTGGCCAATGTCTAACAGATTGTCGACGAACAGCGGCTCGTCGTCATCGTGTGCATCGCTATTTTGCTTTTTCTTTTCTTCCTTGTTAAGTTGTTTCGCCGTATTCTGTTCGTCCTTTTGTCGTGCGAATCGGTTGAGTTTTCGATGGTTCTTTAGCCAATCCGATGCCTGCCTAGACGAGTTGTTGAAGCGGTCAAACAGCACACTCTCGCGATCTGTCGCAATACCGATGGACGATTCGAACATGTCGAGGAACTGGTATTCGTCGTCTCCTAACCTGTGCCGATCAAATACACCGGAACAGCGATTTGTGATGATGATCGCCAGGTCATAGACCGAGCGCACCTTCTCGCGTGTCTTAGAATTGATATCCTCTATAACCCCGTCCAGCACATTCAGCGGATCATTCTTTGGCTGGTCCCAGCGTTGCGGAAAGCTCGTGACGATCAAACTCGGTCCTAGGATCCACATCCACAACTGGTCGACCATGAATATTTTGGGGTCTGGTGTACGCGAGCCTTTAGTTTGGTACCGGTACACGACCTGATCTTTGTCGCGGGTCTGTGTGTCGATGTTGGGGTAAAAGAACTGATCGAGTGTTCGCCGGATATGCAGCGAGGTCGTCGACGAAGAGAGGTGCGCGCGCAGAAGCAGCTCATCGCGGGTTGGCGTACGACTGATTCCCGGGCGAGGCGTCGAAGATCCCTGCGCTTCTTCAATTGCCTCTTGCATCTTATCTCGCCTCTCAGCCGTCTCGAAGTGCAGATACGGCATGAATACACAGACGTTACAGTCCAACGCGCTCTTGTGGTCTTTGTCCTTGCAGATAGTCAAGGGACGTGGCGAGCGATCCCTTTTGATAGAGGACTTGGGTGTACCTGTCCCCTTGGGCGTGCCCGCGGACCCACGCTTTCCTTTCTTCCCCAGCGACACGCTCTGCCCGTCGTCCTGCGAATACGAGTCCATGCGCTCGACCTTGCCACCGGGTCTTTGTTTCTTCGGCTTGCCTTCATCAAACTTTGGCGACGGTGATGGAATTGGTGAGGGAGGCAATTCCTTCGACATCCCATTGATCAGAATCCGCGGCGAGCGGACTTCTTCAGTCGTCTCCTCCGCGGCGTCATCGCGTGTTGTAGCATCGCGGATAGTGGGTGCCCTCTGCGAGTGCTGACACAAGGGGCGCATGAAACTCGAATGCATCTTCTGTCCCCGATGCTGATAATTGAACGACCGCTCCAGGCCCTTGAAGCTCTCAACATCATGTGCGCCTTCTTCGATGAATGCCTTAGTCAGTAGCGCCTCCACCCATGCCATATTGTTTGCAGGTAAATGGATCCATCGGAAATCCGCCGACTTGCTATGCGAGGGAAGGGCATTGAACGCCTGTTTCCTGTGGTTTTCCGCGTCGCGCCCGTACAGCAGGTTAAAGACGGATGTGCGCCTGACCCGATTCTCATTGTGAAAGTGTCCGAAATCAACAACTGTCGCCTCGAAGCCCTCGCACGCGCCACGCGCATCTTCGCTGAGAGCTGTCACATTGTTATACGGCGCCAGAAGCGCAACAATATCCTTATGTTTATTTTGAGCCGCGCGCAAGAAAGGCGTACTCCCAAAGTTATCCCGCAGGCGCTGCTTCACGTCCGTCCGCTCAAGCAGACACTCGACAACATCGCGATGCCCGTTCTGGGCCGCCACATGCAGCGGCGAGACTCCGTTTAATAGCTGCGAATTGACCTTCGCGCCGGCCGCCAACAGCCTTTTCACGATACTCAAGGTCCCCGTGTCACATGCGTTATGTAACGGCGTCCACCCACCATCACTGCGCGCATTCACATCAGCGCCATTTCTCAGTAGTAGGACCACAATAGCCTCATATTTATGCGCAACAGCCAAATGTAGCGCGGTCTTATTCCTCCCTTCAACAGTATTAACATCCGCGCCCGCCATGACACCCACAGAACCTGGGATCCGCGCAGTTGCGATAAGTGGTCTTGTAAGAAACATCTCTGCCAGGCTCTCCTTCCCCGTCGCACACGCCCAATGCAGCGGCGTCCGACCCAGCTCATCCTGCGCATCGATGTCGCATACCGTTCCCAGGAGCACTTTAATCACGTCCGCGCCCCACTCGCACGTCTTATCAGCGGCAAGATTATGCAAGACATTGCGCCGACGCGCATCGCGCGCGTTGACATCCGCACCCCGCTGGATAAGCAACTCCAGGACCTGGAAGTGATTCTTCCACGCGGCCGTCATGAGCGCCGTACGGCCCTTGCGATCGACGCTCTCTGTCGAGACCTTGTACTCTAGCAAAAGCTTCACGATGCCGACATGGTTCTTCTCAACGGCTTTCAGAAGCGGCGACGGTGTAACCCTGCCCGTATTGTTGTTATTCGCCTTCTTCGCTGCATCCCCTCCAAATCCCTCGCCCTCCTTCCCACCACCACCACCACCTCCTCCTCCTCCCGCTATATTCGTATTCATATTCGCCGAGAAATAATCCCCACGCGCCCCGATCAAAAGCAAATGCTGCGTCGCATGGTAACTCCCTTTTTCCGCCGCTCGCATCAGTCCCACTCGCAGGAACCCCTCGGTGCACTGCCCCGTCTCGCGCGCGGTCGCGACAACGTCGTGCAGATCCTCCAGATTATCCGTCGCAGCGGCTTTCAGGAGCCGCGGCTCAAGGCGATCGTGGCTGGAGGAAGCCATGGAAGAGCGAGAGCGGGACATTTTTCCGTATGGTTTTTTTTTTTTGGTATTAATCAGACCTGGCTTTTTGGTTGGGGTATATATCGCATTAAAAATTAATTGATTGAAGCGGAGGCAATGATCTGGCGATCTCGGGGTTGGATGTTAGGATGGCATTGAATTCGAAGTGGGTGGTTTTAGGACCAGGGTCGTCATCTGGGGTGCGTTTGGCGTCTTTTGCACTTCTCTGGGGAGACAGAGAGCGATGGTTAAAAGGAAGCGCGAGATGGAAGAGCGATAAGAGCCCAGGCCCTTTAAATAATAATAAGAGAGTTTCTTCAGTCAAGAATCGCTTAGCTGCAGACCCTGGCAGGGGCGGCTGAATCAACGGCACTAATTTAGTTTAGTTAGTGCATTAGTCGGCGCTTTTATTACGATGGTCAAATTGTGCCATTCTTTCATCCAAAGACGCTTGTCTTGTCAGTTGCAGATTATTTATTATTCTATCGGTTACTAAATAACAAAGATCCGACGTCGCCGCGAGAATCGTGGGAATCCAGAGAATGCAAGGTGAGAGATGCGCAAGGAGTGTAAGCAGCAGGTTTTCCAAAAAGAAGTAAGACAAGGAAGAAGTGAACCCCGGAATCAAAAATGCTCTGCTGCAAATGAGGTAAAACATCAGCTCTCTTCTGTCGCATGTACGCCGCCCCTGCCGTCCTCCGCCATCTACAGATCCACAGCGGAGGGTGACAATGATGATGAATAGATGGGAATTAAGTGTAACAATCACGCGGATACCAGGATACAAATTCAGTGCATGTGCAAGGCAACTATTTCTTGCCTTTTTGCTGATTTGGAACTTGTTTCAGGATATCGTCGAAGCTCATGTTGGGATTGAACTTGCTCAGCGGTCGAGCTGGTGGATCAATCGGAGCGACGCCGGCCGGCAATGGAAGAGCCTCTAAACCGGGGTTGATCGAGTGTCGATGCTCGGCTCTTGACCGGAGTGCAGGAGAGTTCATCCGTGGAATGGCCGGTGGCGGCGCAAGGCCACCAGGGGCCAGTAGTGGCGTCGGGGGTGTCTGTTGCCCTTGCAAAGGCTGCTGTAAATGGGGATGTTCTGAGGAGGATCCAGTGGATGACTGGTGGGCAGGATATGGGGATGAAATTGACGACTCGTTCTCATAAGGATCATCGATCGTTGGGGGGCCGAGGATAGCATCCTTTTCGGCCCATTGCTCTGCCACCTGCCAACAGTGACTACGTCGGTAGACACCTTCAACACCGTTGATGACCACATCAGAAGGTAAGCTAACGAGGCCGTTACCGCCGGCGACTCCGAACCAACTTCGTGCAACCTTGCCATCATTTTGCACCCAAGGAGCGCCGCCGCGAGGAGCGATGCAGAGGAAATACTCCACGTCGTCCACGAAACGAACATCCTGCACGTCAACGACGACCAATGGAAGTGCTTGAATGACACAATACATCAGAATCCACTGACCACACCGGAGGTCAATCAGATCATTAATGGACTTGCCATGGCCAGAGCGACGCTCGAACTGCATAAACGCCTCAATGAATGGAGTAGGTCTCAAGCTCTCGCGTGTATACGAGCCCATAAGCACAGCGTTGATGTCCGAGTCCTTTAACTTCTTGGCCATCTGCTTCGCTTCCTTCTTCTGGTCTACTGGTTTCCGTAGCAGAGGCTGCAAAGAAGGGTATTGGGGGATATCGAACGGAACGGGAGGTTGAACTGGGGGAGTGCTTCGATCATACTCGCTCAGAATCAAACGAAGAGCGCGATTCGTCAGTTCGAGTGCGTCAGAGGTGTCCTCAACCTCTGGCGCCATGTCTATCGTTCGGGTAGTGAGAGATTCCCGGTCGACCAACATGTCGTAGAGATTGCACATGTCTTCGTACATCTCTTTCGCAACTCTGCGGTTAAGACCGCTCTCCTCGAACTGATTCTTCCTGGACGCCTTGGGTGGCCATGTGCCGTACTTCTGACGATAATACTGAATCATGAACCGCCGGAAGTCCATAAATGACTGTTTCCATGCCTTAAACCGCACAACCTTGCTTTCGATTGTTGTGGCCGAGTTTGCAATACCCGAGAAGACCGAAGGGAAGTCGAAATCGTTGAGCTTGTTCTGTAGAACCTTGAGGCGCCCATCCAAATCAATAAAGCCGCGTTCCAGGCGCTTCTGGGTTATAGCACTGATTAATCCGAACTTGGGGCTCCTCAGCTGTTTCAGTTCGTCCAGTTTGCCGACACCGTGCACGAAACCTTCGAGGTAGAGGGGGTAAAATCGCAGGCGCTCTCCCAGGATGATAGCTTCGATAGTCTTTTCTCGGCTCTTGCGAATATCGGCCAAGCACAGCTCGTCGCAATAGTTGCTAAAGCTCGACGTGGCAATTTCGCCAAAGTTTGACCCATCAAGGTTGGTGAACTCAAAGCGAGCCAGTAACGTGGCGATATCCATGAAAATTGAAAAGAGTGAGGAGGCTCGCGGCGTCGCAATCAAGGACTGTCCTAAAAGGAAGGCAAAGAGATTTCGGAAAAGAAGCAGTGTCTCCAAGTCTTCCTGTGAAATCAGCGTGTTCGCGTTAGAGACATCACTGTTCAGCGGAATCGGGAGGTATAGATGAAGCTCCTGTGCCTCTTCCTGTCCGTCGTCCTCAAAAGACATGCGCCTGCTACCGGCGCTGTCATTATCGTTGTCATTCCAGCTGCTGGGGGCGAGGGGCGGGGATGCCGGATTGCCGTTAACGATCGAAAGACTGTGAGTCTGTTGCTCAAGGTTGCTGGTAGCTCTCGGATCAGAACCACGCGCGAGGAAATTTAGGGACGCCGAGTCGGCAAAAGCGGTAGAGTGAATCTTGAAGGATGCAGGCCTGCCGGTGTTTTGAGGAAACAAGTACACGTAAGTATCACCGGTATCGTTCCATAACTCGGAGATCTATTGTTTCGGCTACGTTTAGCCCGAGTCTTATGGAGGTGGTAAAAGATTGAGTTTGGTAGTTCGGAGCTAGGAAGCCGCAAAGATAGCTTACATACCTGTTCTCCCCGACCCAAGGGTCCCATATCATATGGAATCTTATGCTCTAGCCCGGCAATCCAGGCACCTGGCAGCTGTTGAGGGGCAGCTCTGGCATCTATCGAGCTTGTGCGGGCACGTCCAGGCATCCAACTGCGCCGTTTTGAGGGTGTACCGGGCCGTGAATCCGGGCCGGAACCGGGGACCGCTAAGCCCGCGGAGCTGGAGGGTCTACTGCTACTCAATCTGCGGCCTCGACTCTGAGGTCTACCATCGGGCGAGTTAGGGGCTGAATCGGCGAGATCTTGGTTGACAGCGAGTAGAGAGGGCGGAGGCGGGAGCGGACTGTCCAGATCGAGATCATCCCTGGAGATCGGTGACATTGGTTGTGAAAAGTTCGGAACAGGATTCGAGACTATGCGAGCTGGTCGGGAACTACTTCGGCGTCGCTTGTCCTGCGGTATCTGATCGGGCGACGGTTTTGGGACGCTCGGCGAGCGCGGCGGTGATGGATTAGAGACATCTCTATCTTTATTCGACCCCAAGGAGAAGAGGGAGGATATGCGCTTAGCCGATTTGACGGGAGCTGAAAGCATCTTCAGGTATCTATCGGTCGGCAACAAAGTAGACAGAATTGTTAGCCCCATGAAAAACGACGGTTGAGCGAGTAGCTTGATCGCAGGCAGTAGATGAGAGCAGAGGAGGACTCTGATGGCAGGACATGGCGCAAGGAAATGGAAAGTAAGGGAAGGAGGGAGTGTGCGGGTGAGGTAGGAAAGAATGACAGCCACCAACCATGTACGAAGGCTGACAATAATGCTCGAGTGGCCGGAAGCGTCTGACCACGGACTATTCTTGGCCCTAGCACTTGAAGAGTCTGCAAGTTCCTTTTGCTCCTACTGGAAGTTGGAAGCTCATTCACGGTACCCTACGTGAACTGTGGAATGGATCTGCAGGAGGGAGCGGGGAGGAATGAGAGAGAAAAGCGAGAACGTTGGCGGCTGAGACAACGTAGAGATGGGATGGATTAAATGTAGAAAAAGGGAGAACAAAGGCAATGTTTATGGGTGAGGAGAAAGAGGAGCTTTTAGATACAGAGTGGCAGAGGTGGAAAAGTGGAGGAGAATGAAAGAAACTTGATGGATGATAAATATTGAAGTTTGGAACAGGAACAAATAAATTCCCATTTTTCATCTACAGGTGCCATGATGCAAGTTTATGTATTTTCCATCCCTAATTTAGCCACCGAGTGCCGTGGTCTTCAAGCACCTACAGTAAATTTTAATATCAGTTACCGTATTATTTGTATTTTGCGTCTCAAACAGTGTATTCTCACTTATTCTATCCTCCAAGAAGTGCTAGTAGTGCAATATGCATCCTTTATTCTTGGTGCGAATGACATTGTGAGCCAGCATAACCTTCCAAAATGCTCCGTATGTTGTAGACACCCTTATAGCGTTATGGACCAACAGGGGCACCCACCGCTGGGCTCTGTCGAGAGGGATATTTATAGATCTGTAAAATGACGGAAGCCAGCGGACCTACTACCAGAAAACCTCGACGCTTCATCTTCTTATTATTGTTACGAGGTCCCAACACGACATTTAATTCGCAATACGAGGCTCTTCGGGCGAAAATATTAATGAGGCGCGAGCGGCGAGGCTGGTCCGGTGAGACGCAGAAAAAAATGCCCACATAGCCACGTTACCGACACCAGGAGTGGACAAAGTTGAGGAGACTCGCTCAAACTGGTGGAGGATGATCAGGGGCCAAATCTAATTGCCAACACACTGGCCATTTCCTCTCGTCACGTCATCAGTCCTTGAGTATCTCATCGATCAGCGCGATAGCTTGACTCTGGAATAGAATTCTCATCGCTTTCGCTCGACGCAGAGATGAGTGGCAACGAGTCGCGCTCAGGCAATAAATAAATAGCGTACGTATGATGAGAACGTATATATCGACGCTAAGCAGGTCCAGCCCCGAAATTCATGCACGGCGTACGTAAGAATCCCCATTTTCTAGGCACTGCCATTTTTCATTACTTCGAACGACAGGAAATTTACCAAGGTTCCCAGGTTCCCAACTCAGCCCCAGAGCCATTTGTTCTCGACACGTCCGGAAGATGTGGAATAAGATGCGGAATTTGTGTCTCCGGCTCTCCGGAGCCAGTCAGCCCACTTGGCATCCGAGCTCGGAGTTTTGATTTTCCTCCGTCTCTCCTGAGGGGAAGGCGCGCTTGGCAGTCGCCGATTCCTGGGCACTAGACAGATCATGATGGTCGTTATTGCGACATTGTTAGTATTGAGTTTTGCATCCTTGAAAGGATCAAAAAGATGGCAGGGAATCCCCGCGCCGACTAGTCAAGGCTAACCAGGTCCGGCGGGCTGATTAGATAGACTTTGCTTTATCGCCGCCGTTATCGATCACAACCCTCTCAGCGGAACGAAGGCCTTCAGCGATCGGACTACTGCGGTAGTACTTTGACGCCGACATGGGTACCGGACAAGAGGTTATCGACCTTTTTTGCGGATGGCCTAATCCAGCTCTACTACCGACAAGCGCGTTGTCGGACGCGTTCAACACGGTGATGGCCGACCCCTCCATCCACACTCCGGCCCTTATGTACGGTCCAGATGAGGGGTACCGCCCACTGCGAGAGCACATCGCCCAATGGCTGACTTCATACTACAAGCCGAAAGATTCGATCCCATTTAGTCGCATCTGCATTACGGGCGGTGCGAGCCAGAACCTAGCATGCATTCTACAGGTCTTTTCGGATCCTATTTACACGCGAAATGTGTGGATGGTAGCGCCAACGTACCACCTTGCGTGTCGGATCTTCGATGACGCGGGGTTTGCGGGGCGATTGAGAGCTGTTCCTCAGGACAAAACGGGGCTCGATCTCGCCTACCTGAGACGAGAACTCGTGGCGGTGGAGGAGGGTGTCAGGGCTGAAGTTCAACCGGTAGGTTCTACATGGGTTAATGCATACCCTCGATATGTACTCATAGTTGAACAGCTCAAGCCCGAGCGTCCATGGGGAAGGCTCTATAAACATGTTCTCTACGCGACTCCTACTTTCTCCAACCCGTCTACCTTAACCATGTCGCTGGGCGACCGTGAGAACCTAGTCCGACTGGCTCGAGACTTCGATATCCTAATAATCACGGACGATGTCTATGACTTCTTACAATGGCCTTCCAACCCAAAGATGCCACTGAACCGAGAAACGGATGCACTCCTGCCACGTTTGATAGACGTTGACCGCTATCTAGATGGTGGTCCCACCAACCCATGCGGCAACGTGATTAGCAATGGAAGTTTCAGCAAACTGATCGGGCCCGGGATTCGGACCGGATGGGCAGAGGGAACAGATGATTTTGCCTACGGCCTCTCACAAACGTAGGTCCAGATACCGCACCTTAGGTAGCAGCTGTGCAGCAAGCCGGTTAACCAAGAACAGAGGTTGTCAACGCTCCGGAGGCTCTCCGTCCCAGTTCTCATCCGCCATGGTCGACCAGCTGTTCCCACAAGGTATTCTTCAAACACATATTGACGAGGTATTGCGCCCAGCATACACTTCGCGATACCATCGTATAATGTCGGCTATCGAAGAGCACTTGCTACCCCTTGGGGTAACCCTTCCCTTCACCGATCCTTCGGTTGCGGGAGGGTACTTCATCTGGGTCGCGCTGCCGGGAGCCTTGCGCGCGAGTGACCTCGCCCCGGTCGCACTGCAGCAGCACTGCGTGAAAGTCGCTGCAGGAGAACTTTTCCAAGTCCAACGCGACCCGGCGGTCAGTAATAATGAGTTTGGGTCGTATGTGCGTCTATGCTTTGCGTGGGAACAGGAGGAGAATCTGCTAGAAGGGGTGCGTCGTTTGGGAGGTGCGATTCGGCAGATGACTACAATGTCGGAGAGTGGTTCGTGATGACTGACCCACGGATTGAGAGATCTCGAACCACGGATGACTTAATAACAACAAAAGAAAAAGTAGACCTGCGCCTATAGGGATTAAGTCGGAAGAATAAGCAACGATCTTAATGAATTATTGACACATGCGCGATGCGAGTGACACGGACAGATGACGGATCGGCGCTCAATATGATTGAAACTTCGACGAGCCTCTCTTGACCATTAACAATTGTGCAACAGAAACATCCCCCTGTAATTATTACCTGGTGGCCCAGCTGCCATATCCGACTGAGTGAGTGCGATGGCTCGATGGAGACTGCATTCCTCAGTGGCCGTGTCACATACCCTGCAGAAACACGCCGAATCCTCCAGGACTCGAGAAATAATAAAATTGTTCACATAGAATCGGAGCGTGAGGAAGGAATAAATCAACAAATCGACTCTTGCAGCGTATGATTAAAGTCGCCAGAGGCGCCCACTATCAGAGACTAGTGAGTTAGCGGTTTCAGGGTCGAAGGAAGAACAGGCTCCCGTTCGGCTTCAGCGATCGGATCTGAGACCTTGGGGTACCCAAAGCTTGGCTTCGATATAATTAAGAATACATTCAACATTCAAGAGTCAAATACGGGCATAGGCACAGTGCAGGTACAGTGCATCGCGGCACAGTTACCTCATGTGGAGTGACAGGTACATACCCTGGTTGTGTCAGTATTCTCTGAGTAACGTCCACATACCTGGTCTTTCTACCAAGATAATTGCCAGGCAAACAGGAATGTTGTTCTTAAGAGTAGTGCGCTGGCCATCAAGGCAGGTCTCGTCGCTCCATACCATTGATCCACCACGGATTCCATCGCGCATGGGCAAGACTGTGATAAACCTGCAGGATAAACTAGCGAAAAGGCGTTGTCTCGGCCACGGAGAGTATGTTGATCACTCTCCTGAAAGTGGTTATATAGGCATCCTTGACTCCCAGAGCTCTGTCAATCACCTTCTATCCTCCTTTCCCTGCATTCTGCTCTGGTTCAAGTCACTCCTTCAGATATACACCCCGACGTCTTTTAATAAATATTAAGGGTCATCTGGCCCCAATCAAGCGCGTGAGCGACTCTTCGATCGTTTCATCCCTGTGCCGGCGGAGCGTCTGCTGTTTCATCCCCGACAGGATTACACTTACTCTGCATTGTGATTGGATTCAACCCCTCATCACATCTCCTGATTGGTGGCAGATTTGGTAATTTCGTTACTTCCCGGACAGCCTAAATTACAGAGAAAGACTCACCCCCAGCGCTTGAAGAACACTTCCAACCTTCACTTTCTTCTTCTTCTTTTGTTCTTCCTCTCTTCAAGCGCCGGCTCGTCTTTCTCCTTTTGTTTTGGTCTGCATTCACACATTCATTGAACCCAGGGTTCAATTGCCATTCATTGTTGATTGTCCTTGTTTATTATTGTCTGTCCTTACTATTGACTTTAAACAACTTAACACCAGTTTGCGGCTTCAGTGCTTCTGACTTTGTCGTCTGACGGGGCCCTGCGCTCCTCCTGCATATCTGATTCTACTAGATCGTCAGCCGATCAGTTTTGATCCCCATTTGTTCTGTATATCATTCTATCAACTCGCTGCTGGTCAGTGAGATCCATATCGCCTCGACGTTACCTTTCAGAAGTACACTTAGCAACCATGCGTCTTGCCAACTTATTCGCGCTCCTTTCCGGGACCGCCTGGGTAGGGGCCAGTCCTATCTCGCCGGCTGTGGAGGACGTCGACATTATCGCGAGACAATCTTCTTCGCAGTACTGGGTGGCCACGATAGAGCACCAAGGCGCTGTGCCATTTGGTGACGATGCCAACTACCAAGTATACCGCAATGTGAAGGATTTTGGTGCAGTTGGTATGAGTCTAGTCTCGTTTATAGACCGCGTGAGCTAACAGTCGCAGGTGATGGTACAACCGACGACACTGCCGCTATCAACAAGGCCATCTCGTCAGGAAACCGTTGCGGTTTGGGCTGCGATTCTTCGACCACCAAGCCAGCCGTGGTCTACTTCCCGCCAGGCACATACCTCGTCTCCACACCAATTATCGAATACTACTACACACAGATGATTGGTGATGCTAACGATCTTCCCGTTCTCAAAGCTTCGGCGGACTTTGCCGGTATGGCTGTTGTCGACGCGGATCCCTACACGGACGATGGCTCAAACTGGTATACCAACCAGAACAACTTCTTCCGTGCCATCCGTAACTTTGTAATTGACCTAACTGCCATGCCCCAGTCTGTTGGTGCGGGTATTCACTGGCAAGTTGGCCAGGCTACCAGCTTGCAGAACATCCGCTTCGAGATGGTCAAAGGCGGCGGTGACGCCAACAAACAGCAGGGTATCTTCATGGACAACGGTTCCGGTGGTTTCATGACTGATCTAGTTTTTAATGGTGGAAACTACGGAATGTTCGTCGGTAACCAGCAGTTCACCAGCCGCAACCTGACTTTCAATGACTGCAACACTGGTGTTTACATGAACTGGAACTGGGCGTGGACATTCAAGTCGGTCACCTTCAACAACTGCAACCTTGGCCTCAACATGTCCAACTCGCCTTCAAACCAGACCGTCGGTTCCGTCCTCCTTCTGGATACGGACTTTGTCAACACGCCTACTGGCGTCGTTACTGCTTGGGGTAGCAATAGCATCCCTGTCGGCGCGGGTACGTTGATTCTTGATAACGTAGACTTCAGCGGCGCTACTGTCGGTGTTGCAGCCGTGGACGGCAGCGCCATTATTGAAGGTGGCTCGGTTGTCGCAAACTGGGTCCAAGGTGGCATCTACCGACCCTCACAAACGGTCAACAAGCGCGCGACACAGCCTTCAGTCGAAGTCGTCGTTGAAACTATTGTGGAAACTGTGTATGAATGCGAGGACCATTCATCCACCGAACCGTCTTTGCCTCTCCCCACTTCGTCAACGACTGGATCGCGCACCAATGGGCTCTTGCCGTCGCCGTCAATCCCAGTGGACCTCCCATCAGTTGAGAGCTTGTTACCTGGCTTGGGCAATTCATCCTCTGAGGCCGATGAGTCAACCACTATTGTCTACGAGCCCACCGCTTCAACGTCCGCGTCGTCTGGCGAGGAGGTCCCTGCAGCTTCTACTCCTTCAGCTTCGACATCTTCGGCCGCCACAACCACCTCCTCCTCGACTTCGACTTCTACTGGATCTTCTGGATCCACTGGCGGATCGGTGCATGGCTCGAATCAATGCTCTGCCCGCGCTGTCACCAAAACCCGTACTCAGACCGCAGTTCCAGCGGCAGCCAAGCCAAACTCGCTCCTTAACAGCGACACCAGCAAGGTGTTTGAGCGCTCTAAGCCCCTTTACGAATCCTATCCCGCCTCGTCATTTGTCAGCGTCAAATCCGCTGGTGCAAAGGGCGACGGCTCAACGGATGACACGGCCGCTATCCAGGCTGTCCTGGACAGCGCAACCGCGGATCAGATTGTGTACTTCGACCACGGCGCTTATGTCGTGACCGATACCATCAAGGTTCCCAAGACGATCAAAATCGTCGGCGAAGTCTGGCCAGTTATCATGGCCAACGGCGCCAAGTTCTCGGACGAGAAGAATCCCATTCCCCTTCTTCAAGTCGGCCAGGCAGGCGATGTCGGGTCCGTCGAAATTTCCGATTTGACCCTTCTCACTAAGGGCCCTGCCCCAGGTGCAATCCTCATGGAGTGGAACATCGCCGAGGAATCCCTCGGCTCCGTGGGAATGTGGGACGTTCACTTCCGCGTCGGCGGCTCAGCAGGCACAGAACTGCAGTCTGACCGTTGCGCGAAGAACCCCAACATAACGATCACCCCGAACTCGGAGTGCGTCGGCGCTTTCATGCTTCTGCACGTCACTGAACACTCAACTGCCTACCTCGAGAACGTCTGGTCCTGGACAGCCGACCACGAACTCGACTTGGCCGACCACAACCAGATCAACGTCTACAACGGCCGTGGAATCCTCGTCGAGTCCAAGGGCCCCGTCTGGATGTACGGTACCGCCGCCGAGCACAACCAACTCTACAACTACCAAATCAGAAACGCCGAAAACGTCTTCATGGGCTTGATCCAGACCGAGACACCCTACTACCAGGCGAACCCCAACGCTCTCGTCCCATTCACACCACAGGTCGAGGCCTGGAATGACCCTGATTTCTCACACTGCACAACGGACGCATGCAGGAAAGCCTGGGGTCTCCGCGTTACCAACAGCTCCAATGTCTACGTCTACGGCGCAGGCTTGTACAGCTTCTTCGAGAACTACGAGCAGACCTGCATCCCCGAGAACGGCTGCCAGGAGAACATGGTTGAGGTTGACTGCTCAGACGTGCACATCTTCGGTCTGAGCACGATTGCGACGGCGAACATGATTGCTTCCTCTGACGGAACGAGTCTGGTTCCCGCGGAGGGCAATGAGAGCACCTACTGTTCGACAATCGGGTTGTTTGAGCAGACTTAGTCAGGTAAACGGGTAGCTAGTCTATCTGTTTTGTCATGTTTATTTCTACTCAAGAACCCAGAGAAAAGGATAAAATGAATGTTCTTGTTTATTACCTTCGCTCCCACTTTCCCTTCCGTTTCTTCCTTTCTATCTATGGTGGCACTGTTTATAAGATTGAGGGATACCCCATGGCATGGATAGTTGGATGGAATTATCCACACTATATTTTATTTTACAATTGGATTGGTGATTTTTTGGGAACATTATATATTCCCAAGTTCTACAAAAATGTAGTGACACAAACCGTGATTTCATGATTGATATGAGTTACCTAGCTAAACTATCCTAAACAACAGGACACGATTCCCATCAGAGTGAGCTATGGCTTACGTGAACAAGGGTTGGACTCGTATGCGCCGCCGGCCGACCTGTAACCTCCCGCCGGCCTGGGTGTTGCATCAATTGCCAAGGCTATATATATATAGACTACGAGAAAATACATCTTGTTGGAAAGCTAAAAAAGTAGATCGTTGGTTAGAGGGTGGGCTAATTACGCAGAAGGAAGGTATGTACACATCTAAATATGATCCAACAGAAATAGAAGTGGCGTCAAAAGAGGGCTACCATTTGCCCCGCCCTGCCCTGCCACCCAAGGTGAGGATGGAATGGAAGGGAGGGGCGGAGCAAAAGGTAGAACGAAGCGAAGCAGAAATTAAAATTCCCAATCCAAGTCAAGTTTCACATGACAACTACTAGTTCGATCCCGTGAGACATCACCACGTAAAGGCCTCCTCGACAAAGTCGATAACCGCTCCTCTTCCAATGCGGGTTCTCGCGGCGGACCGGACCTCGTCTGCGAATGCGCCAGGGCCACAGACGGATACGAGAGTTGCACCGACGCGGATGGGGATCGCCTCGTCGAGGACGACCTCTGGTCTGCAGCGTCCGGGGAACATCTGCACTGTTGCGCTGGGGCTTACGATCTCACGACTGCTCTTTGGTTTTGAGACGAAGAGCTGGATGGTGAGGATGTCGCGGCGTCCTGGGAGACGGAGGATCTGGTCCATCCATTCCCGAACCCAGGTTAGGTGCTCTGTGCTCCGGACAGACCAGATGAGGTATATCTTCTGCGTGGGGATGCGGCCTTGTGAGGCACGGATCAGCAGATCTCGGACTGTGAGCATGTGGTGAGTGATACCGGCCCCGGCGGAAAAGAGGATGGCTGTACCGTAGGTAGCGGGGTTACAAGGATGGGAGGCGTAGGGACCCTCGATGAAACCCGTTGTGTGGAGAGTTGATTTCGGAGATGCGAGGGCTTTGTTATACAGCTTTCGGGTCATGCCCTTGCGGGCAGCGACGATGAGTGAGACGGTGGTCGGTTGGTCCTTGTTGGGGAGGCAGATGTCTAGGTCGGGGGAGGGAGGGAGTTGCTTTTCCAGGCGCGAGGGTGACATTGCGTACTTGGGGGGCTCTTTGTCCATATACCCTGGTGTCGTGACGCTCGAGTTTGGCTCAACCCAGGCGACGGAAAAAGGATGCGACATCCAAAGCGAGAGGCTGGGGATGTAGGCGTAGACGTGAGAGCCGGGGGTGACGTGAACGCATTTCGGCAGGTGGAAGGTGACTTTGCAGGCCTCGCCAGGCAGGGCCTCGACAACAAGATGGGTGCAACCTTTCTTGAGAGAGTAGTTGAGATATATGAGGCGGTAGAGACGGAATATTCGGTCGATGAGCCAGAAGGCTCCAGCGGCGGTTATCCAGGGCATCTGAGGAAGCTTGTCGAGATCGATATGGTAGTAGACGCCGAGGAATGCGATAAGAGCACCTAGCTGGTGGAGATGCAGGAAGGTCTCGTAGAAAGCGTGCCGAATCGGCGAGGGGGAGTGAAGGAGGAGAAAGGTCATGGCAACAGTTCCCACCAAGCCCCAGGCGAAGAATGGTGTATGGCACATGCGATGCAACATGTCAGCGACATTGGTCTCGTCTGAAGCATTAACTGCCCAAGCAACCGTGTGAACGATGCTCTCAACGACGACAATACGACCAAGCCATCGGTGAATAAGGTTCCATGTATCGAAGCTAATGCGTAACAGAGGAATCATTGCGTTGTTGCGGCCAGCAAGGATGAACAATGGCACCATGTTGAGAACGGCCAGCGATCCCGATCGACCTCGAAGCTCTGCAACGAGGGCGCGCTTGACGTTGACATCATAATCCAGAAGGGCACAGTACGCTATCTGGCTCGCGATGTAAAGGACAATCAGAGCCATTTGGAATCTTGATGGTAGGGTTCCCACGTTCAGGGCGGACGAGAGCTGGATCTCGCGATTGTGCCTCTTCCTACCAATCGGGGCATACAGGACGTGTTTCTTGATATTCGCCCATAGCCGCGATTCTTCGATACTCCAAAAGGTCTGCTCCCTCCTACTAGCAGTTAGGGATGAAATATGTCGAAAGTAAGCATGGGTAAGCTGTGCGAGCCGGCCGCACAGGAGGAAAAACGCAACACCAATGACGGAAACGAGGATTATGCGGGTAAAAAGGTGATCTCTAGGGACATTGACGCCGTTTAAGCCCCTTGAGTAAGCGTAGATATAGGTCTCATTTGAAGAGAATTCACCCCGGCGGACGAGACGTCCCGGGCTGTCGTCCATCGAAATCAAGGGTTCTAAGGCGCAAGATCGGGTCTATAATGTAAACGGAATAAAGAGTGATGACCGATCAGTTAACGGTAGGTGGTTGGATCTTATTGAGTCAAAGCAGTTGGAGTCTTGGGTCGTATTGTGATGCAAATTCCTGGTTTCCGGGGAACGGAAGGAATGTTACATGCACACTGACGCCAGAATCCGGTTGGAATGTAAAAAAGAACGAAGATCTCTATAGAAAAGGTCGTGAAGAAGTCAAGTCTCAAGGCTGCCTTGGGCCGCGCAGGGGGTTGTGTGTTAGTGCGGTGGTTGAGGGCTGGATCTGCACACAACGTCAGAGATCGCCGCATTAAACATGATGAATACGGAGTAGAAACCCGCCTCCAAGAAGAAGTATGCCAGCAAATGGACTTACCTAGGTTCGGAAGCTGTAATAATATAGAGGGATCCAGGGTCAGGACACCAGCTTCGCAGGCAGACAAAACAAGAAAGCGCGGACAATGACAGTATTTCTGAACCTGCAACAATAAGTGAATCAGTACCAGCTGAACGAGTGAATGGCAACTGAAAACCACAAAAAAGAATGACTGTTTTGAGAAACACACAGAGACAACGGAGGATTGGAGGAGATTCACAGTTATACGAAAGAAGGAACAAGCGCCCAGGGCCAAGACTTGTCCGTCAGCTTTTGATCTGTTTCATCTTCAAGGCCAGCCCAACGCCAATTCGCCAGGAGCGCTCCCGAGAGGATCGACTGACAGCTGCCGTTTGATGGGTCAAAAGAAGCGGAAGGTCCAGTTGTTCGACTGCACTGTCCACTCGTCCAGCGACAACCCACTTTATATCTGCCCTGTCAGGCTACGGCCCTGAGTACATCAGGGAAGAGTATCGGCATCTATTTCCCTGCACTGAATCTGAGGTCATCGATGCTAATAATATTCATATTCGCCAGGCACGGAGTATGCGTGCTGAATCTCAGTTCACACCACCGTCCTGGCCTCGTGGCTGAAGTCGCATAAATCTTCCTCTACGGGTCGCTCGCAAATCAAACGCGCCGATTTTCAGCCCTCGGCGCCCACGCTAACATCTTGGAAACCGCCATCTTAGGTTTGCGTTTCGCCCTATTCGCTGAGTGATCTTGCCACTGCAGGCAGTGATGAGGAACGCCTTCCGCTGAATGGTAGGAACCTGGGCGTTTCAGGTCTGGTCCCTGTCCATCTCAGTCCGAAACACCCGCCACGAAAGGGGCAATGATTAGCTGCTTCACACCAAGAAATTTGCTAATACACCTAATTAGAATTAATTAACATTGATTATCCTTGACTCAAGGCACCAATCTCGATCTTGGGTTTAATCTATCACGACCCCTGGTTATATATTGCTCTCGCTTCCTGGGCCCTCTGCCTTCTCGCGGTGGCTTTCCTTGCCCAGGGGACAGGAAGCATGGCATTATTCCGCAGCTTATCTGTCTTCCGGCTCTCCGACGGCTCTTTTGTTTACCATAGATTGAGTGGAAATTGAAGGCGCCTAGTACCATGCTCTTCCCTCCCATAAAGACCACTCGGAATTCGACTTGTGCAATCGCCTGATCGACCGGCAGCATGGCATGATCTTTGGTTCCAACTCTTCCATGTTTCCTTCGTCGGCTGTAACCGCCCTTTGTTACTATCTTGGTGGGAGGGAAAGCATTTGCAGTTCCTTGGCCGAGGCATGCCGCGCCGCACTTCATCGCAGTCAAACGATGCCTAGGCCAACCCCAATATACTCGGCCGGTGGACGATGGACATCAACACAGGGAAATAGTCGGAAAAGATTGCCGGGGAAAAGCCGGGCCCTCGAATCTCGCTCAAACCGACAATCCCTCCAGGTCTGTGTACTCCGTATTCTGCATCGTAGTCAACGAAAGATCTGGTGGGGAGACCTGACGTTTCCACCGCTCCGGCATTTGCCCGTCCTAGATATTCTCGTTGAAACGTCTCGTATGAAGCTTAGCCAGTCAAGCATGACGTCGTTGTTTCATCTACCGAGAACCATGGAAATCTTCTCGGTGTCGCAATATCTCGCAGGCCTCGTATTCGCCCCTGCCGTGCATCTCAGGTTGTCCTCAGCTTCTTGCACCAGTCTTGAGAACAGGGAATGAAGGCGAGCTGAAATGTCACCGTCATTCTTATTACGGTCATCGCGGTCACTTTTCGAAGAGATGAGTCTGCACGGTCGGCCACGGTCGGCCTTTTTTCTTCTCTCCTCCGCCAACGAAGGACCTGGGGCCCAACGGTCTTTGGAAGAGATGGCAAACTCTCAACTGCCAATTGGCATCTTCTGACTAACTTTGAGGGAAATTACGATGATAAATGTCGGTTGGTTGAGAGGGACCAAACAACCTCCCTAGCCCGAAAAGAGATAATTCATTCACCGCCAAATGCCGACATCCCCGCACTCGGCTATTGACACTTGACCGCAGTATCCTTACCGTATCTGGGGGTATGCAAACCATCAGTGACCGTACGCATCTATGAAGTTACACGAGACATCATCAGTTGGAACAAGGGGTATTCGTGGTTAATATGTCTGAGTGGAGACATGCATAGAATGTTCCCTTTAATTCGAGAAGAGTTTTCGAAGTGTTCCCCAATGATCGACGCGTCGATATTAACCTGCATTGCTTCTTCCCACTATAGATACTAGGAGTGGCTTCGATTTCTGCGAGCAACCCTGACTTTAAGTTCAAGTTACAGCTCCCTTGCCCTTTCGTGCTCTGTTACGGTACTTCCCCATATTATTGAGTAGGTAAGTCTTTTTGACTATCACACTGTGATATGAAGTCAACCTATCTCAATCAGTGCGCATACTAGGGACAGATATCGTTACCATAAATACGTACGGGACGAGTAATACATAACACCCTCTCATCAGCCATGGAGCATCTTCCCACCAGTCTCCTGCAGCTTCGAAAAGTATCCTACCACGCCCTCGTGCCGACCGTCAAATTAGCCATTGAGCTTCGAGCTTTTGAACTAGCGTCTCTAGGCAAGGAGAGTTCTCTGGTGTGGAGACGCACTGGGGTCTGAAGAGATCGTGCGGAGGTGGTCTGTTCTCGACGCCACGAAAATTATCGATCACTCTGTCCATCCTTTTCGAGACCTTCATCTTTTCTTGAACTCTCTCAAATCTTTTATGATCTAGCCATAGACTTGGCAGATTTTGTCTATTGTCCTCCACCCCCAAACGATTATACCTGTTCAAGATGGTGCTCTCGCAAATCCAGCTCTAGGGTCGATGTAATTCTCCAGCAGCAATGGAAACAACCGAACAGGAGGAGCAATCTCCACAGGTGGAGGGAGTCCTAGTACAGAAGTCAAAGACTCGTCCAGACCATCTCATGAAACGCGTCTCAAGAGCATGCCTGCATTGCCGACAGCGTAAATCCAAATGTGATCTGTATGTTCGCCCAGACCCGAGATAAATTTGGTGGACAACAAGGTCTAGAGTCAGGCCAGTCTAACTAAGGCTCTACAGAGATGCTAGCGGTAGCCCCGGTGTGCCCCCATGCCAGCGATGTATTCGAGACCGTCGCGAATGTGTCTTGGGCGGTTCGAATCGCGGAGGACGACGCATTCGCAAAAATAAGATTAAGAACTTTACACCAAATACGAATCCGCCGGCTCAGAAGTCCCCCGAAGTACAATCTACGAGCCCATCTAACTCCGAAAACCTACCACCGCCATCCAACTCGTACCCAGGCCCGGTTGTCTTCATGCCTTCAAACCCTCCCGCCCCGACGGCAGCAACAACGGCTTCAGTATCTGTCGTTGACGATGAAGATGCGGCATCCATCGGCTCAGTGCCTCGGAACCCCTCTGACGCCTGGCAATGTCTGGCTGACATTGCGAAGCGGGGTACGGATGGGCCCAGTCCTGCAACTACCGATTCTCATCAAGCCAGATCGGGTGCATACACCTTTAGTGCACTCCAGAATGGCGATCCGACTACCTTTCAAGCAAAAACAGGTATCAAGGCGTATAGGCTGGTGCAATCGCGGTCTTTGGATCCGGGGACAGTTTGGCAGCTCGTTGCTCGCTACGCGGAGAACTTTCATCCTTATCTCCCTATAGTTCCCCGGAGATATTTCAAACGTACTACGCTGGACGCGTTTGCCAATAATGAGAAGCACCTATTAACGGCTGTACTCACAATAGCATCGAAAGATCTGGTCGAACGGCCAGAAATCCACGAGTACTGCTCCAAATACATGCACGAATTGATCTCAGGAATTGCCGCGGGGGCCGATTGCGACGTAGAGGCCGTCGAAGCTCTACTATTACTTGCTGAATGGGAGCCACAGGGGCTACGGCCGCGGATTGAGCGCGTTGGCCGTGGTGAAGAGGATAGAGCCGCTTGGATGCACGTCGGACTTGCGCTACGGTCAGGTTACTTCTTAGGCCTAGACAGGACATCATTCCGAAGTGACCCATCAGGAGATACGGAGATCGAAGCTCGCAGGCGACTAGCATGGACTAGCTGTTACATCTCTGACCGACTGATATCTGTGAGAATCGGGCGTGCATTCTGGTCGCGAGGCCCCGGTCCAATGACTGGTCTTGTCAGTCAGGACTTTCCATCACTGCAACCGGTCAAAGAGGGAGATGAGGACTACGCGCAAATCTTCCAAGCAATATTAGACTTGACTCAGTTGTACGGAAATGTACAAGAGGTTCTCTATTCCGGTATGCGGACGAGTAACCAGATGATGTTGATGGGAGATTATGTGAAATATGTGGACGACTTTCGGCTGGCCATCTTGCGGTGGAAGTCGCGATGGGGCACAATGAAATGTAAGTGATTACTTTGCTTTCCGTACCTTGCTAACCTAGTATAGGCTCGCCTGCTATGCAAACTACACTACAGCTTTCATACGAGTACCTTCGCCTCTATACTAATGCCTTCGCTTTCCAGGCGGCAATTTCGCAGTCTCTATCGAAACAGAAGAATGGCGGGCATTCCCAAAGGGAGCATCTAAGGGCAACATTTAACAATGTAGCTTCAATGCAAGATGCGCGGTTTATCATCGAATCGCTGGACGCTGCAAAAGCCTACTTGACCATCCTTGTGGAACACGTTGACCCTGAAAAACATCTACATTTCATGCCGCTTCGATTCTATCTGTATGGAATTTATGCAGCAGTTTTCTTATATAAGGTAAGTGTCGCCAGCCACCTGCTAAACAAAGCTAACTAGATAGGCACGATCATTCGGGGTCATGCTACCTGCTGAGGAAATGAGTGTCCGCGACCTCGTTACTCGAACAACAGAAGTCCTGACGAGAGCCAGCGCAGGGCCGGATGACATCGGCGCCCGATATTCTCGACTTCTGGAACTTTTATGGCGCTCCAAACCCACCGCGCCAGCTTCTCCTACAGGAACACAGCAGAGCAACGACTTGCTAATGCAAAACACGAACCCTCTACAGTGTATGCCGGATCAGGGTGGCTACATGCACTTTAGTCCTGCAAATGATTTCTCCTGGCTCGATCTCGAAGCAGTCGGTGATTATGTCTCTGGTGACCCTGGCACGCTTTCATTGGAGGGATTCCAGACTCTTTATCAAGCCAGCTCAGATCGGTCATGGCAAACTCCAATGTGGTCCGGAGATATGAGCAGCACTCTTCTATTTTAAATGCAACGAGCCATCAGAACATTGTACCTTGACTACCTACTAGCATCGTCGCCTGCGGCTTTCTCTGCGGGGACCAGACCTTGGCCCCCACACTACTATTTGATGCGGGGCATCGGGAGTTGCTCCGATCCAAGAGGAGCCCCTCCAAGGCCGGATACTTTATCTATTGCCGTCCCAGGCCGGAAATATTATGGCCACTTGCATCCGAATCTCCTGAATCTCGTCTTGGTATACAGCGACAATGGCCCAACTAAATGACGTCCGTGGTCGATTGGCCCTCATCACTGGGGCATCAGGAGGGTAAAAACCACCTCCCCACCATTTCACATCCTCGTTCTAACAAAAACCCCAGCATCGGCGCCGCCTGCGCCCATCAACTCGCCGAAAAAGGCGTCCACTTAGCTCTAACATACTCTTCCAACATAACCGCTATCACCACCTTAAAAGACGAACTGAAAGCCATATCCCCCGATCTCCGCATAAGTACACACAAGGTCGACGTCGGCGTCGCCGAGCAAATCGATGCCATGTTCCTCGAAATCGATAAAGAACACGGCCAACGACCGGATATTCTGGTTTCCAACGCGGGCTATGGCAAGCGCGTTCCGCAGGTGTGGGACATTACACTCGAGGAATTCGATTACACGATTACGGTTAATCTGCGCGCGTCGTTTATCCTTGTCAAGGGGGTCGTTGAGCATATGAAGGACCAACGCTGGGGCCGGATTGTGTTCATGTCCTCGATCGCGGGGTATGGTGGCGGGATTAATGGTGCTCGTACGTATCCTCCTTTTGTCTTTCTCTACCTATCAGTCCGTGCATCGCATTTAACAACAGTGCAGACTATGCAGCCTCAAAGGGCGGCATGACAGGTATGATGCGCAACCTCGCCACGCGCCTCGCGGAATTCAATATCAGCGTTAATGACGTCGCCCCCGCGATGATCGGTGACACGGGGATGATTCCTAATGCCCAAGCGATTCCAGAGGTCGCAGCGGGTATTCCAATCGGGAGGCTCGGTGTTCCTGAGGAGGTTGCGAATGTTGTCACTATGTGTGTGACGACAGGGTATATGACGGGGCAGAGTCTGCTGCTGGCGGGTGGGTTGAAATAGCTTCTACGGCTTATATAGCGTCTATCACAAATTTCTCCAAATACAGCTCTTTGCACAGATATTTTTCATATAATAATAAACAGGAACGCCTCGTTTCATGCTTCTCCATAACTCAAAATTTATATACATCAGCTCCCCCAATCTTATGCACAATTTTGAGCACGCCTACCATACACCGGGTATAATTTCCACTCTCTGAAAAAAGTTTAGCTTTCAATAACAACCTTAACAACCGGCCTCCCCTCCTCATCAACGCCACCGCCCGCAAGCCCAAACGCCCGCTTCCCCTCAGCCAACGGCACACGGTGTGTGACAACCTTCTCTTCAACCACGTCCATCTTCCCACTAGCCATCAATTCAATAGCCGCAGGGTACGCATACCCATCGTATCGGAACACGCCGATAATATCGACCTCGCGCAGCGCTGCAGCGCCCACGGGGACAGTCTGGACGGGGTTTCCCATTCCGATCTGCACGAGGACGGCGCCCGGGCTTGCGGCGTAGATTCCTGCTTGCACGCAGGCGGGGACACCCGTGCAGTCGTAGACGCGGCTGAAGCCGAGGACGGCTGTGTCCAGGTTTGCGGGAATCGAGGATTTCAGGGAGGCTGCGACGGATTGCGCATTGGAGAGGGCGAAGGATGTTTGTTCGGCATGCGGGGCGTCGCGGGGCGGTGGGTTGGAGGGTCGCGGGATGAGGAAGGTGGAGAGGTTGGGGAGGTTAAGAGAGGAGGCGATTTCGAGGCGCGGGGAGTCGATGTCGGCGACGATTATGTGCGCGAATGTATCTTTCGCGGCGAGTGCGGCTGCGAGAAGGAGGCCAATTGCCCCCGCGCCGAAGATGAGGGCTGTGCTTGCGTTGCTCTTGGTGTTGTTATCAGCGAATCTAGGGGGAGGGTTCGAGCGTCTGATCGCGTGCAGGCAGACGGCTAGAGGCTCGACGAGGGCACCGCCGGCAAACGAGACGGACTCCGGCAGCTTATGGCACATGTCCTCTGGGTGGGTGGTGAGTTCCATGAGGGTGCCGTCGAGATGAGGGAAGATCTTGGCGGAGCTACGGAATGCCATTTGCGGGCAGAGGTTGTAGCGCGAGGAGAGGCAGAGCGGGCATTTGCGGCAGGGGAGGCCGACCTCAAGGGCGACGCGGTCGCCAACTTTCAGTGTCTGGGTGTCTGGGCCCACGGCTGTGACGATGCCGGAGGATTCATGGCCTAGGCACATGGGCTCGCGGACAATGAAGTCGCCATTGCGGCCGTGGTTGTAGTAGTGTAAATCGGAGCCGCAGAGGCCTGTCGCGCGGATAGCGACTTGGACTTCTGAGCCGTTGGGCTCTACGACGGCTTTTGATTCCTATACTCGGATTAGTTTTGGGTCTATAGATGATGGCGGGGCGGACGTACCAGGCGCAAGTCTTTTGCGCCATGGAGGACAAGGGCTTGACAGGTGGCAGCGGCCATTATGATGATCCTGTAGCTGGGAAGTAGTGCTCAAACAAGACTTGAGGGTAGAAGAGTTGTTTCTTTGAGAATGTTTGCGTATTTGACTGAGTTCCGGACATTTTCCCGGAGAACGTGGGGTTGGCACTGCCGGATTTGCTCCGCGTCGGGCTTTGAACCAGATCAATAGCCGACCAGCCCCCAATCTCCAACAATTGTGTGCGTTTCAAAAGTGGCACCGAGGCATTATATCGACCGCGAATAATAACCGCAGCTGACCAGATCAGTTAGCCGATTGATATTCTCGTAAAATAACTGGCTGGCCGGTTGGAGTGGCGAAGGAGGAGCTCCGAGATATGCTCTCAAGTAATTCTGTATAGATTGTAACCCCCACGTGGAGATCGCACCCCATTCCAAGTTAATCCATCAATCAGCCAAACCGGCAGTCCCAGAGTAAGAAAACCGATACTCTTAATCTACGGGCAATTCTCCTGCTTTTCTTTTTCCAATCTTCTCTTCTTCTCCGTCTTTCTTCATCGCTCCCTCACCCATAAAGTATTGTGCTCTACTACCCCGCAATTGACATCATGCCTGCTGCGCTTCTCGTCGGCGAGATCACCCACGCCCGGAAAGAGTGGGAGGAGCTTTCTTCGCTTCTGACGCTCAAGGTAGGATATCGTGGACTGTGTGGGTTTTAAGCGCAGCTTCTAACCAAGCGCTCCTTCAGGAATTCCCCTCCGGTACCCGGGAGGAGTTCATTAGCAACTTGAAGGATGGGAAATATGACGACGTGACTGTCATCTACCGGTCAAACACTTCTACAAAAGTATGCGCAATCATCCTGGTGAATCCTCCGAATTGGACTAACAAGCGCAGTTTACTGGCCCCTTCGATAAAGAATTGATTCCTCTCCTACCCAAATCGCTGAAATATATTTGCCACAACGGAGCTGGCTACGACAATATTGACATTCCGCTCTGCTCAGAAAGCGGTGCGTGACTTTGAAGAGACAAGTGCAAGCGAAGCTAATAGCCACAGGAATCTCCGTCTCTAGTACCCCAGTCGCTGTCAACAATGCAACTGCAGATGTCGGCATCTTCCTCATGATCGGCGCTCTGCGCCAGGCCTACGTACCGCTGACTGCTATCCGAGAGGGTATGAACTACATCGTCTATCTAGAGGGATCGAGCTGACAAGAACAGGCAAATGGCACGGCCAGACTACGCTGGGTCACGACCCCAAGGGAAAGGTACTGGGAATCCTCGGGATGGGAGGAATCGGCCGGGTGAGTAAATCATACCACTTGTTTCTCACCGGACTTATCTGACGAAGGTAGGAAATGGCCAACCGAGCCAGAGCCTTCGGTATGACAATCCAATACCACAACCGGTCGCGTCTTAGCGCCGAACTCGAGGACGGTGCGAAATACGTTTCGTTTGACGATTTGCTCGCTACCTCGGACGTCCTAAGTCTAAACCTAGCTCTCAACCCATCCACCCGTCATATTATCGGCGAGAAGGAGTTTCAGAAGATGAAGGACGGTGTGGTCATCGTCAACACTGCTCGCGGTGCTTTGATCGATGAAAAGGCTTTGGTCGCGGCGCTAGAGTCTGGAAAGGTGAGTTCCCACGCGTGTTCGATAGGGTGGTAGCTAAGTTATTAGGTCATGTCGGCCGGTCTGGACGTATATGAGCAGGAGCCTATCGTAGAACTTGGATTGCTCAACAACCCCCGCGTTATGCTGCTCCCTCACATCGGTACGATGACTTATGAGACGCAAAAGGAGATGGAGATCTTGGTCTTGGATAACCTGCGCTCGGCGGTGGAGAAGGGAGAATTGATCACGCAGGTGCCGGAGCAGGTGAAGAAATAGGCAAACAGGATATAGCTTTCATAGGAAAGGATAACGAAATAAACATATAGACTTATAGATTGTTTTCAACCTTCACTTCTCTTTTCATGACAGACCACTTGATAGACATTGTTGATGTTCTCTCAGCTTCGAGTCCCCAGGAATGAAGGCGGGACCGTGGCAGAACTTCAAGGCGGTGACCAAAGCAGCTAGTTAGGGCTCGCTTAGGGCACGGAGCGCCAAGAGCGAAATCCGCACCACGACACTCGCGATCTCCAAAGTTCGACGGCCGACCAAAAGAAAAGCGACAACTTCTTTCCCGACAACGAGACCACCCGCTCGGCAATCACATCAAGATGGTGAGTTACTCTCGATTGCTTTCTTCGATTGCTTCGTCCCTGGAAATTCGAGGAGGACACAATTCTTGAGGTTCAACGCACACGACCGGATGAAAAATGTCTGCTGTGATGGCAATTCGAGACACTGCCTGTTATCTCGCTGCTTCGAAAAATCCCGACCACCTCTGCTGCCCTTACCACGACACATGAATATCTGTTGAATTGCGTTGGAACAAGATGAAAACATGAAATTTTGAACTGGATGCTGATATTGGATCTCTCGACCAGGTCCGTTACGCTAACCAGGACATTCCGACCGCGAAGAGCGCCCGCGCTCGGGGCTCTTACCTGCGTGTCTCCTTCAAGAACACCCGCGAGACCGCCCAGGCCATCAACGGCATGAAGCTCCAGCGTGCTCTTACCTTCCTCGAGAACGTCACCAACAAGGCCGAGGCCGTTCCGTTCCGGAGGTTCGCTTCCAGCACTGGCCGCACCGCTCAGGGTGAGTGCATCCTACGATACCTATGCGTTGCTTGAGCATATTGGAGGTTGGCTTTGAGGATTTTTCGTAAAGAAAAGAGATGGAATCAATGTGAATTATTGGAACGAGATTTTGGAGTTGAAATCGGGAACAGTCTCAACAGCGATACTGACTTCGTCCAGCTAAGCAGTGGGGTGTCGCTCGTGCCCGCTGGCCCGTCAAGTCCGCCGAGTTCCTCATCGATCTCCTCAAGAACGCTGAGTCCAACGCCGACACCAAGGGTCTCGACACCGGCAACCTTATCGTCAAGCACATCCAGGTCAACCAGGCTCCCAAGGGCCGCAGACGTACCTACCGTGCTCACGGTCGTGTATGTTTTGTCCATCTCCGAGACAGCTAAAGCTCGATCTAACGTTTCTAGATCAACCCCTACATGACCAACCCCTGCCACATCGAGCTCATCCTGACCGAGGGTGAGGAGGTCGTCCAGAAGGCTTCCGTTGTCGAGCGCAAGGAGCGCCTCAGCTCCCGGCAGCGTGGTGCTCAGATCCGCCGTGCCATCACCGAGGCGTAAGCGGACTAAGTGTCGGGTGAGGAGAGAAGTGTGAAGTGGTCAGAATTTGAATGGGAATACTAGCCGGAGTTTTCTGTTGTACGGAACAAATACCTGGTCACGGAAGAAAATACAAAACGATTCTTCAAAAGAATTCTTTCTTTTTTTATTTCTGGCGAAAACTGTTCGAATTTATAGGCTGAGGAATGAAATTCAGCCCTGGGCTCTTCACTACATGGCGGCTAGACGTTGTAGCTTGTCGTGTTCTAATATATCTGTCAATGCTTGCACGCCTTGGTTACCAACATTCTCTTGAATAACCTGCAATAACCCTCAGAGCAGACAATATGGACGTCAGGGCTACTTGCCCTGTTCCTTTCTCAGGTAAGCAGTGCCGCAGTTCAGCCGTTCAGTAAGCGTAAATTAACGCCTCCGAAACTACGTCGGAAAGCTGAGCTAAATATATTAAGATCAAGAGCAAATCTCCGCAAACATCTTACTAACATTACGGCCGTTCATAGGTAACTGGTGACAGGTCCGGGTTCAATCCTTACGGTCTCCTATTCCTCAAGTCCCTTCGAGTTAGTCTTATCAAGCTGGGACCTTCATGCGCGCCAATCACAACTTCCACTAATCACACGCAAGTCTCAGAATGATCAAGGCTAGTTCACACCGACGAGCGATGATCTACACGAAACCAGCTCTCTACAAGTTAGCATCCTTGCTTGAATCCTACCTTAACTCCGCCGCCACCGAGTCACCGATGTCCTCTCGACTCAGGTCCCAAGACTGGCAAGCCATAAGTGCCCGAGCTCTGCCGTCATCCCTTGTCTACGCCGTGATGCCATTGCGTTTACCTCTTCGCCTTCTCCATGCTTCCCGGTCTCTGAGAGTCCTAGTCCTGTCTAGCTGAACCGAAGATGCTCATCGCATCCCCATCCACCATAGCTGTAGCGCTCTCACTTGCTGCCCTGGCGGCGGCAGCGCAAACATGCTACAACCCCGACCGAACAATTGCGTCCAATGCCGTACCCTGTAGCAGCGACGTTGATACATTCTGCTGCGGCAGCGACGCCATCTGTCTTTCGAGTGGCTACTGTCTCAGCGCGACGACGCAGCCGTACTCGCTATACCGTGGGTCTTGCACGGAATCGGGCTGGGGAGATTTTTGCGCTTATTATTGTGGTCAGTTCCCTGTTTCCTTACCAACTATCCATCCATATAGACACCATTTATTCGCCTCCCACTGTTTCGTGCTGAACGAGTCGAACGATTGCTGACTATTGTGTGCAGTAAACTTCCTCACCGGCACCAACGCACCCATAACAAGCGTGGGCACTAACGACGACGGCCGCGCAATCTACTGCTGCGGGTACCAAAGCGCGAACCAGACCACGACAGAATGCGGAAATGGAGACGCGCCATTTGTCCTCGCGGACGCGGAGATGATATTTGGGCGGGCTGCGCTGGAGAATGCCAGTGAGGATTCTTCTCCCTCTTCTACCTCATCGACATCTCCAACCGCTACAGGAGGAGAAAGCGACTCGAGTAACGAAGCCGGAACAACGTCCTCGAACTGTAGCAACAATGATGTCGCAATCGGCGCAGGCGTCGGTGTCCCTCTCGGCGTCTTAGCTCTATCAGCTGTAGCATGGGCGCTGCTCGAGCGGCGGAGACGGATGAAGTCCGCCGGCGCTGGGCTTGGCCCGGGCACTGGGCATGCGCCTGTGCGGGAGGTGTTTATCCCACCGCAGCGGAAGACTGGACCTACCGAGCTGGATCAGGAGACTGGTTCGAGTAGCCCTGATACATTACTTGACGGGACAAGGGTTGTGGAACTTGCGGGGTCTGAGGGCTCGCAGACTTTGAGGTAAATGGTGGATAAATACTGAATAGGGTATTAATTTTTATATATATGTGCCTGCCTTGGGGGTGCATTTTTCAATCCTAATACTAGGAGGTGTTGATTATCAGGTAACGATTAAGCTTCGTACCCTCCCAAGCCGAGGGGGCAGTGCTGGCCACTAATCTCGACCTGCCTCTTTTCCCTTAGTAGTTCTCAGCTTATTCGCCAAAATTGAGCAAGTGGCTAATTCTTGACTCATTGGCTGAAACTAGTGTAGGAGACTACCAAAATCAACGCACGTATTCGTAGATTCCCTATCTCATGTAGTAGCGACAACACCCCAGGCTATATATTAGAACGACCCAACCCCTGGGGTAGCCGCCCTCATAGATGTTTCGGCTTAGGAGTAGCAACCTGCCTCTATCTTGAACACACCATGGCCCACCAAGCGCACAATATCCCGTGGACCCTTCTCGCCTCAAACCTGAAATACAGCCAACCCAGCCCAAGCAACGTAACAAATCTCTACCCGCGCATGAAACCACACCAAGGCAAAGAAATCACCTATTTCATCAACGCATTCGCCCGAAACATCAAGGAACACTCTATATGTGAGCGCAGGAAATACCCAGAGCACTCCGATGCGCCAGCATCAACAGACTCTATCGTTGATGAGAAGACAGTGGCCAGGATAGCGCCGACGGTCCGCCGGGTGAAGAAGATTCTCGAGGGGAATGCTAGCTGTAGAGAACTCGATGAGAATTATACCGCGTCCCTTTTTCTGACGGCTTACTACTATACGCCGTGTTATTCGTTCTTGAACCTTCAAAGTCAGGGTTTCTTCAATTTGCAGGTTGTTGAGACCCTATTGCTGTATGGGGAAATGGATACTATACTTAGGGGATGTGCGCATCCTGATGTCGCGATTAAAGGCTGGTGGAATGCACAGGAGTGTCCCTGCGGAGTAAGTCCATATGGGTTAAATTCTTCTCATCTGTTTGTTTTATTTGAAAGTTACTGACAGTTGCTCTAGGGCTATGAGGTCGGCTGGGAGCTCATCTACAGAAAGGCTCTAACCGCATACCTATGCCTAAACCTGCTATACTGCTTCCCCGAACTGTGGGATTCTGCTTCTTCTACAGGTGTTGAGAAGAATGACTATCGAGACACCAGACTTTATCAATACATGCTGAGAAGCTGCACAGGGGATCACGGCAAAACAGACCTCATGACACTGCCGCACCGGGAATTTCTCGGTATACCCGATGACTACTGGAACTCTAGGGCTTTCTTCGTTAAGAACGAGGCACATTGGCTGTCGGCGTCACCCCATACGGACGAGTATGGGTTTGCGAACGAAGATCCCGGGCTCTACGGGCTCGCGCCCTTTGCAGAATTCCTTTCCCTGGAAAGACTCACTGGTGAATTGGCAGAGTATTCACCAATGGAATCCGATGCAGCTCGCGTCCGAGGTATTCTATGCCAATTGGGTCTCCCTGTTGAGCTAGCGTTGGATATAATAGAGTTGGCAGAGTATAAAACGAAGAGGAGACTGAAGGTCGAACATGATCCGTTGCATCCGGAAAATCGCGAGGAGCTGGGCAAGTATCTCAAATTCTGCTGGCAGATCCTGGTCCGCTGTGATATGATGGCTGGGGAGGTTGGTCTGGTGATTCCCTGGTATGATGTGATCGCCGAGTGTCTCGTTAAAATGCTTAATTACAAGGGCTGCAAGTTGGAGGGCCGATGGTTCAGGAAGCAACAGCACGAGGATTACACTTGGACGTATATTTTCTCATAGATGCGCTATTTAGCATGCAAATAGTTCGATACGTGAAAGTAATCAAAACGGCGAAATATCTAAGAACGAATCACCTGACAGTCCAACCCCTTGGCTCTTTTGAAGTGGCAATGCGGTCCGAACATGGGCTGGCACGAGGGTTGCATCCATGGTTATGGAGAAGCGTTCCAAGGGAGGATACGTACCCCTCTCGATAGACCTCGACCAAGGGTAGATTACGTCGGTCTGCTCATAAAATCGGTCAAGGCCATCGGAGGCCAAGGGTGGCGGTGCTGCGTTATGCATACAAAGTCTCTTGAGCTTAAAGCTGGGCGACGAATAGGCACGATCCAAGGGCACGGCATACGTGTATCAAATGCGACGCGATTATGCGACACTGTGGCGGTGGTGGGGAAAAGAGGCCCAGTCCTCCACGTCCTTCCCCAGGCATCACCATTATTGTCAAATTGTCGCATGAATACCTACTCCCGTATGCATTATCCAAGGATGACTTGATGACGGGTGCTGGCTTGACTTGCGTGTCGCCGACAAAGCGCCGTCCCCTCTTGATTGTATCGCCTGCGATCGCCGCTTTTCTTTCTGCCTTCCGCAGGGTCAGCGCTTAAGTAAAAGTCGCCAAATGACTCCGACGCCAAATAGGTGCTAACTTAGCTCTGACTTGCTGCACGGTGCACTGTCCCTTATTATCCTCTCTTTTTATCCCTCTCCCTCGCCTTTCTTGGCCCCTACGTTCTTGTTACTTGCGAGTTTTCTCTCCTTTTCTTCCTTCCTTTCGGCAGCCCAACTCTGCGCCGGTCTGGCAGCGACACCATGAAACGCCTCCTGAGTACAATCAACAAGCGCCCGACTCTTAATCGGAGTGAGTCGGTCACAATGAACTACCGACTTTCACTGACCGTGACTAGGCCCTTCGCGCGATAATTATTCGCAAGATTCTCCCGAAAGCATCATTATCAAAGAAGTGGTTCGTAGAGGCCGCGGATCTTGTGCGGGGAACACTGCTGATCGCGTTGTTTACAACTTAGAATGCGTTTTGTCAAGAGGGACAAGGTCCGCACCATCCGGTATGTCTGGATCATCCGATCATCTCGTCTGCCACGCCATTACTTACACAACCTAGCAAGGAGAAGAATACGTTCATCTGCCGAGTATCGTCGAGAGCGCCGAGTCGAGTCCCGGTGCCGCGCGCGAGGCTGCCCATCTCCTCCGGAAACTATTGTCGACACCTAACTCGACCCCGGCGAATATCCAGTACAATGCGATCATGCTGATGCGCATCCTCATTGATAACCCCGGACACACATTTTCTCGGAATCTCGACGCCAAGTTCATCGCGACGGTCAAGGATATGCTGCGTCAGGGGAAGGACATGGGTGTGCAACAGTTTCTGAGAGAGACCCTGGAAGCCTTGGAGATACAACGCGGTTGGGACGAGGATCTCAAGCCATTTATTGAGATGTGGAAAAAGGAAAAATCCAAGATGGATAAGGCTTATAATAATAGCAGGGTATGTATCAGCCGATCATCGAGCATTTGAACCCGGTGCTGATCCCGTGAAGAGTAGTAACCGGCGGGGAACTCCCTCACGACAGAATTCGGACCAAATGTTCCGTGTCGAGCGTACTGATTCGCTGCCGGCGCCCGATGAACTGGTGGCCCGGGTTTCCGAGGCGAAGACTTCGGCCAAGCTTCTGATGCAGTTCGTTCAATCGACGCCGCCAGCCGAGATGGTGTCCAACGATCTCATCCAGGAGTTCTCGGGTCGCTGTAGGAGGGCGTCGCGCACCATCCAGAATTATATCCATGCGACGAATCCCCCGCCTGATGAGGATACCCTTCTGACTTTAATCGAAACGAACGATGAGCTGTCTGTGGCGCTTTCCAAACACCAGCGTGCAATGCTCCAGGCACGCAAGGCACTTGGACAGCAAACCTCGCCAGCGGAATCAGCCAACCAGTCGCCTGAGCCGAACGACCTGTTTGCAGGTACCAACGCCGTGCGCCCAGTCCCTGCCCCGCCTATTCCACAGCGTAGCCAGTCACCTTCCCTTTATGCCCTTCACAGTCCCCCGTCTCCAGTGTCTCCTGAGGCGCTCGCTAGCAGGTCCGCTACGACAAGGACGGTAGTGTCTGATGTATCAACTGCAAGCGGCATTCCAGGGTCCGGGCGGTACGAGTATCGGTCGGAGGATTACCAGGTGCAGAACCCATTCGCAGACAACTACAGTATTCCTGCAATTCTGCCAGGCCCAGCGGACGAACCTTCTCGGGCAGATGAGCAGCGGGACCAGTTGAATGGAACGAATCAGCATGGCAAACCTTCTCAAACCCCTTAGCGGACGCTTTTTTTTTTTCTCTACTAGCTTTTGGTTTATCCTTGCGTGCTTTTTGTGTATTTATATCCTTCCCGATGATACCTCTTTGCGGAGTGTAATGCATTTTTTCTACTCAGATATTTTCCAGATGGTCTTCTTCTCCCTAAGGCAGCTGCGTGCTAACTATCACATCCACAGCAGCTAAATTACTTTATATTTCAGGACAATGGTGATATTGTGGACCGACTCTGTAGGCACTAGCAGCGGCGTCAGCACATGCAAAAGGTAAGTCGGCCGTGCAGCAAGCCCTGATTCTTTATTGTTCGAACTGACTCGTAACATTGATCCAGCCCTGCTCGACCGTGCCAAATAGATTGCAGATTATTGCTGGGTTTAAGAGGATTGCAGTCGGCCCGCACGCAAATTCCGGGCTAATGAAGATGAAACCCTGGTAGCGCCAAGTCACAAACCTGGGCCAAACCAGGCCAAGAGCCGTGATCCACCGCCATTATTGAGTCTAATCAAGCTGAAACTAAACAGCGCTTCGGCTCATACCGACCTAGGAGTTCCCTCGGATCCCCGAGCAAGACTCTGCGCTCTGACGTTTTCCTTGTCGCACGATGGCCGGCCCCTTATTCGCTGTGGATTGAAGGATGGAAATTACCCTCTTCGGGTCTTAGCTGTGTTTCATGCGCATATCACTTGAGAGCATGCATGGGCCCTATATAGATGTGATTACTTCCTCCTCATGCTTGGACGTTTCTTCCTCCTTCCTTCTCTACGCACGCAGGCTTGTTAGTCTTGACTCTCTTTCTTTCAGACATTCTCTTCGATATCGGTCTGTGACCGTTTCATTCTTTACCCAATCAACTATCGCTCTTTCTCGGTATACTGGTATACCTGCCGATCACTTTCACTACATCTATCTTTCTCGCTCAACCAGACAATCAATCTACCGATATTCAAAATGAAGCAAGCTACTTCTATCCTCGCCACTGCCGGCCTCTTCGTCCTCGCCAATGCCCACGGCTACATCTCCTCCCCCTCGCCTCGTCTCCCCGGTGATGCCATGGCCTCCGCCTGCGGTCAGCAGGTCTACAACAACCAGGCTGCCGACCGCGCTGGAAACGTCCAGGGCGAGCTCCAGGTCGCCTCCGGCCAGTCCGATTACGACGCCAATGCCTGCCACATCTGGCTTTGCAAGGGTTACCAGTTCGAAGACAACAAGGCCAACGTCCAGTCCTACACCGCCGGCCAGTCTGTCGATTTCGTGGTTGACATTGTGGCCCCCCACACCGGTGTTGCCAACGTCTCCATCGTTGACACTGCCAGCAACACTGTCATCGGCTCGTCCCTCAAGGACTGGTCCAACTACGCCTCCACCGCGACTGGCGTCACCGAGGACGAGACCAACTTCTCCATCACCATCCCCGACGACCTGGGCTCCCAGTGTTCTGAGGCTGGAGCCTGTGTTATCCAATGGTACTGGTATGCTGAGAGCATCGACCAGACCTATGAGTCCTGCGTTGACTTCACCGTCGGCGGCTCCGGCTCTGGCTCTGGCAGCGGGTCCTCTTCCTCAAGCTCTGCTGTCCCCACCTCGACCTCCGTCCCTACTTCTTCAGCTCCCACTGTGACCTCCTCGTCCTCCACGACGACGACGACCACCACCACCACCACCACTGCTGCTCCTACAACCACCGCGGCTCCCACGACCACGAGCGTTCCCACTACCCTCAGCACCGCCGTCCGCCCAACCTCAACCACCACCGAGGGCTCCAAGGAAACCACCACCACTTCGTCCGTCCCCTCCTCCACCTCCACGCAGACTAGTGTCTCAATCCCCAAGGACGGCACCGCCCAGGAGCAGCTGACCTTTGTGGCCGCTCTACTGAAGGCTCTTCTCGCTTACCAGTAGAGTAGGTAGAGAGATGTAAAACGACTACAGACCTCTGGAGGGTGTAGTTTGCTTTTTCTTCTACGGAGGTGTGCACCAAAAGTCTTCGCCGCGCTAGTAATGGCGCTAGCGAAGGAATGTTTCGGACCATAGCGATGCTTGTAAATTACTATGGCCACCAATGTTTCGGACCATTCTAAACTCAATGCTTTACTTCTGCTTAATAAATCAACTAAATAAGGGAAAATGAAGCTATTCAGAGACCTCAGGGGGCCAAGGAGCAAGATCTTCGCGCGTAGAGAGCTGACCTTTCAGCCGCTTGCCCTTCCAACTCCGCGTATCTCGGTCCTCGCGGCCTTCCTTGTATTCATTACCCCCTTCGTTCCGAATAACTTCCTGTATATGTCTCATAAGCCTTTCAATCCAGTGTTGAATTCGTTCCTGAGGCAGCTCATCCCATGCCTTTATCCAGGCCTCCTTCCCAGTCTTCTTATCCCGCGGAGCACCTCGAGAAGTTGTACGTTTCTTGAGCCACATCCAACAAGGTTCAATTGCATTAAGATCTGGCGAATTACCAGGCCAGTCAAGAAGCTTTTGAATCCCATATAAACTGTATACACGCTGCTGATCATGGTGTTTATGTGCAGGTGCTCCGTCCTCTAATACAACTGTATTAGGTCGCTCGAGCATGCATTCTTGCGCGAAGGGAAGGAGACGAGGAATAAGGATTTCCTAAAGAGGAAGGAGATGCTGTGAGTAAAACTCCTTGAAAATTGCCTAGAAAGTTTACCTGCTGGTATCTCCACCAGTCAATGCCTCCCTTCGTGCTGTTGCGCGCCAGCTTACCAGTCTTTATATTCCACCTCCATTGAGGCTTTCGACCACTAATTCCACGAAGGCCGAGGCGGCTCATCTGCATGTTAATCTCCCATTCTGCTCGATATTGAGGTTCTAGTTGTTTATTTAGAAGCTCGATTTCCTGCTCTGCTTGCTTCTTCTGTTGGGAGGTCTCTGGTTCAAAGATATGCAATGGGCCCTTCTTGTCATATGTAAAGCAACCCCAGACCATGAAGTCAGAGAAGCCCTTCCAGCGCCTTCGTATACAGGTTCGATCGTGGCTATCTGCAACAGTTCTCCAGACCCGTATAGCCCCTCGTCGGTGGCCTAGAACAACAGCAGTTTCGTCTGTAAATATTACTGCTTTCCAGTCCTCCAAGGTCCAATTCTGGTGATCTATACAGAACTTAAGGCGCTTAAGCCTAGCAACTTCAGTTAGACCAGGCTTCCAAGAAGGTTTCGCGATAACAAGGCCATGCTTGTGGAGGATACGTAAAACAGAAGAATGAGAGATACCAGCTTCATAAGCAAGAATTTCAGAAGATTTCTCGCGCCCATTTCGATCCTTTGTAACAGAGGATATCACAGCTTGCTCTGTAGCTTCAGAAATCTCCTTAGGACGACCAGATCGCGTACCATCCTCTACATATTTAAGTTCAACACGGAGGCTCCGTACGGGGTTGTAGCCACGATTTTTGCCTCTCTCGATCATATTCCTCACCGTACGGGGGGGAATATCAAGAGATCTGGAGATCTGGTTGTTTGGCATCCCAATTGCCCATAATGTAAGCACCTGAACTCGGGTTTCTAGAGGATGGAACTGCTTGCAAGGCATCATAAAAGATCTTTAGCAGCAAGGCGGCGAGGGAGGGAGGAAGGCAGGCACGTTTCGCAAGTGAATAGGAAAGATCCGCACTTTAAAACACTATAAGAATCATGAAAATCGATGAAATAGCGGTCTGAATAGCTTCAAAACTAGGTCTCGAAGAGGTTAATAGATGATCCTTCACCTTGGTAGGATTTATGATGTATCAAAACATTCGTTGCCATAGTAATTTACTAGCACATGGATGGTGTGGTACATCCACGTTCCTAGCGTCATTACTAGCGCGGCGAAGACTTTTGGTGCACACCTCCGTACTAGCTACTCTATTTCGCGAGCGAGTTCCTCTTTCATTCGTCTCAAGGGACTTAGATAAACTTTTGTAGTGCATGCTTGCTTGTTGGATTGATTGTGTGGTTGCGCCTGCGTGTTCGTCCTATCCTTCTCTTCTCTTCTGCACCCATTGTATAATAAGCCTACGATTATGCTGGATAGACTGGTAAATGAAGAAGAGGAGATTAGATTCTACTGTATGTTCTAGTATATGTACTCATGTAACTTGATATTGTGCAGTCTCGCACATACTGTTGCGCTATCAACCCGACCAACTTTCGAATCGAAGCGAGCCAGATACTACCACATGAAACTACTCTGTCCCCAGCTCCCCCATTCCGGGCACGTCAGCGATGAGGAGGACGATGTATCGTACTTTCCTCGTATTCAGGTCGTTACCTAGGCTACGAAGATAGAGGCAGGTCGCTCCTTTCCTTTACGTCGAATCATAGTTTTGCTAAATGAGGAAGGGTGCGACCCTGTTCCCAGCAGATGTAAATAAAGCAGGTATAGCTGAGAATGCACCAGCTCCAAACCTCGTTCTTTCCTTTCACGTCCAATATGATTTACCGACGCAGAGGGAAGCTGCAGCTCTGCCCTTCTATATCTAGAAAAAAGATGGTAGGAACGACCCGGAATGTACGGAGTACCTTTCCCATCTACCTCTTCTTACCTATTGTTTCCTCGGTCGTTACCAACTACGGCAAACATGGCAGGTACTACCGAGTCCGCGCCTGCCTATTTCATCAACATGCCGCAAAGGTACGAGCAGCTGCTGGTTGGTTGTCTTAGAAACGAGACAGTCACACCTGCCTTGTGGGTGGTACGGACCGCTAATATCATTTAGGAAGGTGCGGGGGGGCTTTAGTAGAGGCACTTAACGGGTAGGAGCGACCTTCTGGGGAAATGGGTTGGTCGCGCCTTCCTTATCTATGTCCGGTTTCTTAGCAAGGCGCGAGGAGTGACTAAGGCTTTGGACTAAGGAAGGTACGACAGGGTACGATAGGCCGTGTCAGTGGTTCTTTCCTCAAGTACGGCCATGGTCTAGGTGAGCCTTTTCTTTTACGTTGAGAAGGAAACTGCCAGTTACAGTACATATAAATCTACATGTCATATCGACATATCGGATCGGAACTGATCTGCGCCTAAGTCTCCGACTCCGAGGCGCCGCGCAAATCTCCCGTTTTTACGAGGTGCTATTAGATTTCGGAAATTAGTGGAAATTTTATTTGATATTATTATTGTTTGCTTTTTGGTGTAATATCCCGACTCTTCGGGGAATATTGTGTAACTTTGTATGACTCGGACAAATTAGTGGCCAATAGGTAATCAATAAGGAAAAAGAAATTATGATCTGGAAGAAGGGAAGGACACGATGCAAGGGAGGTGAGTGGAGAACGGAAAAGGAGAAGAAGGGAATGGAGAATCCGAGGGATGCAAAGGGAAGATAGCCAATGCAGCCCGCCGAGGGGCATAAAAGATATAGGAAATCAAAGAAATGCATAGTAGTGGTGAGGTAGCGATGTGGAGGATTGAAGGAGAGCGCAAGCGAATTAGAGCATGGAGATGATGGTCTAATCTATTATGTATGATGTGTTATGATATATGAACAATATGCAAACAAACCCTTGCAATACGCATGTATGTACCCGGACATGTAATCAAAAAATGTCCTGGATGAAAAAAAAAGAAGAAAAATACCTAAATAAAGAGGTACATGGGACCCGTCTAAGTAGAGCCCTTGCCCTTCTTACCCTTCGGCACACGGGCGAGCCAGTAAATAAAGACGGCAGCGCCAATGTTGAAGAAGATGTAGACCCACATGAGGCCGAAGTTGCGCCAGGCATCGTTAAAGTTACTCTGCACGCCAGCCAAGTAGGTGTCGGTGGACGAGATCTGGCAGAAGGTGCAATCTGATGTGGCGTTATCGTTCTGGAGGTATCCGCCCATGTTGTTGGTGTAGATGAAGGTCTCCATGTAGTCGTAGCAGGTGGTGTTGTTGGGTGGAGCGAGCGTCAAGTATTCAATCTGTTCACAGTGGGCGGTTGTGCCAGAGACACCCGTGGACAGCATGGCGGAAACAAGGTAAGTGAATGGCGAAACCCGGTACATGAAAATCCAGAAGCCGGGCAACTGGCTAGGGCCAGCCAAGACACCACAGAAGACCAAGCACAGGGAGAAGAGCAAATTAGCCAGGTTACCACCTGTTTCTGCGAGCTCGATACCAGCGATGATCATGTGGGCGAATGTGGAGGTAAAGAGGAGGAAGGTGAGGATAAGCAGGAACATAAGTGCACCACGTTCGTGGACAGCGTCGGTGGGCTCGGCGTTCCGGTAGAGTCCAACAGGGTAGTAGAAGCAAACGAAGATAATAACAGCCATTAGGGCGTTCCAGGGAAGCTCAACAATAATGTTAGCGGTCATAAACGCCTTCCATGAGTACGCCTTGGAAGGTCTCTCACGAGCCTCGTACAAGGCACGCTGGGTACAGAAGTTGGGCATAATTTGCTGGACAAGGTTACCAAAGATGGTCATTAACATGAAGACACTGAACATCTGGTTTTGGAGACCCTGGCGAGTGTTCTCTGCCTGGAAGAAGGAGAAGCCGATGTAAAGCGGGGTCAGGACACACAGAGCGATTTTCGAGTAGATGTAGACAGGAGTGCGCCAGTACTGAGAGAAAACACGGAGCAAGCATTCCCACAATTGAATTGCGAAGGGTGCAGCAAATTCGTTGTAATCGGAAGCATCGCCTTGAGTAGTGCGACTGGGGTCCTGCGAGAGGGTTTCCTTGAGTTCAGCAAGGTGTTGGTGCACGGCTTGACGCTCAGGGCTTTCACGCCAGACAACGGGCCAATCGACATCACTGTGGGATCCAGGTGCGGCACCAATAACTTCGAGCATCCATTCGGCAGGGTTTGCATCAGCAGGGAGCTTAGGCGCGCCGTTCTTCTCAAAGTAATTAGCCAGGGTAGACGACTTGTCACCGATTTCACCAAAGTAGACAGTCTTGCCACCCTTGGCAAGGAACAGCAGGCGATCGAAACGTTGAAAGAGCATAGCAGATGGTTGGTGGATGGTGCAGAGAATAGCCTGACCGTGTTGCGTAAGAGTATCGATAAGATCAAGGATGGACCAGGAAGTTTGACTGTCAAGACCAGAGGTGGGTTCGTCGAGGAAAAGGAGCAGTTGAGGCTTGGCTGCAAGTTCAACACCGATGGTAAGGCGCTTTCGCTGTTCAACGTTCAAACCTAGACACGATCAGTCAGTCGGCTGTGAGAGATGCAGTAGATAAGGGGGGGGGGGAGGGGGGGGGTTACCTTCACCAGGAACACCGACAACAGCATCGGCGTAAGCCTCCATACCAAGCAGCTTAATAACCTCTTCAACATAATCGAGCTTCTCCTGGCGGGTAACATTGGCCGGTTGACGGAGCAGAGCACTGAAGCGCAGGGCCTCACGGACGGTGGTAGTATGAAGATGAAGATCCTGTTGTTGCACGTAACCAGTCTTGCGTTGGAATGCCTGGTCGCGAGGACGACCATCAACCAACATTTCACCGCTAACAACACCCATAGTCACACGAGTGGCAAGAACATCCAGAAGTGTGGTTTTACCAGCACCAGAAACACCCTAACCATGTTAAAATAGCCTTGTATAAACGCGCTAAGGCAGACTTACCATGAGAGCAGTGCAAGTACCAGGTTTCACCCATCCATCAACGTGGTCAAGAATACGCCGGGGCTCGTTCTTAATCTTGATGTCGTAGCAAACGTCCTTCCAGTGGAAAATGGCTGTTTGTCGCTGGATGTTGGCAACATCCTGGTTGGACTGTTCGACCTTCTCGCCAGCAGTGACGGCACTGCGCGTCTCTTCATCACCGGTGGCAGGAGGGGCCTGGCCACGGCGGAAGAGCAAAACTTCACCCTTAGACTTGGCCTCAGAGATGTACTCAGTGGCGGTCAGGTATGTAAATAGGAAGAAAGCCATGAAAGCGAACATGATACCAAGGTTGCGCCACTTGTGGTCCGGAGTATACCGGAAACTCTCACGGAGATAAGTGGTTCCATTAATCCACTCATTACCAGGAATAGCACTCACAACAGCGCAAACCTGGTTGGCACGATCCACATTTAAGTAGCCATTACCACGCGGAATCCACTCGTTGTCGGAGCAAGGGAAGGTACGGCCTTCGAATTCGTTCACCATCAGACTCTCGAATCCATAGGCGATCGGGTTGACATAGTTCATCCAGCGGGACCAGCCCAGCATGTTCCTGGTGGGGATAGTGAAACCAGTATAAATAACTAGACCGAGAATCAAGATAGCTGCGGGTACAAGGGCCTGGGAGAGAGTCCTCGAAGAAGCAGCCATAGTACGGAAGAGCATAGACATGGTCAGAGTCGTCACGAATGAGAAGAGCAGGAACACGAAGAATGCGCCTGGCTCCTGGCGGAGGTTGGTCATGAAGTAGAGCGGAATGTTGAAAGTGATGGCATTAAGAATCTTGTAGGGCATGTCACAAAGCATAGAAGCGACAGCTTCGGCGAACGGGTGGTACATAGCGTAACGGGCTTGTTTCTCGACGATCGGGCGTTGGGCGTACAATGTCAAAATCTGGCGAGATTGTTAATCTTAGTGCTAAAAAAGCGGATTAAAGGGCATACCTCAAGCGCACTACCAAAAGCATTGAGCAAAACTGCGAAGAAGAGCAAAGCACCACGAGAGTAGAAGCTACCGGTGTCATTTTTCAATCGGTAGAACACACTACCAATGATCAAGGCCATGATAAAGTTTCCAATAAGCTGACTGAGTGTCAAACTAGCGTCACCCTTCAGACGTTGGAAGCCACGGATCATGCAAAGGTTGATCTGCTCCCAAACAGACATTGTAAAGGGAGATTTAACGCGCCTATTGAGGATTAGCTTTCGAGTAGAGATAGTCGTGCGTATAAACATACTGGCTCCTAGACTGCATAGCGCGGCGAGATTCAACAAATCTGTTAACAGATTCACCACCAAGCGGGAATTCTTGGTTGTACTCCTCAATCTCCCGGATGAGCTTGGAATAAGCAGAGCTGTTCTTCCAAGCGGCAGCAAACTCATCAGGGGTCTGCGGCACCCGACCCTCGAAACCCTTTCTCACAATTCGCTCCGCGGGGCTGGTAAGAGAGGTAAGGAAATCGGCAGTAGTCTGACGCTCAGGGCATTCGAAACCCATATCAATAAAGAATTGCTTGGCTTCATCAGTCGGGCCAAAGTAGATCTGTCTACCCTCGTACAAGACAGTAACCTTGTCAAAGACCTAATATAGCTACATTAGCGGATGTTCTCCAGGGGAAACCAACAGTATGGCGTACATCGTAAGCGCTCTGTGAAGCCTGGTAGATGGCGACAGCCACGGTGGCACCGGCGTACTTTGTCATCAAGTTCAAGGTACGGCAGAATTCCTACTTCGATTAGTACTAGAAACGGTTGGTAAAGACTTTGGTACCACTCACCAAGGCGTTGGCGCTATCCAGGCCACGAGTACTGTTATCCCAGCATTGCAGAGGGCTGGCGCTGAGGGTAGCTTCCGCGATAGAAACACGCTTTCGTTCACCACCTGAAACACCACGGACGAAATCGTTTCCAACACGGGTGTTGATGGTGTGGGACAGACCCAACATAGCCATCACAACATCTCGCATGTGAAGTGCATACTGTTCCCTCGAGACACCCGGAAGACGGTTTCGGGGGCAACGGGCAAGAGCAGCAAACTTTAATGTGTCGCCGACAGACAATTGAGGGAAGTGGACATCGGTTTCCGCAGTATAGATAGCTTCACCCCGAAATTGCTTGCGCATCTGCTTTGCCGGGATACCTTGGTAGTTAAGTTCGGAGGCAGGATCCATGTAGATACCGTTCATTTCACCTGCAATGGTCTTGAGGAAAGTCGAACAACCACTATGCTACGTTAGTATTCAAAGTCATACAAACCAATCGGGGTCGCCTACCTTCCAGGCCGGCCGAGTACGACAAGCATTTCACCACTCTTGACCAGACCATCGAAGTCGCGCAAGATCTGGATCTTCTGCTTTCCAGTTCCCGTGAAGAGGCGGACAAGGTTACCGAGCTGCAACACCGAGTTAAAGACATCCTTCTGGTAATCCGTTGCACTACCGAATCCGTGAATGCTGAGGTTGCGGAACGAGATACCAGCTTCACGCTTGGGGTATCGCTCTGGGTCGCGGGATGAGAGTGCCAGGAGGTTCTTCATCCAGTTCTTCGCCTTAAAGTTGGGATTGCTCGGGTTCAAAGAGGAGTCCTCATTGATATCGATGAATGGGTTCTCAATGTTGTGAGTGGAGTACTTTGTTGATTGGTGTGTCAATTGCTGAGCAAGACGTGTGATTTCCTCCTCAGCCTCTTCCTCATAGTCGCGCTCTTCCTTTTCGCGTGCTGTTTCGGCGGAGCTGAGAATACTGCTGGAGCTGCGCGCCAGCTTCTCGCGCGGAACGGCATCTTGAACTACATACTCGCTGCTTTCCGTAACGGTATGCTCCTCAACGCCTCGCGACTCGACCTCGCGCGCTGGGTTGATGCTGGGATTAATCGTTCCCAAAAACGAGGCCATGGCTGTTGGGGGTTGACACAACCAGGCTCAGGGTGATGGGGTAGAGATAGGAAGCCCGCAGGCAGGCGTGGAGAAAAGGACCAGACACAAAAGTTGGTAGTAGGAGCGTCGGAAGTATGGAGGGGCTGTTTGGGAATGAGAGAGGGGTGAGGGGGGAGAAATAAAGAATGAACAAGCGGACGAATTCTCCTCAATGAGCTGGACCCCGGTAACTTAAAGAATGACCGCCCCAGTCAAGACAAAAGGAATAATAATAAATAATAATATCAAGCTGACCACCTTCAAGCGAAAGAAAAAACAGAAATTTAGCGGCGACGCCAAAAGTCTGGGCTGTGAAGCAAAAATGAGCGACCTCACCAATCGGGTGCGGCGACGGCTTCTCTCCGGACCCAGACAAACGATGAACGGGTCTGGTGAGAGAGAGTCCCGAGTACAGGAAAGCGGACAGAAGCCAGTCCGTCACTTACAAGAAACAAGGGTCAGAGTCATCATGACGGGGATAACCCAGCCCGAACGCCAACAGGCAACTGAGTCAAGTCACCATCTAATCACTGGGGCGCTGAATCTGAATGACATGAATGATGCCAGCCATTCAGCCTCTGCATGGCAGGCCATAGCCTATCCCGCCGCCTGCATCCCCTGTTGCATCCCCCGTCGCATCCACGAAACAGCTCTATCAGGCTGGGTCCAGCCCCGGGTTATCTAATCCATGATTCAGGGACTTTTCAAGCCCGTATCCGATACGTAGATCTGAATAAGAACTGGGCGTCTCCTACAATGAGTCATTATGATTGATTTATACTCCCTAAAACTGTACATTGTGTCTACTCGGTGTCAACCTTGGTTAGAAATGCCCGGTGAGCAAACGCTGTTCGGAATGTTTCATCTGAATTGATCAACATGGCTGACGGGTGTGCGAGTTGCAGCATGGCAGCCTGAAAAAGCATCACAAGTGAGCAAGTGTCAGGGGTGGCAGTGGGGGCGGCAAGAAGCCTTCCCGGCGCCGAAACTCTCGGTTTGGAGAAGGCCCCCCCCCTGATTACCATACTGTATCGGATTCGCTTTTTCCACTTTCCGAACAAACTTTTTCTCTTGCAGCGTATTTAGCGTATTTACCCGCTAGTTAGCCGATTTTATACGGATGACTCAGCTATATCTGTGCAGGATCTTATCTGTGCTCTGCCTTGCAACAGATCTCTCGGCACGGACACAGCCTCTTCCGTATCGAAGATTCCTCTCCCCATCCACACTCCAAATCTAGCACTCTCTCGCTCCGGTCTGATAATCATACTTATTCAGGCTGTTTCCACAATTTCAGCCCTGTGACAGACACATCGAGAGTGCTTACACTTCAGCATAAAATCTGATCTTGGACAGTAAAATATCATCCATGATGCGTTCAGCTTTAGTCTAGCATTATCCATGCAGCTTAGGTTGGATAGATCGCGTAATCAATCTTGCCAAGCACACCTGTCGTTCGACCAGACCAATTTCCCTTTGCAGCCAATGCCAAGTCTCGGGTGCGTGTGTTTTGCCTTCGAGATCTTCGGAGAGTTGCAACCTCGTATTTCAGGCGCTTTACACGGAGAGCTCTGGACCCGACACATGGACCCTCGGGCAAATGGGCCCGAAGTCTCCGCATCTGCAGTTGCACGGATACCCCATTCTCTATTATTGTTATTTGACTTTGCTTGCTAGGTGGAAGAATGCATGGGTTTAAGCAAGGATTATTCTGATCTGTGATGAATCTACGTGCTCCTTTCGAATTTCTTCGAGGTTTCATCATCCCCCGCGACTTCAGCCCTCGTCGTTGATGGAAGCAGAGTCCAGAGGCGCAAGATATATATATTTATGGAAATATCGACACACAATCACACGCCAAAATTGCTCGGCTCCTTCTCTCCGGTTTCAGCTCCACCAGAGCTCAGATCGGTCGACGCACGAGCCCGATTATGATGATGATTGCCAACAGTCAACGTTTTCATGATCTTCAACTACCCCGAAGACCTAAGATGAAGGGAGAATGACGGCTTGCGAATGGTTGAGCAGTTCCGCCCCCAAAGGGAAACGATGATACTCGGATCGCGAGTCACCCACCAACAGTCTCTTCGATGAAGATCTTCTCAAAACCACTTGGAGAGGCATCGTTAAACTTGCAACTGCAATTCTGCGCATCTTATCATCGCCTAAACGGTGAAAACTGGGTTCTCGTCAACACATCAAGGATGAGTGTTTCTTACACTCTGGGGAATTCCCTAACCATTATTTCCCAACAGCTTGCCTGATACTGCTTATCTGCCTTTGGCCTCTTGAGACTATGAATTCCAGAGTACTAACAAAGAAGGGAGACTATTTTGGAACATGTCAGCCCCCTCACTTTCTCCTCCAGACTCCGACACTCAGGTTTCCAGAGTCCATGACGAATATCGGAGTCTAGGACTAAAACAGCAAACAGCTCAACCTCAATAAATTAGTGGTCGTGTAGCACGCGCGTGCAATTTAAGCGAAGCCAACGAAGGGAGCACTTAATAATTAGTCTTGCCTATCATATCCTTCGATTCTCCGGAGTTTAGTGCTCACATCATCCCTTTGCCTCCCTTTCGCTCCTTGTCATCACTTGTACTATCACGCATTGAAATTCGCTCCAATCATTGGACCCCTGTTTAATGTCCTTGTTGGTGTCTTGCTCTGCCCTCCTTGTTGGCTCCTCAGTCTTCAGGGAAGAAGAATGGGCGCCAACTCATCCTGTTGGAGTAATAGAGCTTGGCGGGGAAAGGGGAGGACCCCACAGGCTACTCCGTAAGGTAAAAGTTGAGACAGCACACTGCAATTCAAACCGGCAATCGCTTCGCCCGGTTTGAGATGTCTCCGTCGCTAGGCCAAATGTCTCCGGCGCAGCCAAGAGACTAGAGGAGATACCCGTGGTGCTTTGGGGAAAGCCTCAAGAAAGTGTCTCCGGGAAATCTCCGACCCGAGACACAAGGGAAAAGGGGAATAAATGATAAACTCCGTATTGTGGGTGGTGCATGTAGTGCATGGTAGTTTGCAATTTATACTTGGCATAAAGAGGGTAGGGACTAGAAGACGAGCGTGCTGCGTGTGGTATCTATCTTGACGCGAGTCTACGTATCTTAGCGTACAGTCCTTTCAAGACCATCAACCATCATACCATTATATTATCCGTTACTCCTCGTCCTCGCTTTCCTCAGCAATCGGCTCTACGAGGAGAGTGCCACCGCGGCCAATGTTCTCGCGAGCAGACCCAGCATTAACCTCGTAGACGACCCGTGGCATCGGCGAAACCAGCCGGAAGCCGTATTGGTGGTCGAAACCCGCTGGCTCTGCCACCGGAGACTTCTCTGATGTACTTGTCTCTGCGTCCTTTAGAACATCGTAGCATTCGACAAAGGCGTATAGCTCTTCCATGTTAGCGTCCGGAACGAATCTGCGGATAACGCGTTCGCCCGAGACTAGACGGATGCTGATCCGGACGGCGTCCTTGACGTCTGTGGATGGTTCTTCGCGAATGGACTGCGAGCGCCATTGCTTCCACTGCGCCAGATCACGTATCCGTTTCTCTTCGGCCGCCTGTCGTTCCGCTGCGAGTTGCTCCTCGCGCTGCTGTGCTGCTTCCGCCTCTCTTCTTTGCCTTGCCCGTTCCCGGTCAATCGCTAGTGAGCGCTCGTATGCCGAATCCTGCTGTTCGCGAAGACTGCGAGTAGCCTGTTGCTCAGCTCGAGTTGCCCGGATTCGTTCCAGAGGCTCCTTGTTCTGTGAGATCGAAGTCCGCAATTTCTCCACAAACTCAGCGGGCGATGTCACTCCGGAGATTCTACTGATAACGGACATGGCGGTTGATGAAACGCTGGGTGTGTGTGCGATCGCTGCAGCGAATGGGAACTTCGTGCATCGGAGAGAGTTCGCAACTTGGTATGCCTCGGCGTCCTGGACGTTCCCGCCCCATACAATGATGTTGTTTTGCTGATCATTGATGAAATCGGTGACTTCCTTTGATAAGAGCGTCTCCTTGACCCATCCATCTGTGTAATCGTGCTCCGGTGATAGTAAAACAACAAGGAGAAACTTCAAGTCCCGGTGCGCTCTCTCCAACGCCATATTGTATCCATTTTCCAAAAACTCAATCGAGTGAGTACCATATTGCTCCTCGAATTCACGAATGAACCTGGCGGCCGTATCTTTGGGCGGTAAAGGACGACGCCCAGTCGTGTTCCGTCGAGCACCTTGTAAAGCAGGATTTGCTGTTGAGTTGAATAACCGGGGGAGGAATGGGAATAGGGTGCCGAACAGACGGAAGGAGCTGAAGAGCAATCGGTATAGGATATTTATCGGAGCGAAGACGAGGGCTAATAAGAAAGGTGGACGGTATACAGGCTGATCGCCTGGCTGGGTCACAACACGCGGTGCTGGCTCAGCGGCTGGGGAGGCTGGAGAGGCTGGAGAGAACCGTGCAGCCAGGTCCTCATGCAGGAGGTTCTGCGTTTGTCGGTTTGGCCGAGCAGGACTGTTCTCCTCGAGAGCGGCGCGAGCTTCTTCCACGGGGTCCGGCCCTTCTCCATCAAAAAATTTGGCGATGGCAATCTTTGTATGTCAGCGGCTTTCATGAAGGGTACATACCACGAGCGCTCGTACCTGTACATTCCATTGTGATCGATTCAGCAATGCGATGGCGTCAACGGGTTCTTGACCTGTGACGGTGGTGTATGTCTCAAGAGCAGACCGCTGGCTCTCGGAGAGCTCGGATATGTCGGGCCCAGACGAGGACATGATCAATGATTTGTCCGATCCATAAACAGGGATGCTTCAGGTCGTCGCTAGGCGTTATCGTCAGGAAGTAGGTAGATAGAGAAAAATTGCTTCGTGTCGGGGGAGTAAGGCTCGAGATGAGGCCCTGAGTGGGGTTGGGCTTGCAAGTTCGGTAATAGGTAGTATAAGCACAGGTTCCGCACCGTAGTTGTCGTTGCAAGATATTGATAGTAGCTTAAGACGAGCTGTTCAGTTCAGAGCTCCGTCATCGCGGACTCAGGTCACGTTTCCATTAACTGTTGGGCCGGGGCGGGCGACTGGTCCGTGCGCAGCTCTCTGATCCGACCGCCCTTCGAATTCCCCTCCCCGCGGACTCGTCCTCTTGCAGCGTCGCTGTGCGGCCTCCCGCAGCTCTCCCTTCGTTCATCAGCGACGCGAAGCTACCATCGCGTGTCCGATATCTGTACGATGATATATGCTTGGCCCTGTTGGATTTACATGATTCAATGTGTTGAGATATAGAACTGCTCAAGAACCCCTCTCTTCAGCCACATTACTATTCTTGCCTAACCACCCACTCCGCGCGTATCCTTTCAAGTTTATTCACCAACATCTCATTGATAGAGGAATGTGGCTTTCCTCTAGATATTCTCTGTTGCCTGGACTTATATCGCCTCGAATCAATGGAGAGCCCCCTGCGTTAACCCGCTTTTGCTTGTGGATAGAACATGGCTTCCGCAGGAAAGCCTAGCCTGGATGACGCCCGTCGTGGGACTGGCTCGCCCAAAATGAAAGCGCGAGGTTCGTTAACCTAGTATTTGTCGCCTGTCCTTTTGCCCCATTGAATTGAATGCGGGACACTTTTATACAATTTGCGAGGAATAAGCTGCTGACACTTGGCCCGCAAATCTCTAGAAAACGCGAAAGACACGCTCTGCCGTAATGTAACTATCTATGGCCGATGCCGCTACGAAGACAAAGGTGCCGCGATGGACCCCTTTACGAATTGGATACCCTGAGTACGGGCTTCATCTGACTGGATTTGTTCGTTAAGGATGCGCGTTCAACCACGACCCTCCGCTCAAGATGAATTCCTCCAACCAACTGGACAAGTGAGCACTCCATATGGATATTTGATGTACGTTGAGTGTAGGATCGGTCATTAACTGGGGAGCCCTCGGCAGCGCCAATAGAAAGCGTTTCAATGTCGATTCCCCAAGTTTCACGCCGTCTTTACTACCCTCCAATGGGTCTTCCCCGACGTCCTCCAGCTCGTCCTTGAAGAAGGCCTCAACAATATCCCCGAAAGCCGCAAACGCCGCTCCATTCCAACCACGAACTGTGTCTTCAAGTGCGGTGTATATTGTATTCGATTCTTGGATTATCACTGACCGTTGTTAGGATCAAATGCCAGCACGCCCGTCGCTCGTCAGGAGGCATTGGCGCCCGAATGGTCTGTAGCTGAAGTACAAGAATTTGTACCGCAAGGCTTTGAGACTACTCACATGGTAAGCCTTCCTTCCATACCTCCACATCGAGCCGTTCCTTCCGCATGAGCTACACTGGCAACCGATATCCACCCCTCCTGTTCTGTTCAACCTCCACTTCTGAATGGCAACACTTATGAAAGTGCAATTATTCTTATCCTTTCTGCTTTAATGCCTTCCCCAATCCCTACCGTTTCAGATTCCCGCCATCCAGATCGCCCCTCGGGCGATGGCAACAATGGATATACCCCTGCCAATCACAGAAAGATGGCGTCCGCCAGGCGCAGACCTGATGGGCGTCCTTCCTACGTTCACAATAGCTATTCATGGCCTTCCTATCACACACATTATACCGCCAACTACCAAGATTCATGGACTCATCATGCACATTGCCCTGCCAACTACCAAATATCACGCACCTCCCCCTGCTCAACGTGATTCGTCTGCTATGAATTACCCGCTAACTACGAAACCACTTTCTTCGTGGTCTTGGCATCAGCAGTCTCCTTTACACGGAAACGGAAATCCTGCTGTCGCCTCAGCGAATTACGACCCTTTTGTCACAACTTCGAACCCACTTGCTGCACCAGCAGGTGTTGGCCCCGTCCAAGGGAACCCATTCTCTCACGATGCAACCGCAACCGCGCTAGGTGGAGCCGCCTACTTTGCCAACCAGCCAGGCTTCCAACAGCCAGTAAGTTGGACAATCGGCGCTGCATGCTATACAACGTTAACTAATAGTTGCTGTTCATTCTAGGTTCAATATCACCTCTACGCTCCGATTGGGCCCCATACTCAGAACACGTTAGCATACCAGCGTAGTGTCCACGACTTGTTTCTACAGAATGACTTTAGGGAAGAGCTACAGAAGAAAGCGGCAGCGACCCTTCAGACGCTACCTAGTATGTACTCGACATGAATAGTGGCGTCCACGCCAGCTAACGCGATGACAGACACTCAATTACCAGCCCAGGTGGATTATTTCCATTCTTTGGTTCCTCTAGATCTCAGTCATCAGAAAAACGCTGCAATTTTTGGTTATCCTAGCTGGGTTTACAAAGCGCAGTCGAGCAAAGATGGCAACTTTTATGTCCTTCGACGCTTGGAAGGTATTTTTCTGCTGTGCCATTCTTGCGAAATCCTCGACTGACTTCGCCTCTAGGGTTTCGATTGACAAATGAAAAAGCCATCCGGTCTGTTCAAGCTTGGAAGCGGGTGTCTAGTGGTAGTTTGGTGACGGTGCATGATGCTTTCACAAGTCGGAGCTTTCAGGACAGCTCCTTGATTTTCGTTACCGATTATCACCCGCTGTCGAAAACACTTACAGAGCAACACTTAGGCGGTGGGAACAGATTCCAGGGTCGCCATAATACACATGTCTCCGAACAGGTCCTATGGGGTTATATGACCCAGATCGCCAACGCCTTAAAAGCAATTCATAGCAATGGCCTCGCCGCAAGGATAATCGACCCCAGCAAGATCATCCTAACCGGAACTAACCGTATCCGGCTCAACGCGTGTGCGATCATGGACGTCGTTCAATTTGATACACAAAGAACGGTTGCCGACCTCCAGCGCCAGGATCTAGTCAATTTTGGCCAGCTTATCCTTACTCTAGGATCCAATTCGCCGGGAATCATGCACAATCCTGCCAAGGCAATGGAGCATTTCACCCGCATGTACACCCCGCAGCTCAAATCTACAGTGATGTGGTTACTTGGGGCGATGCAGAAGGATCAAGATCGGAATATTGACGTGTTCATCACCGGCATCTCATCACAGTTGATGTCGACCTTTGACTCGGCCCTTCGAATGGATGATCACCTCACTTCGGATCTAGGCAGGGAATTGGAGAACGGGCGCCTTGTACGACTTTTGACGAAGTTGAACTTTATAAACGAGCGCCCTGAACACGAACATGATCGACAATGGTCCGAGAATGGGGAGCGATTCTTCTTGAAGATATTCCGGGATTACGTCTTCCACCAAGTGGATGCGTCGGGAGACCCCGTTGTTGACCTCGGCCACGTTCTGACATGTCTGAACAAGCTGGATGCGGGGTCCGATGAAAGAATCACGCTAGTAAGCCGTGATGAGCAGACCTGCTTCATCGTCAGCTACAAAGAGCTCAAAAAGGCTATCGAATCATCCTTCCAATCACTCATGAAGCCTGGCAGGAGGCTTCACTAGCGATTGCCTTTGCCGCGGCGGTCAAGGCCTTGAAGGGGCATGCCCTGTGGGATTATATATCTTGAAGAATCACGAAGTACGCGAAACAGACCAGTGAAAGAGTGGTGTCTATCCCCGTCTGGTAGGGAAACAGAATAATTTGGCAGCTTAGCTTATCTTCTGCCTTGGAGTGTCTTGTTCCGCCCTTACTTCTGGCAAATACATTATGAGAGCTACACAGAGCAATTTGATAGAAATACATGCATTTTTATTGGAGTCTCCTTGGAAAACGAACAGGACGTTGCAATTTTATAGCAAATTACATCCAACATTATACGTTAGCTAGTAATGGAACGTGCCCAGCCTCATCATAACCAATTCGTAAAGTTCGTCATCTCACAGGTCTTCCACACGCCTAACAATGTCTTCCAAAATAGCATCAAACCCCTCTTCGCCTTCCACCTCATCATCCTCCTCAACCCATGGTTCCAGCCTCTCTATCAACTCCTCAATCGTCAACTCTTCCTCTTCACCACTCAACTCTTCGCCACCAGTCCTCTCCAACCTCCTCGGCGGAATCAATACATGGTCCAACACATGAATCACCCCATCCTTCACCAGCGCATCCGCAAACGCCACGCGCTGCCACCCATTAAGCTTGAAGCTCACATACGGCCCGAGATGCGCCACATCAACCGCAATCTTGTGATCTCCCAAAAGCGTGGGCAGATCAAGGTGCGTCGCACCCTTAACCCCGAACGGCTTGATCTCGCCGCTCTCCGTGTAGAGCACGTCACTATAAAGCGTGCGATTGGGGACAATGTGATATTTCAATAGGCCGTGCAAGTACTTGAGACCTGGCGGGGAGAAGAGGAACGCGTTGATCTTGAGGCCGAGGTGTGCAAAGGCTGAGTTTGACGGTGTGAAGAGCGCGAAACCCTTGCTGGAGGATTCGGAGGACGTGTTTAGTTTGTCCACGAGCGAGGTTTTGTACAGGGCTAGGTTGAAGGTGCTGAATTTCGTGGGGAGTACGTCCAGGAGCAAGAGGGCCGGTGGCGGCGGGAGGAGGATCGAGTCGATGCCGTGGATTAGGCCGTTTGTTGCGGGCTATATACTTCTGTTAGCATATTGATATTGATGATGGACGGAGTGATAGGTTGAATATGGGGTAAGGGGAATAGGAATGGGGTTAGGCATACGATTCCAGCAGCGACGATGTGGCTGTAGAAGTTGAGCGTTAGGCCCCTGAACCCAGCGCGGACGGCGATGCGCTGCGGCAGAGCTTCTTCATCGTCATCGTCGTCGCTATAACTATCTGGCTTTATGGTGCCGAGGAGCGGATCCTCGAGGGCGCTGGCGATGGTATGTCTATGGAAGAGCTGCGCGGCATTCAGGACCTCGTGCGAGGAGTGGTATCGAAGTATAGCGTGGACGACTTCCTTCGGGATGCGGTGGTGGTCATCATCATCGTGCCCATCGTGGTCCCTGTTATGATGCCGATGCGGGATTTTCTTGAAGGCATGGTCGGTCGGCGCAAAGAAGGTGAACTTGTGCTCGGTGGAGTTGAGATAGTCGACGAGATCCGGGTCTGAATTGATGATCTTTGCGAGGATAGTGGTGTACTTGCTCTCCGAGATGAGCTCGTAGATGGTCTTGTTCGGGGTCGGCGGGTGCGACAAGCCCGCCGGGTCGATGGGGATGTCGATGTCGATGAGCTCGGACGGGAGGTTTGTTATCTCGTCGAGGGGATGATTGATCAAGTCCTTGATCCAGGTATCGATGTCGTGGGCGGTGGTGGAGATGAGCCTGTTGATCTCGGCGTCGAGGTCGAAGTTGGTGTTGTCGACGTCTGCGGGGTTGAGGAAGGTGGGGGAAGATTCGAGGGCGCTGTCAAGGGGATTCTGGATGTTGGAGGGTGAAACCTGCTTGAGGTTGCTGTCCTTATCGTCGCTGAGGACGTCTTGTATTGCGAGTGCAGAGCAGAGAGGGAGCACTGCGGCTGCTGCCACAGCCGTGAGCTGGAGCTTCATTTTGTGTCGTATAATATATACTTTCTATGCGAAATGCAGAGGGGTATATATTGTGTACAAAGAGCAAAGCAAAAAAGTAGTTACCTGCTAGGGATCAAGTAGATATAACGTCTCCTAGCATACGCGTCCAGAACCGGCGATACGAATCGCTGACTTGTCGCTCGCCATCACCCTGGCTCGAACGGAGCAATAGCAGCCGTCGAAGGTTCTGAGCCGTCCGCGGTCCGGTGCATCCAGACCTGTCGGGAGCCAGTTGATGGTCTGACTGAGCGGGGAAGGATTCGTTGACGCAAGTGAGATGATGTCATCATCGCTGCATAGTCTCTTCAAGGTTGAGTGTTGCGCGTTGGGCAATTGTGTAGAGATATGGCATGTTTTATTGCTCATTATCATTCATTATTAGATTTTTTTTGTCTATTTATTACATGGTTTCCATTTACTCATTCCATGCATGTTCCTAGCGAAATCAGGAGCTGGCTTCTAAGCCCCATGGCTGGCTGACAAGGTCGTTCCAAAAAGGGATTGAGAGATGTGTAGGCGTGGCCAAATATGTACGCATTTGAGGGAGGTCGAGGTGAGACAACTGATCCTATATCAAAGCGGAGTAGAGTCCAGCCGGAGACGACGAAACCGAGTCCTTGTGTTCCTTAAATTCGGGAACCCTTGGCTAGGCAGACATGCGGGGCGAGGATCGGAATGGTGCACATGAATATCTCGAGCAAACACCCACTGCTTACTCCTCTGCCTGCACAAACGGATTGGCAATCTGTTCGCTGCCATCAGCGGGGGAGATCAGTACAATCAGGGTGCCACGGGCGACAATGAGGCCGAGAGACCGAGTGTTCTCGCTGCCTTCGTCATCTGAAGAGGGTTAGAACCGTAGAGTGTAGATATTACAGTAGAAAGCTTACCCCGCATAGATTCTTTGACATCGTCCAGAACCAGGTTCATCAGTTGGTCGTAGCCTTTCAGTATACCGGAAACTGGGAATATTAGCTCAACTTGGATCTTCCTGAGGGAGAGAGTTTGGAAAGAATTACCTTCGCGTCCACCGTTGAACTTAACCCGGACCTCCTTGTCCATGTATTTGGACAGATCCAAGATGTTCTCCTTCTTGGGCTTCTCCTGCTGCTGCTGTTGTGCACCGCCACCGGCACCGCCACTTTTCCCGCCGCCACGGCCACCAGAGCGATCATAACCTCCGCCGCGATTGCGACCACCTCCCCGGAACGAGCCTCGTTCGGACATGGCTTGGCTAAATTCGGGAAGAGCAAATGATAATCAAATTGGGTCACTCCTAACCCTTCTGGTCTTCTCAATCCCGAAGTCGGTTGTCGAAATTGGGGTTATGTAATCCAGAGGAATCAGGTATAAAAGAGGGGAAATGAAGGATAAGAGAGGGACGTGGGAGAACCAGGGTGAAGGGGGTGGGGGAGCGAGAACACCTGGGAGAACGAGAGAGAGCTCCCACTTTGATCTGTCTGATACGTATTCCGTAGAGGGCTGAAACGGGGCTGGGAATTGCCAATGAGAGGGCGATGGGGAGTCCGATGATGCGAAGGGGGGTGGAAAGTCCGAAAAGGAACGAAGGGAGTTGTAGTATGAGGGATTTTCCTCGACTATTCCAGGGTGCTGGTTGAGTCCACGCAACACAACAGCAGATAGTCTCCGAAGCAGGCTAACTCGCGCAACAACAAAGCTCCAAGCCCGTGTTAGTGCAGGATATTCCTAAACTGGAGGTCCGGTTGGCTGCTCTGCGGTGGGAGTGCAAAGTCACGGGCTCAGAGGAAAACTTTGATGTCACTGATAGTACTGTCACACGGGATGCGGTGACAATACCATACGCAATTTCTTTGACGTATGGATATGATGACTTAGGCACCAATATTTGACAATATTTCTCCTCGCCTTTGCAGGAGCTGCCCAACATTTGCAATAGTGTCGATAATGCGCGCTGTACATGCTTCTAGATCGCAAGCACAAGCCTATAGTCCCTTTAAAGCGCGCCTTGGTGGTTGCTCTTGCCCTCGGTATGATCTTGGGGGTGTGAGATTCGATCACGTGGAGCTGCTTGTTGGGGTAAATTTTCGGGTACAAGTCAGGCGACTCCTCGGAGCCCAGGGAGGAAGTCGCTATCAGATATTACGACAAGAGAGCCCTCACAATCACAACAAGTATTTAGTCGGGATAGCCGACCAGTGTCCCGTGTTTGATATTGCTCGCAGGCTGCAAGGGAGCGCTCCTATCAATATTACGGTGTACCGTCAGTACTCGTAAACTTTCGAACCGAGTCTCCGGCCAGAGTCAGCGGAAGCGGCCGGCGGGAATCTCTCCGCCGTGATGCTTAGTCATACTGATATCGGTCAGGATCACCAGGATCAGACCTTCGAGCAAACGGAATTATTAGAGGGCGTTGGGGCGATCCCGATGATGCCTTCTGCGCGTTTATGAGACGTGTGAGCGAGGGTAGTCCCGGGTCTGGGCTTGTAGCAACCCCCAGCGTCCTTCAGCTGTCGGCCTGGAACCTGGATCCACTAGTACTGGAAACCGGGCTACTTTTTGCTCGGTCAGTTCCTGGCCCCCTCGCCACACGAGAGGAGGACCGCCCGTTCCGCCGTGGTCATCGGTTATCCTGGCTATCATTGGGCAGCCCTTCCACTCTGCTATCTTCTTGTGACATCTTGGTGGCCGGACGGAAATGGTCTCTCGCGACGTGTAACCTGTGCGACAGTGCTCCGGAGCTCCAGCGCCCTGCCTGAAATTATCCTATCGATAGCTGCGTAGGATTGCGATAGGACTTTGTCACTGTTAGAGTGTAGCAGATTTAAGTACCGATACCATACCATACGGTACCAGACCGCTGGCAGCGCCAGCCCCGGCCGTGCCTCCGTCCGCCTGTTGCTCATGCCCACCCTCCGGCCCTGCGGCCTTTTCAGGTCGTGACTCTGTCTCTTTGCCAACCCTTTCTCTGATGTCGCCTGCGGCTTTTCCCATGTCTCCCCTCGCTTACTCGTTCAAAAACATCATATTCCTATGACACCAAGCTCACACTCTTCTGCCCTCTACAACCGACATCACAAGGCGCGCGGCTCTGTGGCTGAATCAGAACCCGCATTCTGGAGCCGTACGCTCCGCCATCGGTAGCATCTTCCTCTACCAGCGTTCCCATTACTCAATAACGCCCACCCCTCGACTTTTTGTCAAATCCCTCGTTTATTAAATCTCTTTGCTGCTCTCTCCACGACCCTGGGACGTCATATTGTTCCCCTCCTACTCGTCTTTTCTCGCTACTGGACTCTTTTTCTTCGACTTCCTCACCATCACTGTCTCCTTCCACCCATCGCGAACCCGAGGGCCCTCGCATCCGCCCTCAGCCGCCGCAATGGAATCTCGAACAGTGACAACAGAGACCCCCGGCAAACGGCCCCGGTCAGAATCCGGGGAGTTTCCACCGATTGCCTCGAAAGTGCCCAAAACCCATTCGAATCACCTGCAAATAAATTACCTTGCCCGGCAATACCCCGATAACCTCCCTCTGGTCTCCCTGGAAGATACAATGCCTGCGATCATTCATTTGATCGGCGAATACGACGGCGTCCTTCACCGCCATGAGAGTATCGCGGGGAATCTGGGCGCGTGCCCTCTCGGTCCAATTCTAATAAAGCGCTTTGAGCGCTTATTCGATGGACCGCCAAAAGTCCTCAAGTCGCATGGTAAAGACTCCCCCAACGTCACATGGCTCGATGTGGTGGAATTTGCTAGGAGCAAGCCTGAGCAATTCAACCTGGAAAAGTCCCGGAATGGCGTCCGAGTCTGCCAATTCTACACAAAGCAATGTCGCGTGGAGATCAGTGAAGAGGACTTCGTGCTGATCCACTCGGGGATGCCCCAGAAGATGATTCCCCCTCAGCCAATTATTGAGGATGAGGAGAAGGAGTTGGGCGCGCTTGAAATTCTGGAGAAGAACCTCCAGCAAATCATCCAAATCGCAGATCAAGGTTAGTCTTTCTACCCCTGGCTTCCACGGCGACCAATGCTAATCCTCTTTCCCGTCCAGTCTCTGCTCGCGCACGACAGCTAAACCATCGGCTGAAGAATCGCCGAACCGCTATCGTTACCCGCCGGGAGAACGATGTAACACTCCATGCTTCCCGGCCATCACTCACCCATTCGCAGCCGCAGCCGCAGTCGCAATTACAACAACGATCCATTAGTCCTGTCTGGCGCGACGGCAATGGTGCAACCCACAACCCAGTCAACAGCAACGGCGCATTAAATACCAACTCTCCCTCTACAGGGTTTGTCGCTGTTAATGCTGCTCGGTCCGGAGCTGAAGGCCACCCCGAGGAGAACTCGGTATCCTCGCCGTTTCTTTTCAATCACTCGGCGGAGAATGTAACGATAATCAACGGGCAATCTATCAAAGGCGCTTCTCCGACGACGCGTGCGGAGCTCATGAAGAAGTTTTTCACTACTCAAGACCGCCACACCCGCGGGTACGAGGAAGCTTCAGGCTCGACCAACAGTCAATCCTCTCGCCCTAGACCTAGGGCATCCGAAGGCGGCGGTGACTACAACTTGTACCCCCCAACACCCGCAACTGTCGCCATTCCGAATACTCCAACCTCGTTGCTTCCGCCTCCCAAGTCGCATCATCATGAAAAGGATGACGGTGGCCCATTCAAGATCGAGATGGTTACCCGCATGGAGGAACTACAGCGAGGTGATCGCATTCTACCGCCTTGTGATCGATGTCGCCGTCTCCATATGGACTGTCTCAAAAACCTTACTGCGTGCATGGGTTGTACTAAGAAGCACGCCAAGTGTTCTTGGCGGGACGTGAAGGAGGAAGAGCTACGGGAGACCCAGCGCGCCGAGCGAGAGGCTGCGGATGATGCACACTCGAAGGATGCGTCCACCACACCAACCACTGTGCCTGCAGAACAGGTACCTCCGCGTGTCACAACACCGGCGTCGGTGCCAGTTTCCGCAGTCGTGGTACCTGAGCTGGAGCGAGCACCCGAGAGAGTACTCTCCCATGATAGGCCTATTGAGAGGCCACACGAAAGGCCCCACGAACGACCTTACGAGCGCCAGCATGATAGACCGCATGAAAGGCCACATGAAAGACCACATGAAAGGCCACATGAAAGGCCACATGAAAGGCCACATGAAAGGCCACTTGAAAGGCCACTTGAAAGGCCACTTGAAAGGCCACTTGAAAGGCCGCTTGAAAGGCCACAGGATAGGCCTCATGAGAGACAGCCTGAGCGGCAACACGAGAGATCACATGACAGACTTCATGAGAGGGCCCATGAGAGTCCACACCAGCGGTCTCACGAGCGGCCGCATGAAAGACGACATGATGGTCCGATAGATACCGGGATGCGCCGAGAATCCGCGCCAATTGCCGCTCCCATCTCTCGGCCTCCGATCGTCGGAGACGTCTCTCCCCGACGAGCGATGAGCGAGAACCAAGGTAGTCACGGGTACAGCTACGAGCGGCACGATCGACGAATCAGCAACCACCGGAATGACGAGTCTGCCCCAGATGACGATGCCCCGGATGCAAACCAGCGGCTGATGCAGGCAATCCTCGACACGGTAGACCATCATCGCGTAGCGGCGGCGGCGAAAGGGGGTGTCCACGAAGTCAGCAATGAGCGCGAGCGCGACAGGGAACGAGACCAGGAGCGAGACCGGAAACTAGTGAAAGCATGATATCTTTACTCATTATTTGTAATGACTTATTTTGGAGGACTGGTTCTTGTTTTGAAGCATCTTGTTTGAGCGGTTCAGCGGATATCCCGGGCAGTTGGTGTTCTTTGTATATTTAGGTGGCTCACTTCAGATACCAGATACCAGTCTAAGCATTTGGTACCTTATTGAATTATCTCTACGTACCTACTAGTATTAATATTTTCCCGACTAAATAGCCATAACCCCGGGTATTGAGGTCAGATCAAAAAGTTGCATTGTGAAATCATCTGAACTAGACTATGAATGTAGGATTGAAAACACTCTACTAGTGAGCCTCAGGTTTGATAGTCCCCTCCCTCAAGATTTGTCTGCTGGTAAAGAGGGGCAACACTGGCCTGCTTTAGTTAACCAACTTCTACGAGATGCTTGTCCTTCTTGTTCCTATTCCTAAAACTGTTCCAGAAGCGTAAACAACACACACACCATCTATTCCTGGAACATGTCTTCACCTGACGCGAAAGGAGTAATAATTGATCTATTTTGGAGCGCCGGAGCTGCTGGGAGATAAGTCATTTGAAGCACTCTCAGTCATACCTGTTGTGCTAAGGCTCTGGCAGGATGATCTGTGCCACCAAACCCGTCAAACTACTGTAGGTAATGGCGTGCAGATTTCCATCAGGGATCTCTAAAGCTTAAATGATCACATTTAATGTCGATCTTACAATTCAATTCCTGGCCATTTAAGCCAGCCTATCGGCTATCAAACCCCTGGATGGAACTGAGTTTACGTTGCAGAACTCCAGCGCAGTGCCCAGGGACACAACCAAGACCGTTGGAAGCTTCAGTCAGCTCTATTCAACAGGGGGTTAGGTACTCAAGAGAAACTCTCGCGGTCAGGAAGCTCCGCCCAACAGTCCAGCGTGACCCAACATGCCTTGTCTCGCAATAAACTTTCAGAGAATGTTCTACAAGTCAGCTCATACCAAGCTACCCCCTGAAGCGGCGGCCGCCCCATCCCCCCCATGTCCGGCCCACAAGAGCTCTCTTGAACCTCCCTCCTGCTCTCCACAAGACTCCCGCACCAACGAAAGAATCCGATTCTTTAAGGTCATTGTCTAGACTTAACGTTTCTGGCACACGCCTAGGTCCAGGATCGGAACCATATGCACTAGGATGTCGTCGGCCGTTGTGGGTCCAATCATGGTCGAGTGTCCTGGGATATAAAGAACCGATTGAAACTGAACCCTTTTCGTCCGAAAACCTCAAGGGCCTGTCAGGAAAGCCTACGGAGCTATTTATGTAAACGGCTGCATGTCGGAAGTCATGGGGATGCGTTTCTTGTCTCATCCAGGCGTACTGGTTCCATGGATTCTGTTTGATATTGGGTTTGGCATTGCATGTTCGTAGACTTTGCAAATAGACACCAGTGGTTTACATTGTTGCGAATGTGAAATATATCAAGTGGGACAGAATGTGGTATTGATTTATTTAGAGATCTAACCAACCTGCAGTGTCCGCCAACATTTGCGTGCTCGTGGCCTACCACACACAACCTTAATAGCCAACTAGGACTTCTATTCACAAAAGATATCATTCTGGAATTTATCAAAATACAGGTCACGAGTAGCTTCAATTCAAGAAATTTAACTAGAGTTTATCCAGTAAGTCGTTGAGTTCCACGAAAGCGAGTTCTCGCTAGGGCGTGACCACCAAAGGTCATTCCACAGCTGATGTATAGGGGTAGTTTACGTCTACAACACGAAGCGAGCGGGGTGGCCTCCAGCAGTACCCACAAGTTACCCCCGAATCCCATGAATCAACCGTGCCCTCATGGTTTGCCCAATCTCGAAGCTTTCGCGGCAGCCGGAATTTGTTATTGTCTCCCTTGGCCCGACAATTCCACCGGTACCCAGTAAGGATCAGCCTCTTTGTCTGGAGGCAGCCCTGCCCTCAGCGGAGACACGCTCTCACCTTCGGAGTCGCTTTCGCAATCTTGGCGCCTGTAGGGGGATCCCACGTCGTCGGAGACTTCTCCGGTGAGAACCCAATTCCGAACAAGATCAACCCGGAATGAGCCCATGGGGCAGGTTGGGGGAGGGGGTTTCGCCAACCTGCGTGATCTGTGATAGCTGCGGCTGGGCATATCCTTTAGGGTAGTCGAGTTGAGGAACTGATCCTCCTTACCGGCAGGATCGACCAAGACGTACCCGACATGGCTTTCCCACCCCCGCTAAAAGGGGTCCAGGTTATCTCGAAGGATCCGGCGTGGCAGGCACTCGCGCGGCATCGTGTCCTCCCCCACCGATCCGTGAATCCGGTATTCGAATCCTCATCCGAATCCAGAGGTTGTCCTCCGCTATGCAGCGCGGGCACCACCCAGACGTAGATGTGGCCGCGGGCATTGATCCCGCTCTCGATGACGATCCCGTTGCCGATGTAGAATCCTTCGGGGCCTGCGTTGGGGTTGGGCAGGATGTAGATGCCGTAGGGCTCGGCCCCGGGAAGCCGTCCCTGAGGTGATTCCCTGGATTCTCTGGTGAAGAGGTTGGAAGTGATTTGCCCATTTTGACGGTGTTTGGATAATCAGGCAATTATATGCCGAGCTCGACGCAACTCAGAAAGGGGGTTATTTATATCTTGTCCTCGAGGGTCGTTGTGCGGTCTGTTCCGTGGATTCTTTAGGTGTTTTCTTTTCAGTCGTTGTTCGATAGACCGTTTCGATGGTAGATGGGATATCTCTTTGTACCAAGTCAGTTTTCGAGCCTTGAAAGACTCTTGGGACGGCTCTGTTTGCTATTGTCTTGCTTACTCTTGTGTTTTATTATTTTGTTTTTACCTTGGGTGGTCTTTAGTTTTCATGGCTTCGTGCATATTGTCTTATTCTGTTCTAAATGTCAGCCCACCAATTGGACTGCTGTTATTGTTCAGAGCAGGTACTCATTCATTTAGCTTGAATTTTTTATTTTTTTTTTAATTTATTATCCTTTTAACCTTGTTACATTCAAGGCTATCAGTATCAATAACATCGCGGGGAACAGCGGAGATTTGCTATCCTGACCCAGAAGGGCTCCACGCCAATCTGTCATATCAATCAAGCTTGTTCCCCAAAAGCCATCATCAAAACGACACCATATCCAAGAGGCTCCATTCCTTCCCAAACGGCTGCTCCGCTGGCATATCATGTTCATGTTCCCTTCCCTCAAAACACCCAACTCGGCAAGAACCTCCGGAACCTGGCAAAAGCCCCAGGGCCAGGGCCCGGGTACGCCCCCGGGCCCAGCGGGTGATCAGCGCACATGCGGACGTCGGCCATGGTAACGCCCTCGGGCAGCTCTGCGGGGTCGATCCTCATCACGCCCAGGGACCCGCACTCGGCTTCGGCCGCGGCGACCTCGTCCGGGGTTGCGTCTGGGCGTAGGGCGGCGAGGGCGGGGGTTGCGGTGATGGAGATGCCGAGGAGGAGGGATAGGTAGGTGAGTGGTTTCATGTTGGAGTTGAGTCGAGTTAGTCGATGGTCTTGTAGAGTGGCGTGGTTAACCCTAGAGAGTAAAAAAATGAGATAAAGAGTACAAGGGGGCTGATAAAGAAAAAAAGAGTTGGGGCTCGGGAGGAAGGGTATTTTATACCTTTAAATCTCACGCGGGAAAACTAAAGGTGGTATTTAGTAAGTGTTACGGGGAGGATGGCTGGTGTTAATCCTCTGGGAAATAAAGAGATAAATACTTTGAAAAGCAGCGGACTGGGCTTGACCCTGGATGCTACTAACTAGAAGGTAAAAATATACGACTCGCGTCCCAAGTAGGGGTTTAGTGCTGGTGGGCAGGCAGCTTCTTTATATAGCAGACTGCCAGCTTCAGGCGAACAGGCGACGTGGTCCAAAGTCGCCCCCAGGCAGCCTGGTTAGGCGGTTAGTACCCTCTTTGCTGCCTGGTCACAGGGCAACTCGGATGGACAAAAGGGACTCCCTTTTTCTAGGTAAGGGTCTATCCAACCCAACCATAGGGCTTTCGAAGTTTTGTCATCTAGGGCAGTCAGCGGTGGAAGAGTAACTATCTCACCTTGTCGCCGCTCTTCTCCACGAAAGCAGGTAACACAGAAGATTTCCCTATCTGGTCATAGAGTGCCCACTCGTAAGCGCATGGCAGGACTGGCCTCATCGATGTAACCTCGGGGAATACCAAGGCACGGCCCAGAACTTCATTTCTCGCAAGATAACCGTACGCAGTGGGTGCTCCGGACCGGCCCGACCTTGGAGTGGGGAAACAACCGTTTTTTCCAAGAGCATTTATTTCTTGGGGATGAAGTCTAGGGAGTCTTGATTGAATGTGGGGACCTTGGCGGGTGGTGCTCTGTTGACATCCCAGGCGGCTAGGTCGGGGATGGTGCCACCACGGAGATAGTCTCAGATAGTAAATAGAGGCCAGGGGTGGCTGAGCCGTTCAGGGTCCCCGGAGAGAGCCAATAGACCCTGGGGACGTTGATTGGTTGGCGGCGATCATGATGGCGCTTTGGCGGAAAATCCCACCCCAACTGGGGGTCTGTCCCGATTGGCTATGGGCGAGATATTTAGCGAGGTAGCTATGGAGGGAACAGCTCTTAGAGACTAATCACAGGTCCTTGGACTCAGAGATACCCTGCCTGAGCAGAAAAGCCTTACGGGAGGCTTCTGAGCTTGCTGCCCTACATATAGTGTATGTCGGGGCAAAAGGCCTTAGAAGACCAGTATGTTACTAAATAAACCTGGTTCTATATAGCCCAAGACAAGCGAAAGGACCGCAATAAACAGGCGGCTGCTCCAGGCTATCCATCTACTACGAGACCTATGCGGACATTCTCTCTAGCTGCATCGCGCCAGTCCAGTCCTACACTACATAGATTGCACAGCTAGCAGGCCAGGGGACTGGTGCTGGTTTAATATAATCTGCGGTTAACAGGGACCAAGATTGCATTGCGCCTGCGGTCACCGACCTCGCCAGCGCTCTTCCTCTTCAGAATCCAGGTCATTCAGATGGGGACCGAGTACTGTGATCAGTCCACCGGAGGGCGGGGGCCCGTGGATGGTGGTGGTAGTATAACCTCTCGGATGCAGACCCTCCCTACTTTACGATATAGGCTAGATATAAAATTCAAGACTATTCCCATCCATCCAAGGTATATCCAGCTAAGTAAGTATATCCTTCTCACAACAACACAGTCCGGTAACCAGTCCCTCCACTTTGCCCAAGAACGTATATAATTCATTCATCTACAATCGGTAAGCCCCCTTGTCCTCTCATCCGCTTCTTCTTCTTCTTCTTCTTCTTCTTCTTCTTCTTCTTCTTCTTCTTCTCCACATCTCGACAAGCACAACTTACCTTTCGGCATCTCTAGCTACCACATCACGATGAAGCTCCCCATCACCATCACCACTATCAGCATGCTCGCTCTCTCCTCCGCGCTGACCCTCACCACACCGCGAGCCGCGGAAGGCGAAGGCGAAGGCGAAGGCAACCCCATCGCTGAATGCGGCGACCTCGATCGTGATGACCATCGATCCAGTCGACCTCCCCGCGGGCGTCGCCCCCAACGACGTCCGCAAATGCCTGGACCACCCACTCGGCCGGAACCGGCACGTCAAGGGCGCATCGCTGGCGCCGTTTGACGCGGTCGACGCCTCGTTCTACGACAGCAACAGCACGGTGGATACAGACACTAGCCCTCACTCTGGCAACGGCCTCAGCGATGCCCTCGAGGAAGGGACATGCTACAAGGACGCGCCGTATGGGTGCTCAGGTGGGTATTGCTGGAAGACGTGCGGGGACAGGAACAAGGGCGAGTGGTGCTGGACAGCGAATAAGGGCGGGCTGGGCTCTTTACTTGAGTGTAATAAGTTGCAGGACTGCGGGACTGCGACGTATGCGTGTGGGAGGGGAGGGTGTCCGGCCTGTGGGTGCGGTTGCTAGCGGGAAGGCTGGCTGGGTGGATGGATGGCCAATGCGATATTATGAGGAGGGGTTTAGAGGGTAGTATATGGGGTATAGGTGCGTTGAATGACGATATCAACATGAGCGGGGACAATTATTCTATGAAGAAGATACTGCGCCGCATATTTGATGAGGGCTACGCGCGGGGGGAGCTTATGCAGCTTTACTCGGATCCGTGAGAAGAATTGTGGGTTTGCACATCACTTGGTTATCTGGGCTCTAGTCTGTAAGTAGAAAGAACATTTCAGGGAGACGAAGGATAGAGAAAAAAAAAAGGCATATTAACTATTTCTTACGAAGGGACGGTAGGTAGGTGAGATGAGGAAAAAAAGAAGGTCCATCCCGGGATCGAACCGGGGCTTTCAGAAATTCGGGGTTTAATATCAAAACCTGACGTCCTAACCACTAGACAAATGGACCGGGACCTTGAAAACGTGCTCTCTATTTGAGTACTATTACTCGAGTACTGTAATGTCCATCTCGATATCTCTATCTCCTTCCGCTCATCTAAAATCCAAGTGCGACAACCTGTACCAACACATCTCATATTAGTTTGACCCGCAGTTATGAACCAGCTTAATCTTTCATCAGCCAATCTCTTGCTGTGCAGCCCATCTGGCTCGCTGAGACAGGAATTTTACCATGTCGGATGATCTCCGACTGACAGTTTCTCCAAATATATATTGCATATCCCACGTGTGCTATGGTACTCCTCCCCAGCACCATCACCATCACGCCTGAAGCTTACCCATCATACACAGTACACCCGATTCTAGACCCCTACAAACATGGAAATAAACTCCGTCCTGGTAACAGGCGCAACCGGCTTCATCGGCGCGCACATCGTCGACGCCCTCCTGGCGCGGGGTCTCCGAGTGCGGGGTGCGACGCGGTCCCCCGCCAAAGGCGCCGCAATGCTCAAAGCCCGCCCGCAATACGCCGACCGGCTCGAATTCGTCCAAATAGATGATTTTGAGAAGCCTGGTGGGCTGGAAGATGCGGTTAGGGGTGTTGACGGGATTATTCATACTGCAAGCGTACGTTCCTACCAATCCCATCCAAGACCCCAAGCTGGATCTATGTATACAGTGGACGAGCGGTATGCTGATATGAAGTCCAGCCATTCACATACGACACAACAAACAACGAAGTCGAGCTCATAATCCCGGCTATAAACGGCGTGAAGGCCGTCTTTGAAGCCGCATCAGCAACAAACCCAACCATCAAGCGGATCGTGCTTACATCCTCGTTCGCCTCCGTCATCGACGTCGCCCGCAACGCCCAAACCCCACCGGCGCCGTACTTCACCTATACGGGCAGCGACTGGAACCCGCTCAGCTACGAGGAAGCGGCTGCCCCGACGACAAGCGCCGTCGTCGCGTACCGGGGGAGCAAAAAGTTCGCCGAGCGCGCGGCGTGGGAGTTTATCACCGAGAAAAAGCCGGGCTTTGATCTTGTCGCGCTGTGTCCGCCCATGACGTTTGGCCCCGTGGTGCACCCCGTTGATTCGGTGGAGAAACTGAACGAGTCGAATGCCATGCTCTGGAAGGTCGCGAGTGGGGAAGCCCTTCCCATTGCGCGGGTTCCGTTCTGGATTGATGTGCGTGATCTTGCGGAGGCGCATGTTAATGCTTTGCTCAAGGAGGAAGTCGGTGGGAAGAGGTATACACCGACGGCGCCGGAGCGGTTCTCGTATGGGCTTGCGGCGGAGATCATCAAGGGTGAGTTCGAGGGGTTGAAGGGGAAGGTTTCGGGGGAGAGGCAGGATGTTGATGAGAGCTACGGGTTGGATGGGGAGAGTGCGGGGAGGGAATTGGGGTTCCAGTATAGAGGATTCCGGGAGACAGTTCGGGATTTGGTGCAGCAGGCGCTGGAGATGCAGAGGGTAGAGAAGGCGGGTGCAAACTAGACGGAATTTATATAGCCCTAAGAGGTACTAGTAGTAGCTCGACTGCGCCCAATTGTTCCACTAGTGCCGAACTCGTCTGCAGCGCTCTTCTGAGGGAGCCTTTCAGGTGCCTACGTATATGGTTCGAGTGACCTACCTATCGGTCACTGTCATTCCTGCCCTGGTTTGCACCCAGGCATTGGCCGTGCCTTCCATGTCGGTCAGATACTAAAAAGAAGGTGCCACACATGACCCCAGGAGCCGCTCCTTCCTTGCCCGTCACAGGCCGCGTATATAAGGAAGGAACGACCGACTCCTCGAACTGCCGCTCCTTCCTATTCTGATATAGGAGAGTGCAGCTTCCGCTACGGGTCGTGCCTTCCTCACCCATTCAGTCCGTGAGAGGGAGGAGCAACCATCGTCCCTTCCTGTCTTGGCTTAGGAAGGCGCGTCCCCGGACCAGCCCCGGGTAGCTCCTTCCTACCCTGACCGGGATCTCGTATACCAAAATAAGGAAGGAGCGACCCAGACGGTTCCTTCCATTTCAGGGTTGGGAAAGTGCGCCTTCCTCATTCATCCAGTTTATACAAGAAAGGAGCCACGAGTGACCCCGAGGGCACAGACTCGGGAAATAAGAGTCGAAGCGAGCAGCCTCAAGACTAATTGTGTGACCATTATACATTCCATTCCGTTTGATTTATTTAGTTCATCGCATACATGACAGAAAGCTTATATACTTAAAAAATCGCATCGCAAATCTAGTCCAGCTCAGGAATCGGCAACCCATTCACAATCTTCACTTTCCGGCCGAGCTTATCCAGCGCTGCCTTGGAGTTCTTCTCGCGCAACTCCCTCGTCTCGACGTCCGAGACGAGCACAAAGTTGTATGTCAGCAGCTTGTGGTCCTCGGATACGCCGTACTTGGCCGCGTACTCGGGCCCCGCGCGGCCGAGCTCCACGACGAGCGAGTCCTTGACGCCGAAGACTGCGTCGGAGGTTTCAAAGGGGTCGTTGCGGAGGTAGAGCGCCCTACCCAGCCAGCGTTAGCGCGAAAACGGAAGAAAGCGACCACCAAGGATTGTATGGGAGTGGTACTCACGTAATCAAATGATCAAACCCTTCCTTCTCAAACATGAAATGCATATGACTCGGCCGATACGGATGCCGGCCCAGCTTCTTCAACAACCGACCCACAGGCCCATCATGCGGAATCGGATAGGGCACCGGCGTGATCGCATTGAACCAGAAGATCCCCTCCTTGTCCGAGTGCATGATACACCGCCCATCGGGACCCTCGCGATCCGCGTGCTGCACGTCGTAGTGGCCCGTCGAGTCCGTCTCCCAGATATCGATCTTCACCCCCTCAACGGGCGCGCCGTTTGTGTCGCGGATCGTGCACACGACTAGCAAGGGCTCGCCTTCGGGGTCTTTGGACATCGCCCCGCCTGCGGGGAGCTCCTCGGCTTCGTGTGTGTGGAAGGGGCCCAGGACGGTGCCTTCGGTGCTGCCGCTGGGCTTTGGGTGGTCGATGCTGTCGACGAGGATGGAGAGGCCGAGGACGTCTGAGAGGAGAATGTATTCCTACCAATTCTAATGTCAGCACACGCGACCCTTCTATAGAAAATACATAAAGGGAAGGGGAAGAAATACCTGTCGAACATCGGTACAGATCTGCCCAACCTCGGTCAAGAATTGTAGTCCCGTCATCCACTCCTGCGACGAGAGACGCGTCTCGCGGGCAAAGTCATGTAGATGCGTAACGAGGCGCTCGAGGACATACTTCATGCGCGGGTCGTCGCACAGCGAGTTGATCCGGATGACGTTCTCGGTGATGTTGTCGACCGTCAGGTCCTTCATCGGCGGGATTTTGACTTGTGAGGGGTCCATTGTGTCTTTTTCCACTTCTTCGACTTGTACTCAGGTGTAGAGGTGAAATGGGGTGACACACGGGTCAATTGGGTTTAGATAGCGAGGGGGAAGTAGATATAAACTTTTTTTGAGAGTTTCCCACAGGCAAATCCCCCGCATGGAGGGGGATGTATAATGATTCAATAAGCAGTGATTTTTCGGGGTGCCGCTGATTGGTCGAAGCGCGGAGATCCGGAAATACCCCGCGGATCTCTGCAGGTCCGAGCTTGGGGTTTTTGGGCTTATGTATTGCAATTGCTTGGTAAGACGATGTCATTGAGCTTCTCAAGAGTGAAAATTACAAGCGAACTGAGTTATATAGGGTGATCGATGAAATGAATGTTCAGAGATTATTGTAGGTGATCTTCTACTTTGTCCATCTAGTTCTCCGTATGCAGCTGCAGGAATCAATTCCGCGGGAATCGGATCCCCACCCCCCACTTTCCATCGGCAAAGACATTTACCGAGTCACGGCTCAGACAATGGATTGGATCGCGTTCTATTATAGGTCATGGTCATACAATGCCGAAGGCCAACTCCGTAAATCCGAGTAACTGTACACCCCCCACAATTCAGAATACGCTACTCCCCGCCCGTATCATGAATCACCCCCGGCCTCCACCATCTCTCCAAAGTCGCTCCCCGTCTCTCCCCGCCCGCCGTTGATTTGCCCTCCCCGCAACTGTCTCAAGCCTTGGTCATCCTCAACCCAACCGCCGACTTTCTCCATGCTCGAAATGTATTCGGCGGCTACGCGCAGGTTCTGACCTGCGGACAGCGCACGTTCGATGCGCACCTCTCGCGACTCTGAGACGAGAACGCGGAAGACATGTGCTAAGAAGCCATTAAGTATATCGACGCTCCAGTCATCCGGAATGAGACGGAGGACTTCACGGACGTCGAACCAGGCCGCAAACCGCGCAAGGAGATCACTAGTGCGCTCGATACGCTCGGGAAGGTCTTGAATCTGCAAAAACTCATCGAGCAGATACTGGAACAGCTCGGTCTGCCGAGATTTTTCCGCAAATTCTAACGGCACACCAGTTGAGCCAGTGCTTCGAGGGCCGCCAAACAGACAGTATCGCACGGCGGCGTCATAGTCGCCAAGGCCATGAGTGAGGAGGCGAAGAGCCTCTCGGTGTCGACCTTGCAGTCCATCGAGAATTATGGATTCAGATACCAGTTCGTTCTGGAAAGGCTCGATGCGGGCCAGAACAGCTGGAATCGAGTAGTTCAAGGTCGGTGTCGGGGTAGATGTAAACTGCGTGCTGTTCCCGCCTCCAAGGAGCTGGAGAAGTCGAAGGCGCGATTTCCACCACGGGTCCGAAGGGCAGTTCTCGGTAATGAAGGTCATGTATGTCGGCTTCGGTGGTCGCAGGGCGCGGTAGGTAGTGTATGAGTCGGAAAGCGATCCTCGAGCTTCACTAGAGGACTCAAGCACCGAGAGAACAGTATCGAGATAGTATTGTAAAAGGTCATCCGCGTATTGGGAGAACTAGTCATGTTAGCATATGTCGACAGAGGAAAGGGCTAGAAACCTACGTTCTTTGAGAACACAAGGTGCTCTAAATACTCCTGCACAGCATTCGGCGCACGCTCTTTCAGCAGAGCCACAACGTCTGGTGGATCAAGCAAGACCCGGCTTGAAGTGTCTGCGAACACTTGGATACCTAGCTGTGGATTGCGGTGAGCCAGCCATGATCCGTATTCCTCGACGAGCTGCACATCCTTGATCCTGGATAGATACCGCCGTACTTGCCCCTCAATATCGGCAGGGGTTATCTCGCTAATATCTTGCTCGCCCTCAACGATTCTTCGCCAGGTCTTCAGGACATGTCCGGACATTTTCCGGCTTTGATACAAGCGGCTTAAAACATACAGCCGTTGAGATCCCCCAAGAAGAGTCACAGCGCGGTCGAAGTTACCCTTCCAGTGGTCCACAAGCTTGTTCAGCTCTACCCGAAGTGACGATGAGACGAGCTGTTCCTTAGTCATTCCTGACACCTGCTCAAGCAGCAGGCAGAGAAGAGCAGCATCGACGCTATCAAAGATGTAAGCTTCGTCTGAAATGCTGGCGTATCCGCGTTTCTGTTGCCATGAGCGGAGGAACCGCTTAATCATATTCAAAACTCCCTCGTCGAAGCTTGCCAGGGACTTGTCGGCCTTTTCGGCTTGTCGTAGGTACTCCTCGGCCGTTTCTGCTAGCCCTGCATAAACCCATATACCCTGTGTACTCTGTAGCGTCTCACCACGTAAAATAGGAATCAAGATCATTACTATTCGAGGATCAATTTCTCCAAGAATGAGCGCTCTCTCAGTCGCATCGATAACTGCACTGGTTCTAGCTTGGGGGTCCATGAAAAGAAGGTCACCCAAGAGAAGCAGACTAGCTTTTTGTTTCAAGTAGTTCAGGCCCAGGAATTCAGCCTCTGACTTGGGCTCTGTTTGTTGGGCCAACTCGATGATACCCGAGATAGCGTCCCTGTCAAGAGTATGCCCGCTTTTACCTGCTTCCCTAGCGTTCTGCAAAACATCGTCGAGCTGTGTGGTGAGGGGATTTCGCACGATGCGCCATATCGTATCTCCGGCCCACATGACCATGCTGCTCTGGGTCCTCCCCATTTGGTGCACGATCTTTGCTTCTTCCGCGTTTCGTTCCGCTTCCCAGTCTATGCTCTTTTTGGACATATCGGAGTCAGTTAGTTCTTGAGACTCGAAGAGTTCCTTTTCTTTCTGCAGCTGCTCTATCGACGCTTCGGTCCTCGGGTCCGCAGTAGGAGCGTTGGAGGACAAAGCAGGGGTCTTGAGGCGAACCATTCGCAGCAGCTTTCCCAGGTCTTGGATCTCAAGCTGCGAGGAACTGATAGTGTGGCAAATGCCGACGTTTCTCGTCTGTTCGCCTTGCATCGACGGTATCTCTACCCTCCTTTTGTGATCATCTGCTTCGGCTGGATCAACATCCCAGGGTTGAACCTCCAGGAATTTCTGTGTCTGGCCTTCTTGATCGGACTCTATGACTGCGAGCACAAGCTCGTCTTTGGTATTCTCCGGCGACTGAATTAGGTTCGTTTCATCGCCCTTATCGATGACAATTGATTTAGGATACCTGTGGAAGGTGAGAGTGCCCCGAACGACATCGCCGTCCACATTGACAAACATGCCAACGCCAGGCTCCTTTGCATCAGACTTTCTGACGAGTAAGAACTCAGACGAAGTCGGAGAAAGGATGTGTGGCCTCAGCTCTGTAAAGGTCTGTTTTGGCAGGGGCGGGAGCGGCTTCTTGTTTTCCTCGGCCACGGGTTGCCGTTGCGAATCGGATGATAGTCTTGGGGAAGTGCTTTCACCGCGCTCCCTCGATATTGACCTCCTTGGTGTCCCGGATTCAGAGGGCTCCGGAGTTAGGGATGTTGATCGCTCGTTCGAAGAGGACCGTGGGGGTTGCAGCATTCCCGCAAGCGTGTTCAAACTGGAACTTCGTCCGTGAGACCGACCATCAGAGGGTGGTGAGGTGCTCAATGGCGAGGTTCTTGAAATATCTTCTGCCGCGCCAGATTCGATCATATCATCGGCGAAGGATATAGGGAAGAGCGGTATCTTCTGTTGGTGCTCTACATCAAGTAATGAGTATGTCCGGCTATCAGCGACACACGATATGATGCCTCTTCGCGAGAATGTCAGAGACCCGGGATAGTCAATGTTCCTGACCAGCCGCGCGCCATCGCCAATCTTCACCAACATTATACGATTCTGCGTCGCAACCATCACCACGGGATTTTCGGGCTCATCGGCACCTAGGTTGAGGTCCAAACCGCCAATCCAGCGACAATTGTTGACCTTGGTATTGCCGCCAAAGGCCGGACTGAGCTCCGGTAGCATGTAGAATGTAGCCGTTCCATTGCAAAGGACGCATGCTTTGTTCACGATAGGAAGGAGGAGTATCTGTTGGATGCCAGTTTGGGCATCTTTCTGGGAGAACGGGATGGGGAGTCTTGAGGCTAGGATGAAGGTCGGTTCGGTCGATTGATCGGAAGGGTCGGGCGGAAGACAGACGAAATGAAGGATCTCGGCCGCAGATGTGCCAATGTAGAGGTTGTCATCTAGGAAAGACCTCTATGTTAGCCTCGTGTAGTACCTGCAAGGACGGGAAACTCACTCCAGTACTCCACGCAAGTAATATGGACATCCTCCTCCGCATCATCGGCGGCGACGGGCACCTGGTCGAAGAGCTTTCGAAATATGTAAGGCGTAGCTTTTGGAAGGGCAATTTTCCGCCGTTTGCGCGAGATATTGCTCTCATCTCCCGACGCCATGATGAGGCCAGCTCGCGGCGTCAGGAAACTGGAGCTTGAGCCTCAATTTGGGGTGGTCGTGAGGCTGTGGATCAGAGCTCTTGCTGACTCAGGTGGAGCCAATTCTGAGGTACCAGCACGTTTCTGTACCTGAGAGACGGCTGCAGGCCATATGTCGAGCCTCAGGGTAGACTTAGTTGAAGACACATGGGATAGATTGGAGAGATAAGCAGGCAACGGAAGTCAATGCTCTGTCTGGGGTCGTTCCGTAGTGGGCAGGCACAGCCGTCATAACTGCACTAGTTCAGGTGGAGCGATCAATCCCCCTCAACAACTTAACAATCTCACCTTTACTACTTGACTGGAAATACACATACCTTTTGCAACTGTCATTACTGAGATACACAAATTACTTTACATTTTATGCAGCCTGAGAAAAACCACGTTGAGCCAGCTTACGCGTCCGGAATTACTCTCGGCCCGCTCGGCGTGCCTAGGCTGTTGCATCGCGATACAGACAAGTCCACAAGCAGTACATCTTTGCCGTCGTCATCTCAATCGTCATATCCGGGGCAGCGGCTGGCGGTCATACACTTTAATGGGGCTGCGCTTGATCTGACCCACTATTAACATCCAGGATCGCATTGACGACCGCGCGGGGAAGATCCATCATTGAAAGGACAACATGGACACTTTCGCTATCACGGAGGGAATTGTACCCCAGCCCGACAACCAAAATGACCACGCTCCTGAGACAGGTGATGGATCTCTTCCGGAGGGGGCAAACAAGTTTCAGCGCGCCATTGCAGCTTGGAGGGGTACGTCTCATTCACCACGTCTTGTTTTCCTTGTTTATTCACATGCTGATCGCCCGGGTTTCTAGGTATCGACCTCTCCAACACTCTGGCCAAATTAGACAGCACGGCTTCGGATATCGTCGCCGAACAACGAGACGCGCTCGTGCAGAGAAAGGACCTCGCGCAAAAGACGAAAGACTTTCGCAAACTCGATGACGCCTCTAAGCTTGCGGAATACAAAGGTCTCCTAAAGGGTTGGTCCATCGAACCTCGTGTATAATGACTCCCCGTTAATGTCTCGATAGCTTACCAGGGATTCATCGACCTCCTGACGAATCAGGGAAAGTCGTCCACTTCCGCGTTCTTACAGCTATACTCGTCGCTATCGGAAGCTCCGGATCCATACCCACTTCTCGAAACGTCGGTCGACTCACTTGTCCTCGCTGAAGAAACGGTCCCTAAGCTTACCTCCGAGCGCCAACAATTACAAAGCTCCGTCGACCGCCTTACTTCGCAGCTAGAGGATACGGAAAAGCGGCTGCAGGAGGAGCGGACGGCACGGAAGAAACTGGAAGAAAACCAGGACTCCAAGATCAAGGAGGTTGAAACATCATGGTCGGCAGTACTGTCGGAGAAGACGAACAACTGGACTGCCAAGGAGAAGAGCTTGGAGGAGAAGGTAGAGAACCAGGATCGTTTGATCAAGGAGCTGAAGGCTAGCTACGAGGTATCGCAGCGGCTGGAACAGAATGAGGAAGGCGGCCAGCAACAGGGTGCCTCTGCTGCTGAGCTAGAATTGGTGTCTGCGGAGCTGGATAAGACAAGTTTGAGACTGACGGAAATGGAGGCGCGGAACGAGCAATTGGCGCTTGAGCTGGCTCAAGCCGTCTCGCACTCGAAGGAAGAGCAAACGTCTATCGACGACGATCCTGCGTACCTCCGCCTTCAGTCCGAGAACTCTTCTCTGTTGCGCAAATTGGATGCTGCGCGATTCGATCGCGAATCAGAACGACATTCATGGGAGGCCAAGTTCTTGCAATCAGAGCGACAGTGTACCAAAGTCACAGCTGAGAAGGAGGAACTAAAAGGAAGGCTGGAGAAGGTGGCGGACTATGAAGATATTCGTCGCGAGCTGGAGATGATCAAGGTACGTTTTTGTTCTCGAAATCAATACCAACAAAACAAGAACTAACCATGTCTAGTCGATTGAGTTTTCTGCCGTTGACGATGAAGATGCTGAGATAGCAGGTGGCACTAATGGCACCGCCAAGGCCAAAGATGGGAAGAATAGCTCTCTCGAACAGCTCTTGTTGGCCCGAAACAAGAAGCTCACAGATGAACTCACCGTTCTGCGTGTGTCGCACCGCGACCTACAGGGGCAGCTCCAAACCCTTCGCGAGGACCTCTCCACCACGAAAGAAGAATTGGAAAAGTCACAAAGCCTCTCAACGACTCTAGAAAATGACCTTCTGCGGTTGCAGCAGGAAGCAGCGAACGCCTTCCCATCGTCAGCAATGTCGGTGGCTGGCACATATACCTCCAAATATCCGCACTCATCACGAAGAGGAGGCGTGTCGCCAACGTCCTCAATCATCTCCGGCTTTGATCAATCCGCCATGTCCAACAACACCATGGAGGCCATTCGTGCCGGCGAACCCGTTGGTGGGGGTTCTGGCCTCTTGCCTATGATTCAAGCCCAACGCGATCGTTTCAAGAAGAAGAACGCAGAGTTAGAAGAAGAACTATCGAAAACGTACAGCACTGTAAAGGCCCTCAGACAAGAGGTCGCTTCGCTTCAGAAAGACAACCTCAGCCTTTACGAGAAGACACGATACGTCTCAACGTACAGCCGAGGCCAGGGCGCGCTATCGTCTGCATCCGCATACGCAAACCAGCCAAGCGCCTCATCCATCCACCCATCTGCAGACACACCGTCCGGCCTCTCTGTCGACCGCTACCAATCCGCCTACGAAACCCAAATTTCGCCATTTGCTGCCTTCCGTGGCCGCGAGTCTACGCGAGCATACAAACGCATGAGCTTACCTGAGCGTGTCGTCTTCTCACTCACACGGATCATCCTCGCGAACCGGACGAGCCGGAATCTCTTCGCAGGGTACTGTTTCGCACTGCACATTCTCATCTTCATGATGCTGTACTACATGAGCGGCATGGAGATTGAGAGACACGGCAGCGCTGGCCTTGGCGCTACGACAGCGGCGGCGATGGGTGGAAGCGGAGGAGGAGGGGTAGGGGTAGGAGGAAGTGGGAGTAGCAGCGGGCAGCTCCATGACGATGACTGGCAGCAGGAAGGGTTTAATCACGCGGGATAGTCATGATGTATTTTTAGTTTGGGAAGGATGTGATGCGATGTGAGACGATCTCACATTGCGGGCGCTGAGCGAAGGAGTACTTTTCTTATCTTGTAAATAGCCAATGTATATAGCGTGGACTGTTGTTCACACTCTCTGTCACACTCGTCTAGCGCTATGATAATCTATCTGTACAGGGGTCCCTATCGGGGTCTCGGACTTGCTAAACACTTTGAGAGCTATGCCGTGCGAAAGTACTCCCTAAGGCTTGTTCTAATGCCGTGCGAAAAGTCTCCTTGGTTCCCTGCTCATATTAATCAGTATACTTCGCTTAAGCTACCATAAGTTAGCATCACCTAATCCATCTATCTCGCCGACCCCACAATAGTATCAAAGCCAAACTGACCCCTCCAGCGCTCATCCAATAACACCTCTTATCCACCCCTCAAGAACTGATGACCCTTACTAAGAAGATGGTGAATAAAACCAAGACAGGACAACACCCACCTGCATCTGCATCTGCATCTGGGCGGCGAGGGCATGAAGAATCCTGACAGGGTACGAGTCAGCAGTGGGGACTAGTCCGCATACGCGCCGACCTCAGCAAGCGCATAAAGGCGCTCCTTATAGCACTAGCATAAATGGCTTGTTGTTTCGTGTGTGTGTGTGTGTGTGTGTGTGTGTGTGTGTGTGCGCGCGCGGAGCAAGGGTAATGAATTGGCGGCGCTTGGATTCTGCAGGGAATACAGCCAATTACCTAACATCTCCCTCGTTCGGGAGTGGCGGCTTAATATAATCTGGATAAATACCCTACGGTGCATAGATGGATACCCAGACATCTTCGAGGACGGTGTGCGACATACTCCGTCCCATCTCCGCGGCGCTGGTTTGCGTTACCTCATCGAGGGTCATGGGATGGACCTGATATCATCATCGTGCTGACTCTGAGACTATTTCTGTCTCGGGTTATGTGATCATCGGGCTTGAAGGAGGAATTGATTTGTAACTCTACGGTACTGAAGGCTATCTTGGTGGAAGGGAAAGAGGGAGCAGCGCGGAATGAATGTCGATGAGCGACTACAAGGGGGTATCAGTGTAGAATCCTGCAACGGAGACTTGAAAAAGAAAGCGGGAGCTCTCGCAATATATAGTCAGGGGCTGAGATACCTAAGCAAGAATCATACGGGGCATTTTGTCAGTTCAACATGGGTGGAAGTTGAAAACCGGAAATCATGTTTATTGGGCACTTACATATGTAAGCACTGGAAGCTTGAGCTGTCAAATGAGCGATTCTTTGCGGGGGGTGCTTGATTAAACATCCTCCCGCTCCCTCTCAACGCCCTGTGCAACACTGAAGAACAGGCGACATAATTGACATCCGAGCTACCCAAGCCACGGACCTGCAGCCGCCAGGGACAACCTCGGGTTGCAACGACAAACAGAGCTCGCATGACCTCTCGTCGCGCTGCGTGATGTCGACGCTGAAACAGGCCGCATGCGAGAAGCAAGCTTCGATATTGCGTCGGCGCTTCGGGAGATCTGTCATTGGATCTACGATGGGCTACCTGGAATTGGGTTAGCTCGAAGATCGTGGTAAATCCCCGCCCAGAGGGAAAATCTGGAAAAAGCGCCGGGTGGAGACGGTCTGGATTTTCGAAGAGTCGATCTATCATCGTCTGCGATTCTTCAACAAAGCTCATTCTTCTTCGGCTTGTCGCTGACCAAAAATAGAAGACACTCATTGGAGGCCTCGCTGAGGTGTCTTCCCTCCCGATTCGCTGCAGGAGAAGGTCAATCTCCCACTCTGCAGCTAAGACCCTTAGGGCGATCTCTAAGCGCCGAGGGCGATATTATTAGATCTCCGGGGAATATGCCGCGAATGAGCGTGCTTTTGCACCTGCAGGGGAGGCCAATCACATCCCCCATGTGCCTCAGGAAGCTCGTTGCACAAGCAGTGGTCCCCTGTTGGCCTCCACAGATCGGGGCAAGCTGAAGGATCCCCAATTAGGCTGGTTTGTTTGCAAGCGCATAACCGGCCCAATGAGCGAGCTCAACGGAGCTGGACTCCTCACAGGCGCTTTCACGCGCCCTCTCACTTGATGCTGTTTATAGATCCCACACTCGTAGTTTCGGATAGAGAATCCCTGTCGCTTCTTCTCTGCATGGTCGTACCCGCCATCGTGCAGGTGGGCATCACTGCCTGTTCGGGGGGATATATAACTTTCCCTGCCACCCATTTGCTATCAATCTCCATTTCAATTCTTCAATTCTTCAACCTTTCGATTTCGCGTTCTGTGTTTTTTTTTGTCAGCGGCTGATACCCTGGTGGTCATCATTCCTTTTTGTCGCTTACTTTACGGACTCTCTCCACTCCCTCTACTTCTTTGAGGCCGTCCACTTCTCTACTACTACGGCACTTATTTTTTACGCCTCGCTTCTCGCTGCAGAATCGAATTGAACCAGCATCCGGCATGCATTCAATTATCTTCCTCGCCAGCTGCCTCGCAGCCTCTACCGTCTCCGCTGCCCCCGTCTTCAGCAACCTATACGACTTTTCGGACGATGTCGCCGAATACCTCGGCCGTGTGAGCCGACACATCTCAAGAGTCGAAGACATCTTCGACAGCTCGCTCTCCTGCGACCCGACATCAGTCACCCTCCCTTCTTTCGCATCGGGCCTTCCAGCCCCCACAGACGGCCAGCGCGCGCTCTACGTAGCACTTGGTCGCGGCACCCAGGTAAGCAAGCAAACACCAGCCAGCTCAGATTGCAATGCAATGCAATGCAGTCCAATCCCACATGGCAAACAAACAACGCGAAACGACCCAAACGAGTCGCTAACACTTCCCCAAAATAGAACTACACCTGTGCCACCTCAACCGCCGACTCGGAACCTGTCGCCGTCGGCGCCGTCGCCCGCCTCTACAACGCCACCTGCTACGCGGCCAACTACCCGGACATGATCGAGCTGCTCCCCGCAATCGCCTACCGCATGCGTCTCCCCAACGACGAGTCCTCGCCCATGGCCCCCGCAAACCTCAACCTGATCGGCCACCACTTCTTCGAGGGCAAAGTGCCCGTCTTCAACCTCGACACTACGGCGCAGCGCCAGCTGGGCGTCGCGAAGGTCAAGAAGGACGCGGACCTTGATGCGCCGGACACGGCGATCCAGGGCGCGAATGGCGCAGTTGCGTGGCTGTATCTGTCTGCGGTGAATGGGACGGTCCCGAACGGACGGTACACGGGTGTCTATCGCGTTGATACGGCGGGCGGCAGTCCGCCCAAGACGTGTGAGGGGCTCGACGCGCAGTTTACCGTCGAGTATGCGGCGAATTATTACATCTACGGACAATAGTGGAGTTATTGCATATCCTGGGGGGTTGTTCTACTGTCTGCAGCTTTCTTTGGTTCTTTTGTATATAGTTTAATCAATCTCAAGGAATGTGCAGATTTGTGGAGTGATTGTCGCCGCTCATCTCGTAGGCGTATATACAGTACAGTCAGTCTCCAAAATTCCTCTGTCCTTCAAACACTCGATTATCGTCTTGGAGCCCAATTGCAAAGAGCTTAGTCTAAGAATTATATGATATCCCCTGCGAGCCGTCACTCACAGGGCACAGGCTAAGATTTAGCCTGGATGCTCAGCTCCAACAAGGCTCCTGCCTGCCGTACATAAAAGTACTCCTCCGCATACATAAATTGATCGCATCCGGACCGACTAGGAATCTGCGACATTACATTCAGAGACATCCACAAATGCAATATGGCCACCGACAAAGTCTTCAGCTTACCCGAACTCTTCGAGGTCGTCCTGCTCCATCTCCCCATGCGCGATCTCCTCTGCGTGCAACGTGTCTGTCGAGGCTGGAAGCACTTCATCACAGATAGCCGATTGCTCCAGCAGAAGCTGTTCTTCCAGCCAACAACAACGAAAACGGGGCCACATATGTCCACAAGCGCAGGAAAAAGAGAAAAAGATTTCGAGATCGAACCAAAACATCTTCTCCAGGAAATGTTCCCAGCCTTCTACATCAATCTCGAAACCCTCGACTGGCCCAGCCGCGACAACCCACGGATCCCATACTCGTCACGCGACCCGCACCCGCGCGATGCCAAGGGCTATCGGTTGCCAGACGAAGCCTACGGTGTAGGCCTCCTGCGGGCTTCAGCATGGTACCGAGACAAGACAGCAAGCCGGCGCAGCGCAGTCTTGCGCGCCGACGCGTCCTGGTGCCGAATGTTCCCCTCTCACCCGCCGCCGCAAATAGGCGATATCGACGTCCTCTGTCGCGGGTGTGGCTGTTCTAGTGATACACGGCTGCGTGGTTCACTGCGTCATCCGGACTGTGAGCCGCTTGAACCTCTCAATGATCAGGATCCTCCGGCTGCGGCGCGTATGGGGTTGATATGGGACGTTGTGATGTTTATCATTGATGATTTTCCGCCGGGAACGTTTACAGTCTCGTGGTGGCGGACATGTGAGAACCTCGAAGAGGAGGAGGAGGAGGAGGAGGAGGAGGAGGAGGGGGCTGGACGCTAGAGGTGTCTATTGCGACGGACCATTCGTGGAGCTGTTGTGTCGCGTCCCAGGCATACTGGGTTTCGGGGCTGAAGATCGGGGACAACGACAACAATGATATTATCGAGTATGAGGGTTATGAGGACTGTCTCGACATGTTGCCGGAACATGAGGCGCCGCCAGTGAGTGCCATGAGGCCGTTTGTGCGTGAGCAAAAGAGGAAGGCCGATGCGAAGAAGGCTCGTGAAGTGTCTAATATGGTTGAGGTGGGGGATGGAGGCAAAGACGAGGACGAGGATGTGTTTGAGTTTGATAGTAAGAGTGTCAGCGAGGATGAGGACATAAATGAAAATGGGGAGGTGGATGAGGACGAGAACGATTATGATAGTAAGAGTGTCAGCGACTACACCCTTGAGGAACTCCACGACTGGATGGATCATTATAGGCTGGAGATCGAGAGGGAACTGAGACGGAAATCATGAACCTATACCTACCAATTTACTATCCATAGCGTTGGCTGTAGCACGCGTCGTCCGGAAAGCTCCCCCGGACGGTTGGCGCTCAAAATCAGGATTCTGCGGGGAAGGGGAGCCAGGTCTCCTGCTAGTGCACTGCTTGATCACCGCCTGTAGTACTATCTAGCTGGTATGTAGATGTTCAGAAAAACGGGCAGTTATCAGCTAATCAACTAGGCGCGGCATAGTTGTGACATGACGGAGCTAGGACGAAAGAGCCTGCCCGAGATGCTTTGGAGAGCAAGCTCAGCAAGTTAGGGAACTTGCTCAGCCGAGCAAGAGGCAACCTGACTCCAGCATGATGCCCACGGGAGCAAGATGAGTAAGAAGGACATGGATGTATAAGGACGCTCACAACCATTACATTTAGTTTGTTATCCAGAGGCTATCTTTGAAGCAAGAAACTCGTCTCGAAGAACTTCTAGACCTAAGGGTTGGCCTTGCCTTGGGAGCTAAGCTCACTTAACCGAACTTGACCTATCCCAGTATAGGATAGGTTAAGATGCACGAATTCGACGAAGGATACCAAGGGTGATAGTACCGGGTAAGAGACCCAAGACGTACGGAGCTTACGGTACCTTGCAAGGGATCCAGAACCACTGTAAAACGACTTTTGATAGGTAATCAGCTGCTGGCGCAGAGGATACATCCGTATGGGGTGAATTAGCCCTAATCACCCCACTGCCCTACCTTACCTTATGTGGCTCGCCGAGCTCGCCGGGGGTCCACTGTATACCTAGACTCGCGGAGAAACCCCGCTAGCCCGGCCCTTGAATAACTGACTGATATAAGCTCTTCAAATGCATACGTAGTAAGCTCCCGCGACATCAAAGTTCAACACGACAACTCACCAAACTATAAACATAATTTCTTCGAAGACCATGTCGTTCCAAAACATCGGAATCCTTGGCCTCCGCATGGGCGGCATCTCGAGCACCGTCTTCGCCGTACAGAGCCTCTTCCTCCTCGGGAACGCGTTCTACAGTATCAGGTATCCATCCGTGGTAGCACAATTCGAGGGCTCGTCGCTGACGGGTACGCCCAAAGGCGCTGTACAATGTATCGGGTACGTCAAACCAACCCAACCTTAACCAAACTTACTATATGTAGTTGATTAACTGATCTGCTAATCGTATCGCATTTCCTTATTATACATATGAATAGTCTAACCTCCCTCGCGCTCGGCTCATACTATCTCATCTCAAGCTACCAACGCGACACGGCGATCATGGTCTCGTCTGTGCCCTCGCGGCTGGTTGCGGCGTGGGTGATGTACCGCAATGGTGGGAATTGGATCTCGCCGGCGATTTTTGAGACTGTCATGGCGGCTGTGACGGGCGCAGCACTGGTGTGGGATTGGTATGTGTAAGATATAAGAGCAGGAGGAGGTGGATTGTTATTGTTCGGTTGTACGACATTGGGGAGTTGTATCCGGTGTTTGGAGGGTTATGCACGATTTATATGTACTAATTCTGTACCTACAGTCCTACGCAGTAGCGCGCGAGACCAACACATGGTGGTTTTGTTGATATGGATACAGTATGTAGTGTATCTTTTTCTGTTGTTGTTGCTAATGTAACCAGTGAGAGTCCTATATATACGTGTGTACTGTACCTTTCCTTAAGCTTTAGATGAAGCCAAGATGATGTATACTATCTACCCCGCCAATTGAATCTCAATCACTTTAAGAGGCTTAGTACGGAGTAGCTTGAATTAGCACGCATTATGGATGAGAACCACTGATAACAGTGCCTAGTCTGCGCTAAAAAATGGCGCTAACTTCATACATATGTACATTCCTTCCCCATTTACCTTGTTTTTTGGTCCTCCTTCAATTGTGCCGTGGGGACTGTCATGCTGTGATGGATGGACTTGTCTATGCACTAACATGCCAACAAGACTCGTATGTATTTACATCGCCTAAAAAACCGCCCCGACAATCTCAATGATTTGCGACACCATCTCAAAACAACGGATCTCCTATTCTGGACCGACCCCAATTCCTAACACCGCCCCAACTGACGTGGTCTGTCCCCGCGCCAAAGGCTGAGTGAAAATGGTCAATTCTCTTATAAATAGCGGTCTCTTCCCCGCAACGCTAGGCGACGATTTGACTTGCTGGACCTTTCTCCCCCTTTACCCTGTTTCGCCGGTCTAGAATGTCCGGGCTCGAAATTGTCGCCTTAATCCCCGCCATTGTCTCTGCATTTGGGGTCATCTCGGTTGAGTACCGAGAATGGCGGAAACGGCGCCTGGACCGCCGCACCAAGAGCAAGAACGTTGCTCTGCAGAAGCTGCTCGAGGGCAATGGGGGGACTGTTCAGGGTGAATATGACGAGGATCTGCGACGGCTGGGGCCGGTCTTTCGACAGGGAGATGGTAAGTTTTACCTTCCTTTTAAGTCTTTTCTATTTCTTTTTCTTCTCTTCTATGCTAAACATCACTTTTTTCAGGTATTGGACGAGAGGCCCTCATGTACCATCTAATCACCCTCCAGTCGACCGTGATCTCGCTCCTCCGCGACCACCACAACGACATGTCCTTCCTTGTCCACCCAAACCACAATTCCCTCAGCGAGTCCACGCAGTCCACCCGCGACGGGATCATCTCGGCCCTCATAGATCAGTACCAGCGCCTCGCCCAGGCGCAGCCAATCACACAACGACAACGACAACGACAACGGCCACTACCAGCACCAGCACCAGCACCAGCTCGACCCTCGCGCCCTGTATTCGCAAAAAACTGCTTCAACCATCTCACCTGCACTACGGTCAGCACGGTCTTCGCCCGTTACAGCTGCACCGAGTGCGGGTGGGACGAAAGGTATCACGCCGAGTCGGTGCAGTTCGAGACGAGTGACGGCCACTTCCTCGACCCGGCCTCGGCGCTTACGCTCTTCCACCACTACGAGCGGGGGTCCCCGAACGGGTTCCGGTGTTTCCTGTGCGCGGAGACGATGTCGCGGCCGCGCGCGAGGAAGGATGGGTGGGGGGATGGGGCGTATGCGCTCTTGAAGGAGCTGGAGAGCCATGTGAAGGGGAATCACTCTTTGGAGGAGCTGCGGCAGTTCTAGGAGCTAGAGTAACGCCGCCCAAGGTACATGGTTTTTCTCAATTTGTTTTTATCTTGTTAATTTAGGCGTTGTTGTTGTTTCCGGATCGGATTTTCCTTCATTGGTTTGATCTCAATTGATCTGACATGATAGGATAATAGAGACGTCGTCTTGCGGGCTGGTTTTCTCAATTGATCGTCTTCAAAGCCTCTGCTTTTCAATCCAAAAATCGCAGGATATCAGATTCAGTTGGAGTCTCATCATCGACTCTCCACCTTAGATGGAAGGGACAAATCAACCCTCGACTTCTCTATCTTTTCCCTCTTCCCCTCAACATCAACCCCCAGCTAACGATACATCGCAACAACCCCCCTCCTAACCAGCTCCGCTGCACTGGGTGGATCCATACGACCGATACAGCACTGCACCGTCTTGCCCGCGGCGCGTGCACACAACCTCGGGCCACTCCTTTTCCATGCTTTTACATATGCACCCTGTGTCTCAGTATGTAATTTTGATGCCCCCTCAGTCCGTTCCTTTTTCGAAATTCCAGGACAATCTATCGTCGTACACGACTCCACAGTTACTCCTGGAACTCTGCCTCTGAGTGTAGAGATCGGAGGATCAATGCTATGAAGGGCCCAGAAGAAGTTAGCTTACAGTGCCTTTGCCTTTCCTTTTGCTTATCTCTCCACAGTAGCTCGGTGTGGTGTTCTTGCATATTCGTGTAAAGCACGATACATTAAAAATAGTGATATAGGTGGAGACTCCAAGGCAGGAGCTAACCCATAAGGGTGTGGAAGAATCTTATATTTCCAGTACAGAAGCTCCAGCCTTCTCAAGGGTAGAACCCTCCGTCATTGAGACCAGAACTGCAAAGCAACCACCCGTGGGCTACGATTATACCTCGTTGATCCGTGTGAGCTGCCCTAGATTAAGTCACCCTTCCCAACAATCACTTGCTTAGTCTTACACTGTCATATCTACTCAAATACTTGCTTTTTTCCCTTTTATTCTTCCTTCTTGTTCTCTCTCAAGTATTTTATTCAGCCCGCGTTGGTAGAAACTTGCTGCATCCCAGCTCATTCTCCCAGTATGTCATTTTTTACTCGTCCAAATATTTGGAACCGTCTGCGGGAACAGATATCAAATCCAGCCATGACGACTCCTCCCAACAGAAGGACTAAGCCTTAGAAACGTATAATGATACGGGGTATAGATCCTGAACCTGACTAATTAATTTGAAAACAACGCGAGTCTCGCTTATTGGAATAATTGCCTCCACGCTACAAGAAGCTAGGTCCGAGGTTCTCTGGCCAAAGCGTCACTAAAAAGTGGGATACCATCGTCCCAACACTCGAGCAACAACTAAAAGCTTCAGTTGGACCATTGCCCGAGAGTTCCTTGGACGGGCTGAGGCTCTGTCGCTCATTTCGGATCACGCGGGCTCGCTCCCATAATTAGGTATATTAAACTCATCTTCCGAGGGAACCACAACATCGCCACCTCCTGACGTCCACCAGCAAGGCTCAGCACGATGCAGTCAGACGACGCTTTTATACGCGCCTTTCACAAGATATGCATGGATGGCCTGCTCTCCAAGGTCGAAGAAACCATCGCCAGCGGGCGACTAACCGCCAAAAGCGCCGACATGGGACTAGGGCTCGCTACCCACAGGTCGCATCTAGAGATGGTGACCACGCTTCTTAACGCCGGCGCTAAACTCTCGTCATTTGTCGAGGGCTTTCTTCCAGGAGAGCACATGCACCAGGATGTTAGTCTTGTTCGCCAGATCCTAGACCATGGGCTGGATCCCAACTCAAGGTATAAGAAAGGGTGGCCACTCCTAGGGTATGTTATTAACTATACCAAATACCCGCAATATGTGCTAAACGCGTGACCCGCTGATATATATTAGATTTTTCCAGGATCTTGCATGTGCTTGTGAATTGTTATCACGAGGCGCTGACCCTAATCTCTGCAATGAGAGTGGAGAGCCTGTCCTGGGTATGGTTATTAAGTCTGCCAAGGAAGAGGATGCCTCTTTAATTGAGCTATACTTCGACCATGGCGCGCGTCTGTTTTCTAATTTAGTTTTCTATGCGGCAGCTTCTCGAGTCCGATATGGAGAGTTTATGACCAGGTATCTTCTTTCCAAAGGCCTTGATCCAAACGTTACCAGCGAGGAATGGGGAAATCCCCTGTATTGTGCTGCACGCGCTGCAAGACCAAATATTATTAAATTAATATTGGATGCTGGTGCAGACGCCACGGTTCAATCGACTGGCAGGAAAACACTTGGATGGACTCCTATAGAGGTAGCTGAGAGAGTGAGACATCAGGGTACTCGCGAGACACTCCTTGGTCTTCTTCGCATGGATCATAGCTTGGCTAGAGCTTCTAGTAATCAGCGCTAGCATATCAAATGCGTGATGGGAAAAGGTGACAAGTGGTCTCATTGCTTAGTATGCTTGTGATTCTCAAACCGAGACAAGAGGAAGAGTACCCCCTAGCTAGGGCCGGCTATAGTTGCCATTATCCGGGCTCGTAATTAGATCAAGTTTCATCGTGAAAGAGGGGGCTTAATGTAGCAAGGTGGTATGCCATTTGCAACACAATTTCTCCTCTAGTGCTTGTAAGATATCTCTCATCTTTCTTTTTCGCAATTTATTCAGCCTTCTCATTGAAATCGTGACTCATAGTCGCTCTGAGTGGTAGAAGGACTTTTACAACCCTCCAAGAACCAATACAAACCTGGTACCGTCTACCAAACATCAAGTATGAGACTACAATGGTATATTATATTGCTGGTCGTTGCAGCCTCTGCCAATGTCGTCAAGCTGGGTAAGAATTCTCCAGAACGCATCAAATAGGAAATGCTGATTACACTTGTATCAATAACTAGGTGAAGGGCCCAATACCACATTATTCAAAAAGCGATGGCCCACCTCGTCAAGCGGTCTCGATCAAAATGCGGTCGAGTATTTGCATCGGATGGAGGCCTCAGCGTCACCAACGCGCCCAGTGTAGGCGGGGGCTGAGAAAGCCGTTTAACATGTTAGGCCCGCAGCTTGTGGAAAAATGAGAGTGTTGATACAGAATGCAGGCATCAAGACGGTTTAGTTACGCTATACGTGAAAATTATGATAATTTGAATTATAGTTCTCGTTGCTCTCTTATTACTTAAGCCTTTATCCACCGGCTGTTGAAGCCGCCAGTTCGAGTTAAGTGTGATTTCAATGCAATATTCGTACTACAGTAGATAACTCTGTAGAGTATAGGCCTCTTTAAGTTTGCTTGCGATACTCTGCGACGGCCTCGAACCTACGTGGAACCATATATCTCTCTATTCCTTGGGCGGAAGGAGAGGAAAGTCACAGACTTAGCTGGACAGAGAAAGGAAGCCACTGTGCACGCACGTTGTGTTTGTATATATTACATTTATGCAACTTTTTACTAGCTCCTACACTTCTATACCTGTTCAGCGCTATCTGCTGTGCGATGACTAAGAACACGACGAGGTGGTTTTACAATACTAAGCCCGGCGTGTAAACAAAAGCTAGATAGAAAGCCATATATGTACCCTAGGTAGTACAAATGTAGACCCCCGCTATCTATAGCATTGGATGGATTAACCTTGTTCCAATTAGCCCTACTTCGACTCAATAATGATTGAAGTGGTGAGAAACATACTGCCTGCACAAACCCTGGTAACAGCGGGATCCAGCCTACAAACCAAGCAACCACAGCTCTCCAGTTGGTGCCGAGGGTGTTAAAAGAATAGATTCCGTGCGGTTGGTATAACTCGTAGACGTCGTAGGTCTGTCGATGAACGATATAGTAATCTGCAAGTAGGACTCCGGTTATAGGGGCAAGCTAGACAGCAAACGAAAAGTAAGAAGTCGAGTTTCAGAGAGGGAGAGTGTAGGTAAATGAGTAGGGAGGGATGGTTAATACCCAGATGGTGTAGCCAGACATGAAGTTGACCAACGATTCCGCTGACGAGAGGATATTCCACGGCGTCAGGGCCCAGGCGCCAATAAACGCAATAATAAACGACCCACGACGGAGGTTGATATATGCTGGGAACATTGCATTAAGATCATTCGAAGCCGAGATGCAATTTGCGCTTAGATTCGTCCCCATCTGTGCGAACATGAATGCAAGGCCGCAGAATGCTGCACCAGCCCTCGATCTCCCCGTGCCGGTCCAGTGCGAGAGAATCGTCAGGGGGTCCCAGATCCGCTCTCCGTAGATCTCCTCTGCGCTTCCTGCGATGAGAATCCCTGCAAATGCCATCAAGAGGAATGAGGCCGGAATGATGAAGATTTGGACGTATGTTCTCCTGCTGTTTCTCGCGTACCGGGTAAAATCGTTGATGTTGACTGCGAGCGTCCCGTAGTTCCCGAGCATGGCGTTTAGTCCGTTCAGAAAGGCCCAGCTGTAGGCAGTTCCGGACACACTACTTCCCTCTCTGAATACGGGCGTATTAAGGCCGCCGCCCGTTGCGCTGCATGCCCAGATAATCATGCCGATAATTGCGGGCGGGCAAAGGAGGGCTTTTGCACTAAAGAACAATCGCAGTCGGCGTGGGTGAATCCAGTGGAACGGAAGGACGATGAGGAAGTACACGATATACGCGATCATCATCTGTGAGGTAATGTTGTCGCTAGCCGGTAGGCTGTTTGGATAGTCCTTGAAGGAGGGCCAGATTGCGACCAGGACAGCCACCACGCATTGAGAGCCGGTATAGGTGTTCATACCATACCAGAAGAAACCAACGATCATCCGGACAACAACGATCACGAAGGAGAAGTAGAAGCCAAATGACGCCCTGCATTGCACGGTGAAGGGGATGTGGTATTTGGAGCCGACTAATCCGTTCGCGGTGATAATGAAAGCGATAATCAAGTGGCCAAGGGCGATTATGCCGAGCGCCTCTCTCCAGGATAGACCGAGAGCGATAAGTGATGAACCAAGGCGTAGATTTCCAGGTGCGATGGCGTCGCATAGCCAGTACGTTACATCTGGGATGTCGATTGTCAGCCTTGTGTAAGTAGACTCCACTGTTTTCGCAAGACTTAAACTCACAGTTATACGCCTTCCAGGTCTGCTCCTCAGGGGGTGTCGGATCCAAATCTTTCACACATCAGAAAATCTGCTGTGTAGGGCAAGGGCCAATTACAATACCATGGTTGCTCCATCGGCCGGGTGCGAATCCACCATCAGAGGGCTCAAGCCGAATCCGAGATAAGATCCTTTCGAGACGCCCTTCTTTTTGTCCGGAAATGCTAGCAATGGTTCCACAGCCGATGTCCCTCGATTGCTCGGTGGTATCCGCTTTCTTCTCGCTAGCCATCGCGATGGTGTCATAGGGTTGTGCATCAAGATCCTTATAGTCATCCCGGCGTTTATGTTTTATAAGTACTTTTCACTAACCTATCCCGTTGCGATAGGTATCTTGATACGCGATATGCTACGAATGATGTAGATATGGCTATACTCCAATCTCGGCCGAGATAGGAATCCTTCGAGTAGGCACAGGCTGTGTTAGAGTATCATAGAGCCAATGAAAACTCAGGGGTTGACGCTTGTTTATCAAGTTCGCGATAAGCCCAGGGAGATACCATACATAGCTACGCATTGAATTCGCCATGCAGAGGAGAAACACATTCTATCTATACTTCGCCGACCGCCGATGTCGAATTCAACGAGAGTCTCGCAGAGAATACCACTATCATGCCAGAATTGCGCACAGCAGAAGATCCGTTGCGACAAGCGGCTGCCTTGTTCGCGGTGCCAAAAGAGGGGTCTAGCTTGTCATCGTCAGCGAGTTGTCCGCCGGGCTCGAGACCGAGAAGGTGTCGCGTCGGATGGTCTACCCAATTATGCTACTGTGCCTGTTTCCTACAGTGCCCGTAGGGCTCAAATCCCGGGCCCGGGTGCCATTGTACAGTATGAAGCCCCCTCAATTGCTGAGCCACGAGGATTTTCGGACGATCTCGCTACTTCCATCGAGGGACTGGCATGGGGTCGTCGTGTACACCAAAGCTTTCATCACAGATACAGAGAACAAAACGCTCGCACGGGTCACACTGTTCCCCTCACAGCATTACCTGAAAGTATCTCTAGAATGCTGCCATTAGCCACTCGAGGTAGGTTTCTAGTGCACTTCCATCTGCATCATTTGGGTTGGAATCACAACGTCATCCACGCCCCAACATTTCTGGGCCAATGCAACATGTTCTTTGAGACCGGCGGGGTTGAAGATATCCAGTGGCTTGCGCTATACCTCTCCATACTCAGCGTGAGCGAATGGACCCTAGAGAATGCCAGGCACCATCCGCACCAAGCCTCTGAAGGCGAGCCCGTCGGCAATCACTCCTCTAGCGACTACTTTGATGCTATGCTAGAAGTCCTACACTATACCAAATATATGGAGCAACCTAATGTCTGCGCCGTGCAAGCCATCATCATATCAGAGATGATTGCACACGTGATTGGGAAGAGTGTTCTGTTGCGGACTATGCTTCATTCATGTATCCGGATTGCTCAAGTTCTCGGTCTTCATCAGGAAGAAAATTCTGTCGTTGATAACCTAGATTCTAAGAGGATGGCAATCGAACGCGAAGTGGCGAGAAGAGTATGGTGGAAGCTCGTGCAGCTCGACTACTTTAGCATTCCTTATACAAACAGTTACAGTAAGCATGATTTCATAATACCAAGAATCAGTGCTAACGCCTGAGTAGGCATCAACATAAGACATTTCACAACAAGCATGCCGTCCAACAGCGAGGACCAATATCTCGACCTCGTTGATCCCACGAAAGTCACCAAGACCACGTTTACCATCGTCATGTCAAAGATAGCTCTGCTACTACCTGACCTCCTCGATGGTCTGTGCTCCTCAAAATCCATCGGAGAAAAATACGAGCTCCTCATGGACGTCGATAGGCGCATGCGGTCCGTCGTCCAATCAATTCCACCCGGTCTCTTACGCAGCCAGAGTCCGAGCCCGAGCTACGCGGAATTCGAAGAGACGTCATGGCTCCAGCTAGCGAGGAGGACTCTCGCCATAACAGCCGCCGACAAGATTCTCATGATTCACCGTCCGTTCCTTTTGCTGAGCTTCCGCTCCTCGGCGTACAGGTTCACAAAGCACACGTGTATTGCAGCGGCGACGACGATCCTACGCGAACATCAAAATATTGTGGAAGCTCGGGGTTCGACTGGCCTCTATCCGATATGGGCTCACTCTGCCTTCTGCAATGCCGCCGTTATTGTTCTGGGGCTCCATATAATGTATGGAAATCCGTCTCAAAGTACACGCGAGCAGCACATTGGGCTTATTCTTGCTGCGCGGGAAAGACTATTAACGCAGAGGCCTGACACCATGGCAAAGAAGGGAGTGTATCTCATCGACGCGATGCTCGATCAGCGAGAAGGGCATGCTGCTCCAGAGCAAATATTCGAGCGATTCTGGACGCTGGAGAGCCTCGCAGAAGGTGACTATAGGTGTGTGGAGACTGGTGAGGGTGTCGACTCGCCTACAGGCAATTTAATTATACCTCCAAACTTTACGGTCTGGTTCAATAATGTCTTTGGATATGACGAACCAACACTCTGATTGTCCTCGTAAAAGGAGTGGCATGCAGCTACGTACATTAGCCAGCTAGCTAGCTACCGGGGCCTTCACACGATCTCGAACAGTTGTAAACCTCTCCATCATATGTTCTTCAACGGTCATCGCTCTTGAATCTGGGCGTGGGCCATCCACAATTGATTGCACCACGGCGTCCAAGTTTCCGTCCAGGAAACACGGGACACTGAACCGATGCAGAGGGGTTCGATTGATGACTCGATGCAGTGAGGATTTGTATACTCCGGCGGTCAACTTAGTGAACAAGTCGCCGAGGTTCACAATCTGTATTCCGTTCAATGTTGCGTTAGCTGGATGTCGCTGTGTTTCAGAGGTCCTGTATGTATTGGGTAAAGTCTCAATGACACTTACGAATGCACCTGGCACTGGCTCTACCTCTTTCCAAACCCCGTTATCCAAAACCTGTAGTCCGGAATTCTGATCCGTCAAAAGACAGGTGACAAGCCCGAAGTCCGTATGAGCGCCAGTCCCGAGCTGATCCGCGCTTGCGTCCGGAGATTGCGGTGGATAGTGCAACAGCCGCATTCCTTCTAGGCTGTCTTGCACAATAGGCGCAAAATATTGTTCATAGTCGATGTTTAGCGTGATGGCGAGTAATTGGAAAATACTCTTAGTGACCTTGCGAACCGCGGTAAAGTACTCAAGCATGCAGCTGCTGAAATCAGGCTCCAGCGATGCGGGCCATACATTCGGGCCGGTGAGCATACGCTGTCGTACACAGTCTGGATGTGAGAGATCTTTATGGATTCCAATTTGAAAGCCCTTACCACAATACGAGTAAGTATAAGACATAGATCAGATAGTAGACAGGAACACACTTCTTTTAAATCCGGCAGCTTGAGGTGCTCGTATGCCTCGCCTCCGATCTGCTGGTAGCCGCGATGGCTTCTCCCAAAGGACTTACTTTCAGACAGCTCTAGTTTCACTTGTAGAGGCAACGCGAAAAACTTTCTGGAAAAGCTTAATGCGGCCTCCTGTAGTTCAGAAGGTACACCATGTCCGGTGACTAGGAAAAAGCCCTTGTCGAGACAGGCCGATCGGATGCTGTCGAGGACAATCGCGCGTTGTTTAAGGTTTTCATCGCCGGGGCCGGAAATAAGGAATGGACTGATGTTTATGATGGGAAATTCTGTAGTAGATGCGTATGGGGCTGTAGAGACCGTCATTGTACTCATCATTCAAGTGTGGGGAGGCAGGTTGATTTCTGGATCTAGCTTGATTTCCTGTACTTATAGATTATATCCATCTAGTTATATCGAGTTACTCGTATCTCGGCCGATTTGGATATCAGATAAACGGTTTGCCGTCCCCGATGATCTCGGCCGACCTAATCAACAGTTCCCGACGGGGTGGTTAGCACAGCTCATTACTGTGATAGCTTTAGAAATGATCGTACTAAGTATATATAACTCAACCCCTTAGAAAATGATAATTCTAAGTTACCGCAGTTCCAGCCAAGATGTCTCAAATCAAAGTAAAACCTCTTGACAGCTCACTCCGTAAAGACTCGGCAATAGGTGCTGAGGTCAGATTACCTCCATCCATGCCCCTCCTTGACCCCAACGCCTTCAGCGAGGACGACAAAGCCACTATCCGCACCGCACTGTACGAACACAATGTCCTAGTAATCCGAAACCAGCAAGGCATAGAACCAAGTGTCCTCCCCCAGCTCGGGAAACTCTTCGACGAAACAGCCTGGGACGTCCACTCCGGCGGGCGAGAAGCCGTCCGCGACCCCAAGAACATCCTTGCTGGAAACAGATCCGCGCGTATCCCAGACGCCCCGCAGGTCAGCGTCATCGGGCAGGGCGAGTTAAAAAATTACCGGGGGATTGACGAGCTGGCGCTTAGGCATCTGGTTCTTCTGCTCCATTCTGATTCTCATGCGTCGAATGTTTGCACTAACGGTGTTTAGAACCATACTGAGTTCCACGTTAATCCACTCTCCGAAGAGGATCTCGCGGCTGGCTACACGCGTCCCTATCGCTGGCACATGGACGCGCCTCTCTACGAGGTCCTACCAGGTCGAGTTACGACGCTGCACTGTATCGAGACTCCTAGCGTAGAAGACCAGCGAATCAGATTCACGAATGGTGAAGAGCTCACCATTGCAGCTGGTGCGACAGCTTGTATGTTTACTAATCCTCAAACTTGAGATTCCGCGGAATCGATCAATAAGGCTGACAAGTATCCGTTTGTTGGGTCGCTTTTTAGTCTTTTCGGGTGCGCGTAGTTTCCAGTTGTTAGACTCAGACGAGCAGGAGTTTGCCCTGCACACAACGGTGCAATATGCGCCGCGAGCATATGAATGGATCCGTGACTGCAAAGCCTCGGACGACGGCTTGACGATTGCCAGTGTAGGGCAGGAAAAGGACGAGCAGGAGCTGCCTAACTGGGCGTGGGATAAGGTGCATTCTTTTCCTGTAGGTTATCCCCCTTCTCTCTATATACCGCTGCAAATCACTTTGTGTGTTTTGCCCTCTATGATGGTTGGTCGGTCTAACTTCAGTTCCAGATGGTTTGGAAGAACCACGGCAATAGACAACCACATCTCCAGATCCTGGGCTGTTGCGTGTACTCGCTTACGACGACCGATAAGAAAACGGGGGAGACAAGGACAATCGATGACCTGGCTAAAGCGAGGGAGATTTGCCATCGGCTGCAACAGAAAGTGTATCGTCCGGAAAATATATACGCGCACCGCTGGCGGAAGGGGGATCTGGTGGTGTTCTACAACCAGGGTGTCCTGCATAGTATTACTGGGCAGCTGGATAATAGTGAGAAGAATAGGCGGTTGTTTTGGCAGTGTAGTATGGCCAGTGGTTCGCGGCCTGCGAGTTACACGGAAGCCGCCTAGCCGATGTGCCCTTTGAGAGCATGGGTTTTCGTGTGGAATGAATTAGAAATGTTGTTTAACGATTTCGATATACCAATTACTTACAAAGACGCAGGTTCAACCAGCTAAACTGCGTGAGAATCCTCAATCGATTCCCAAGAATTTGGTTGGCTACTGTTCCTTTCCTTTGCCCCAAGCGGGCACGCCCCGTATCTGGACTGAGACTAGGCCTACCCAATCCTTCGTATTACGAGATCCGTAAGCCGCAAGAGTCGGACCTTATTGATATGTGGCCAACTGAAGCACCCAGACTGTCATCCAAGTGCGAGCACGTAGCAACAGTCACCAAGCGCCCCAAAACAGCAAGCTCGATCTTCAATTTCAACGCGTAGACGAGTCCCTTGAGGGGGATCTGCACGTCCCGATTACCTGAGAACTGCACCCCGAGAAGAATTGCATCCATCGCTATAATAATTGCGTTGATCGCTAGTAGCTGGTAAATGACCTTGCGCTTAGCACCGTTTGTGAAGATAGGTAGCAGGCGGAACACCTGCACCATATAAATGGCCGAGATGACCATCTCCTGCGCTGAGAATATGGCTAGTTGGATGTCCTCCCATATGCGATAGGCTTCGGTGGCGATAGACTGCGAACCGGGTTTGTTGCCTAAAACAGCCAGGACGATGGTTGGTGGACTCAGCGTGATCGCGTTGAAGATGATCATGACCAGAACGGCAAGCAGCGCACGCCGGCTTTGAACGAGGATATGCAGTCTTGACCACAGGACGACTGCCTGGCCGTTGATGAAGCAACACCAGCCCAGCACGGCCAAGGATACTGAGGCGATTTGGCCGGGGGTGTCCTTGTAGAAGTAAATCACATTGCCAATGGTGGAGATAATCAAACCACAGGCAGTGACGAAAAAGGACCAGAAATAGCAGCCCGAGTAGCGCTTGAATGTGACGAAGAGGAGGATAACAACCTCGGTAGCGTTATAAAACGTCAGTGTGTAAAACGCTGCGAAGAGGTATTGAATCGTGGGCGAGGTGCTGCTCACGTGGCTGGTAAACATTGCGGCGACAGTCACATGGTGGAAACGGTCAATGGGGGTCAGATCGGGGATGGAGAATACCCCTCACTCCAGATGGCGATAGGTTGATATTTAACGGTACATGTTTCCACCTCCAGGCTGTTTCCCCACCTTTCCTTAGAGTCCATGTCTTTAGCCGGTTCAAGAGTAAGGTTCTGGAATATCAGCCGGTGCAAGGTTCTCTTGCTATTGTGCCCTGTCTAGCTGGGGGGTGGGTTTGCCACTAGATTAGGGCTCTCTCAATTCACCAAGCGGCCCCAATAATTGAGGGCACCGACAGAAGAGGCCAATCTGGGTGTAGACGAACCAGAACCGCCAATTGCTTGCATCGTTCTGACAGGCTCCCCAAGAAACCCCTTGAGTCCTAGGAAAGGGCAAAAGCAGTGTGGAGAAGAAGGTTCGTCCTCGTAACCTCGCCCCCTCATCGGGGCTGCTGTCCCCGCCGTGGGGGCCGTGACGGATTCAGGAAAACTAACCTTATTGTTGCAGCCCACTCTGGGGGAGCTAAACAATGTTGAGAAAAAGAAAAGACAGAAAAGAAGACACAAGCCAAACTCTCTTAGGTGCCAGACTGATCTACAGTTGAAAGTTCTCCTGGTCGAGCTTTGCCAAGTGAACAGACAGCCTGCATTTGCGCTCGTGGCTAGGGCAGGTGAAAAGAAAATAAAGTTGGTCAAAAAAGTGGAATTTTACAAAATTCAATCGTTTTTGCTTTGAATTGTGATGAGAGAACATAAGTCAAAAACTTCTATAAGCACCCATAGGAGTTATATTTACCAAAGAATCGTAGCCTACATGGGGAAAACCATGTGATTAAAGCCAGTCTTGAAACGAGAATATTGAGATTTCATGGCTAAGCCCAATGTTTTTGTTTTCATGAATTTTGAAAAGCAAATAGCAAATTAGTTTTGTGAGCTAACGCCCACTAAACAAATGTACTGCTCTCCACAAGGGAAAAATTACATTTATCAGGAAAAAAAAAATTTTAAAATAAAAATAAACAAATAAGGAATTTCGCCTCTAAACCCAAAAGTACAAACCCAAACCCAGCTTTGAACATAACACATCCGCGACTACATTGACTCGCCTGCCATTCCATTGGATGCAGGAGTCCAGCGATAAGCCGACAGCATCTCCCTCCAACGCGCCCTGTGCTCTCCGTGGGAAAATGTATCTTCCTCCGGGTGCCGACGCCGATGTAGCATAGAGCGGAGAGCCTTGCGAACGCTTTTCTACGCCCTGCGTTAGAAAGATATACTCACAGAAAAAAAAAAAAAAAGAAGGAACTGTGTCAGCGCGTTGGATATAACCCACGAGGTACGTACCTGTATACTACAGTCGAGCGTCATGATGCTGACCTCATGTGCGCGAATAAGAACTTCACAGCTCTCTTCGACCGCCAGCCCAGATCCCGTTTCCAACATGCAGCTCATCAGTCCGAGGATCATGAAACTGGTGTGCACGAGGTAAATGCTGAAGATGTACGGCATGTATGTGAGTTCCGGGTCGAGGCCCAAGATCCGACGTATGCAGGCTGCAGTGGAGATGGCGTGGGAGACACAGGTTTGCAATGAGCTTCCGGGCGCAGCCGCGGCCCACCCGTCTTTGTCGTCGTCCATCATGGGTAAGAGGTCCCATTTTCCGTAGAGGAGGAGGTAGAGCACCTCGAGCAGGCAGGAGGTATACGCGAGGGCGATCTTGGCTTGCTCGGGCGCATCCTTGGTTGTTGCTCGAGGCCAGATTGCTGCCAGCGGGTCCTGTGCAGTCGCGTCCAGGGCTTGTTGTAGGGCGGCTACTTCCTGCTGCCGCTGCAATAGGAGGGCCTCTATCTTGCCAAAGGCACTTGAGGCGAGACATTGACCTAGTAGCGGGTTAATACGGAAACGGTGGAGCTCGATGATGTTGCCCAGGAGACTGGCCAGCGGGAGGAAACATTCAAAAACCCCGAACCCAGTAATGCTTCGTGGAGGCCCTAGACAGGGCGCTGGAAACGAGACAGTGCTCAGATCAACGTGCTCGAGGGTCTGCCAGAGCGCCTCTGGGAGTGGTACCGCAACATGGAACGTTCCACCGGGGAAATGCAGGCTGGAATTGAAGGAGAGGGCAAGATGGCGATCCAGGTAGTAGACAAGCCAGAACAGCCTCCGACGCTCTTCCTTTGCTACAATCCGGGCGCGGCTAATCATATCACCATGGCCAAGTGATGGCGATGATGGTGGCGAATCCACAACCAAATGTTTGTCCTCCATGTTTAGCCCACTGGATCGGATGAGGCGAGTCGCTTTGGCCCACCACTGCATGCCATCTGGCTTGAAATGTCCTCTAGAGACAACGAGGGTCATGATAACAAGCGCTAGGATGAGATCAGTCGATTCAAGGCCTTCCTGAGCAAGGCCATGAGACGCTAGACACAAAATCGATTAACGTCACGTTTACCAAACAATGAGCCCGGCAGAGCGAAGGAAAGGCCTACCGGTACTTCCCAGGTAATTGTCCAGATTCATAGATTCCATCAAATCCAACACAAGGTAGTAGAGGTCAAGTGTGATTCGCTGCCTGGCGCCAGGTGGGTCAAATACTCTCAGATCAGCCGTCTGCGACACGCTCAGTAGTATCACGAGAAGGAGGATAAGTGAGGTAGGTCGTGGATATATGGGATGAAGAACTGCCCCGGAATGAAGGACGTGAGCGGGCGCATAAGCGGATGGTGCGGTGGAGGATTTCCAGACACTAAAGTATATTTCAAGCATCCTGGCAGCGTCCCTGCCAGTGATTATGCCTTTTAGATGGGGTAGTAGCGGCTCCAGGCATGGATATGGGTTCCTCTCTTCCCCAGGGTGTGAGGTCGGAGGAGCTGAGGGTGGAAGTGGTGTGGAGAACACCGTGGAGGAATTCGAGGGGGAAGGGCGATGAGAGAGGTTGGATGGTATGTGACCAAGCCAGGCGGGAACGCTGAGGGAGGAATCAGGCGATGGAAGGAAGTTCTGAGGCGATCGTGGGAAAACAGGGTTTCTATCATCGCGCTGAACCCAGACACTTGCCTTGTCGGCTGTAATATCTTTTGCTGCACCGTCGGGGTATGCCTTATCATCGAGTAAGGTCGTATATAGGCTCTCTGGCACTGTGCTTTTGTAGTGCGAGATCGCACCAGTCATGTCCGGGCCCTGCTGACAGGGGTCTTCAATACACGGCAGAATAGGCGTGACAGGTTTTGGACTGAGATAGGGTGGCAGTCGAGAGATTCGCCGACCGCGTCGTCGCTGAGCCTTCTTGTACTGACATGATAGCTCCCGCTCTAGAATATATAGTGTTAGTCAACAGATCAGCAGGATCCTTCTCGCGGTGCGGTTGATCGGGAGAATCTTCAAGCTGTTTACATACCGGCGCATCGCTGGCTTTGGATGGGTTAGTGACAGGTCTTTACTCGTATGTCAAGGCAGGGCTCAAGACTGTGAAAGATGGAAAAACGACATAGGATATGGAATGCATGCATACCATGGGTGTAGCCCATCGCAGCGTTGTTTGTGAATAGCGCATCTGTCACATGCCCGCAGCACTCGGATGCGCTTGTTTTGTGTGGAGTCACTATGCAGCATAATATTTGTACAAGGGTCGGCTTCGAATGATTCTAGAATCCTCACGGTGGCTGACTGCTCCTTTGTATTGTCGGGATAGGTCTACCCAGTGCGGAGTGGCCAGCGCATGGAACATTCGATTTGGAAGGACTATTGAGAGCCCCCACGCCCAAGACCAGCAGGACAGGGGAGAGACGACCCAGTGGCCCTGTCATGACTGCTAGCCACTGAGGCTCACCACTGGTGTGGCCCATGCCATTGCCCAAAACCTTCCATGGGAAGAAACCCCATTCGAGTTGTGCTTACGGCCTGGAACATTTAGCCTAATAAAGGCGACATGGAAACGTCTTGCTTCCGACCCGGTCCAAGGGCAGTAGATAGCGTGCCACCAGTTGCGCCAGATCGGCACCGTAGTGACTCTCAGTTCGGTCTTTCGAAGCGAGCTCCTTGCTGCGCCCGATTTCCTGGAGGATCCCGAAAAAGGCAGCCGATTGGTGCTTGTCACGACAACCAAGACATCATCGATCATTGGTGCCATCAACAGCACTTCCTCTGGCGGAACTATGATATTAGCATCATGCATCTCCCCCTCTTACCCCCTTCGACCCGTTAGTCGAAACAACTAACGGGTCCCTCGTCTTAGCTGGCATCGGTGCCCTGACTGCTGGTCTGACGATTGACCGGCTTGGTCGCCATTTCACCATCCAGCGAGGAGCATTCATTGCAACTATTGGTGCTATGCTGCAATGCGCAGCGCAAGAATGTCATCAACTACTACCAGAACATCATGTACGTTGCCAAGGAACCAAAAAGCGTCGCTCATTCAAGTGTTAATCTGTCCTTATCTAGGCACGAGTCCCTCGGTATAACGAGCCCCCGCGCCACCCTGGTCTCTGGAATATACAACGTCGTCGGTCCAATCGCGAATCTCATCTTCATCACCTTCATCCTTGACCGCGTGGGCAGACGACGCCCACTTATGTTCGGTGCTGGAGCAATCGCCATCGCGCTGGTCTGCGAAGCCGCGCTAAACTCGCAAAGCGAAGCGGGGACACATGACATTCCAACGATCTATTTCTTTTTCAAGGAGAGTAAACAGAAGTCGCTCGAGGATATTGACCAGCTCTTTGGCGGGAGGGCTCTGGGGACTCTTGGACACGATCTTAGCACCGAGAACGTAGCCAAAAGGAACTCGTGCGAAGGCGCGAGGAAGGTCGAGGAGGTCGCAAAGACCGCACAAGCGTAGACCAGCCAGGGAAGCGACCCGTGACGCGCCCTGGGTGTATTCTTAGCGGGCTGAGTTCGTACTGGACGGGGCTGTGCTGTGAACCCATCAGAAAGCCTGGATCGTGTCTTAAGTTTGGGTGGTGGGGGCGGCCTATCAAGACTAGGACGAGGGGGGTGAGAGCCGTTGAAATTATTGGAGTAAACCTCAAGAAAATCCGGCAGAGACCATGAATATGGGCTTGGCAGACCTGTTTCTCTAGAGGAAATCAATTTATTACAGACTTTTGCATCACCATCTACCCTCGTCTTCCACTTGATGGGCCGAGTATGTATCAGGGGCTCGAATGAGAAAGCCGGAGTTTACAACACGCACCATTCGGCAGATCACGTCATAGCCACGCTTGTCAGACTCCCATGAGAGTACCCACGAAACCGTGTCCGGAGAAAATCCACATGCAGTCCAGTGCCCGTGTGCGGAGTAGTAATTGCTCCTCGGCATCGGCCAAGATACCAGATAGACCATAAAGGCCGATGTCATTAGAAGCCGAGGTCAAACCTGTCCAATAATTGGCTCAGCGGGACTCGGATATCTGTGGGGAGCCCAGAGTCCCCGCATTATTTAACTTCCGTGACCAACGTCGATCGCTTTGCTGTTTTCGTCACGGAATCGGCACTTTATTATTTAAGCCCGGTGGCCCCATGGACCCGAAATCGACGAACGGGGCGGGGAACCCACTATGCGATTGCGATGGACTCGAGCCGCCGTCGTCGGTTCGTCGCCTCAGTTGCAGCTTGACAGGCACGGTAGAATGGGGTGATTGTTCGCTGATCAGACCAGATTTTGTTCAGCCGACGCGCAAGACAACCTAACCCGATTCGCCCTCGCCGCAGTTCAAGCAGGGGTTCATATCCTACGTACTCCTTGGAGGCCATTATGCGCGCTGATCATTGCTATGATATTTCCCAGTGAGCGAGTCCCCTGCCGGGCGAAGGTGCTCAACGCCCCTTGCTTTTTATCCGGAGAAATTGCAGTCGGTTTCATCTGCGTGAAGATCATCTATACTGGCTTCACAGGATGGTATCCCTCCGAGCTGGTCGCGGTGACAATGGTGTTTCTTCAAGGGAACGGAAGGCAAGCTAATAGGTGCTTCTAAGATTGAGATGCGCATAGTTCTCAATGTAGATTCCCGAGTGCATATATAAATATGAGGTTCAATCCAGCAGATGAACAAGAGTCCAATTCGCATACGATATCAACTCCAAACCGTATTCTACACTATCAGCGCCTCTTCGAGTCCGTTCAAAATGAAGCTTTCTCATGCCATTTTCGCCACCTCAATTGGGGTTACCGCTGCTCGCAGTGAAGTCTGGCATTTCAAGCGTGCAGATACCTGTGGACAGTGGGACATCGTCCCCGCTGGTCAGTTCAACGTCTACAACAATCTCTGGGGCCAGGGGAATGGCGACGGCGAGGGTTGCGTCGGGGTAGACTCTGCCTCAAGTCCTATTGCGTGGCACTCGACCTGGACCTGGGCGGGCGGCGAAGGCACGGTCAAGAGTTATCAGAATGCGTTGCCGAGCAACTTCACTCCAATGCAAGTCTCGAGTCTCTCGTCTATCATGACGAGTTGGGATTGGAAGTAAGGCACCCCGTCGCACTGCCACCACCTTTTACACACCGGAGTTACGCAGGAACTAACCCAACTCAACTCTGCCTCTAGTTACGAAGGGACCGACCTAGTCGCAAACGTTGCCTACGACCTCTTCACGGCCTCCTCCGCCGACGGCGCTGCCGAGTTCGAAATCATGATTTGGCTCGCTGCCCTCGGCGGTGCAGGCCCCATCTCCACATCCGGCTCCCCCATCGCAGAGCCGGCGATCGGCGGCAGCTCCTGGAGCCTGTACACGGGGACCAACGCGGCAACTACCGTGTACAGCTTTGTTGCATCCTCTCCCATTGAGGCTTACTCTGGGGATCTCATCGAGTTCCTTAACTACCTTGTTTCAGACCAGGGGCTTTCTGCGCAGCAGTATGTGCAGAGTATCGGGGCAGGCACGGAGCCGTTCACGGGGTCTGATGCTGTTTTCACTACCTCTGGCTATACGCTTAGCTTTTAGGCTTGGGGCTCTCCATCTACGAGGCCCTAGAGAGCACTTCGGACACCAGATCGAGGGTTACCTTGTTAGCTAGGTGTTTTCGCGTCTTACCCTTTCCGTCATGCCCTTTCTCATAGCTGGAATTTCGCTCCTTTGTTGTATCTTGATCCTCCAGTGAGAAAATTGAATTTGTGTACATATGCACGCTATTTTACAAGTAAAGCGCTTCAACGTAAGATACTCATCTTACCTCTAGACCATCCAACCTCTCTACTTCAAACATAAGCCACCAAATTTCTGCCTGCTGTTGCGCGGCCTTGTCAGTAACAAGGATAGCGGATGCCATGCCATCCGTTGATTTGCTAAAGCCGAAAGCAATTTAACAATTCCATGGCCTCTGATATTGATAGAATCGCATGGCACACAGGGCTTTGATGACGAACCACTGAACAGACAGCACGCGACCGTCGCCTTCACCAGTCCCTCTTCCGGCCCGACTCGGAAACTTATAGGGTAAATCGGCCCATTATAGTCGAGAGGCGGAATGAATTCAGGCTGTGCGGCTAAATCCCTCAAGAGAAGAATTGGGAAGCAAAAGGAAAAAAGAGCCAATTGAAACCCGACAATTGGAGTGGAGCAAAGCATTTGAAAGCCGCTGCATACCCTCAACTACTCTCCGCGTGCGGCTTATTCGGCTAATCCTCTCTGATTCGACCAGGTGTCCATTGTGGGACACAATGGGGCACCGGCTGAGAGTGGATAACTGACATAATTCCCCTTCATCCTGCAGGTTGGGGCTGTGGGGAGAGGTAGCCCTGGCGCAATTTGTTGCTATCCACACCACAAGGGCAACAGTGAGTCTTGGCGTGCGAAACCGAGAAACCTACTGCCCCTAAATATTAGGTTTAGCGGGTATTAAGGTCGGATCTAATCTGGGAAGATGTCGCTTCAATGACCGGCTCAAGGTATATAAGAGGGTGGGATTTTGTACTCCTAGGCTGTCATTGCCGACCTGCGTTATCCATGACCACTTTCCAAGAACATATCTTGTCTAATTTGTATCAATTGGAGTTGTGATGGTAAAAGTTTCTCTCGTTGTGGCTGCACTCGCGGCGGCCTCGCCTGTGGTGGTGCAGGGCCACCGGGGGCCAGCGTACAAGAATCCATCTCTTCCAATAGAAAAAAGAGTCAAAGATCTCCTATCACGAATGACTGTCGAGGAGAAAACTGCGCAGTTAATTCAGGGTTTGCTATTTCCACCTCGACCTAGCTCCGAGTTAACCATGTTATAGGAGATGTGACAAACTGGATGGACCCGGACACTGGGGCGTTTAATGAGACGGGTCTGATTTACAACATGAATCTTCGAGCAGGGGCCTTCTATGGTGAGTAGCTAAGAATAGCTTCTCGAATCCTCGCGACGACAAAGTTCATGCTAACCTATATCCTCCTCCTAGTGGGGTACCCATCTTCAGCGTCGTGGATCGCCGAAAACATCAAGATCGGACAGGACTACCTCATCAACAATACGAGGCTTGGAATTCCCGCCATTGTTCAGTCGGAAGGTAGAGCCATGATATCTGCCTCTGGAGAATGGAATTTGGCTTAACATGGACACCAGGAATTCACGGCTTCTTGTTGGTTAACGCGACCATCTTCAATTCGCCAATCGGCTACGCATGCGCGTGGGACCCCGATGTACTGTTGTTCCTCTCCCACCTTCACTGCTGAAACCTCGCTGATGAGCTATAAACAGCTGGTCCAAGACATGGCCAAAGTCGTGGCCGAGGAAGCAGCCGCCATCGGTGTCAACCAGGTCTTTGCGCCAGTGTCAGATCTCGCCCGGGAACTACGCTATGGCAGAGTCTGCTTTCCCTCCCCGCATTGACGTGCATTTGTTTGGCTTTTTTTTTTTTTGGCTCAATTACTTACTTACATTGTTGCCAGGTCGAGGAAGGGTTCTCCGAGGATCCTTATCTATCCGGCGAGCTGTCATACGCCGTGGTCACTGGAATGCAGAGTGTCAATGTGGCAGCTATGGTAAAGCATTTCCTGGGATATTCGGTGCCAGAGCAGGGGCTGAATACGGGACCTGTCCATGCGGGGGAGAGAGAGCTTCGGACAACGTTAGTCAACTCCGGATGAACACTCTATTACTTTGTCCCCGATGTTTAACAACCCCGGCAGGTGGATGCCGGCGTTCAAGAGAGCGATCGTTGATGCGGGCGCCTGGGGCGTAATGGGCGCATATCATTCGTAAGTCGCCGCTATGCAATCCCGCAGTCCTGTTTGCACAGGAAGGAAAGTTGACAAGTCTCCAAATAGTTATGATGGGATTCCCGCTGTAGCGGACAAGAAAATGCTCACGGATATTCTGCGCGGAGAATGGAATTACCCTTACTTCTTGGTCAGCGACGCCGGCGCAACGGACAGGCTGTGCACTGCATTTAGGGTCTGCCAGGCAAACCCTATCGACTCTGACGCGATCACCCTCGCTGCCTTGCCTGCCGGCACTGATATGGAGATGGGTGGCGGCTCGTTGTATGGGTTTCCCAGACTTAGATGTCAAGATGGTGCTTTACTCTAACATTTCGGCAGTAACTACAACCAGATTCCCAGGCTGGTCAAGGACGGGCGATTGCACATGAAAACAGTCGACAAGACCGTGTCACGCGTACTTAGGACCAAGTTCCGAATGGGCCTGTTCGAGAACCCCTACAGTCCGTCGATCGCCAATAATGAGTGGTCACCCCTTATTCACACCCCTGAAGCTGTACAACTAGCACGGAGACTCGATAGGGAATCGATTGTTCTCTTGGAGAACCATGATAGTACCCTTCCGCTGAAGAAGAGCGGCAACATCGCAGTTATTGGACCGATGGCTCACGGATTTATGAATGTAAGATATCCAAAGCTACCACTAGCACGCGCACTAACGGTATACTGTGGTATATAGTACGGTGACTATGTTGTCAAAGGCAGCCAGTATCGCGGCGTCACCCCGCTAGATGGAATCAAGGCAGCAGTGGGTGACTCTGCAAGCATCCACTATGCCAAGGGCTGTGAACGCTGGAGCAACGACCAGTCGGGCTTCCCAGAAGCCATTGAGGCGGCGCAAAAGTCAGACGTAGCAATTGTGGTTGTCGGAACTTGGTCTAGGGATCAACATGAACTCTGGCGTGGGTATAATGCTACGTGCGTGTCTCCCAGTTTGTCTTAATGTCTAGATACGAGGCGGAGCTGATTATATTTGCGAATCCAGTACCGGAGAGACCGTCGACGTTAATAGCCTCATGCTCGTTGGGGCTCAGTCCGAGCTTGTCCGCGCAGTCGCAAACACCGGCGTCCCAACCGTGGTCGTCTTCTCTTCCGGCAAGCCAGTCACAGAAACCTGGATGGCAAACAGTACCGCCGCGTTGGTCCAGCAGTTCTATCCTTCCGAGCAGGGCGGCCATGCACTCGCAGATGTCCTGTTTGGTGATTATAACCCCTCTGGCCGGCTGTCCGTTAGTTTCCCACGCGACGTTGGCTCGCTGCCTGTGTATTACGACCACCTGAATTCGGCCCGCTCTGTCTGGGACTCGGGACACGTTACTCCAAATGGTACTATTGTCTTCGGGCACCAGTATGCAATCGGCAGCCCCCAGCCGTGGTACCCCTTTGGGTATGGAAAGTCATACACGACGTTTGAGTATTCCGCTGTATCGCTGGATAAGACCAATGCTACGGTTGCGGATACCGTCACGGCCGAAATCAGGATTACCAATACCGGCAGTGTGGATGGCACAGAGGTAGTCCAGCTCTATGTGGTCGATACCCTTGCGAGTGTTGATGTTCCCAATCGGAAACTCAAGGGATTTAAAAAAGTGCCGATCAGAGCAGGACAAACCGAGACGGTCCAGATCAACGTTGCAGTTCAGGAGCTAGGCCTCTGGAATCAGGAGATGAAGTATACCGTGGAGCCGGGTGAGTTCACTTTTCTGATTGGAAGGAGCTCTGCGGATATTGTTGGGAATGCAACACTGTATGTCTCCTAGTTACGTTGTCTGTCGTCGGGCATAAAGCGGTGGCCGTGTGCCAAACCTTTGCACGTGGAGGCGCATTATTCTGTGGGTGTAATCCTGCTGCCCTCCTTTGTTACCCCCGTCAAGCGGGTCACCACGTCCCCATCAGAATAATGCTCGATAATATTACCGGAACAATTGAACCTGCACCAATACGACTAGATAAGAGGTGACGTGCGTTGTGGTATATTGGGGTAACAGGGCTTGGTTGTATCCGAGAAGGGAAATCATTATAGAGAAGAGGTGCGTTTATAGCCCTTATGTGGCACGCAGAATTCATTCTCTTCATGTAGACAAAGAAAAAAGAAGTATTCGTCGAAAATATGATCTTCGCTCGATTCTTGCGCTTTGTTGATGATGGTATTACGCGATACGGAAATCTCGAGCGCGCGGCAGAAACCAAAAGGCCAGCAAGTTCAGGTGCTTGATGGTTATCCTCTCACAGGACTTACCAAGACAGAAATTGAGCGAACAGTGAAAAGAGTGAGTGCAAGTAAGCAGTGTGTCGAGTCATCATTCTCTAGTGTTGTTGGCACAATCAGTTACTCTGTCCACTGGAGTCGGTGCCAATCTTCCAATGCGTGGGCGTAAATTACCACAAACATGCAAGAGAAGCAAATGCAAGCATACCAGGTTCTTGCCTACGTTGTCACTGCTGACAAAACTGCTCCTCTAGTTCCAAGTTCCCAGCCAACCTATCATCTTCAATAAACCTGCCGACGCCATTGCAGGTCCTCCGGATGAAGTTTCTGTACACCCCGAAGCGAGAGGTGACCTTGACTACGAAGGAGAGCTATGATTTGTCGTCAGCAAGGACTTCATGGATGTGCCTAGGTCTGAAGCCGTGCAATATGTGCTAGGCTACATGAACGGCAAAGATATTTCCGCCAGGAATTATATCTCCCAGGAGGTCTCGGGATTTTAGATGGGCTATGCCAAGTCCTTTGATAGATTTGCCCCATTCAGGCCATATATTACACCCCCTCGGCTTGTTCAGGACCCTTATAATCTGCGGCTAGTGGCTAAAGTCAATGGAAAGGTCAGCCAGCATGCAAACACTGGTGATATGATTTGAAAGACTGGTCAAATTGCTGCACACCTTACTAAGCGCAGAACACTCAGAGCGGCGACTGTTGTCATGATAGGAACTCCGTCCGGAATAGGCTGGCTTAGGTATGGAACCGCCGGGGTATATTAAGTCGGGCGACAATGTAAAGATTAGTATCGAGGGGCCTTGGTACAATTCGGAATCGAGTCACATTCTAGCTCTTGGTGTATGGTCAATAAAATTATGTACATGGTCTTTAGCTTATTATTAACAGTATACACTTGTTCGAAGTCCATCTTCCCGCACTTCTAATACTGCCAACACATAGACATCAAGACATTGTCCTGTATGGTACATACGAGCAGAGAAAGAATGCTATGCTCTCCAGAAACCTATCTAAATTATCCTCTCGAGTATTATATCCAGATATCTAAGCTGCATACAAAAACATACTAATATGACTGTATCACTACACTATGGCTCTTAGGTAGTCCAAATGGCGATTAAGTTCATTATCCTTGCCAGAGAACAACCTCCCCATCTCCTTTAGAAGATAGACGTTTAAGCATTAAATCGATGTCGGCAAACGTTTACAGTACAACTGCAAGTTATAATGTCAGCCCATTCTCGAGACAACGCCGGTGCCAGCACAACACAGTGCTTTCTAAGCCCATAAAAGTCATCTTGATCTTCTATACCCCATAATATGAGCAAAAAATTCTGTACTATAGCGATGGTGTGGCCTTTACATTACTCCTTCACAGGCCACCCCTTAGCCGCGTACCCAGCCCTAGCAAGCTCTCTGCTCGTCCACTCCCACAACTCGTCAACAAGCCCGTCATCCGCCGCCGGCCCACTACCATCAAGCACCTTCTTCTTCCCCACAGGCTCATAATACCCACCGGACTCAACGAGCCCGCGCGGCGCCGTCGCCGCCCAAAGCTGCGACTTGGCCCCATCCCACGCATCAACCCCAATCGCCCACAGAACGGGGCGAAGCAGCATACTCATAAACCCGCCCGCACCCTTTCCCCAGATCTCCGTCTTGACGAACCCAGGGTGCACGGCTGCCGCGAGGATGAGACCGGGATATGCGCGCGCGAGACCGCGGATGAAGAGCACGTTTGCGAGCTTCGAGTGCGCGTACAGCGAGAAAGGACTGTTGCCGGCTCCGCCTCCGCCTGTAGGACTGTGGATCGCGTCGTCGTCGCGGATGAGCAGGCCGCGTTTCCCGTCGTATTTAGGCAAGAAGGGCGCGAATGCGGCGTTGGACGCCGTGGCGATGATGCGGACGTCGCCATCTCCGGCACCATCCCCCTTCTCGGCCCTCGTCCTCAACATAATCGGCAAAAGCAACATCACCAACAGCGCATGCCCCATATGGTTCACCCCAAACTGCCTCTCATACCCATCCTCCGTCATCGCGGGCGGCGTGCTCGCGATCCCCGCATTCAAAAACAGAAGATGCAGGCGCTCTTCGCGCGCCGCGAACTGCGCCCCACAAGCGGCGACGCTGGATAGCGAGGCGAGGTCGAGCTCAAGGACGGTAATGCGGTCGCGCGGGTAGCTTGCCTGGGCGGCGATGTCCGCCGCGGCGGATTCGGATACGGTGCGTCGGCGGCCGCAGAGGTAGATGTGTGCTGGGGAGTGTAGAGCCAGGGCGTGGAGCGTGGCTTTGCCAATTCCGGTGTTGCCGCCGGTTAGCAGGATTGTTTTGCCTGTTAGGTTAGGGATCGATGTGGTTGGGTCGAAGGGTTTCGTCATGATGGGTTATTAAGGTTATGATTACTGGTTGGGGGCGTGTTCAATTTTGATGGTGTTTGTGTTGATTTTGATAGTGATAGTTAACGTTGCTGCCGATGTGGTACATGAGTCGGCCATCTCGTCCTGTTTTATTGTAGGGCATGGCCTATCTTGGCCGTCTGACGCTATACACATCGGCGAAGATTGACCGATGTATAGGGGCCGGAGTCTGCAGCTTAACTCCGGCCCAGAAGGAGATAACATAACGCCGAGACAGTGAGATACGCAGACACCAACTTTCCAACATAGTTATTTCTGCGCATCAAAGCTTAGTATATGTAAGAATGACTTCAACACGCGCCTGCAGAGCCTGTAACCAGCTCAAGGTGCGCTGCCACCCAAGCCCAGCCGACAGCGTCACTTGCCAACGATGCCACCAGGCCGGCCGACAATGCGTGCCCGCAGGCAAGCGACGTCGCCCTCGCGACCGCATCGCAGACCTCGAAGCCCAAATCGAGGTGCTGACCAGAGCCCTCCAGCGCCAACAGCTCACCCCAGTCAATGGGGGGGCAAGCGCTCTCGCCTTTCTCGACTCGCACGTCCCCCTCGAAACCCAGCAACTCGCTCTCGACACATACACCCGACACCTCGCGCCAATCCTCCCACTCTCCACTCTTTTAGATATAGATAACGGCAGCAGCTCACTATCGACTCTATCGCGTGCTCGCAGAGAGACACCCTTACTCCTCTTCTCGATCACCACCTTTGCAGCCGCACACCAGCTCCCCGCGACGGTGCAGAGCGCGCTCCTCCCCGAAGCGATGCGCGTGTTCGGCGTCGAACTGATTTCCCGACCGCGGCGGCGCCTCGAGCTCGTCTGCGCGCTCCTCGTCGCGGCGTTTTGGTTCCGTACGCAGAGGGGCAGCCCGCACGTTACCGTCCAGCAGATGGTGCAAATGGCGACGGGGATGGCGATTGATTTGGGGCTTGGAGGCGCCGATATTCCCGTTACGCCGGGGAGTGGATATAGAAACGGAGATACAGATGAAGATTGCCATCTGAGGAATTCACCAGACGCACAGCGCGCATGGCTGGCATGCTTTGTCGCGGCATCGGTGCTTTCGCTGCGCATCCGCCGCTACGACACGAATGCGTCCTGGACGGCGCACCACGAGGTCTGTCTAGAGAGACTCAGCCTGGCATCATCATCATCATCACCACCATCACTATCAGCGTCACCGGTTGCCCTATCTACTCCGTCTACTTCGTCCGCTTCTGCTTCCCCGCACACACGCATAGCAGACCGGCTGTTCCTGCACATGGTCCGTGGCGAGCAACTCATCAACCGAATCAACAAGTCTCTCGGCCTCAGCGACCCAACTCCCTTCTGGGACGTCACAACCAATGCAGCGCATACCACGACGTCGAATCTAAAAGGCGACCTCGACGACTGGCGCGCTGAAATCGCCTCGGACCCTCTGCTCTCTAATAATAACAACGCTTTATCTAGCAGTACCACCACCACCACCGTCACCCAGTATCCTCCTTATCATCAAGACTACACAAAAGCTCTCCACTTCACCTACCACTCCGCCCTCATTCACCTGCACGAACCGATCCTACACACCCGCACAAACAAGCCCTCCTTCGCCTCCTTCTCCTCACCTGCATTCCAGCCCGAGAAGCAGCTCGCCGCCGCAGAGCCGGGACGCGACTTTCCTGCGCCTGCGCGCATCACGGGGCGGCACGTTGCGGCGCTTTTCGCGCTCCGGGATGCGTGTCGGGAGTTGCTAGATTTGGTAACTGGAGTTGGGGCTGGAGCTGGGAGTAGCGAAGTTGGAGAGTCGTCTTCCTCATTCAATCTAGCAACCTGCCCACTCCCCTACATCTCGCGCACGTTCCACGCCCTACTCATCCTCGCAAAGCTATACGTCTCCGTCTCAGCACCGGGAAACACGTACGGATCCGTCCTGGCCGCGGGCGAGGTGCGCGCGTGTCTCGAGCGGTATCTGGGGAACTTAAAGGGCGTGACGTGGGCGGTTGGGGAGCGGAATCCGGGGTCGTATAATGCGATGCTGGGGGACTGTGTTCTTGCGCTGCAGGAGTGGTTTTTGGGCTATGTTTATGCGGGTGGACAGAGTGCACAGAGTGGGGGAAAGGATGGAGTGGGAGTGGGGATGGATATGTCAGTGACGGTCGGTGAGGGAAGTGGCGAGGGGAAGGATCTCATCATCGAGGATATTGGGCAAGACGAGGTTAATGGTGGTGGTGGTGGTGGTGGTGACGAGGAGGAAGAGGAGCAGGATAGCGGACTAGGGTGGATGGTGCTGGACGAGTGTTATGAGTGGTTGGGCGGAAATCCGGCCGAGGGCGAGCTCTTCGATACGATGTAAAGAGTAGTTATAACATACAGTAGCTACTTACTGTTTTGGTGGACATGCTGCGCCGACTGTAACTGTAACCCCGCCCTGCGCCCCGAACACTTAAGTTGCAGGGACGGAGATTACTGATGACGGAGCGGAAGAAGCAGCCTGCGGGGAAAGAGATGCAGTAACCATCAATGATGCATGCGACGCCGATCACTTTTTTTCCTACGAATATAATAAATCCATCTGTTCCCGACAGAAATTCCTCCTCAATGCTTAACTAAATAACCCACTAAGCCCGATACTCTCTCCCGCCGCAGTAACAAAACGGCCAAAATGGCCCCCGCAGCCGCCCTCACCCCCATCTTCCTCACCCTTTCCCTCTCCCTCACCTTTCTCCTCGCATCCCTCCACATCCCCCTCTCAACCGCCCGCCCATCACCAAGCACCCCTAGTCACGACCGCAACCACTTCGACTTCATCATAATCGGCGGCGGAACCACGGGCCTCGCGCTCGCAAGCCGCCTCTCCGAATGCCCTAATATAACCGTCGCGGTAATCGAAGCCGGGAAAGATGAAAGTAACAATCCCAATGTCACCAGCGTGTCCGGCTTCGGCGGCTCTCTGAGCTTCTACACGCCCATCGACTGGCTATACTCGACGACGAACCAGAGTGGTGCGGGCGGGCGACGGCTGGACTATCATCAGGGGAAGGCGTGGGGTGGGACGAGTGCGATGAATGGTTTGTTTCTTTTTATTTTCACTCCTCCCCTAGATGAGTGCCATGCTATGGCTAATATATATACCCAGGAATGACTTACATCCGCCCCTCCTCAACGCAAATAACCGCCTGGGCTACCTCCCTCGGCAACGACGGCTGGACCTGGGACAACCTCTGGCCCTACTTCCTCAAATCCGAGTCCTTCACCACCCCCACAAAAGCCCAACTTACCTCCGGCGGCGCCTCGTACATCGACGCGTACCACGGCCGCAGGGGTCCCGTCAACGTAGCCTACCAGTACGCCCTGCTGAACGGATCCTTTGCGGCCATCGTGAATGCCACCTGGCAAAAAGCCCTCGGGATCCCGTTTAACCCGGATGTAAATGGTGGTGAGCTGCGCGGGTTCTTTATCTGGCCGCAGACGATGGATCGAGACGCGAATGTGAGAGACGATGCGGCAAGGGCGTATTATCTTCCTATCAGGGAGAGGGGGAATTTGGTCATGCTGAGGGGGAGGGTGGATAGGATTATTTGGGCTGATTCTCATGACGATTCGTCCTCGAAGAGGACGGGAGGGAACGCGATAGCAGAAGGTGTGCAGTACACGGGGCCCGATGGGAGTGTGACCACGCTGTATGCGGACAAGGAAGTCATCCTCTCAGCTGGGTCTATTCGATCGCCGGCGATATTGGAGTTGTCCGGAGTCGGGAATCCAGAGTGCGTTACCTTTAACCTACGCTTGACATACCTTCTCTCTCTCAAGCAGCTCATAACTAACAGTACATACCAGCATCCTTAACTCCCTCAACATCCCCGTAAAAATCCGCATCCCGTCCGTCGGCGAAAACGCCATCGACCAGCCCAACACCTTCATGGCCTACACCAGCATCAGCAACACAAACACAAATCTTACCGGCTGGGCCCCCTACGTAACCTACCTAACAGCAGAGGACATCTTCGGCTCGGAGACGGCCTCAGTATCCTCGCAAGTCCTCTCCCAAATCCCCACCTGGGCGCAGCGCGCCTCCGCCTCCTCGAAGAACAACGCAGTCCCCGCCGCAGCAATCGAGCACCTCTTCCGCACGCAGCACGATCTAATATTCAACAAAGCCGTCCCATCGATTGAGATCCTGACGACGTCGTTGGGTGGGAACCTGGTCGGCTCGGCGTTCTTCATTCTCCTCCCGTTCTCGCGCGGCAGCGTGCATATCTCCTCGACAGATCCGGGTGTGTATCCGGCGATCGACCCGGGGTATTTTACCGTAGACTGGGATCTCACCTTACAGGAGGAGATCGTGCGCGTCGTAGAGCGCTTTTGGGCCTCGAGTCCCGTGAACGAACTCGTTGGGGAGCGTATTCAGCCTTCGCTGCAGGATGTACCGGCCGATGGTAATGCGACGGCAGAGCAGGTCGAGCGGTGGATTAGGGGTTCTTGTATGTTCTTCCTTCCTATTTCCCTTTTTTTTTTTACCACTTCCTTCCCTATTATTTTATAACATTATCTTTTTTTTCTTCTCTCATCTAACCAAGGTACACGCATACAGTCTCGCCAAACCACCACCTCCTCGGCACAGCTGCGATGCTACCCCGGGACCTCGGCGGCGTCGTGGACACCGAGCTACTCGTCTACGGGACGGCGAATGTGCGTGTTGTCGATGCGTCGGTGCTCCCGACGCAGGTGAGCGGGCATCTGACGAGTATTCTGTATGCGGTTGCAGAGCGGGCGGCGGATATGGTGAATGGGAGGTGGGGACTGATTGATTGACTCGACTACGAATGAGCATCGATACGGAGGGATGTATGTATATATGATCTGGAGGGAGTAGATGAGGGGGATGATATACCTAAGCAATAAGCAGAAATCGACTCATCAGGCGAACAATGAACTGCGAATTTATGTAGGCAGGGCTTACGGGAGATTGGTAACAAAGGAATACATTTTGATATATCAGCGACAGTTGCGTACTGTACAGGACACGCTACATCATCTCCCCCCTCCACATCGTCTTCTCTCTCCGCATCTATCTATTAAAAAGCAACCACAGACGAGGGCAAAAATCAACAACAAATCATGGATCAAAAACGCTTATTCTAGCTCGAGAGAAAGAAAATTCCTCGCTTAGTAAGCATTTCGGCTCATGTCTGACCGGAGACGGTTGTAGTCGAGGATGCCCTCGATGCTGCCGACGGCGCTGAGGGCGATATCCTGATCCCACAGCTTGCGGTTGGCAAAGTCCATGACGTCCTTCTCGGTGATCTGGCCGATGGTGCGCTCGATGTCCTCGGGTGCCAGGCGGCGGCCGGTCGTGATGATCTGGCGGCCGATGTCTTCGGCAACGGCGGTGGTGCCGTCGAGGGAGAGGAGGATCGAGGCCTTGAGCTGGGCCTTGGCGCGCTCGACTTCGGCGGCGGTGACGTTGAAGGAGAGGCGGGACCATTCGCGGAGGGCGAAGTGAATCAGGTCGTCGAGGCCGGTCATGTTCTCGGAGACGAGGTAGATACCCCAGAGACTAGACAGATTAGTAAATGGATACCGAAAATTATGAGAACAAAAGGTGCTTACCCAGTGTCGCTGTAGCTAGTGGAGAAAGACATGAAGCTGTTGGCGAGGTTGTTGCGCTCGACGAAAGAGCTGAGCTTGCTGCCAAGGTAAGGCGAGTTGCCCATGGCACGGTCCCAGTTGCCGACGATGGCCTGGGCAACGAGGGCAGTGAAGTAGTCGTCGTCCTTCCAGCTGACACCCTCGACGGCAAGGGCAATGTGAGCGGTGGGCAAAGTGTCATCACGGATACGGACCTCGGATCCAATGAACTCGGGCTGGCGCTTCTGCTCAGCAGTGAGGGCAAGAGCGGCGGAGGTAGGGGGCTGGCTTGGGAGAGAGCCAAAGTGCTGCTCGGCGAGCTTGACGAGCTGCTCGTGGGGAATGCCACCGGCACCGACCAGGACCATGCGGTCGGCAGTGTAGTTGGTCTTGATGTAGTCGGTCAGGTTATCGCGGGAAATGGTCTGGATGTTCTCCTTGGGGCCGAGGATGGTGCGGCCCAGGGGCTGGCCCTGGAAGGCAGTGGCGTGGAGGTGGTCAAAGACGACCTCTTCGAGCTGCTTGTCAACCTCCTCCTGCTCGCGGAGAATCACATCCCTCTCGCGCTCAATGGCGGCAGACTCCAGCTTCGAGTTTTGCAGGATATCGGCGAGGATGTCAACGGCCTTGGGGACGTCGTTGTTGAAGGACTTGGCGTAGTAGACGGTGTTTTCTCGCTGTTTAAGCATCGTTAGTTGCAGACCAGGTTATTCTTCTGTCATTCCGAATCGTACCGATGTGTAGGCGTTGAGGTGAGCGCCCATGTTCTCAATCTCGAGTTCCAATTGGTGCTGCGAACGCTTGCTGGTGCCCTAGAGAGACTTAGCCGACGACAGTTGCAGCTAATTGGTATCTGATATTTACCTTGAAAGCAAGGTGCTCGAGGAAGTGCGCGGTTCCGTTGGTCTTGTCAGTCTCTGCCCGGCTACCGGCATCGATCCAGACGCCGACGGTCGAGGTCTGAGCCCATGGCGAGTACTCAGTGGCGATCTAAAGAGTCAGCAGCTGCAATTGCACGAGTCAATGGCCGGTCGTACCGTGAAGCCGTTGTTGAGGGTGGTGGACTGGGTGGTGGACGGCAGAGCGACGGGAGACGCAAAGCCACGCTTGACGGGCTGGATGGACTTCAAGGCGGCGCGACTGCGCAGAGCCTGGTTGAGGTTGAAGGCTAGGCGCCGGGAAGCCATTGTGAGAGGATAAAAAGGTTATGTGGAGAGGGAGGGAGAGAGAATGGGGATGGTTGGACTGGGCGACCCTGGAGTTGAGATGCGAGGTTGAAGTTCGGGAGTCAAATTGTTCGCCAGCCCGCCAGCCAATCACATGACCCGCTTTTCCAACGACCGCTTTGAGATCCCGACCTTTCCCTGCCACTAGCGCCGTTGCATCATACCATTACACAGGAGCTGCTCATTGCGAATAAATCATCACTCAATTCTCAGTCTATCTCTATTACAATCCCAAACTCTTTGCATACCTCCGCACATTCTCCAGCATCGGAATATCCGCGTGGAAGCCCAGCTTTAGCGCCCGCTCCGGGTTAAAGTGCGGCGACCAAGTCTGCACAATCCGATCGATATCCTCATCATACTTCTCCTCCACCAGCGCCCTCCGCTCCTTGCCTCCCACCTCCTCAAGCGCATCCAGCATCTCCTGAACGGTAACCTTCAGCCCCGGTAGATTCACCGACCGCGAGTCCCCAAACGCCTCCGCGGGGACCGTCGCCGCATGGATCAGATTCCGCACAACCGTATACGGCGAGCAGATCCACATCTCGACCTCCTTGCTGACGGGGAGGATGGCTTTCTCGCCATTGAATGGCTCGCGGATGATCCCACTCGCGAAGCTGCTCGCCGCCTGTGTGGGCGCGCCCGCGCGGACGGTGACGGTGGGGAGGCGGACGGCGCGGCCGTCGAGGAACCCGCGCCGTGAGTAGTCGTTCAGCAGAGTCTCGATGATGAGCTTCTGCGACCCGTAGGAGGAGCTCGGCACAGGCGGGAAATTCGTCTCGTTGATGACGAACCCCGCTGGTGCGAGCCCGTAGACTGCTAGACTTGATGTAAAGACTACCTTCACGCCTAGCTGCACGGTGCGCAGTCTATCGAGGATGTACCGTGATGAGTCGAGGTTGACGCGCATCCCGAGCTCGAAATTGGCCTCGGAGCCGCTGGACATGATGCCGTGGAGGAGGTAGACGGTTGTAAACCGGTTGGACTCGGTGAAGAGGGAGTCGACTACGTCGGGAGAGGTCAGGTCCGCCTTGATGCATTTTGTCCGTGAGGCGTGCTGTGTTGCGGATGCGGGCACCTGGGGCTCGACGACGTCTGTGAGTGTGACGGTCAGGTCGGGAGAGCTGGCGAGCAGGGCAGAGGCGAGCTCCTGGCCGACGTAGCCGCTTGCGCCGGTGATGATAATTGACATGGCAGTTTATTCGTAGAAATCAGGTAAAATGTTGGAAGTCTATGAAGTAAAGGATAATTTATCGTGGCAGAGTTGGGTAAGTCTGCAAAGGTATATATTTCTGTCTGCGGGGCAGCCCCGGGATTCGTTCCCCGCTCTGCATCCCAACCTCGCGAGGGAATCCTATGATGTTCTCAATCCTGAAATCTGATTAGTTAAGAAAGATGAGGTGTCCACGTAGTTCTTCCGACAGCACATACAGTCGGGGACGAGTCCGAGGCCGAGTTGGTTGGGTGATCACAGAACTTGGTAGACACACGGCGCAAGTCCGAGATATGAACGAGGGACTTCAAGTTGGAGACGGGGAAACTACGAGCGAGATTACGTGACATTAATGCTCGAATCATGGCTGGGTACTAACAGACTAATGGACAGCTGGCTATCAGGGAGTATGTCTACTGGAAGAGTGATTTTGAAAGTCGTAATGAATTAACTCCATACAATGTCTCGGTCCAGAAACAGATCTAAATTCCTCGACTAGAGCAAAAAAGCAGAACATCAAAGTAAATCGTAGAGCACACTCGACGCCAGGACAAGTTCACGAGGAAAGAAATTAAGACATAGCCAGAAAATGGGAAGAAACCGTTATAGAAGAAACAACTGCCGTGCTTTTTTGGTTTGCTGTTTTTTTATCCAGAACGCTTGTAGAGACCGGCGACAATACAGTGGTCTCGCTCGAAGGGCTCCAGCGTCAGCTGCTCCTTGGGCTTAATCTTCTCGTCTCTCATCTTCTGCACCTCGCGCGCGAACACAACTTCCGGCTTGGCCGTGCTGTCGATACAGCTGGCCTTGATGGAGATGATGACTCCACCCTCTTGCTTGAGGAACATGTGGGCATTCAGGCCGACAATACGGGCCTGGTCGGGCTGGGCAACGTCCGCGAAGATGACGTCGACCATGGGCACGAGCATGCGGTAGCGCAGCGGGTGTCTGGCGTCCTCGACGATGGGGATAACGTTGGTGCGGTGGGTGGCCATGCCGATTAGGTCACGACCGGAACGGTGGGAAAACTCAACGGCGTAGACGTTTCCGGTGGGGCCGACGATATCAGCGACGTGAGAGACGGAGGTACCGCTGGCGGATCCCAGGTAGAGAACCTTGGAGCCGGGGCGCATGAAGATGTCGTCCATACCACCGAGGATACCGGCAGCCAGCTTGGAACGGAAGGGGTTCCACACGCGGTACTCGGTCTTGGTGACGGCGCCATCTTCACCTGGAGGGGACTCGACGGAGATGCGCTTCTCGCCGTAGACAGCCTCGCCGGGGGTCAAGTTCTTGGTAACGAGCAAATCTTCCTTGCCGCCGCGGGCGACGAAGACACCGGCGTGACGGTGGGGTTCCTTGAGGGGGAGTCAGGTAAGCAAAACGTCTGGACTCTTCGGATATCGAGTTCAACTCACAATGATAACCTTGGCACCACCCCTGGCACCGCCCTGAGCACCTCCACGACCACCACGACCACCACCGCGGCCACCACGTCCACCGCGAGGGGCACCACGGCCGCCGCCGCCCCGGCCACGGGGAGCACCACCGCCGAAGCCACCTACAACAAGAGAAACAGATTAGCACGATCTAGGCTAGAGGATACTGCGGTCTCAGAGCTGGGAGTGTCGCACGGCTGTCGAGGCTAAGCATTAGCATCGACCGTCGTCAGAGCTGAGATGCAAAAGCGAGCGAGCGATGACAATCCGAGCACCTGAGAGCCTCGAGTATCCAGAAATCGCAGTCGGTCATGACAAACCTCGACCACCACCACGGCCACCACCGCCGCCACGGGGAGCACCACGACCACCACCGCGACCGCCGAAACCGCCGCCACCACCACCGCGTCCTCCTCTAGGGCCACCGAATCCCATTATGTGATATGTTTGAAATGTGTGTAGATGTGTTCCGATTGAGGATCGTTAGCCGCACAAAGAGGCTGTTGGATGATAGACCGCGAAGAGCTGGACCGGAGAGCGAGAAAAAAAAAGTTGGTGGAAAACGACGATTGAACGGCTTCGGGAAAGCGAGATCGTTAATTTTGGGAGCACAAAAGGTCTGGCAGTTGCGCAACTCACTGAAAATTCACGCTCGGATTGCTTGACAGATGTCGGTCGAGGCCGTGTAGCTCGTCGGTGTTGCGGACGAGTTTTTTCAGACAGACTCAAGGATCTTTCGAAAATCTAATGCCGCTAGTGCCTTTGGGGACTAGCTTTCTCTAAGCTGTGGGAACTGGCGCACGTGACCTGCTCCAGACGAGATCACGTGCTCAATGGCACAAGCGGGAGACAATAATTCCTGGCTCGACAAAGAATAGTAACCGAAACAGAGCTTCTTCGTCTTTTTCAGGGCGAAGGCTGTTTACATCTCGGAGATTCAAGCTTTCGGCATCCTTACGAACAAGGAAGGTTCGACTTGACCCCGGACCTGGGTCCACGTCGCACCTTAATTACAGAAATAAGCTCGGGGTCGAATGATGACCGTGGTGCCACCATCGTCGAGCTTCGAGAGAAGGCTGGTTCCCTAGGTATGGCTTGGGACGAGACTTCTTGCGAACAATCCTACGTAGCGCAATTTGCTCATGCGTGGAGTGTCATGCTGTATCTTTCGAGAGGTCGTGACAAGCCTAATCACTTCCTACTGGTAACCTCCGTCAAGGTCAGGTTTCCGATTGCATTAGGTAAATCTTGTGCGGGTAGCGAGCGGCAGAGTGGGATTCTCTCTTTCCTGAGATGACCATTCTAGGCAGAGGTGCTCTTCACCCATCTAGCTTTTTGGACTACGTCTGTGAACGGCCTGTACCCTTAAAGGCCACATACCCCTGTGTCAGCGGGCCGTGGTACAAGGTAGCGTTATACTAACTGCGAAGTACAGCTTTGAACTTGGCAAGTCCTCATCTCAGGAATCTGACTTGGCTGAGTCCGTAACGGCGTTCTTTCATGCCAGACGCTGACTTGAACAGGCCTTAGTAGCGCCGAGTGTGCGATAGCTCAACGCTCGTAAGGCAGGGAAGGATCGGAAAGGCCGAGAATGCAGGTACCTCAGACCGAAGCTGCCAATGTATAGCCAGCCGACTGTGGACAGAAAATAATATATAGCCCCTACCCGCGAACGAACGGTGTTGGGATGTTGGTTCCTGACATTTGACGCTGGTAGTTCCAGCTGCTATAGGCAAGGATGGCAAAGCGCCGCGTGCTGCAATATTCTTGTCAGCTCGAAGGATAAATAGGCTCAAGCCCTAACAGAGCTGGTATCCTTGGTTTCAAGGTTCTATGTAGGGCACCTGGCCAACCTTCGAAGTACAAAGAAACTGCGTTTGTATCCGGCCTGCGTTCCATCAACATTTGTGTAACACCCCCCAGTTTAAAGGAAAACTCCCAATTTTTTTTCGTCTTTCACCGACTTCATATCGCACAATCCAGGTGCAGGCTCGACGCAACATGCCAGGCACAATCATCATAACGGGCGCAAACGGCTCGCTCGCCACGCCAGCAATTAAGCTCCTGTTGTCCGAATACGCAGAATACACTCTTGTCCTCACAGCACGCAATCCAGACGCAGTATACTCCCCCACAGACTTACGCAACGTCAGCATCCGCAAACTTGACCTCTTCGACCTCTCAGCTGTCCACGCCTTCGCCACGGAGATCGCAGCAGAGATCCAAGCCGGCAAGCTCCCGCCGCTCGCGAGTATCATCTGCAACGCGTACTACTGGAATCTCCGCTCAGAGCCTGAGGCCACAGAAGATGGCTTCGAAAAGACCTTTCAAGCGAATCATATCGCGCATGCGGCGCTTGTTCTGCGTCTTCTGGGACAGTTCGGTAAGAAACTTGGTGGTCGTGTCGTGCTCTTGGCCAGCGATACACACTGGCCTGGAAGGAATCGGATGGAGAAAATCCCGCCTGCGATTCCGGACGACTTGGAAGCGCTCGTGAAGCCTCTTGCTGTTGAAGACGGAAAAGCAAACTGTAGAGCCCGTGGGTTTCAGCGGTATGCGAATTCCAAGCTGGCAATCGTGATGTGGATGTACGCTTTGAATCGGCATTTGGAGTCGGTGCGTGCCAGTAACTTGCCTACTTACTCTTCCCGCCACTCCTACTTCTATGATAGAATAATGTATACTAATATGGCATGTTAGGACCTCGCCCTGAACAAAATCACCGCGGTAGCCGTGAATCCAGGGAACCTAGCGGACTCCCGACTCCTGATGGTCAACACGCCGCTATCTTTAAAGATCATGTCGATCTTGATTGTAAGACCATTCCTCTTCCTTCTTCGGCGTTTCTCAGACCCGACATTGCGTACCTGCGCCGAAGCGGCGGCTGGCCTTGTCGATTTTGCAACAAACACCGCCGCACCGGGGGAACGAGGGTACTACACTCTCTCCCAGAAGGACGTGAGCTCGCCGGATAGCTTGAGCGAGGCGAAGCAGGAGGCACTTTGGAGCAAGACGATCGAGTGGGCTAGGATCACGAGCGAGAATACCGCCCTTCAGATCAATGATTTGTATACAGATATTAGCCAGGATTAATTTAACCCTTAGGGAGGGTTCCGTGGGTTACTGTGACGGATTGTACTGTACATGCGTGGCACTGGAAACGCGCAATAGCTGGCCTGTAAAGGGCGGTAATTGCCTACGTATTTCGTAGACGATCAATTTCCAGGGGGAAACGCACTATCTAGATACACGCAATATTGTTAGTTAACTTTAGAAGATCTAACCATCGAACTGGAAGCTAGATATAAAGAACCAAGCGCATGATAGCCACATAAGCAAGATGCCCAAAGTATCTGCTACTTGGCACAAAGTACCTCATATGAGACCAAAAGAATAAGGGATAGCCATACATATAGTTCGCCCGCTACCATGAAACATACGGGCTTCGCAAGACTATGGTCGAGCCAGATTCCTTCCTGCCGTCGGTACCTTTTCCGCCGACCAGACCACAGACAATGCCATTTTTGGCCAATGACTTGGGCGCCAACCCGATATAACCTTCGTCAGTCTCGAATAACCGGTCTGTGCTAATCTTATCGGATGTCGCAAGAGCTTTTACTAGTTCGTATGATGATGAAGATGATGATGATGATGCATTTGCAGTTTCAACTGCCGAGGGACCCATTTCTTCCAGCCTTGTTCCACCGTGGTCACCCGCCGTTTGATAGACACGAGTAACAATCTCCAACCACGTCTCGTACAGGGTATCATGACCAGAGAGCCCAGGACAGGCTTCTGGGTTTGCTATCATGCCAAGGACAGCTGATACTGCGCACTTTCTATCAATCCGCCTTGTCAATGTTGAATAAAGCGCTGTAGAGAGTGGTTGTCCGGTTCCTATGTAGTCGACGACGCCACAGCGGATAGCATAGTCGACGAGAAACGCGTACATCGCTCCGCTCTGCTGAAACTCCAAGCTGGGGACTTCGCCGACCGAGAGGGCGCGGTCAATCCTGGCCCCCAATAGGAAGAGAGACCTTCCACAGATCGCCTGGTTAGGGCCGCCCTCGTCCTCGCTCATTCCTTTCGCTGCGTCCGCCATATAATTCATCTGGCGGACACGAGCGGCCATGGAGAGGTGATAGCCTGGTGCCCATGAGGGAAGATCGCCGACGTGGCTGCTTGCGCCTCCCGCCATCAGGCCTACGGCATCCTCTAAGAAGGCTAGCGTGTGCGGAGAGCATCTTCCCCCCAGCCGCGCGCCCCGGCCCTGGCTCTCGTAAGTAGCGCTATCATATTTCCATAACGCAGCCGGCTCTAGAATCCGTCGCAAAACGGCTACTCAGCTTTACGGTTGGCCGTTGCCATACAATAAATTGCGATAGGTTGCGGCCTCGATATTTCTTCGCTGTTCATCGCTTGATCTAACTTAGGACTTTTTCCTAATCTTCTAGTTAAGACACAGATCCTAGCTGGTTTTTAAGCTTCTCTAAATTTTCTTCTCGATGATAGTCGTACCCCCATTTTGTTTTTGCCTGGAGTTCGCGGGTAACCAAACAGACCCACTGGGACTGAACTGTATTCCTTCACTAGCAAAGGCTTAATTTCATTTTTCAATTTATGCTATTGTTCTGCTGCGATTCAGCCAAGAGCTCATTGCTCATGAGATTGCGCTCCTTGTCTAGAGCTTGTCAAAAGCGGCCACGGCGGCCTCAGCAGTGACATGGGCACTAGCAGGGTTGGCACCTGTCACGATCTGCCCATCCGTAATAGTAAATGCGTCCCATGGCCCGGGGGGAGAGACATCTGCGATGATCAGAATCAATTGCGCATATCAGAAACGGTGGTAACTAACATGTGGCGCCACAACTGGCCGCAGTAGCTTCGATAGTCGGTCTGTTCCAGCTCTTGATAGTGTCGAGAACGTTCTCCTCTTCTTCACCTCGAGTGGTGAAACCCGTCACTCTGCGGGAATCAATGACAGATTTCTTGGTACTAGGATCAATAACGCCAGGGAAGATGGCGCCGCCATGACAGCTAAAGTGATGTTCGTGAGTTCGTTCCATGTTACATCGCAATCAGGAATAGGAATAACCTACACCGCTGAAACAATACCACTTGAAGTGTAAACACGGGAAGCGATTGCTTGCAGACCCGTGGCATCGGGATAGTCAATTAAAGACGCGTGTCCAGCGGACGCAAAGAAGATCCCGTACTGTGACCAGAATTAGAAACAGGGACTCCAAGGTCAGCCTAGGGGCTGAGTACCTTAGCAGGGTCGATATCACTCGGCTTCAGTAGCTTGTCAAGCTTGGAGCGAAATTCGCTCGCGTGGTCCTCCCACACAGCGCGGTCTTTATCATTCAGCCAATCTTTTTGCTGCGAGAGCCAGTCAGGCTGGTAGGTTCCCGTTTCAGAAACCAGGTCAACTTCAAAGCCGGCTTGACGAAACACCTCAAATGGATGCAGGGCTTCGGTGATGAAGAGGCCTGTTGACTCGAATCAATATCTGAACTAGCACGATAATGCGTACAGGACCTACCGGTCTCTTTGCCCTCGGGATAGAGAGGGGCGTGAGCGGAGGTGATGGCTATGAGTGCGCGACGGGGTGGTGCCATTGTGAATTGAAGAGTTTATAAGTCAACTGGAATGATATTTTCCATAATGATACTGAATTGTCAGATTTTACTGGGTGATGGGGAGTTGTTATATAGTTCATGATGTCGGGGAGCTGAATAATGACATCACCAGATGTATGGCTTATAATTTTTTTTCCCTACTTAAGCTTCCGTCAACTCCGTCGGAGTTCATCAGCACCTACTTCGGAGTAACACTGGATCGGCCTATAGTATCTTGTTTTCGGAACCCTAGACTAATTGAAGTATTGCCGGGTAGCTAATCGCCACTCGATCGATGAGATCTGGCCTGCGATGACGATCTTAAACCTCGTCTCTCTGTATTCCCTTCAGGCTATAATGGTACATATAATGTCGGGGATCGTGGCATATATAATATCCAGTCCACCGCCAGAAGAATAAGAAGGTCTAATTCCTTGAATCTAGCAGCGATACTGTACTAAACAGAAGAAGAATAGGGGTAATCTAACTAAAAAAAAGTAGGAAGTAAAAATAACACAAGGGAATAACTGGGAATGACTAAGCAGGCGCCGACTAGCGGTAAGTTCGGTGTTGAAGCAATTGCTAGCGGTCACTAAGGGTTGACATATAACTATTAAATACAAGTTTTTTATAGCCATGCCATTTGAGCTTCTACAGCCGGAACGTCTAGGATTACGCTGGTGGTCGTGGGTTACTGGGACCAACTGCAGTCTCCTTCGGGGTTGTATGCTCAATATCTTTGATTCCATATGGGTTGTTCTTTGTTTTATTAAAGTCTAGTAAGTGCAAAGTTCTGACCAACGATCCTGATCAGGCAATGCCCGCACATGTTTTCAGTAAATGAGAAACTCAATGGTGAACTCACTAGACGGCAGGAAAATCAATCCGCTCAGGGTCAAGATAACCCGCCTTATCGATTTTCGAATCCACCTCCGACAAGGTAAACCCATTTCCAATCCACGCCATATCAATCCCACCCAAGTACGTATACTCGTAATCCTCAAATTGTGGCTTCTCCAACACTTTCAGGAAATGAAGCGAGGAACCAGGCCAAAGAGCAGTGACCGGGCCACCCTCGGTTCTGCGTTTATACCACGACCGGCACGGCAGCGAGAACACCGTCTTTCTGAAATAACTGTCACAGTATTCCCGGAAAGCATCGCAAACACGTTGTTTTGGCTTAACCATCGCGATCCTATCAGCCTGCATTTTGGAAATCATCTTAGAAACATAATCGCATGTCCTATCCAGGATAATGACCAGTGACCCAACCCCGATACCAGAGCTAGGACCGTGAGCGAAAAACAGATTCAGGCCCCGTTTGTGCTCAGGCTGATGTAGGTATCCGGGTAATCTTGCCATCTCGCCCCGAGATCAAGGCCTCCACGCCCACGGATTGGGAACCGATGCGAAAAGGATGTATCAAAGCCAGTGTCAAATTTGTGGGCCAACATATTAACTTGTATCGAACCTTTGCTGCATGACCTGCTTGTCTGGAGGTATCTGCTCCTTCTATCTAGCTAAGATGTTCGACTAAATACATGAAATAAAGGGGTAAATAACTAAACTAAATTAGGAAGGTCGGAATATCAAATGACTGAGTGGATGCTGAATAAAGTGAAATCCTAGCGGTATTAGCGTCGACACCCGATTGATCCGGACACCACAAACAAAACCCGTGTATTTTCATTAAATTTAAATTGATTGACGTGCAAGACACCTAACTCTAGTACGGCCTTGAATATTACACTTAGAACATGTTGGCGGGCCACGTCCTGGCATGCCTAAAGTAGGAGGCATAGATATCGCGGCAGAGCCGCCCTCTGCATTCAACCACTCATTATTTCGCCCTATAAGATCTCTAGCTTCCTGGATAGAAAGACCTTTATTATAATATATCTGGTATCTTTAAAGATCTTTCTTCTGCTTCGCTTCTGTATTTGCAGCGCGGAGATCGTTGTTTTCCTTTGCGAAATAAGCTGCGTTGTATAAAGCAACTTCGCAGCCCTTTATTACCTGCTGTAGTGCTTTTTTAATAGTGGTGAAGGGCTTTTAGAGCCTCTTTCAAGAAGCTTTGCAACTGAGGATGCTTGCCGCTGTAGCTGACGAACCGTATGAGGTGCTGAAGTATTGAAGAGCTTATTGCAAGCCCATCACGACTCAGAAGGAGAAGTAGGGGTAGTTAATGAGATATTAAGGTTTTATATGAACACCGCCGGAATCCATTGCCGCACTGGTGATAAATGGAGGATTTATCCGACATAAGACTTCACGCATTGCCTGGTGGATAGCTTTGAGGGGGTAACGCACTCTCTGTGCACTACAGAGTTTGAGCTCTCGAGGGTTTCTTACAGTTGGCTCTGCGATACGCTAGGTGTCTACCGACCGATGCAAAGACAGTAAGCACGATATCCGATCTAGTTGAGTTGAGTTTTCAGGTGGCTTTGTGCCTAGCTTTATTCACAGATATGGCCGACTCAATCTGGCTAGCACAATGTTGTCGGAGCGGAAGATCATGGATCTAATTTCCAAAGGACATGTTCACGAATGGGATGATCCGCGTTTGTATACACTAATTGCTCTAAAACGTCGGGGGGTACCACCTGGTGCTATCCTATCCTTCGTCAACGGTCTTGGTGTCTGGAAGAGTACGACGACGATAACAGCTTCGAGAGAGGCTTAAGCACCGGACTGGCTACATCGATCAAGGCTGAGTATGCAAAAAGCCCAAAGCGTAAGTCAACAACAGCATCCTTGATATTTTGACCCGTAAGCCCTGTATCCACAAATTATGCGATAAAGTGGTCCTCAGCTAATTCTTATCGTATATTCTATTCTAGTTATATCCACTGGGTCGCAGAATGCCCCTCTCTGAAAAGATCATGGTCACTGTCCGCACTTACGAACCCTTATGCACATGCGACAACGCGGATTCGCACCCGGACGCGTTCCTCGCCGCTGTAAGCCCCCACTCGGAGCAAGTCTTTCCGATCGTGCTTGTCGGGGTCGGTCTTGACGAACTCCGAGGGTGAACAGAAGAAGAAGACGGGAAAGCACAGCATCGTCATCACCTCCAAATAGTGTTCGCTTCCAGGGGACACGCGTTGGGTATTTCTGTTTGGATCGGGATAGTGTGCCTGGCGCTGTCGTTTTGAATCGGATTGTGACGTTGAAGGAGGACGCGAGGAAATAACGGACAGGCAGTGTTTAGGATTCATTTATAATCAACTTACGTAGGTGAACTAGAGTCCAGATTCCATGCTTTCATATCTCTGAACATAAAGGATAACGGTTGCGTCACTAAGGACTAGGAGCTACTTAGATTGGCTCAAATAAAGTAGCAGCTAGTGGGTCTATGAGCAACTAATTCTAATAAAAAAAATAATGCAAGGGGCGACTGAAAGAATAGCACATGTGCTCAGACAGGAAGATTTCAATACATAGCAAATAACAGAACTAGACAAATGGAATCGAGGGGCCCAGCCCAAAGGCCTGGCAGTGGCGCAAGCCTCCCCGGCCCTCATGTACATTTGCCGTAGCTAGATAGTATACCGTTCGAAAAGCAGGTGTTTAAGGACCTAGTGGTCCAGTAAGCTCCTGAAGAAGCCGCAATGGTCTGTCTGCTGTGATGGGTAATTCTAACTCGAGACCTCAATAGACATGTCTACTTTGCGCTCGACAATTTCCATACTCCTAAAGAGCATGCGTTTTGCGGTAGTGGTGTGGCTTCATCCTCAGCATCACACAGTGGGGCTGGTTCCCCGCATCCAGCCCCCCATAGGCCATGTCGCTCGCATGTCTTAGCGACACTCCTCGGAGCTCGGAATAGCCGCGCTAATTCTGGAAGTAAGCGGCTCGGACGTTCTTTCTTGCAGCAGGTTACGTAGAAGGTCTCACTACTTGCTGAGGGATCGACATAGCCCATTAGAAGCTTGAGGAGATCCGGGAGATCCGATGTCTCACTCCACATTTTTGCAAGGCATTCACGTTAATTCGGGTGAGACCTGGCCAACAACGAGGGCGCATTCCAAATTTAGCACCAGCCTCCCCGCCTCGTGGTGGAGAGGAGGAATGTAACCATGCATTGGTCGTGTCACTACGTACTGAGACGCGACTTGTGTCCTACGCCTGACCTGCTCGAGGGTCATGAGAATCCTAGGTAGGTAATTATTCGAAGAAGAGGTTGGGTGATGCATTTGAGGGAAGGGTGTAAATATAAATACTGGGTTCTGCCTCCGTGAAAATCCCTTCCTCATCCAATCCTCCAAAACAATCTTCTCAAAAACACTTCCTCATAACAAACATTCAAATCTCTCACCTTAAACAAAGAACATTCATCGTCACAATGCAGCTCTCCCTCACACACCTCCTCCTCGCAGCTCTCACCAGCACCGCTGCCCTCGCCGCCCCAGCCCCGGCTTCTTCCTCCTCCCCCGCAAAATCCATGATGGTCGCCAACATCTCGTGGACAATCACCTCCCTCAAGCGCGTCTGCAACAAAGCCGACACAAAATGCACCTGGACCTTCGGCATCAATACCGGCACTGATTCAACCACCGACTGCACCTACATTGTCAACGGCAGCCCAGCGTCCGAGGCCAACGGCGGGCCTACTACATGTGGCGCCTACACGATCACCTCCGGCTGGAGCGGCCAGTTCGGCCCCGACGCCGGGTTTACGACTCTGGCTGTTGTCGACGAGGGAACGAGGCAGATTGTTTGGCCCGCGTACACGGATCAGCAGCTTGATGGGGGTCAGGTTGTTACTCCGGATCAGAGTTATACGCCTTCTGTTCTTCCTTAGAGACTGCATTTTGGATTTATTTCTGTGTAATTATGTTATCTTCATGAAGATTAATTCTGTTTAATGCAATCATTTAATGATGCATTCTTTGCATCTTGCTATTATCGTGTGTGAGTATATTATTTGTCCAGCCATGAGCTTCCACCACCCTTGCGCCACGTGCATACAAACAAAACATTCCAGCATTCTTGCGATCCCTTGTAGCTCTAGACCTAATGTGTCTAGAGCCGCCGTCAGAGTGATAATATTATGGTCTTATTCCCATCATGCAAGAATAGAAACAACGAACACAGGCTACCTGTTTTTTCGATTTCTCTTCCTACGTGTCTAGACAAGGCGGCTATCAACTGTATGACTATTCTTGTCTGGATCAAAAATAGTCTGGGCTTACCCCTGTTCTTTTCTTGTCCTAGACTCGTATATCGGATACTGTATTCTATGCTATCTCTACCTTTCGCTATATGAACCTGTCACTCTCCACACGAATAGCCCTAAGATGCAGTCTTCTCATAGTCTTCGCTATCGAATCTCTCAGCAAATCATTTCACTTAGCCCGTCTAACAGCCCCATCATATTCGGTTATTGTGTCTCTAGATGAGTTGACTTAGATATAGAGAGTGGAAGTGCTATAACTTGAGATCAGGGGAGTCTTTAGGTTGGGTTAGATGGCCACGGCTTGATCTCGTCCGATAATCACCCCGCGTATGAAGTCATATCCTGTAGACTCTCATCAGACTGCAGAAATTTCTTCCAGTAATAAAGCTCATCTATATTATAATCTATATACTCATGTTTATCCATGCTCTTCTGAACCATTCCACCAGTCGGTGGTCTATCTCACGACAAAACATACCCACCATCAATAACCACATCACTCCCCGTCATATAACTCGACGCATCACTCGCAAGATACAAATAAAGCCCCTTAATCTCCTTAACATGCCCCTGCCTCCCCAGCGCCGTCATGCGATACGCCTCGTTGAGGACAAGCGGGCCCGCCCCCATCTTGGTATCGAAAAACCCGGGGGAAACGATATTCACGCGCGCGAAATCGCGCCACTCGCGTGCTAAAGATTTCCCGAAATGCGTTACGAACGCTTTGCTGCCGTTGTAGACGGGCTGGTCGACGGGTACGTTGACGATGTGTGCGCTCATGCTGGATGTGATGATGAGGTTGCCGAACCTTTGCTGTTTGAATACTTCGCCGGCGTATTTGGCGCAGAAGAGGACGCCGTCCACTAATTCGTCTTAGAATTAATATTTCTTTTTCGTTGTAAATATAGGATTAGCAATACGTACCGTTTACTGACATTTGCTTGCGGTATTCCTCGATCGTCTGCTCGAGAAGGGGTTTTGAGATTGCCGTTCCTGAAGCTGGGAGTTAGTGCTTTAAGTAGGCAAAATATGGGAGCAGAGTGCCACATACCAGCGTTGGCGACGAATACATCAATCTTGCCAAAGTCCTGTGCTGATTTTGCGATCGTTTCCTGCACCTGCTGAGCGTCGGAGACTGTATAGCGTATCGAAGTTAGCCCACACCAGCTTCTTGAGAGAGGATCGGCCCACCGTCAACTTTATACGCAACGGCCTTGATGTTATGCATCCGCGCGAGCTCCTGCGCCTTCTGAATCGCCACATCATTCCTATATATTCCCGCCGATATAATCAGTATTCCGTCTTCCCGTTTCGTTGACTTTGGTGGCGAAACACGTACGAATTATACCACATGGCCACATCCGCGCCTGCCTCCGCCATACCCTCTGCAACCGCATATCCAATCCCATCCGCGGCGCCAGTGACGGCGACAACCTTGCCGGCCATGCTCAGCTGCTCGACGACATTCAACGCGGTGTTGGGGAAGGGCCGTGGGAAGCCCAGGCGGACCTGCGTACAGTCTTCGATTGTCATAGACATTTTGGCGGATACTTTACTTTTTCTGTTTGTTTGTTGAGCGCTTTAAGAGGGGTGAGTTAGTTAAAAAAAAAAAAAGTTGAAGAGCGAGTACATATCTGGTTTTAAAAGTGACTTCGGGTAGATCTTCAATTTAGCCGACGCCGACTGGTGGAGCTGAAGTCAATTTGCCGCGTGTGGATCGACCCCCTCCCCCGCTGTTGTTGCCCCACCAGAGGGGATGGAAATAGAGGACATACTGCTTGCCAGGGGAGTACAACGTACAAACACTGGATAATAGGAACTGTCTACTCAATCTATGACACTATCCTTACACTAGCTGCGCATCTACTCCACCTCAACCCTGTGGTTCCTTCAACCCAAACACCCCCAACATGTCTGAGGCTCCTTCCCCCGCAGTCCTCACCGACCGTGCCGCCCTAACATCGCGCACCATACCATCCATGCTCCTCAGCGACGGCAGCGCAACATCAAAGACCTCGGCTCCAAGCGCACCAACCGCCACCGACGCCGCAGCAGGCGCACGAAACCGGTTCTCCGTGCAGGGCAACGCAGTCGTCACAGGCGGCGCTGGCACGCTCGGCCTGCGCTCCTGCGACGCCCTGCTTGAGCACGGACTGACCGGCCTGATGATACTCGATATCAACCCGACAGAGTCAGAGAAAGAGATCGAGGCGTTGCGGGTGAAATTCCCGCACGCGACGATCGCGACGATCGCCGTCGACGTCACGGCCGAGGGGAAAGTCGCCGAGGCAATGGCGGACACGGTCCGGATCCTGGGATCGATCGACCACCTGCTTTGTTTCGTTGGTGTTGTCGGCTGCGTCGAGACGCTCGACATGCCGGTGTCGCAGTGGCGCCGTATCCTCGAGATCAACACGACGGGCTCGTTTATCTGCGCGCAGGCGGCGGCGCGGGAGATGGTCAAGCAGCAGCAATCTGGTACAGATGAGACTACCGCCCGCGGCAGCGGGTGCTCGATCACCTTCATCGCCTCCATCTCCGCGCACCGCGTCAACTACCCGCAGCCGCAGGCCGCATACAACGTCAGCAAAGCAGCGCTGCTGATGCTCAAGAGCTGCCTTGCGGCCGAGTGGGCACGGTACGGGATCCGCACGAACACCATAAGTCCTGGGTACATGGACACGGTGCTGAACGAGGGGGAAGGGATCAGGGAGCACCGGCGGATCTGGGCGGAGCGGAACCCGAGTGGGCGCATGGGGGTTCCGGCCGAGTTGACGGGCGCCGTGGTCTTGCTGGCGAGTAGTGCGGGGACGTATATTAATGGGGCGGATATTGTGGTTGATGGCGGTGGGATTGTCTTTTAGGGTTGTTTTGGAAGTGGAGGAGTAAGTGATGCTGTGAAAGGGACCTAGCCTATGCCCATGGCCATGCGCGCGCTTTAGAATGTCTAGGAGTTTCAACCTAGTCTGACACTAGGGACTTTAATTACGGCTCTTTTGCTTATCAATTTCAAACCTTTTTTATCCGGGATCCACAGTACCGGCTGGTACATTGGCGAATAACTTCCCGCTCTTAATGAACAGTTGTAATATAGCCAAAGGACATCTTGCGATATGGTTAATAAACTGTCTACGGGTTGAAACATGCCTTCTCCATTCAATCTCGCAACCATCTTGTATAGATAGGTTCAAGGAAAACAGCTTGGAATAAAGCTACAAAGAACAAGTTGCTAATAATGCCAGTTATAGTAATAAAGCAATAATCGTAAACTACTATTTCTTTAACTTGTTCTGTGCTGTTATCCTCGGGTTACACAGTCAGGACAAGCCGAAAAGAAGGGATAAAGGAGGGTAAAGAGAGTGCAGATGAAACTAGGGCTTGTCTGCCGCAAGCTTCCTTCACTGGGATCAAGAATGGTCTTCTCGAATGCCTGCTTGAGCTGCACTTTCCACATCTATATAAGACCCCTCAAGGACCAGCTAAGATGAATAAACTATACATAATTTACGCCTACATTGCTATATATCAACATCACAACAATCAACTGCGAAGATTACCAGCACTCCTTTGGCTACTTTCTAAAAATGTCTCTCACCAACCACACCTTGGGTACTGTGACCAACCAGGATGCAAACACTCAGCATTTTCAAGGGCACGACTACTTCAGCAATAAATTTCGCAGAGACTTTTTCAAAGCAGACTTTGAGCGACTTCAGTGGCGGCTTGAAGAGCATCTATAGTCCGCGTCCTGGATCAATACACTGATAGTGCAACAGAAGGTTGATGAAAAGAAATGTAAAGACGCCAGGACGACGATTCGAATTGAACAATGTATGCCGACGACTTCATAATTTCATCCCAATGGGAACTGGTTTCAAGTGGAAGAGGAGAAGGAGTGGCTTGATCCATATGGACCAGAAGCCCGTTCGAGATAGCATGCTCGCGAAGCTCACCAATTGCAAGAACTTCCACATCAACGCCACCCCGTCTTACGGAGCAGAACTCGAGAACCCCTTTGAAGAATTGTTGACATACAACACATTCGCACTCGTGACGCGGTTTATTTCGTGGTGCCACTTCCACGTGGTCTCCCTGAAACTCGACTCGCTGGATTTTTACACCATCCCCAATATTCCTACATTCGTTGAAGAATCCCGAATAAGGAGTCCCGACTCCGCTGGCCTCATCTCGAGTACCTGGCTGTCATGGAGGGAATGCCCTGCTCATTGGTTACACTAAAGAGCAGGACAGCGCCCAATCCATTGGCATCGCGATTATTCGCGGCTATTCGAAGCATCCCGGAGCCAAAAGAAAAAAAAATACTACGTCCCGGCAACGAAGTCTATTATTGTCGCGAGGGCACTCCAGTAGCAGTTGTTCGATGTTGGCGAATAGCGGAGTGTCTTAAATGCACGAAGATTGCTAAATAGCTCCTCTAGTGGCGTCTTTTATAGAAACACCTTACCAGATTATTAGGAAAGAAGCTTGATCCACTTGGTACGTTCCCCTGCCTTTAGATAGCCCTCTCTATTATATCAGAGGTAGAGAAATTGTTACTAGTTGCAGCCTGTTTTACGTAGTGTTCTGTTGCCCACCCTTCTCAGCCCCACTCACCTTGGTGGGTGATATTCTCACCAAGCCCTTACCCATCTCACCTATACTCACCCATCATTCAGCGTCTGTCACCTATAAGGCAGCAACATTCTTGGGCTTAATTGACTTCTGGCGACGTTTATCAGTGTGGCTTAAGTACGGCTGAGCGGACGGGAAGCCCTATTCTCCGCACCCTGTGGTCGTATGTGCTTGATTTAGACAAACTAAGACCTCTAGAATGCAAATTGCAACATATGTTCATGGTAGAATGCAAGAAGCGTTTCGCCCTGTCCCCTGCCAGGTGGCGAAAGAGACATAGATATACAGTCCTCACTAATCCAGTTATAATCTTTTCGAGCTGGACCAAAGTTTATGTACGACGCTTCGATTTCATTCGCTATTTTAAAGGCATAAAGTGCTTCCTATGAAAGTAAGATAGCGCCGAGCGCGTCTGTCTGAAGCCAGGATCTGCAGCCGGCGCCTACATTTCATACTTAATATTTCATGTATCGAGTTTATGCGCCACGAGTAGTACAAAGAAATTGAGAAGAACTTGTTGGTGTAAGCGTAATGAAATTGACGAAACGTGATTCTTCAGCTCTCAGACTAAGCCTATGCCACAACAGCACCTCCTATTTGACATCATTTGTAGTCATAATCCGGACAACCTCGTAGGCACCAATAGTTAGTGTTATGGAAGTCCCACTTGTCTTGTAAGGAACCGCTGATGTTTTCACCCAGGTCAAGTCACTGTAATAGCCACTTTCCACGGACGCAATACCATAATCCGTGATCCCAGACAACGTATATTCTGCAGAACCAGTGCTTGCTAACACAGTTTCGCGTTCGCCTTTGCTGATGATAATACCAACGACCGTGTAGCTGGAGGGCTCATATGTGATATCTATGTTGCCAAGCGAGGACTGAACAATGGTTTCGTTCCAAAAGACATTCAAGTAGTCCAATGATTCGCCTCCGGCACCTTTCGGAGCTTTCGACGCCAAATCCCTTGATATCTTTTTGAGCAGGTTGTTGGTGTTGCGCACAGTTTGTACGTACGAGCCGCGAGCAACCGGACGGTAATCTTTCGCACTAGAGTCCCTAGGAACGTAGAGGCCTAAGTTGTCTGAACTCATAAAATCGTAGACATTGTAGAAGCCTCCTCCGGCTAGCGTGGCAAGGATAATCCCGTGGGATGTGTCGTAGGATCCCGAATTTTCCATGATCATAGGGACATTTTTCCCAATGGCGAAATTCTTACCATCATAGGACGCGGTGTGCCCAAAGCGATAAGCTGACGTAAAGGAGTTGCTGTATGGGTCTATTCCGATAAAATCAAGGCTGGTTCCAACTGTCGCTCTTTGTGCTTCATTGTATGAAGTATGAGCTGCGTCAACCCCTCTAACGTCGTTTGACCTCGTCCAGACAGGATATTTCGACTCCTTGACGGCATTTGCAAGATTGACACAGTATTCCCACATTGTACGATCCACGAAAGCCTGCACAGAGGAAAAGTTGGAAAGTGCAGCCCAGGTTTCTGGGTTGTGCCATGCAGTGAAGCCCACTTGATGGAATCTCTGTATGGATGGTTCATTCGCAACATCAACACCAATAACAGTTCTCTTGTTGCCATGTGCTGCATTGTAGATTGCCACGTGGTTCATCATCTCTTTGATGGCACGCTTCTCCTGTGCTCTGGTGGTGAGATCATTTTTGTCCAAATAATACCAGTAGGTGCCGTAGGCTGGGTCCGAATTCTTGGAGAAGACCACTGAGTGAGAGCCGTCCGCATTGAGTTTCTCGATTTTGGTATTCAGGAAAGCGAAATATGGCACGCGGGAATCCATGGTGACACCAGTGGAATCAGAACCAAACCAGACAAATTCCAGTTTGAGGTCAGCATCCTCTGTCCATTCAATGAGTGTGTCAACATATGTCCAATTGAATCGATCCTGGTCGGATAGGACGAGCTGAGGTGGAATTTCTCCCTTCGCTCCGCTGAGAGACGTCCCGATTGTAACGTTTGTGCCGTTGTTGGCTGCCTGAAGGATGAAACTTGCTATCATATCCGAGCAATGGTTCTGAACAAAGTCGGTGACATCAAAGTCATAGAACGTCTTCGAGGTGACCAAGTCGTATGACGGGCTTGCTGAGGTCAAGAAATAGTCCTCTCCATTTGTACCAGCTATATCAACCCCGTTGTGGTTTGGAGCATGAGTCCAAGTGATTGATGAAGCCGACCAGGAATTGTTCGTGATGCCATATAACTTGGCCCTGAAAGGCGTAGAGTCTAGTGGCGTGGAATCCATATAGAAACGAACTTTGGCTCCATCAATGTTGTCTTGGTAACCAGAGAAGTCGAATTTAACGTATGTCAACTCCTTGTTACTCTCATCACCATGCTTGTAGCCAATCAAGCTTGAGGTACTGGAGGCGAAGTTCTGGTTCGCGTAGCTTCCCCCACGAATGTAGGTAGATTCGCTAGCATTGACGAAGACATCAGGCTGGACATCAGACCAAAGAATTTGGGTGTTCACCACTGTGAATCCATCGTCGGCAACCTGTTGGTAAAGCGGCTTGATGTCGGACTCTGAGTATCTCCAAACGTCACGAAGCTTGTCCGCTCGAAGTTGAATACCGTTGTAAAAGAATGGTTCGTCGCCGATCTTCAGCACCAAGCGATCATAACTGCTCAATGTTGTATCGACAGAGCTGACGGGCGAGAGAGATGGTATGGAGGGTACGAGGTTTGGATCAATGTAGGCTGCATGTGCAGTTGGTATTATAGTTGCTAAGCAAGCAAGAGAGCATAGCAGCTTGTGCGGAGAGGACAGCCACTCATTTCTTCCCAGTATGACGTGAGCCATGGACGGGAGGAGACCGATGATGCTGCCTGAGACAAATCAACTGTAGTAGGAGTAGAAGCTTGGTGCTCTGCGGGCTTTGTGCAGTGTTTTCATTTCTTCTATCTGGAAATCAGGAAGGATGGTCGCGTTTATATAGACACGATAAAATTATGCGTGTGACCTAGAGATCGTAGCCGTTATTTCTCTGCAAGCTGGGCGGTGGCTGCGCTGACTGGAATTACCACCTGTAGAATTAAAGAGAACAATGCGCAGTTCTGCTAAAAGTGCGTTTGCGCGACAAAGATCCCTTTAGCTATAGTATAGATTAATGCGGGTATCGTAGCGCTAGATATGATCGTCAGATGTTGGTTGGTGGAAAGAGCAGCGCAAAACTCTTAACAGGCACTCAAACCCGAGCCAAAAACCTCAATGTAGAATACATGCGTACCTGGGCGTGAACACGGATAAGGATTTCATAATTTCCGATAGCCGTGACCCGTGAGGCCAACAGAATATCAGACATAGGGTTTGTTGGCGACCATTCAGTGTTCCCGATGACCTGTAGCCCGCCGTATGGAGCATTTCTGGTGCCGTGAACTTTCCGCTGACCACTTAAAGGGACTGATACACTTTGGTACACCGCGGAAAGCTCGGACCCTAGGCATAGCCGGCGCATCTCCTGGTTTCTTTTTTCTAATGTGCGATGGCCTATGCTCGGCGGCCTATAACCCAAGCTCCGGGGCAGAGAAAGTCTGTCTGTCATCCCGGGTCTCCGCAATTGTTTCAGACTCTGGGGAATATGTGGAGCGCGAGATGGGGTTACGATGGTGATAATGCTGATGGCATTGAACTATGTTAGAACCAGTCTTGGTTGTCGCTCCATCTAGAACCCCATTTGCCCTAAATTGCACAATGAGCCGCTATTGTTGAGCCCTCCCGAGGAAGATGGCAAGATTCCAGGCAGAAGAGGCCGCAACATGTCTGTCATTCCTTGAAAGAAATATGGGCTTCAGCTTCTCGGGTTTAGACCTTGGGCACATTAGGTTTCACTTTGTCTACCAGATACAATTTGAGCAATGGATTCAATCGGCAGTCAATTAATGGAGGACTCTGGGGTACTCAGGGACTAATAATCACGTCGCGGATAAGCTACCGGTCTCTTAAAAGGCCGAAGCGATAGCTCTAGTTGGCACCTGAGTTCGTTCCAATCCAAAATTCAGGAGGCGGCCAGTGCGGGCGTTTGGACGACTTAATTCTGACACTCCGCGCCGAGTTCTCTTCCTCTGATCGCAAGGGAGGGGAATAGGATCAGCGTTTGCTGTGCACATTTTCTTTTCTTACACCTGAACTGTTAACGGCTATCAGCTGAAAAAAGGGGGTGGCCAAGGTGCTCCTTGCTCAAACATGCTTTTGTGGCGGGTCATTCCCCGCTTTGCTCTTGAGATCGGATCACAGTTCCACAGCATCACCTGAGCGCCGATTTCACGCCCTTACACGACGACTGCATCCGCATTTCCGTACGATTTCATAGTGTCAGATAATCCGTCTCCGCACTTTTCACGTCGCAAAATGACTACCAATGATAGTTCAGCCGAGATCCCACTAAACCCCTCACTGTCAGAACGGCCCTCGGGCTTCGACCAACATCATGGGGCCCCGCCCGTGTACGCATTTCCCAAGCTTGCGACCAAGGCAAAAAGAGAAAGATACGATGTAGCTTGTCTGTAGGAAATGTTTGGCCACGTTTTCCGGTTCGGTGGAGTTAAAACAAGGGAGGAGGGAGCAACTTCATCCGCTTTGCGCTTGCGAGTGGACAATATCCGGCGCAGCGCATATCCTTTAACTGGGGGCGGATACCCTGCCAGGTTTCCGCGAGCACGACAAGCGGGCGGCAGCGGATCTAGGTGCGGCCTCCGCAATATTGGGGAGGGATCCTTAGTCTCCGTTGTCGGATAATATTATTTTTAATTCATTTTTGGCTCAAAGTAGCTAGAGTGATTCCCTAATTCACGCGAGGATAACTGCTTCGTATACTTACTTGTAATGGTTGAATCGCTCCATCCAATACCCAACTGGACATTATCACTTTTTGCATCCCAACATTAACCCCCCTTTGACTGTCGCTATTTATGTATATGATGGAAGGTCCTAAGGTTCCCATTCGACGTTCTCCCAAACAGTTAGCAAAAGATGGAAGGGCGCATCGAGCTTGCGACCCCTGCCACAGCTCGCGAACCCGCTGTACTGGGGCCGCTCCATGGTACGTACCAACATCTCCCCTTCCCCCCACCTTCTTGACATTGGTATTATCCCGGGCATGGCCTGACAGAAGGTGCTTTGCTACAGTCGTCGCTGCACAGGTAGGTGCCGCCTCGCCGTCTCTTTTACACTTCGTCCCCAGCCAGATCTTCTTTCTGTTCTCTTACTTCCCCCAGAGACAAATCGCGCTTGTGTCTTCGACCGACCGATCAAAAAAAGAGGCCCGAAGGGCAAGCATACGCTAGATAACGGGCCCCAGCATATAGCTCCCGTCGGCAAATCACCAAAAACATCTACACGCCTTCAGGACATGAAAGACGGAAAATCTGGGTATATGTGTCCCAACAGTCCCGACAAACAAGACAAGAAAACTGGCTCTAAAAGCCTTGTCAAAACGATGCATATAGGAATGACATCCTCAAGTGATGGACTGCCAGACACGGCAGCCTCCTTTGTCAGTGCAATTCCAGAGTCATCAGATGATGGATTTACTGGAGACGACCGTTTTGAGCCAACGATCAATGAAAATGATCCAGTTGATGGACCTCACGAAGCGATTCCCTTCTTCTCGTCCATGGGCCAGAAGGGAGAGTGGTGTTATGGCTCGGGCTTCGATGTTCCGGGCTTCGATGTTCTCTCCGCACTTGATTTGTATAACACCTGGCAGCCATGGCTTGCTACCTAATCCCCCTACGAAGGGGGTAGAAAAGGAGGAAAAGAGAGTTTACGTCCCTTAAGTCATATACAAACTTTCATATTATGTAGCGAAAGATAGCTATTGATTCCTAGGGAAGAAAATAACCACCACATATTGGGCTAACTGTACAAAGAACAGTCATTTAGGACAGTTCTTATTTCCGATTGGATCTTAGACCACATATTATTATGTTTTTCTGGAATGTGGAGATGCAGCTGGGAAGGTTCTAGCAACACCCGAGAGGATTGGTTGTATACGATCAAAGTTTATTCATTTTGCAATTTGATAGCTAAAGTAAATTCAAAGATAGAGTTTCAATGAGGACATACGAAGCCAAATAGCACAAAGAGTCCAACAACAACAATTTTGTCAAGGCTCTGTGACACCCTCTCCCCTCCCCCCTCCACGGCCTAATAAGAGCCTACGGCGCCGCTTCCTTTTAGAATGCTCGTAAGACGAGCCTACAAGGGTGCGCCATGGTTCGCACGCAGTAGTACCGGACGTCTCGATGTCGTCCCGCTCCTCGGTTGTTGCACTGTCTCCAAACTGCCTCATCGCAATATCCACAGGCTGCCTCTTGAGCTCACGGGCTGACAGCCCCATTAAGAAGAGTATGTCCAGCTCCTTATAGGTGCAGCCACGCGTTTCTAGGAGCTAGGAAAATATCTAGACAAAGTAAATAATTATAATTAGGATACTGCTAGTAAGGAAGCCATATTTACCCTTCTAGTTACTAGCAGTGGAGTTCAGGATATAGAGCCTAATAATAGTATTAAAAATTAATATAATATTATAGTAGTTCCTGGCAAGGCCGATTAGGGTTTTAGGGTTATCTGCTTATATGGGGGTCCCTGCTTCTTCTATCTAGCTGAGATGTACAATCTTTGCGAATATCGGCCCTGGTGAGATAATGATCTTTGCGTGGAAACATGGAAATATAAAACCTGGAACCAACTTCTGAGAGGTCCTGTTGAAAGCGCTAAACAAGGCGGTATTGTGTCTCATGCAACACATTTCGCCTATATAAGTATAGCGCAGGCCTATAGGATAGATGCTAAGAGAAAAGGCTAGTTGATACCGTAGAAGATTCTCGGTTTGCAAGATTATACAACTATTTACACAGGTTGAGGTGTGAGGCAACAGGAAGCCATCGTCAATAGCTGTGTCAGGAATTGCTTGATCCTACTACTTTAGTTGATATTCTCATAGTCTAGTCCAACGCCAACCAGCTCAGGAATTATATGGAATTATATGGAAATAGAAGTTCGTGGAAACACCAGCTCGCACGAGGTCATTGTAGCTAGTAGAATGATATCTCTAGCTAGGCATGACCCAGTCGGAACACAGACAACGTCCACAGAATCGAAAAGTTGAAAGATGAGCTACTTCTACGTGGAGCCAACTCCGCAACCCCAGCCCGAGCCCTGCGAAAGCTTTCCTGTCGTGCCTGATGTGGGCATTCCAGACAAAGATAATCGCGGTCGGTGTTGTGTCAGGAGAAAATGTTACTGCGGATAGGCTGTAGACCGCACCGGCAGCTCTTCCAAAAATTGATAGTTTGTTTGGCCCAGATAGATATAGGTATAGCTTAGCACAAAGAGTCCACAGTTTTCTACTCGCTATGACGGGTCACAATCTCTCCATTCTTCCGTACTTGAATCTTCTGCCCAATCATGCACTCATGACCAGCTGATAATTCAAAGACACACACCCCCGGCTACGAAAGAACTTTGAACCCAAGTTTCCCAGGGCAAAGTCATATTTAGGCACCCCGTTGGCTAGTTAGAGCGAAAGGTGATCAGGAGGACCAAGAGAGAAGCATATATAAGCGGCTCTGCAGGGCAATTTTGAGTGTACGATAAAAGGTCCAGTAAATAGACCATAGCTAGAATATTAAAAATATCGACAGAACTAGCCGTGGAAGAAAACGAGCCAGCCACAGACCAGTTGCACATATGTAGACACAAACTCAGTACCCCCGGGGGAATAATTCGGGACTGCTGCCCTAGGAGACCAGAGACCCTCGTTTCAGAATACCAGCAAGACAGACATCTAAGTAGACATCTAAGTAGAGCAGCTCGCAACACTGGGCACATTCTCGCAGCTATCATAGTCTTCACCACCAGTGACATCGACCTCGGACCAGGTCCAGTCGGAGCAGGCGCCGCTGGCGCAGACGATGGCGATGTTGGTGCCATCGGAGGCCACGGCGCTGGAGCCGGAGATGTTCTCGATGGTCAGGTCGGTGATGGGGATGCCATCGGTGGGGTCGCCGTGGAGATCGCCACCGTCGTAGTTCTGTTCGATAAGGATGCCGTACCTGGGGATATTGTTAGCATGGAAGTGTGAAGTAGGAAATGGGGGAAAAGAAGCTCACTTGTTGATGGAGCTGAGGGTGATGCCGGAGTAGGTGACGGCCTTGATCTCGCCTGTATCGCCGGCCGAGGCCTTGACGCGGATTCCTAGGAACGTATTAGCATGGCGGATCTGAGAAAGAGCTGTGCGGCATAAATATGATCACGATCACGTACCGTTGTCAGACTTTGTAACAGTCGAGTCCTTGAAAGTGACTGTGTCAACGGTGTTGTCACTGCGTCCGCCAACACTCCCAATGCTCAGTCCGTGCCCACCAGAGCAAGTACCGCCACTGAAAGTAATCTCGGTACCGGAGTTAACAGCAACGCAGTCATCCTGGTTATACACCTTGGCACCGGTGATGGTAACGTTGTTACTGGAGCCGATATCGAACCCATCAGTGTTGTGGCCGCCGGCGTCATCACCAGCCGAGTTATCGATGGTCATATCGGTGATGGTGAGCCCGTCGCACCCATTGATGCTGACGGCCTGCACGGGCGTGTTCTCGATGTACAGGTCCGTGATCGACGAGTCGGTCAGGTCGTGCGCGTAGAAGAACTTGGGCTTCGTCTTGCCGCCGTTGCTGCCCTCGGAGTCCCACCAGCGCGCGCCGTCCGGGTTGAGCGTCGCGCCGGACGCGCCCTGGACGGTGATGCTGTTGCCTTTGATTTGGAGCAATGGGCCGTCCCATTCTTCGTAGCCCCAGGTTGTTTCACCTTCGAAGATGACCTGTTCCAACGCGTTCAGTTGTTAGGGATTATTGAGGGCTGGTCCGATGTTCTTACAGTGGTGCCATCTTCGAGGTCACTCAGGTCAAGGGTCGTTCCAGAGGGGACGGCGACGTCAGAGAGGACGATGGTCGCGCAGGAGGCCTGCGACTTGCTAGCAGACGCCGCACCATCGTCTCCAGTGAAGGTGCAGCTGTCCCGCTTGTTGAGAGACGGCGACGCAGTGATGAGCGGCTGGGCGGGCGAGGCAGCCACGCCGGTAGCGAGGGTAACGAGAACGAGGGAACCGAGCAGCTTAAACATCTTGACCGGCAAGAGCTAAATTGAATAGAAAAGACAGAGAATGAAAGAAAGGAGTGGATGGTTTCGTGATCATTCTCGACGGCTCGACGATAGCATCTTATATGCCGTCCCCAAGCGCCTCCTATTTGTGGTGATGCGGTGTCAGTTCCAGCTTCCAAACATCTGCAGAAGTGATTCATTCAATTTATCAGGCCCCGCAGCGCCTGTTCGGTGTTTCGATGGAAATCCCTCCAATAGCGGCATGTGGAACTGGGGCGCGTGGCGGCTCGATTGGTGGTACAACATTTCTCCCGCGATTCTCCCTGAGTGTCTCGGCGAACAATCAATCTGACTTCAGCGTGCTCACAAGCTCTGCCAAGAAAGCTTCTCTCCATCTTCCGTGATATCCGGGTTTCACGAGGCTGACGAATAGTATGGGGAACCGGCTGTTTCGGGGCGTTTCATGTTAGATGAGCGATTGTAAGAAGATCCACAATCAGGCAAGGATCGACATCAGCTCTGCATGGCTGTCTCGGAGGAACTTAGAGCAATCAATTTATTCAAGATCCATGTGTGTCCGGTGGGTAAGAGGCAAACCACCTTAATTTCCACGACTCAGGTTGTCTTCGTGGGCCGGAGTTTAGGATAGATGGACACCGAGGACATCCCCCAGTTGGTGATGTCTGCTTGATTGCCTTGATTATGCGCCCATAAAAAATAACCGTGGGAATAGAGGCATCCATGGATAAATACACGTTTTGGACAAACCTGGCCTCTCTCCAATATCTGATCAAACGCCATAGTGAGAGACTGCCCCTCCGTCTCGAGTATGTAACATGTCTGTGAAGGATTATCCGAGAGACGGGAGCTATGCTATGGCGGTGCCGGGCTTGAGTCCTAAATCTATTGGGGCCTGGGGTAAAAAGCCACCTCCCCACAGGAGCTGGGATGTCTTCGCTTTTGCCCCGTCTATGTATCACTCTGTCGACTCTCGGGCAATTGCGCTGCATTGAGTTGATTGATAGATATGTTCTCTGCTACGGGATATGTGCTTCTTAGTTAATTCCCCTAGCACGAGACCAGTCTGATCTTCCGGTATGGAGGGTGATCTAGGCTCCTGTTGGATCCTTGTCGAAACAAATGATAGTGTGGCGTTGACATTTACTCACATTGGAACTGCGAAAGTATCCAGTTGATCGAAAGTTGTATTTATTACCATCAGCCCACTCAAACACGTCGGCAAGTGCTCAAGAAGAGATGCAAGGCAATAATGGATAATGAGAAAACACTCAAATTGAACCTGTCCGCTCTCTTGCTAAACAGGTACACAGTGCTTTTGACCCGCATACTTGAGAAATGGACCCTCTTGCACGAGTTTGTTCGGCAACTAAAGTCCGTCCGATCTGAAGGTTCAATCGATTATACCGAAGCCTTAACCATAACCTTCAGCCCATCCTCAATCGCCTCCGGATTCCTCCAATCGGACCACGTATGGTCGAGAATACCTATTCAAGGCCGTTAGCAACGTTTCACAAGACAGATCGTGTTATGGACCTCTTACCCCACGTATCATCCATATCCTGCGTCCCACTGCGCAGATAATAACTCCCACTGATTGTCCAAACGATCCACCCAGCTTCCTGCTCGGGGATCCAGCTGCGGAGGCACGATGCGTACACGCCCTCCCAGGTAGTCTCATCCTGCGCGAACCCGAACTCGGTCAGCACGACGGGCATAACATTCACAACATCGTCATTGTCGGCATCCAGCGCGTTGAAGCCGCCGTTGTACAGCGCGCCGGTGATATCCGCGCAGTTCGTCGCCGTCGTCTGGTAATTGTGCAGCTCAAGAACAAGCTTATCCGCGAACGCGAACGAGGAGAGATTGAACGTCGTCCCGGAACCCAGATCCGCCCCTGTCGGGATCGGGCTGAGCGTTGTATCGTAGTTCAGTCCAGAGAGGAAAATCAGCGCGTCCGGGTTCGCGGTGTGCACTCGCGCAGCCGCGTCCGTCATCTGCGCGTACCAGGTCTCCCAGTTGTACGGGAAATCCGCGTTCGCGGTCCCCGGCTGCCGAAGCTCGTTACGGAGCCCGATGGCCGTGAGCGCGGGCCAGGAGGCGCCGGCGTGCGCGGCCATGTACTCGAGGCCGCGCTTCCAGTTGTCCACGTTGAAATAGGTGTCGCCGAACCAGGCATTGCCGTCAGTGTTCGAGCAGCACCACATTGCCTTCGAGATGTGGTTGTCGAGCTCGACGTGGATGCCCTGCTTGTAGCTTTCAGCGGCGACAAGGTCATAGGCGTCTAGGCGGGTTGATTTCTTTGTCAGGGAGGGGTTGTGCGTTGTGATTTCCTTGAAGACAGCTGTCCCGTTCTCGGTGCCGAGGGCGTTGATGAGGGAGTCGAGGATGGTTGTGTCTTCGCCCTTTTCGTAGATGTCGTCGACCAGTTCAATCGGGAAAGTCAGCCGGATAGCGTTCATCCCGATTGATTTGATCTTCTTGAGAGTGGACTTGACAGGCGCGTATTGCAGACCCTCTGGAATCATTGCTTCGCCGGCACCCGGCCAGTTCGCCCCAGCATATGTGAAGCGGTCGCCCTTGGAGTCGAGGATCCAGCGGCCGGAGGCTGTAAAGGGGGTGTTTAGGGATAGAGCGGGGAGGGCGTATGCCGAAAGTAAGAGAAGGGCGGTTGACTTCATGGCTGTAACCTTGGACCTGTGGCCCAGTCCTTGATGAGAGGCTACTGATTGTCTTTCTTCTTTGCTGCTTCTGAGTGAAGAGACAATTGGCTCCCATGATGGGTTTCCGGGGTATTTATACATTCATCACCGGCATTATTAACCTGCAAGAATAAATTGATGTATGCGCATTTTTCCCTTACCTCACCCCATAGAAAAGTGTGGAGAGCCATTAGTATCACAGACAAGAATCATCGTACAACCTTTCATCCGAAAGCCCCGAGTAGCGGGGTAACATCCGTGACACAAACAATGGTCGTTGTTCCATCCGACATCCCCGAACTGTGGGGTAACAAGGATGTCAATCTGGAGAACGCGGATATTTGCCGTGGGTGGTACGACCTGCCACACTTTAATCCCGCAAATACAAAGCATGTATGTCACAATTGCCGAGCAACGTGGGGTATCTACGGGGTTGAAGAAAATCAGTGGGAAGAATCATGCGCGGGATAATGGCGGCGGATTGACAGATCAAACGAGTAGCGTCAATGTCCAGAAACAGCAAGATCTAATCCTTCGGCCGAATTAGCTCGGAGATTTGAGATTATCTACTCCCTCCGCCCCAAGAGCTTTCTGCCTTCTCTCCGCAGCTCTGTTCTCCGGCTTCAACTCGTAAGTGGCCAGTGTTCCCCAAACCATTGAGGGACACGTCATGAGCAACGCCTAGAAGTTAGCACAGAGGCGAGACTCGCGGGCAGATAGGTGCCTTGTTTTAATTTAGGTACGCGCGGCGCGTGGGGAGAATGCCGATGTTCCAAAAAAAAAAAAAGAAAAATTTCAAGAAAAATATATATATATGGTTTCTCTATCTTTTCTAGCTCTGTTATCGACCAGATTATGGGCTATCAAAGAGACCACATAATAGGAAACACTTTGACGCCACCCTTTGTCTCGTCGCGGATTTCCTCTGCGAGTGATTCCACTGATTGGATCCACCGGGCGGCGAGGATGAGCTCTACGTCGATTGGAGAAGTTCTACGAACTCTTTAACTGTGCTCCGACCGATCCCAGATGAGGCTTCTGTTATGAGGATCGTCTCCCGGCGAGGCGTTGAGCCATGGCTGATGCTATGATGGGTGGCCGTGGAAAAGGTGGTGCGGCTCAAGTGTGTTCGATGAGATGCAAAAATTGATCAACAGATCTAGAGACCGTTGCGCAAGATGGAGAAGATGAAGGGCTTGTTTCAGAATTCATAGGAGATGACGACTTACTATGTACTGTGTATACAAGGCTCCGTTCCCCAACCCTCCAACAGTGTATCACGGCATCTTGATTTCAGGTTGACGAGGCCACGAAAAATACAGTTCTCCGTACCAGTTGCAGCTCCCAAATATATGACTGACCCATTTGCTCGTGGTAGTTAATTCAGTCATGTCAAACTTGCTCGTTCGTCTTGTCCTTGCTATCCCACAATGACAGCCCCAAACGACTTCACTTCCCCCCGAAAAGGTGGCACGAACTATTGTCCGTCGTCCAAACAAACCTCCACGAGATCGATGCCAGTATAGATGTCGAGGCAGTCGATGACGGTGTGAAATACCACAGCGCCCCAGCCTGGCTTTGCGGGGTATACCTTGTTGAGAGAACCAGTCGGGATCTTGCACACCAGCTGCCATATCTAGGTCCTACTCTACCATCTCGCCCACCCCGATAGTATTTTGGATTGGCATACCTTTGGTGATTGGGGGTCACTGGTGGTCGCGCAAGGTCGCCCCCGGCCCCTGCGCTTCCGAACAACCTCTAACCATCCCCGCGGTTGATAGGTACAGACATCTCTCGGGGATTATAGAATACCGCCGGGTTGTCTTCAATCACCAATCGAAAGTTTTTTATCCGAGTTTTTAGCGCAAGGGAAGACCTAAACAGTGGCGATTTCTGCAGCTTCCGGGTCTCGGGTAAATTTGCTAGAAGAACGGGTGGAAGCCATGCAGAAGATGTAGATCCTTTCCTCCGGTGCTGAATGTGCCTTATTCCTGCCAATATTGCGGTGCCTCTTTACTTCTCCGGTGGGGTTATAAACTATCGACATCTTCTTGAAGCTATTTAAATGGCACTGATCGACCCGCAGGTTGATAGGTTCAAAAAAGTGCAATATTTGAAGTCCTTGTTGTTAGCCTCTCCAGAACCACGCGTTCTTGACCATCTTTACGGTCTAAACCCGCGAAAGCTATCAACATGACTTTGGCGGCCATTTTCCCATTTCTCTGGCTTGGTTCCGTGCTGAATGGCGCTGGGGTCAGTAACGCTGAGAACCCAATCGTTCAGACTATCTATACGGCCGATCCAGCTCCGCTTGTGTACGATGGCCGTGTGTATATCTTCACCGGCCATGATGAGGACAATTCCGTCGGTTACAACATGTGGGACTGGCGCCTTTTCTCGTCCACAGATATGGCGAACTGGCAGCATCACCCAGTCCCCATGTCCCTTTCAACGTTTAGCTGGGCTAGTGCGCAGGCCTGGGCCGGGCAAGTCGTCGCGCGGAACGAAAAGTTCTACTTTTATGTTCCTGTTCGGAACGGGGCTACCGACAGAATGGCCATTGGTGTAGGCGTCAGTGATACGGTTACTGGGCCGTACGTGGACGCCATCGGGGGCCCACTCCTCGAGAACGACGAGATCGACCCTACTGTCTTCATAGACGACGATGACCAGGCCTACTTGTATTGGGGCAACCCAAATCTATGGTACGTGTTATTGAATGAAGACATGGTATCCTACAGCGGCGACTTGACCCAGGTAGATCTCACCGCTGAAGGATTTGGAGAGCGCCTAGGTAATCCAGAGCGCCCGACAGCGTTTGAGGAGGCCCCTTGGCTCTACAAGCGTGATGGACTGTACTATATGGTGTATGCTGGTAGCTGCTGCCCCGAAGATATTCGTTACTCGACCGGCCCAACCGCAACCGGCCCCTGGACCTATGGTGGTGTCATCATGCCGGCCGAGGGTACTAGCAGTACGAACCACCCTGGGATAATCGACTACAACAACGTGTCGTATTTTGTCTATCACAATAGTTTCCTGCCGGGTGGGTCGAGCTTTACTCGATCGGTTGCCGTGGAGAGCTTTGTCTATAATGGCACGGAAATTCCAGAGCTGCAAATGACGACCGAAGGCCCAGCCCAGGTTCATCCCATGGACCCCTATACTCTCCAAGAGGCCGAGACTATGGCCTGGGAAGAGGGTGTGGAAACCGAAGACTGCAGTGAAGGCACCTTGAATATTTGCGATATCAACGATGGGGACTATATCAAAGTCAGGGGTGCCGCGTTCGGCGACGGTGCTGTCAAATTCAATGCCCGTGTGGCATCTGCAGATAACGGTGGCAACATTGAGCTGCGCCTTGATAGCAAAGATGGTAAGCTTATAGGAATCTGTACCGTGCCCGCAACTGGAGGCTGGCAGGAATGGGTTACAGTGAGCTGCCCGGTTAGTGGTGCTACTGGAACGCATGATTTGTTCTTGTATTTCGCCGGCTCAGGGACAGACTATCTTTTCAACATCAACTGGTGGCAGTTTGAGTAGTCAGCCTTTCTGGCTGATGGGGCGAGTGAGGAGCGCTTGGAGGAAAAATCTGGAGTTTGTGAGAGGAGGTTGGCAGGAAAGGGTTAAAGGGTAAACTTGCTTGACCGAGCTTGCCGGCGTAGTTGAAGTCCTCAGCAGTAGCAGATACCTATCTACAGCTTATATTAAGACTTGGTCTGGTGCTGCTAGGGCATGAGGTAGGAATCAGCGTTGACCAGGATTATGGAGCGGACTTGCCTTCATAATAAGACCCCATGTGCCTAGATCACGCCTATATTGCCCGTGCTGTTGCAACTATCCCCCCTATGAGTCGAGGCCCTGTCCTAACCCAAACAAAGAATGACCGGCCGCTGATTAAAGATCATGTCGCACATGTCTTAGCGTACTACAGGAATGAGTTGTAAGATAATTGGGCTCTTATATTATATTATGGACCCTGGTTGAGCTAAAGGCCTTAGTGATTGAGTCGCTAACAACTATAGAGTGGGCCGGTCTATGATCTATTCGGAACGGAAGAGACTGCCCAAAGGATCATTGTCAGAGTATGTAAGACACCGGAGACTAGAGACTAGAGCGGAGCTTTAATATGAAACGGTATAGAATTCGATTCAAATGCTTTGGATTACTGAGACTCCAGGACATATAGTTTTTCTTCACTTCGTCGGCTGGTATACGGTTAGCCGGCCCCTTTCCTACTATTTGTAAGACTTTTTCCCAGTCGACCAAAAAGGTGCCATGACACAAGCTCGATAATTGATGCGTGATATGAAGGATGGCCGATTTAGGACTGATACTGTTGGAGCCCAACTCAACAGGGATCAAGCTACCAACACGAAATTCAGATAGTGAAGTAGTACGGTGGGGAAACCAAGATTGGTAAGAAGAGATAAGAAATTAGTCTAAAAAATGATTGTGAAGCTGGAGACTGGAGAGGGGGGAGAAAAAAATTGTATAGTAAAATGTTTAAGTTGTCTTGAGAGATCGCTCTATTCTTGAGCTAGAGAAGCAAAAGACATAGCCGTCGTAATACACACGGCGCGAAATTGGATTTCTCTGGAGAAATAGATTGCAGCTGCCTGTTTCGGATTCGTCGAAATGAATGCTGTTCTCTTTCCTCCCCTACGGGTTCGCTGCCAGTATTGGCACTGACCAGGGAGGCAGAGTGAAAGTGAATACCCCGTTACTGGCAGTGATTTCCGACAGAGCTGGAGGAGCTACAAGAATATCCGCGTCTGTATTTGCTACAGCATGGTCATTGCTACCAACAACGCTGAGAGTCCCTTGTGTTGCTGGAATGGTTATAGAAAGGTCCTGTGTACTAGCACCGTAGTTGGCAAGTTTAACATAGTAGGTTTCACCGGCACTTGATGCGACCCAGTAGACCGGATCAAAGGGCGAATCGGATGTTACAGATTTTATTGTATCACCTCGATTGGCTGAAACAATTGCTGCACATAGTAGCTCGTGGTTGGGATAATGCCGTCCGGGTCTTGGGTCAAGGGGATCAAGCCCGGCTGTATGTCGAGAGATAGTACATGATGAAAAAGCAGCTAAAGAGAAGACATACCGCCCATTGGGTATGACCGACAAGTTGGAGCAAAGGTGCAAAGGCTGCCATTTTAACTAGATCGCTGTTGCGCTCCAAGCCTATCATATAAACTGCCTTTGCCACCGCGCTTTGCATGTCGGGCCAGGCGATGCTCCAGCGGGCATACTCACACAGGAAGTAGGGGTGCGAACGGTCAATATTGTCGAAGTAGTTGAATTGAGAAACGAACGTGTCCGGGACGTTGTAGTTGTGCAGGTCTACCTAGACACCGTCAGGAAGTTCCTGGGGTAGACAACTTGGATTAGCAGTACTGGTGATTATGGTCAGGTCGGGGTATGCGGCGTGGGTGGCGTTGTAGAAGGGCATGAAGCGTTCTGGGTAACTTGCACAGCCTCCCCCCAAGTCATGTTCATTCCCGATTTCAACCATTGTTACTGGCCACGGCTCGGAACGGCCATTGGCAGCACGAATTGCACCATAGGTTGTCCTTGCATCACCGAGGACATACTATGTATACAGTTATTCTCTTTTCTTTCCTGCCTTTTCGGTTGATAAGCAGCAGAGGGGCGAATCTTGCCTCAAGCTCATTCAGAACATCTTCCACATATGGAGTAAGGGCATCTCCGGTCAGCGGGGTGTTGCCACCACTGTTAGGAAAAACCAGCCCAGACATCAAGTACAGGGACTAGACCGAGATCTTGACACCAGGAAAGATAATCGTCAAGACTTACAGGGACATCAGTGGACCATTTGATGTAAGTATGTAGATAGAACACATCCAAAGCATCTGTATTTTAGTAACCCCAGGTTCCTTGCGTATCAAGTCTGGTTAGTAGAGGTAGCAAAGAACCCACGTACGGGTCACGACTCACCCATTCGTCCTGGGCGAATTTCAAGAGGCCCAATCGTCTCGTTCCATTTCCATCTATTGCCTTCACTGACCCCCTCCCTTCGAAACGATTAGCAACCGTTTCCCCAAGCCGGAGCTAAAAAAAAAAAGCACCCACAGATTATTTTCGCCTGGGAACCGTAAGAAAGTCCCATGCATAGCTTCTAGGGCTCCTGCCAAATTGGGCTTCAGCCCGTTATATCTCGGGTGAATAGATTAGGCATCCCGTGTAGCCGACGTAGGAACATTGAGAAGACGCACCTGTTGTTGTAACACCTCGGGTACGGGAGTGGCAGTCCCAAATGGATGGTTGAGCCACTGGCTGCTGACCCATCCGCAAGGATCTGGAATAGAACATCCCTGTCAGGAGCACGTTGAGTTGGGAACCAAATAACATGTCTAGTATATTCATCATTGCTGGCCGTAAGTTGTGTGGTACCAGTACCATAAACCGTGCCGGTCGAGGACCCAATCAGCTTGACCGTGACTGGACCTGTATACGTGCCCTTGATCAAGAAAGTTGCATAATGCTTGCTGCCATCCACTGGGATACCCCAGTAACCTGAATCGGAGACGCCAACATCCCCAGCTGTCGCATCAGCGATATCCAGGCGGAGAGTACGCGGGATGGCTTCAGTGAGGGGATTTTCTGTGTCAATGGCGACGGTAATGCTGGTTCCGACAGCTGCCCAAGGATCAAGGCTTGCCGAAGGATCTTGGAGGCCGTTATTGTGGAGCATTTGGCAGTGAATGCTGCCGTCACCAGAGTAGCTGATATCCTTCCTGGCTGTGAGCAGTGCTTATAACATCCGATAGGGAACTCACTTCGAACATGAAGCCACAGAGAAGAGGGCTTGACGAGCTTCCGCCCTGCGCTGATATCTCGAGAGAGATAGCCGAAAGAAATCGGCCCAGGGAGCGCTCGGCTGCTCCAAAAGGATCAAGAATGCCATCATGTTGTACACAGAAGTGAGGAAGTGAGCCAAAAGCTTTGGAAAGTGCTGCTAGATACATTTGCTCCTCCTGTCAGGCTTCGGACCATTTTATAATCCACTTTCCATTCTCTTTCTCTTCACAATATCGTTTGGCAAACGCATCTTCCCAATTGACTCGGTTCCTTCTTGCTTTTTTTTTTTGCCAATTCCACCGCTTTATTCTTCAAGATTTAACCGGTTTCGATGTTCATGCTCTGGTGAATCTGCTGCGGTTAAATGTCCTCTTTAGACGACCTCGCCTTCTGGCTGTACGGGGCCCGAAAATGTGCGCTTGATTGTGCCAACAATTCATCTCAAAGCTCTCTTTGGATCGTGCCAGGTCTGCGATCAGGTACCTAAAGGCCATCCTTGGCAACCTTCCGACTCCACTCGGCAAGGGTCTTCGAAAGTACGCCCTTGATTGCGAATGGTGCAGTTATCAATGCGTCAGTGGCACATTGCGAAGGAGAATAATTACCCGAAAGTGCTTTCACTTAGCAGACTCCCTCCGGAAGGATTCCCAGCTTTCCCTGAATACTCTCTCTTTATACGTAGAAGGGGAAATCTCTCATGCTGATCGTGGCTACATTGCGCAATTCGGGTTTGCCGATGTGGGCCTCCCCGCAGGTTCGCCCCTTGTTAGCCGGAGTCAACTCGTGAACAGCGAAGATTCGCATTCCTGCCTTGCCCAATTAAAAATTTCTCATCTTCTGAGGACGCGGGGCGCAGGCTAGCGGCGAGCTAGTGGCTTCAAGTAATATGTTTAGCGTTCCGGATTGCTTGGCCCGGACTCACTTCAGGCACTGTGGAGGACGTTGCCACCTCCAAGCCGGATACACGAATATTGTCCTTGCTGAGCCGACCTAAGCTAGCCGACCTAAGCTAGCCGACTTAAGCTAGCCGACTTAACCCCGGAGCCCGTCGCCCCCTGAGCGAGTGCGGGGTCTCGCTTCAGTGTCAACATGCTGCAAGTCTTCCATCATTTGCCGATGAAGGAACTTTTGAAACAGGCACTGGGTGATAGGTCGGGGTGCTTGAACAAGCAAAGATTTCTTACGATATACTATGCACTTCACAATCATATTCACCCGTGAACTACCAAGAATGCGAAGGGACCTGTGTAGTTGGAAAAGGATCCAGGCACTTCCACCGGTTGTGGGTTTGTCTTGAATCATGTCGCAAGAAGCCTGTGACCTCTCTGGCCCACCCTTCCGTTATCTTGGTCTAGTGGCTGTCAGTGCACCATCTCACCTGGTCCGTGGTTGGATTCTATGCCCGGCGACTCTTTGCTTGGAGTCGAGAATGCGGTTCTGTACTCCTTCAAGATTTTCATAGTCATATATCACCCACCGGGTGTTCGCACGCTCCTCGCGTCGCGTACTCAGACCTCGTGAAATATTCCCAGGTGTCAACCAATTTTGATTTGAAATGGATTCTTTACACCTGGTAGCTGACCAGGAGCCCACCGCTTCAAGCCCCTTCGGCAACCTACATCCCCCTCTTGGGCCCACGAAGCGACGATGCAAACGCAACAGTATAGCCTGTGATTCTTGCCATCGCCGCCGGGTGCGATGCGACGGATCAAGCCCCTGCGTGCCCTGTCTCCTCAAAAACATCCAGTGTGAATACGCAAGAAAGCGTCGAAAACCAGGTCGTATTCCACGATCACAGCTGACCAACAAAAACGATAACCTCGACAAAGAAGATGCCGAGGGTTTCTTTAGTACCCTGAGCACCCAACTGTCAGATTCACGTTGGACACGAAACGAGACGCGACCGGTTCAATGCAAATCGCCTGACTTTGCTTTCAATTGTCAGTCCTCGACAGCAAATGCTCTAATCCTTCTGGCCTCCTCTCCGAACATTGCCGAGAAAGAAACCGAGACTATTCTGGAGCAGGCATTTCCAGAGCCACTTTGTGCTCCAAATATGACCGAGGAGTGGTTAAGAATAATGGATAAGATACCAGATCTGGATAGGATCCTCCAATCACCGAGTCCTGGTACAGAGCCTTATCCTGGAATATTCACTGGCCCAGATGGAATAAACCTGACCAACCCCAGCACATGTGATCGTGAGGCTGCAAGCTCGATGGGCAGCCTCCAAACTCCTGGAATGTGGACCGAGGACCTCAAATATCCAGTCCTCCGACCGTTGATACCATTTGTGGCGGCGACTCTACCTGTGAAGCTGCTTTGTGATCTGCTTGATGTATACTTTACTAGCGCATCCCCAACACATGTGCACCCTGTGTGTTACCACATCCACTGCTATCTCTTACGCAAGGCCTCCTTTCTGGATACAGTTGCACCGCGACCCAGAAGTCCCGCTTTACTGGCAAGCATGCTCTGGGTAGCTGCGCTGGACAATGGGGTCTTCTCTCTGCCAATATCGCCACCGCAGCGGCAAAGGCTTTGCCAATTTCTAGGTGATTTGGCCATGACTTTGCTAAGGCCGTGGAATCATAATCCGGCCAATTACCGGGGAGCAGAGAGCGATAGCAATCGCCATTTGAAGTCTTTAGATGAAGTCATCGCCTATATCCACATAGCGTCAATCATCTCGTCAAGTGAGCAGAAAGGCGCCAGCATGCGATGGTTTGTGCCCCCTTTGGGTTTCCCCCCTGTTATCTATGTTAACTTGAGGCAGGTGGCATGCGGCCTTCACACTTGCAAGAGAACTTAAGCTGAATCAGGAGATCACCGCTGTATCTGATATGGACGGTCGATCATGGAGTCCTAGACCGTCAGTTACTCTTCATTCATCGATTATAAATGTGGCAGATGACAGTCCAACCTTTTCCCATTTATATGGGGTCCGATCCAACAGCCTAATCTGCGTTTGCACACACAATGCAGATCCACATCCCGCTATTACGGAGGAGCATCGCGAGGAGCGTCGCCGGATATGGTGGCTTCTTTATATCATGGACCGCCATCTAGCACTGTGCTATAACTGCCCTATCGCTCTCCTAGATGCAGAATGTGCAGACCTCTTGCTACCAGTGGACGAGGTGTCATGGCAATTGGGCAGATTTCACAGCAATAGCCCGAACTCTAATGGCCCGCAGTGTCATCTCCTTGGTGATGCGAGTAAACGTCGTGTATTCCCGGATTTCCTCTGCCGAGACCACTCGACCTTCGGATTCTTTCTCCCCTTGATGGCCATAGCTGGGCAGTTGGTTGACTTCAGAAACGCACGGAATCATCCCATACACGGGTCCCCCTTGGATAGCAAAGAAGCATACAGTACTTATTTCAACAAGGTACTGTCACAGCTGGAGAGTTATAGAAATAGCTTGGCCACGTTTGGAGAGGCAAACATTGACCAGGATAACCCCGTATCCTCTACTGAGTGTACCGAGCCGGATACCCAAGCTGACTGTTCACCTGGGGAGGAGACTCATTTTACTCAGGCCTCGTGGCACACACAGACTGTCAGTTCATATGCGTCGTACTTGGTACATATATTGCATGTCCTTCTGATGGGGAAGTGGGACCCGGTATCCATTCTTGATGATAAAGACTTCTGGACGTCCTCGCCTGCATTTGCATCAGCGATCTCGCACGTGATCGATGCAAGTGACTCACTCAAGCAGATACTTCGTTTTGATCCCGACGTCAGTTTCATGCCTTTTTTCTTTGGTATCCATCTACTTCAGGGAAGCTCTATCCTCCTTTTAATTGTTGAACGCCTACAGGATGAGGCTGGAGAGAGGATATTCAACGCATGCGAAACAATGATCCGAGCCACTGAATCATGCGTGGTGACCCTCCATACTGAATATCAACGATATCTCCGACAGGTTTTACGCAGGGCCTTGGCTCGGGCAAGGGGACAGCCACTCAATAATCACTTTCAAATTCGCCAACAGCGTGAGGCTATTCTAGCTCTCTATCGTTGGACGGCAAATGGAACCGGATTGGCTCTCTGAAATCGTGGCTCTTTTCTAGTCAACCAGTTCCTGACGAACTAGAGCTAGTTACTCAAGCTATCTCCTATCTCGTATCTACCCCTCTTTTTCCAACTGTCAGAGTCCTAGAGCGGTCATTATGACCTATAGGGGTTTACATTCCTATAAAATAACCAAGGCGAAAGGATTTTTTTTATTTTATTTTTTTTGCTTTGTCAACTGTGCCACCAGGGCACATTAAGTATTGCCACGCCCTTGATACGAGCAATCGGTAAAAAAGGGTTGCATCAGTGTAACTACAATTCGCGTAGCTCCCTAGACAGCTAGATTATCTTTAGTCGTGACTCTGATATAGTGAACCCCCGATATGGGCGGAAGGGAGACTAGAGACCAGTTCGAGGTTCGATTGGTATTTACGCGGGAGCGTAGAGTAACAATGAGCCTCATCACAGACAGTAGCTATCTGTCGTGAAAATGCAGTTCCAACGGTTGGAGTAGAGTCCAGACTCGATCAATATGTTGTTTGGCTGGAGATTTATTCTTGTGTCACTAATTAGACCATCCACATCTGAAGTCCAGGCAGGTGCCTCGACTCTAGATAATTAGTCTAGAGCTTTAGCTCTTGGAAGATTGTTTACATAGAGAAGCTTCGAGGGATAATCCTGCCACAGAAAGAAAGGGCCACTAATACTTGCTTCCTATTGAGGGGACTGGTGTTATTGGTCGGCTAGAGGAGCTATTTAACCGTGGGGATGACGGCTAATAATTGAAGTCGCAGCGAGTTTGCCCTTAGGAACTCCAAGCCAAGTTCACAATTTTAACCCACCCTTTTTCCTGGGAGACCTGGACTGAAAATACACAGCATGGGCCTACGCATTTGGAGACAATGTTCTTCAACAGGGTTATCGAAACAACGACTTGTTTCACTATAAGGCCGATTATCTGAGTGCTTACCGGATCTCCAACCCCATTCTCGGGAAGCAGGTGGCACGACCCCTGACAATCCTTCGACTTTTCTACCTCCTAAGAGGGTAACAGACCAATCAACAGCCTCCAGCAGTGCAGGCCCTAGATATATATCTCATAATCGCTGCCCATGTCGGGGAACTTGGTCATCTAAGCGCGGCCGAGTCGTAGACCTCCGCTAGACTGCTTGGGCTGCGGTTACCCCCTCCAGGGGCGAAGCTAGGATATTTCGATGTGTCCACTTCCCTGGATGCGATCGCGTAGAGGTCCCCAATATCCAGCCTTCTCGGTCAATGGCGCCAGAGGGCCACGATGACTCACACCAGATTGTATGTCCTAGGACATTTCCGTCACGAACCGGGTCTTGAAAAAGTGCAACCTCTCCCGCCAGAAGCAAGCATATTCCGGAAGAGTGGATCGGAACTGCTGGATTTCCGGCGACTCCCACCACTTCTGATAACCCTCGGGGGTTTGCTTCTCAAGATTTCGATGCTATTGCGGTCTCAGGATTGCCTATTCTAGACGTTTTCTACCCATTCACAAATTTAGCATAAGAGTGCACGTCGAGTATTTTACCTTTTGACCAACCTTTTGGGCTACCCCAGGTCAGGATAGTGGGTAGCCTAGATACAGCCAATATTTAATCACTTATCCAATATCCGCAAGCAGCGGGGTAATATCAGTGGCACAAACATCGTCCCATCCGATATCCCCGGGCTGTGGGGTAGCAGGAACATCGATCTGCAGAGCGAGGAGATTTTCCGTGTGGGGTACGACATGGCCACACTTTAATCCTGCAAATGCAATGCATACGTTTTGCGTTTGCCGTTCAACGCGGGGTAAATTCCCTGGCATTTGGTATGGCTACAGGTGTTGAAGAAAGTGTTAGTTGCAAGTTAAGCACCATGGCTTATGCTCGGGATAATAATTGCGGCGGATTTATAGGCGTTTAACCAAGTAGGATTACGGCCGGAAACTGCTGCTCTATTCCTAGGTCGAATTAGCTCGGGGACTGCCATTGCTATTTACACCCTGCAGCCTAAAAGCTCCTTACCGTTGTCCCGCAGCTCGTTTCTCCAGCTTCCCCATGTATGTGGTTCGTCTTCCCCACAGCTTCGGTTACAAGGAAGCTCTGGGAAGATACCTGCCGAGTCTCCTAACTTCGTTACTTCCGGCGCGGGCCCAGCGAGAGAATCCCGCTTTAGTGTTGCAACACAAAAACAAAAAAAAAAAAAAAAGAAAAAGAAAAAAAAAGAGAAGGCGACGATGCAGTTTTCCGCTTCGTTTCCCATCCTGTTAGTGCAGATCAAGCGGAAAATATAATCCGTAACAGAAGTCAAGTGGTAAGGTGAGCTATATGCAATCCAAGTTCACAACGATTGCCGCGGCGTCTGTGGAATCCAATTATCCGGATCTCAGTTATCCCTGCTATCTACCTGCCTGCTGTAAGGGAGTAGTAATACTTGTAATAAATTCCGGTGCAGTACGCGGTGGAGTACTCCAAACCTCGTCGCTATCCGGCATGCAGAATTCCAGATCTGCCAGAGTTAGGACCTCATTTCTCACTACAGTCCTAGTGCCTTCATCTCCTTTAACCAATTTAGCTAGTCTGTAAGGTCAGGTGCAAAGGCGGCATACTTTATATAACTTTTAAGTTAAAACGAACCGAGTGACCTCCACCCTCACACGCACGAGCGCGATTCGACCAAAGCAGGCGTGTTGAGCGAGCATATTCGCAATGTCGGACAGACTAAGATAAAGACAGGTTTTTTCTTACGAGCGAGGTCAGTAGTTTCTATTGCGATTGATATATGCACATTGAGGTTATGTATCACGGACAATATTAGCAGCAATTCGTTATTTCTTCCTTTAATTCTTCTCACTTTTGGGAACAGTTCAGACGCTAAACATTTATTCTTGAGCTTGTATTGTAGCTAGCAATTCCCGGTGAAATGTCATTGCTCTGTCCTGTGGCGCTTGGTCATAATTAATCCACAGCCAATCATGACCATTGAATGCAAGATGACTATGCACAATTGCTTTGGCGGGCCAAAGGCTCCCCGTTCCGATGCAAGATTGGCCAACCCTGATGGAACGTGTCAAATTCAATTGGTATCTACAAAGGCCTGACAGACCTAGAGGCTCGACTCAAGGACCGAAGTCAAATTCAAGTCCGTCTGTGGTGGGCAGAGCAATTCGCCCACTGCTGTCCCTGATCCTTGGGGGTGGCCTACTACGTACGGCACCACGGTTTGTCCTACAAGACCAAAATCTGCAATTCGCTGCGCATGTGTAAGGTGGCCCCTGAATATCCTGCAAAAAAAAAAAAAAAGCTTCTTTCTTTTATCACCCTATCAGCACTTAATCCCACGCCGGGCTTACTTTAGCACCACCTTTTTTCTTTACCCTCGACCGGTCCAGCCAGTCCAGGTTCAAGCGTTCGCCCTCTAGGCTGGGCTATTTTGCATCGGACCCGCCCAGCCTACCTCCAAGGTTCCTCCTGCCCCAACCCCCCCCTCAAACTCGATTTTGCGCAACCAGCCGTTTAGCGGTATTCCCCTCAACACGCCAACCCAGTCGACCCCCGCGTCCAGCGATACAGAGACAGGATCTCCCTCGCCTGTGCCTTCCGCGCCGCGTGGCAGCTTGGATCCCCGCGTTCCAGATCGCGCAGCAACGCCCGAAACACGGTCCGCATATCCCGCTGCGATTGATTAGCATATAACACTATACACAGAGAGAGACCAGTATTCACAGGTTGCTGGTAAGGACGGAAAGGAAGGAGGTCAAATACACACCTGAAACGCTGTATCAAACGTACGCAGACAAATCTCATGCGCGCGCACGACGCTCTCACACACGTGCCGCGCAGACGGCGACCCGTGCTGCAGCAGCGAGAGGACGCCCTGGCCCGCCATGCGCTCGATGATCGCGAGCAGCGGCGCGCTCCCGTGGAATAAGAGGATGCCGAATAGGTACGACCTGAAGGAGAGGTGCGGGTCAAGGGCCAGGATCTGCTCTACCGCTGTCACGCCGCCGAGTGCGTGTGCGGTGCATGACCGGAAGCTTGTTCCGGGGAGGGTCCAGGTTCGTTTGTTGGTGAGGTTAGCTTCGGAGTTGATGTCTTTGACGTCGTCGTCATCTTCGTCGCTGTCTTGTTCTTCTTCTTCTTCTTCTTCTTCTTCTTCTTCCTCATCGCTGTCTTCGTCGTCGTTCGGTGCGGCGTCGAGCATGGAGACGGGATCCCAAGGCCCATGGAGGAGGATGTAAAGAACATGGATCATATGCGTGGCGTACGCGAGAACAGTGTGCTTATACTGCAGCGTATGGTAGAACTGGTCGGCAGAAGAGGAGGAGGAGGCGGCGGGGCTGCTGCTCATGACCATCGAACCTTCAAGCTGGGCCCTGAGCTCTCGCAGACTATCCTCGCACTCGGTGAGTAGCGCATCGATTTTATCAACCGCCTTTGACGCCGAGACCATGGTGAGCGTCGGGTGGCTGCGGATATGGTGGAAGTCGACGATGTGCCCGAGGATCGTCGACAGCGGGAGGAAGGATTCGAAGAAGCTGAACCCGGTCATTTTCGATGACGGGCCGTCGAGTGACGAGGTGGGGATGCACCGTGGGTCGAGCGTGGGCAGGCGGCGCCAGAGCGTGTCCGCGAGCGGCGAGTCGACCCAGAAGGACCCCTCGGGGAAGTGCAGGGTCGTGTTGAAGAAGAGCGCATGATGCCTGTCGAGGCAGTAGATGAGCCAGAAGAGCCGCCGGCGTTCCTCCTTCGCGATCATGCGCGCGCGCATGGACTGTTTGTCCAACAGAAGATGACCTTGGTCGTCGTCGGACTGCGCATCTCCTGGCTGGTCTTCCATGGTCAGACCGGAGCTGTATGTCAGCCGGGCCGTCTTCGCCCACCATTTCAGACTGTCCGTCTTGAAGCGCCCGCTGGAGAGAACAATTGTCAAGATCACCAGCGCCAGGAGCTTATCCGTGGACCCGAACTCCGCGCCGGGGATCCGCCCTGTGATCTGGAAAGCGTTGTCTGCGTCCAGGGGCTCGACGTGGTCCAGCACCAGTCCGTATAAGTGGAGCGTAATCCGCTGTCGGGCGCCCGGGGGTGCGAGAACCTCCAAGCCGGCCGTCTGCGCACTGCAGAAGAGTACCGCGAGGAGAAGTTGTGGTGAGGCGGAGTGGAATCTCGTTGGATGCAGAATGTCTGTGATAAAATACGGCGACATGGATCGGCCTCGCGGGCTCTGGTGTCCGTGGAAGTGCATGTTGAGTAACTCTACCGCGTCCTCCGCCGACAGGACACCTTGCAGATGGGGTAGTAGCGCGTTCAGTTTCGTGTATTCGGTCGGGCCCGTCCAGCTACTGGGCCCACGATTGTCCTCTGAGGGTGCGGACGTGGGACTAGGTGTATATGCGGGAAAACGTACATTGGCGGGGTTTCCTATCCAGGGATCGAGTAAGGACGATGCAGGACCCTGCGTAGAGACAGAGGGAGTCAAGCAGGTCCAGTCAGCAATATCTGTGGAGAAAGTGAAGGGAGTCGGCAAGCTCGTTTGGCCTGTCGGTTGACACACTTGAACATCCGGGGGTGGTGGTAGTGGTGGTGGAGGAGCCTGGGCAGAATCTATTGGGGGCATGCGGTAGAATTCCCCATTATCTCTCCCAGCACCCGACTGGGGGCACATTGTTGGCGACGCGATCAGCGCTTGCTCGGAATAGGCTGAAGAGTGCAGTGGGCTGGGATACTGCGGGTGCCCGTACACGGCACGGTCCCAGGTGTCTTCCTCTTGTTGGACGCCGAGGGTAGTCGCCGTCTCGGCACAAGGGGCGAGGACTCGGTGTCGGGTATCTATTGCTGTGCTAATAGAACCGCCTCGTCCTCGCCGGACTTCATACCGACGACATATGTCTTTGCGTACTATGCAATGGTCAGGGCGGGTACATCGAAGCTCGTAGTCACCACAACAACAACGTACATCTGCAGCGTCGACTTGGATGGTTGTCAACTTCTTAGACAAAGGGATTGGTAAAAAAAACAAAAGAGAGTGTGGATAAGGCCTACCATGGGAGATTGTTATCGCACGCTTTCTTCATCTTGGAGCACTGGTAGCAGGCTCGCGGGACCCGACTTCGGGTCCCCCGTGCGTCAGTCTCCTGTGTGTTTGTTGGCATGGCTAGCGTGGCGTTTTTGGAATCCATTGGACCTGGCCGCCCTTCATGATGGCCAAATGCGAAAACAAAAGCCAGTGCGAGCGAGTAGCCGCTTTTTGACGAGCTCGTATCCTCCCAGCTCCGTGCGTTGTCGATGTGAACGGGAGGCGGAGTCTATCGAGCACCAGTAGATTAGTCGATGACGGAGAAAAGGTTCGGAGGCTAACCTGCACTGTGGATAATCAGTTGACGGCGAAGGTTTCATGGTTTTAATGGCTGTGAGATTACGTGGCCCGCAGCTAAAACACGGAGGGAAACAGGGCACACACACACTGCCCCATGTTGCTTACAGTGTTCCTTCTTGCTCCGAGTTTAAGGACTGCAACCCGTGTCACATGCCGAGAAAGAACAAGCTCGAGCCTATGAGCTCAGGTCTCAACCGAGGCTACCTTGACAGTCTCTCTACGCAGTTCTAGGTGTGTATAGATGTCTCATTCTTTCTGTCCTCGTTCTCATTTTCACTCGAGTAGAATAGAGAAGCTGGACTAAGGGCTTTTGAATAAAATACGGGGCTTGAGTGAACCACGGGCCGTACTTCGGGACCGCTGTCGGATGTGGGTGAGACAGCGGAATTTGTCCACTCGGAACTCGTGATCCGACCCTAAAATAACTAACTAATATAAAACTAATGCACACTGATGACGAGCAAATGGCGAAGGAGTAAAAACAAGCCCGATGGAGGGATCCATGCACGAGTACCGACCGAGGAGCTCCAAGCATTGTGAACCCTTCCACCTCGCAGGCCCGCAGGAGACTCCAACTCTCCCCAGAAAAAACAAGGCCCGCCGATCTAACCACCCGTGTCGGATCCGGCTCCCGACTCACCGTTCGCTTGTGGCCGTAGCGGCCGGTTTTTACCTCTTGGGGGTCGCTTCTCTGGAGATGTCCACTGATCTGCGAGAACTGAAGCGATGCGTCCAGTGCTTTGGGGAAAAGGCACCAAGGCGGGCATCCGCTCGATCTCAGCCCCAAAAGGGCTGGAGAGGTTCCGATTGGAGTATATTGCCGACGAATGCCCGATTGACAGAACCGACAGACAGGTGATAAATGTGCCGACGGCAAAAGAATGGATAAACAGCAGTAATAGCCTAAAATCTAAATAAAATGCTCCGTGTCGGGCCGTTTAACAACGTATGAGCTTGGGGCACGCGGAGTTACATGGCTGCCGGTGAAGCCCGAAGCTGGCGGGATGTCTTAAGCAAAAGCCATTGTCTTTTATACGTAGCAAGCTGCCACCATACCTGAAGTTCTTACCGGGGTATATACCATCTGGAGAACTCCCTCTTATCAATACTTCGGAGATTGTCGCAGGTCTGACGCGGCTGATTCATCTGCCAACAAACATGGGGAAGCTCTATACAATCGGCTTGGCATGTTTTGCCGCGACGGGCAGTTTTCTATTCGGATATGATTCAGGTATGGGATCTCGTACGGGAACAAAGGGGGCGTTGAACTGAGAGAGCTCGTGCTGTATGTAGGTGTCATGACGGATGTGATCGCCTCGCCCAATTTCCTCAACTATTTCAACACCACCAAAACGTCCGACATTATCGGTGCAATCAACAGCACGTTTTCCGGCGGTGGTAAGGTCCCTCAAGCTCTGCTATACACGCTCTGCATGAAGTAACAACGAAGATAGCGGCCATTGGCGCCCTCATGGCCGGTTTGACCATTGACCGGCTGGGCCGGAGAGGGACAATCCAGCTGGGTGGACTGCTCGCGGCCATTGGCGCTGTGTTGCAGTCCGCTGCGCAGAACCTCGCCATGATACTGGTTGGGCGTATCGTTGCCGGGTGGGCTGTCGGTATCCTGAGCATGTCTGTCCCGGTCTACCAGGCTGAATGCGCGCACCCCAAGTCTCGTGGATTGTAAGTACCATTCCCGCCAAAACTTCTTTCTACTAGAGCTAACAACTGGATCTCTCAAGGATCGTCGGCCTCGCACAACAAATGATCGGAGTCGGCTTCATCACCAGCACGTATGCTTTTCCTACCCTTTCTTTCCCCTGACCAAGGGCTGGCTAACAGCGCCATTAGCTGGATCGGATACGGCTCCCTCCACGCCCCCGAAACAAGCACCGTGCAATGGCGCTTCCCACTGGCATTCCAAGCACTCCCAGCCTTTCTCCTCTTCGTGGGCATGTTCTGGCTGCCCGAGTCCCCCCGCCACCTGATCGACAAAGACCGCGACGACGACGCTTTCCAGATCCTCAAGCGGCTACACTACGATGGCACGAACGAGGATTGGATCCATCAGGAGTTTGCTGAAATGAGGGCCACCATCCATGCCGAGCGCGCTGTCACTACCCCGGGCTGGGCTATCATGTTCCAGGTGCCCCAGTGGCGGACTCGTCTGCTGTAAGCGAAGCCCCGCCCTCCCACTCATGCCCCGCTGGCGATCGTGTTAAAGACTAACGACACAATCAGGCAGGGCACACTCGTGCAGGTCTTTGCGCAGATGACAGGGATAAATGTCATAGGATACTACCAAAACATCATGTAAGAATTTTCCCCCACCTCTTCTCCGTCCCAAAAAAAAAAAGAAGAAAAGAAAAAAATTAACAAAAAGCGACAGGTACGAATCGCTCGGAATAACCGGCAACACCGCAACGCTCGTAACAGGAATCTACAACGTCGTCGGACCCCTGGCAAATCTCATCTTCATAACCTTCATCCTCGACCGCGTCGGCCGCCGCATCCCGCTCCTCCTGGGTGCCGCAGGCATCACAATCGCCCTTGCCTGCGAAGGCGCCCTCAACTCGCAGAATGAAGACGGGTCCCGCCACGGGTACAGTATCGGCGGCGTGTTCTTCCTCTTCTGCGTGACGGTGATCTTCTCCATGTCGTTTGGCTCCATTAGCTGGGTGTACATGTCCGAGGTCATGCCGATGCAGATCCGCGGCCGCGGGGTGGCGTTTGCGACGGGGGTCGGGAATTGGTGTGTTAGTACGCTCTGGAGCCAGGTTTCGCCCATTGCGTTGGGGAAGATTCATTGGAAGTTTTATTTTATTTTTGCGGCTTTTAGTATGGTTCTCCTCGTTTCTTATTCTGTTTTGGTCTGCTTTGGTGACTAACTGTGTGTGTTTTTTTTTCTTTCTCAGATATCTGTGTCACCATGCCGACGATCTACTTCTGGTTCAAGGAGACGAAGCAGAAGTCGCTGGAGGAGATTGACTTGCTCTTCGGGGGGAGGGCTCTGGGCGCATTGGACGACGACCTCACGCCAAAGGGGGCAGAGTTGGAGACGACGCGCGAGGTGGAGCACGCCGAGCCTTGAGTTGGAGTTGAGCCGTGGAGGTACCTATGATTTGCTCCTTCAAAATCTGGCAGGGAGCCCTTGGTAAGCGGAAAGAAGGAACCAATAGATGCCGGTTAGCTGTATGTGGAGAAGGAAAGTAGTTGAGATGGCTGGATGGATAGAGGGTAGAAGTGGGATTGCATGATAGAGTGTATAGATAATTTGGTCTTCATACAACATTAAAGGTCCTTGATTATTACAGACACTCTTCCTAATAATGGTGATATGTAAGATATAAATAGATCATGGACTTGAGGAGTATTTCTCGCTCCGCCGCGCAATTTCCTCTCCAAGTACCCCAGACATGTCACATGCCAGAGCCGAGGAAACATCCAAAGTCACCCCACACTATGTCGCCTGAGGTAGCACTGCCAGTCTTTACTAAGCTTCTGCCCAGAATGTCAGAATTTGGCGTGGGGTAGGAAACGGCCCCGGTCTGGGCGGAGTAATCTACATGATACCCTTAGTAGATACGGAGTACTGCGTGATGCAGCTAATGCATTTCTATGCAACGCTTGCGTGAATAGCGTAACGTTCTCCCTACTATTTATACGATTCCGTCCCCACACACCCTTGATTTCGATCTTCAGGCTATATGCAAGATTAAACTTTTCGGGTCTGGGTGCCTTCCAGAGCAGAAACGGACCGAGCACCGCGGCGAGATAGTCAAGCATTAAACTTCAATCTCCCGGGTGACTTTTGGGCTATCTACCCCACACGAGCATCATCTAACGACTCCAAGCGGCCAAAATTAGCCGGCACTGCATTATTAGAGTTTCGACGCTCTGGCCCTTGCTGCAGCTGCCGCTGTGATCCTCGCCATTATTGGCGCCGGCGCAATTTCGGAGGCGGGCGAGTGGGGGTGCCCAGGGTGTGGGAATTCCTGTCAGGGGACGGCGGTCGGTAGTGAACCAATGAAGTATGCTATACGGATACGTGCAATGGTTCGGTGCCAACCATGGATTCTGGAACCCTCTTGAACCTTCAATCTGTTTCAAACGGCTAACTAGTAGACCAGCCATGTCACTGGTACGCAGCGTGGTTCGGTGAGCTGACTACGGAGTATATGGCGCACGCTTGCAAAGTACATATGTAAGCGATATGTATCACGATTGCTCGGGGAAAGCCGATGCGCTGTATACGGGTTTGTCAGTACATAAACATTTGTGCACGAGTAATGCAAATCCGACAGTCGATTAAGAAGCAAGCAAATACCAGGCACTTATTCGAGTCGTCTATTATGGAGCAAATACTACATTCCTAGATCTATCCAGGACAAAGGGAGAGAAATGCAGTCATGTTGAGTAATCAAGCATAAGCCAGCCCTGTTTCTCATCCTCCTCTTTCCAACCCTAGTGATCGCTTAACCAAGCACCGCAAGAATAGACGACGTCCTCAAACTCAACCTGCACCTTCAATTCACGGTCATTGTCATCAATGACAGCGGAGACGCCCACCCAACACCGTCAGCGCACGCTGACAGCAGAATCCAATCAACCCCAACGCCACAGCGACATATATGCGGCTCGGGCCTATAGACCGTGACTTGGACAATGGCTGGTCATATTACTCGCGATGAGCGCCTGCTTCGTGTACGAGGCCGGGATGTGGCGGATCGACTCCTCCAGGCCCGATCGTGCGGATCCTCACTTGATGCAGTGCTCACATCGACGGGCGCGTTCTGGGCGAAGAAGCCCATCCCCGCTGCGATGCTGAGATGATCTTCCCATCTCACCCTCGGTATATGTACTGCGCGCCGTCGATGTCGGTGACCTAGACAGAGTGTGAGTTGGATGCGTCGGTCCAGGTTGTGTTTGTTAAAAGGGTCAGGTTGAGCGCGGGCCCACCCCCAATGTTATCTGGCCGCCAGCAGGTAGTGGCATATTTGGCGGGCGACGAAAAAGAAAAAAACAAAAACCCGAAGCCCATAGTCCTCATCCCCCTTCCGGGTGCTTCCCGGGACGCGCGCGGCCGTGTGCGTTTGCGCTTGTCAATAATATCCAGCACTGCTTTCCGTAGTTCGGCTCAGGCATTTTGGATGGTACTACGGCATTGGAAAGTGGCATGTCATGTTGGATGTCTGTGTGCATAGGTCGGGTACCCATTGGCATGCGCCGTGGTCACGGCAGGGTACGGTAGCTACTCCGTACTAGCCTAGCCCAGCCGTGCCGTGCAGCAGCAGCTGCTGCTTCTATTTCAGCTAACCTGTGAGTTTTCTGATCATGCAACGCGCGAGGCCTTTGATGCCATCGCTAGTAACGAGTCTGTTATGTTGAGTGAGAGGCTACATGCGAATATCAGTGTGGCTTTCCCGTTGAAGACCATGAGAATACACAGTATCGCGGCGAAGCAGCCAACGCTGAATAATGTTGCTATAAGCTTGTAGAACCTTTTTTTTTTTTCAGAACTCGGTTTATCAATGGTGTAGCTTCCTGTGATCTACAAGTTGCTCTGGGTGGGTCGCTTAGTAGACAGAGGTAGATCGTGATGCAAGTAGCCCGTATTCTGATGTCTCCAGGATTTTGTTTCCAAAGTCTTTTCGATTGCCGCGGTCACTACCAGATGTGCCGGATGCCTCTTAAGGGTGGACTTTGATGATTTTCGCCGTCAATTAACAACTCATTGGGGATTTGCCTGGTGGGGAGCCGGGGGGTTATTGTAGGTCGTGTTCGATGGGGACAGAGAGAATGGAGAGAATTCAACAGAGTTTTTGATGAGACAAAGCGCTCAAGTGACCTTTATTTACGTGGCAGATTGAGGAATAAGCGATCTCTTAATTCAATACGATCTTTGTGAGGCAATCTGTAAACATTTATCCCCAATCGGCAAGCGCCGACTCTCATCGTCCACAACACTGGTTCCTGTGGGGCGCCAGGCACAAGTGACTTGTGAGATCAGACCATACCTAGGTAGGTAGGTTAGTAGATTAATCACTTTTGTCAATAAGTATCACAAGAATTATGATCCAATCTACCCCAGTATGCGAAGCCGAGCGACCAGCAACCGTTCAAGGACGCGGCGCATCAGGACGAGTGGGAGGACCAACAACTAACTCATCCACTCTCGGACTTCGCGGGGCTATTTTTCAAAGACCGGCCGCAACTAGATCTACCTTGTTGACGCCAAAGTGTGTACATAAAAGGGTCATGGAGCTATATTCCGTGCTGGGGCAGGGGATTCGATCCTACGGCGCGGACGGCTTTGGACCGGTGTACTGGTGCCGTTCGGGTTGTGCTAGTTACAGGTTAGTTTGGGCTTGCGAGATACTCCCCGAGGGGCTAATAATGGGGGAGATTGGGGTATTCAAGGTAGGTACTCCGTACATGAGTCCAATATCTATACGAGTGTATAGTCATGTTACATCCTTGTCTATCTTCTCCGCATCCCCGCCACAGCTACTTTATCGCGGACTGTGTCCATCACTGCCATTTACGGCCTAGTAAATACCACCCCGATAAACCTCTATCACAGCCCCATTGGCTAGCAAGGGGTATCAGACCCTTCCACGTGACCAAACAATGGAGATGTCTGCATGCAACTGCAACCGTTGCACGCTTTGTCACTCCGCCAGGTTATAACAATGCCAAAGTCGCGATAACGAGGGAAACATCGTGTCAGGCATTATGATCGGCATTCAGATCCTGGCCGCTGCTCTTTTGGTCGTCGGGGCTCTTGCATCGCCCCTGCAACTCCTGCCACCCATCCCTAGCTTCGGCGAGCAGGAGGGAGTCTGGGACATCAAGAACAGCTGCAGGAAGATTTATATAGAGGAAGGATTTGCGGCAACGCGAGATACAGATGGCCTCACGCTCATCCCACCCAGCGGCCATGAGTTCGCCGAGGTGTTTCTCGAGGACCTTACCCAGGTCACTGGGGTCAACTGGACTCTCGAGGCTGTCTCGTCACTACCAGACCCTTCCACCGCCAACGGCGCCATCCTTCTTGGCACGCTCACCGGAGACGCCTCCTCAATAACCTATGAAAATGGCGTGTCCACATCCGAGGGATACAATCTCACCATCACACCGACAGCCATCTTCATCGGCGGGACTGGCGCGCGAGGAATGTGGTGGGGAACCCGCACCGTCCTTCAAATGCTCCTAATAAACAAAGACAAGTATAACCACAACAGCAGGAGCACACTCCCGACAGGCACAACAACCGACTCCCCCGCGTTCGCCACACGCGGGTACATGTTCGACGCAGGCCGCAAGTGGTACCCGAAGTCTTTCCTAAAGGAGATGTGCAGCTACGCCTCGTTCTTCAAAATGGGCGAGTTCCACTACCACCTCAGCGACAACTATCCGCTGAACCGCGGCCGCAACGATTCCTGGCAGGACGTGTACAGCCATTTTAGTCTGCTGCCTGAGGAGGACGAATCCCTACGCGGGATTATCCACGGGCACGAGCATGAGACGCTCTCGCGCGCGGACTATGCGGATGTGCAGGCACATTGTGCGAGGCGTGGTGTTGCCGTCATCCCGGAGATCGAGGCCCCAGGACATTGTCTATATCTGACCAAGTGGAAGCCAGAGCTGGCGCTTGAGAAACGGGATTTGCTGAACCTCTCACATCCGGACACAATTCCCACTATCAAGCGCATCTGGGCCGAGTTTCTGCCCTGGTTCGACGTGAAAGAGGTCCACATTGGCGCGGACGAGTACGATGCGACGCTGGCAGACGAGTATATCGGGTTCGTCAACGAGATGGCCGACTTCGTGAATGAGACCTCCGGGAAGCGCATCCGCATCTGGGGCACGCCCATGGATCCACCAAGTCGTCCCGACATCCAGATTAATCCAGAAATCACCGTGCAGCACTGGCAACTCGGGCAATCGGACCCGGTCGCGCTCGTGCAAGAGGACCACAACGTGATCAACTCCAACGACTGGTGGGCATACATGGGCATCAAGAACGACCACACGCCCATCTACCCAGCAACGTACCCACAATTCTTCAACGAGAGCCGGATCCTAGATTTCGCTGAGGTGCCCGGGTGGCAGTGGACGCCGGCGGATTTCAACCAAGTGAATACGACGTATCAGCTGCGCGAGGACGAGCCGCTGCTCAAGGGCGCGGTTCTGGCTGCGTGGAACGATAACGGGCCCGATGCGTCGACGAAGCTGGAGATGTACTATGCCATGCGGCGCGGGATTGCGCTAGTGGGAGCGCGCGCATGGAGCGGGAGGCGCGGGCCGGAGGTTGAGGGTGATTTAAATGCTTTGGGCGAGGCGATTGATTTCTTCTCGCCACTGGCTCCCGCGCAGAATCTCGATCGTGTAGTTCATACTGACGCTGGGGAGCACGATCGTGATATCCTCTTCTCCTGGAGCCGCGCTACTTCCGATGTCGGCCGCGACAACATCACGTTCGGCAAGGGCAGCAAGGGCATGAACTACACGCTCACGCTGAAAGCCATGGGCCCCTTTACGCTCCTTAGCGACGACAACACACTCTCCCTAACCGCCGAAGGCGAACTAATATTCACCGAAGACGGCTACGTCTACCCGCTACGCTCCGTGACACCCGAAGACGCGCTCGCCCTCGACCCCGGCCATCCAGGCCGGATCTGGATGAACACGACCTCGACTCACGAGCCTGTCCCTGTTAAGGCCACTCCCGAAAACCCCGTGACAATCACCATTGCGACAGATGTCGAACACGGGGCCGTTGTTTGGCTTGATGGCGAGCTGGCGGGGAGGTTTGAGGTTTTTGTGTATGGCGGCCGCAATCTGGAGTTTAGTTGGAGCCAGATGGCGTTTGTAGCACCGCTGGAGGAGGTTACGGGGGCTGGATTGGTGGAGTTAAGTCTGAAGCGGGAGGCGAGGTTGCCTACTTGACACAACACATCTGACTAAACGGCCTGTGTAAGTAGGTAGGTAGGAGAGCGTGGCGTAGCTACGGCCTTTTTGTCCGCGCGGTCGATGGTCTAGTTACGCTTCTCCTCTAGTCATTCTCCAGTATGCAAGTCCTAACCCTAAGATACCCAGTCACGAATTTCTGGAGATGTAGCCTTTCAATATGTATACGAGCAGGCAAGGCCTTTCCCATACACAGGAGTCGTCTCTGAATCCTAGATCGGTAAATTAGACCCATTAAATTCGCACCCAAACCTGGACATCCTCAGTTTTTCGGATGCGCTATGCTATTCTAGCATGAGTGCGTGATTGAGACTCCCATTGCCGCGAAATCAATTCATGGATTTGCGCTGTCGTAGTGGTAGTAGCGGTAGTAGTCCTATCGCCACCACGTCAAGCCCTAATGTTGCGCAAAAGTGGTTCCGTGGTTCAAGGCGGGTAAGGCGGCGGCAGGGGGGGCCATCCACCATTCCCGACGTGGCGGTTTCAACCACGCAGGTGAGGATCAGGCCAAACCAGGTGCCAAAGGCCGCTCGGCAGGGGCGTTTGCTCTCTATGTATGAACCCTAAAATTCACACACAGCCATACCATACATAACATAAACTCATGAACCGCACAGCAATATTTCGGTCGGTTCCAACCGCGCTATAAAAATTAGCACCATTGGTCATACAGGGCCTTAACCCTGTCGATAGTCTATATACAGCATCCCGACCGAGGACATTATTCAGGCGCACATCTAGTTCCGGCTGATGCTACTATACTACTATATACAGTCCTCACCAAACCCCCCACTTCAGCAAATTATCACATCGCGCATGTTAATAACAAAAGGCTCGCTATCGCCCATGCCCAAACCAAACCACTCACTCCACCCGCTTTGCCTCCTTCCGCCCGCGGAAGAAACTCCCCGTCTCGCAGAGCGGCAACGGGAAGGGCAGCGCATCCTGGCACAGATCATGGCAAAGCATGTAGAAGCCGGCGAGGGCAGAGACGAAACCAAACGCGCCGGAGACTTTGGTGAGTGTTGTCCCCATGTGTGTGTTCCCGTCGGCGAGCGTGAAGTGCGCGGCGCAGTTAAAGATGTAGGAGAGTTCGAGGGCGGAGTAGATAATTATGTTGGGGACGTTTCTATAGAGAGAAACAGGTCTCTGTTAGTCGTTTGTTTTCTGCGGTGATATGCGTAGGCATGAATGGGAATGAATAGGTGGTGGTGGCGGTGTTACTCACGTTGCCAGCGAGGCGAGGAAGAAGAAGAAGTTTAGGATGGACCAGACTATCGTACAGTTAGGTCAGCTCGCTGCAGAGTATAACCTTACCCGGCAAGGTAAGAAGATCACAAAACATACCGAGCAGATAGAACCCAAACGCATTATAGTATTCTGTCGTCTGCCCGCCGTATGCATTCGTGATGCCCATTGAGGGCATCAAGAGCACCCCATACCCCGCGTAGTATAACCCTAGAAGAGAACATATGTCAATATTCCGACCGCCGCTACAATCATAGCCTGGATGGAGAGTCTCACCAAAAGCAGCCAGAACAGTGTATCCAAACGTCCCCCCGCGGACCATCTCCCACTGCGCCGAGATGAGCAGGCCGAACCCTGCTAACAGGCACAGATCACCAATGAACAGGGTCTGGTTCTCAACGTGGCGGAAACCCATATTCGACAGGGAAAGCGTCATCAACGTCGTTGCGAACGCACCGAAACCTAGTGGATTCTGTTTTGTATGTAGTTACTAGATTAGCCGCGATATCTTGATGGGATATTGTAGGTTGAGGCCGCTGCCTACCGGATTCGCGAGCTGGCGCCCTGTCGGAACAGCATATGACTTGGCAGACTCGACATCTGCTCGAAGGGTGCCGGTGCTCGGGGTGTCGTATTTGTCCATAGTGGCATAGATTTCCTCGTGGTCGGGCATGGAGATGAGATGAGATCAAGCAACGACGACGAGACTGAGGTCGACGTTGAGCGAGGAAAAAAAAAGGAGGATCAGCTCACACCTCGCTTACATCGCGAGCTGATGGAAAATCTCGGGACAAAAGGCTCATCTCTTCTCCATCGTGGAATTTTTTGTGGGGATACTGCGTATTCACATCACTTGAATTATTCACGTAAGCGGCAGTGGCAAGGGGTGTCTCAGTAGTAGTACCACTTCGTTGTGGTTGGCGGCTGGGACGATGATCGGGCTGTTGCGGTGCTTGTTTAACGGTAGATGTTTCATAAAACTGGTTAAATATCCGGTAGTATACTGTAAGAAGCAATTGCATCGTGATAAGTATCAAGATGTATAGATTCTTTAAGGTTTATGGAGTTGGTCCTGCCGGGCCGAGATCGGAGGCAGTCGGTAGATGCAGCGCGGTGGATTTACCGGCCTTCTAGAAAAGAGCTTAATTTTATGCTCGCTGCATTTCATTTGTGCACGCGCACCAACCCGAAACTCTATTATCTCCGAGGACTCCGCTCAAGCCCTTTCCGATTTCCAGACCGAACCACGATACGGATTTTACACGAGCGAGATCGCTCTGCAGGCTCCCTGCAAAGGGCGGACAGCAGAGGGAATACCCAAGGCATGGGGTTGTTTTAACTTATATAGGTATTCTTCTGGCCTACTGAGTGAGTGAGGATTATCACGACCTGGACTAAGTAGTCGAGATTCGCGTGCTTTGAGCGCGGCTAAATAAATATATATATGTAACATACGATCAGAAAGTTAGGGACGTCTTTGTCCGCATTCGTTTTGCTCCGGATATAGCGCAATCTCTAGTCTCATATGCAACAGTGCTCTTTACTTTCCTCATGGGTGGAGTATTGTAATCCATAGAGGAATCTGCCAGTTTTCTTTTGTAGGCAAGAAAGGGAACCTTCTATTTAATGGAGCTTTACTACTTGACTGAGGAATGTACGGAGTATTATCGGTGAGCAGATAGAATGGATAGCTGGGGTGGGGTCTAAAAATATACGAACCCTAAACAGAACTACTCTTCTCCACCCCAGAAATGGCCGATCCCTTCTCAACTTCGGGGTTTCTATCACCACGGGGTTATGTGCGGGGCAGGGAGGATACCATTATCGCGGCTACGAAGGCCATTTCGCAGATCAGCCCAAGAACAGACACAGCCTTCATCCACTATTCGATGTCTCCCGTCGCCGTGCGAGATAATATTGATGTAGCCAGGCACCCCCACTACCTATAGGGTTTGATGCTTAAACCCACCTACACTCCTGAACGACAGTGTGCCAGTCGTCCAGGTCACCCCTTAACGCGGGAGTAATCGTCATTGGCAAGCCGAACTTCAACCAATTACCTAGGCATCCACGTGCTCAGCGGCGGCTCCTGTTGCGATGCTTTATATTCCGTCGTCAGCCCAGAAGATAGTGCAGGAGGCTCATAATAGTCATCAGCCGCAGCCGCCGCCGCCATAGTTAGTAGGTTGCCGGGCTACCTAGTGTTCTTATCTGCCTTGTTGATTTCCGCCGACCGGAAACTAAGAAATATGCTCGGTCAGATTTTAGGATCTACCGTCGTTGAGAGTGTACTTGCAGCGAGCCGGGTATGGTATATCTGGTGGTATTGAATGCTACCCTTGCAACTGACTGCCGCACACCACATCAAAGCCGACTGTCCCAGGGGCTAGTCTCCAGCCGAGCGTTTGGGCGCACCTGCGTAACTCAGAAGGCTGATCTTACCACGTACAGGATAGGCTGCATCCTTCCGCTACGACCCCGCCATGCTGACTGCATCCCGGCAGACCACCCGCTCTGCGGACATTAATAAACGAATACAACCTGAGGCAGGAATGATTTTGATGTACTTTTGGCCCCAAGCACGTGATCGCATGCGCTTATTGCCTGGTATCTCACTCGCAATTCACCTCTGCAACACTCGCTCAACCTCACTCCGCTCCCATCCAGATCTATCCTCCCGTTCTCGAGTCCATCCATCATGGCCTTCTTCTGGATCCTTGGAACAACAGCTGTCGTGTTCGCACTCTGGGCAGCAGGTGAAGCCATCCGTCGCCTTTACTTCCACCCTCTAGCCCACATTCCAGGCCCACGCCTTGCAGCACTGACTTGGTGGTACGAGTTTTATTTTGACGCCATTCAGCCCGGTCAATATGTCTTCAAGATCCAGGAGCTTCATAAAAATTATGGTGCGCTAGCTTTCCGCTTCCCTATGTATCGAGTCCCGGACCAATATTTGTCTAGGCCCGATTATCCGCGTAACCCCGGACGAGATTCACATCAACGATGTCGGCTTTCTAGACGCGGTCTACGCTCCGTCGATGTCGAGAAGGGACAAGTATGCCTATCAGCTGAGGAGCCTTCGGGTTCCTGGTGGGGTGGGCGCGGCCGCCGGCCACAACTTGCATAAACCCCGACGGGAATCTCTCACGCCGTTTTTTAGCAAGAAGAATATCCTCTATCTGGAGGGGCTGATTGCGGACAAGGTAGACCAGTTAAAGCGATTGATCGCGACCCATGCGGCCAACAACACGCCAATCAACCTCTCGGACGCATTTTTCGCCTTTTCGAACGAGTGGGTTGTTCCGCCGCCACTCCGTTTGGCATTTTGGTAGCTAACATGTCCATCCAGTGTTGTCACCAATTTCCTCTTCGCACATCAGACGGACCTGCTCTCGGATGAGCAGAAAGCTGCCACGCTCCGCCACAACAGCAAGGAACTGATGATGGGAATCAATCTCAACAAGCATTTTCCGCAGGTCCCCGATTTCCTAGAGTCGCTTCCAATGTCCATAAGCCGCCCGATTATGCCTCCCGGGCTTGTTGACATGCTTTCCCTTTTTGACGTGAGTCTCTAAAATGCCTTCAAAACTTGTTTTATCATCTATTAACAGGAAATAAATAGCGAGTTCGCAACGAGCTAGTTGCCATAATGCGCGCTAAAGAGTCAGGGATCGCCACCGACAAGCCTGTTGGACCGACGCACAAACAGTCGGTTTACGATTCGGTACTGGACGACCACAACCTGCCAGCCTCGGAGAAGACTCTACTGCGTCTCGAGCAGGAAGGAGCCCTTTTGGCACTAGCTGGGACCGAATCGCCGGCCCAGACCCTTAATGTCACATTCTATCATCTTCTTGCCAGCCCCAAAATCCTAGAGAAGCTTCGTGATGAGCTCCGTGCGGTGCCCGCATCTGTGTCATGGACCCAGCTCGAACAACTCCCCTACCTATCCGCTGTAATCGAAGAAGGCAACCGGCTTTCCTTTGGCGTCACAGCAAGAGCCGCCCGTATCGCCCACGAGCCGCTCACCTATACTCCTTCTTCCCACGCCCTCCCATCATCATCGTCGTCTTGCCCGCCAAGCACGAGAACCAAATCGTACACAATCCCAGCCGGCACGCCGGTAAGCATCACGACTCTGGCCGCACATACGGCAGAAAGTGTCTTCCCTAACCCGCATGTTTTCGATCCTGACCGTTGGCTTGGAGATGCCGGGAAGGAGCGACGCAAGTTCCAGATGGCCTTCGGTAAGGGTGGGCGGAGGTGCCTTGGGATCGAACTGGCGCGTGCGGAGCTGTATCTCGTCATCGCGGCCTTGGTTCGCGGATTCGAATTTAGCTTGTTTGAGACTGATGCTGATGATGTGGCGTTTTTGCATGATTATCATGTGGCCATGCCGAAGATGGCGTCTAAAGGGGTGAGGGTCATGGCAAAGGTTGTGCCGTCGAGTGGATAGAAGACGAACGCAGTAACTAATATCTGTGCAATCCCAACTAAAATTGCTTTCCTGGCGCGTGTCAGCCTCAGAGCGTGGATGGTTGAGCCTCGATGCATCATTTCTAAAGGGTCTGGACCATAGAATGGAATATGAATCTTCCAGAACCCCAACCCAACTTTCACTGTGATCCCAGCGGGTTTCGGCCCAATCTCTACACTTGTATAATTACCAACTTGTTGCTCGATGTTGTAAGGCGTTCGAGCATCTCCTAACGTCTCGTATTGGTGACTTCGGCCGAACACTGCCCCATCTCACTAAGGTTGAGGTACTTCTCAAGAGGAGATTGAATAAATTGTATCTGTTTGAAATACCCAGATATTTGTGTCCGTCTGACCTTTTTTCTGTCTTTTTGGGGAGAAGCCATTATATCTCTTGCGTTTTGCATGAGCGTTATCATTAATTTCCTGGAGTGCAAAAGGTGCTAACGGCTTTTTAAGGGTTATAGCTCCCAGGGTGTTGCTTTTATTCTTTTTAAAAGACTACCCTGCTTGATATCTAATATTTGCTCCCTTTCAACCTCCATTCCACCTCGAATCCACGGCAGGTAATCGACAGACCACAGGAGGATGGATACTTTCGTAGTTTCGGTTCTCGTTCGCCATTCGAGTAATGTTCGCAGCTTACTGAGTTACAGTCGCAGTGTGTTGAGGGGAGGGAGGACTGAGTCCTAGCCTTACTAACCTCAAGGCACGACGTCGAATGATTTCCCGAATGTGTTGTGCACAGTAAGTACCGGTTCATTCAATGAATACCTTCATCCGTGATTATGTGCACCGTGTGAATCTCATGTGAACAATCCCCACCAACCTACTATACGATTTATTCCCGCCCATTACATACATCAAAGTGAATTGAGAAAGGAAGCATCCCACTGCACCAATATCCACAAGCCCCCCAAAATATGCAGTATACTGGCCTGGCGTACTACCAGCACTAGGCACCCCTTCGGGATCGATGCCGTAGGGTTCGTATGCATACATGTTCACCACTGCCTCTGAGACCTGTCATCCGCAAACACAGTGCCAGTTTGCCCCCCGTGTCGAGTGATTGTACGATAAAAAAGACAGAAGCTAAGAATAAACAAGGAGTAGTTACTCGGGCTACTAATTAGATAATATGATAAGGTCTACTGTTTGGCTATTGGGGAGTAAATAGTAGGCTTGTGTTGATACAAAACTACATACAGCTTCATTGATAGAGATGTGCAGTTTCCTTATAAAGTTGTTGTATTATATAAAAGGATATACTTTGTTTTTCTCAACAGAAATATAGAGGTGGAACAGGGGAAGAAGTCGAAGCTCAAGAAAGAGATATGAACTGTTCACGAAAGCCAATGAAAGACACCTGGCCCGATTTATGCCCCAGGACCAGAATGTTATTTTTGATCGCCGAGCAGTCTCCTCTTGCCTCAGGAGGAAGCCACAACACGCGGTCTCCATGGATTGATATCCAGAAGTCCTTATGTAGAAATATCCCGGAATCTGGGTCCGGATAATGGTTGGGGGGGCAGCGAGGATCGTATAGACCACTAAACAAGTTTAGTTGGAAGGATTTCAGCAGAATATCATTGATAATTTCTGTGGCTTTGCTTGACTCAAGAAGTAAGACACCTGTCATTGTGTCCCAGACGTAGACTTGACGGTCACGGGCGGCCAGAAAGCGACCATTTTGGGAGAAGGCCATGGATTTAAACCCGAGCGACAATCCGCGATAAAGGGTGTGTAAATGGACACCTGTTACGGGGTCCCAGAGTTCAATCCGACTCTGCACACGAGAAGCGGAAGCCGCTAGCAGCCTGGAATCGGGTGAAAAGACCAATGACCCAGGTTCGCGGCCTTGAGATATTAGAGTCCGTAGTATCTCCCCGGTTTTCGGGTCCCAAATCTGGATAGAACTCTTCGAATCGTGATTTACCCCATAGCTGGCTAGCATCTGGTTGTCAGGAGAGAAGGCTAATGACCAAACATAACTACGGAGTGTGTGATCCTCCAGAACGTATAACTCGCTGCCTCGTTCTGCGTCCCAAAAACGGACCGTTGAATCCCAGCTTCCCGATGCCATCTGCCGGCCATCGAGTGAGAACGCTAGTACCATAACAGGGCCTGAGTGGCCTTTGAAAGCCTGTGGCCGAATGCGTGCCGCTGGGTTAACTAGTCGAATCATCCCGTCTTGGAAGCCTGATGCGAGTAGCTGACTATCGGGTGAGAAGGCCAATGACGTAGAGAATGTTGGAAAGTCCTTCAAAGTATTTAATTCGGCCCCCGTTGCTGGTTCAAAGATATGCACTTCGTTCTGCATGCAGCTGGACGCCAACAGCCTGCCGTCGAGCGCGAAAGCCAATGAAGTGGTCCAACTTGTTGTTGGGATGCTCACATTGTCCCCCGTGTCGATATTCCAGAGTCGGACTGTATCGCGAGAACTAGATGCCAGCAGCTGCCCGACAGGGGAGAAGGCCACTGATTCAATTGCGTGCTTATGACCGTGTAGAGGTTCTAATTCAGTGCCTTTTTCTGCGTCCCATAACAGGACTTCACATCCTTTAGAGGAGCGAGCTAAAAACCGACCATTCGGTGAGAAGGTAAGCGAACCAAAAAACCAAGAAACAGAATCCCCTGTGAAAGTAAGCGAACCAGAAGACCAATAGGTGCTCTTGAGGGTGCGTAATATAGCCCCTGTCATTGGGTCCCAGATTTGAATCGTCTCACTACTGGAGCTCGCCAGTACCCTGCCGTCAGGCGAGAAGGCCACTGAGTGAACACCATATGTGTCTGAAGTGAAGTCTTGACGGGTATGGCCCCAGAGGGCTCGGATTTTAGTGCCCGTCATTGGTTCCCAGAGACAAACACTGCAATCTGCAGAGCCAGATGCCAGCAGTTGTCCATTAGGCGAAAAGGTCACCGACATAACCGAGCGAGAATGATCGCATATAGTGTGTAATGTAGCGCCTGTGACAAGATCCCAAACCTTGACCGTCTTATCGGCAGAGCCGGAGGCCAGCATTTGTCTATTCGGACAGAAGGCCACTGACGCGACTGACCCTGAGTGACCCACAAGTGTCTGTAACTCTGCACTCCATTCCTTGCTGACTTCGGGTAATGGATATATCCACTTAGGAAGATCTTCCTGGAACTGTGTACGGATGATTGATGTTTCGGGTGCGAACACTAACCCTGAGCTATAGATTTGGAGTGGTGCTTGATCGACAATATAGCGAGTTTTCAAGACAAACCGTTTCGCATCGTAGAGAAAGCGAGCGAGTAGGTTATTATTCATCTGCGCTGATAAGCCTGGGCCCTGACCAAATTACAAAATGATTCATAGGTACTTACTCCTTCATCCACCCGGAGGGAATCCAACATAGGGACAAGATCTGAGATAAGACCGAGCAGACTCATAACCTCCAGCCAATGCAGAAAGTGTGTCTGGAGAAACAGCAAAACATCCTCTGCCCCTGACGAGAAGGTCTCACTGTGTTTGATGTGGTGGATCCAGTATCGACAAGAGTACTGTAATTCAGGTGGTAGAAACTGTTGTATATTTTGAGGATCAATATCAATTTTGCTTGTTCCTGGTGTTTTCAAATTGCAGATGTTTTTCCGTAGTTTACTGCGCATGGTTTGAAGGCAGCATTTAGCGATGTAATCGTGTTCTTTGCGTTGATCCACAGAAAACATAGTTCCAGACTGGAGCAGAAAATCCCGAAATGAGAGATGCAGAACCCGAACAGGTTGACCTCGGTGCTTGGGAGCACTCAGAACAGATCTGAATGAATCTAAACAATTGCTGATTCGATCTGCACCTATATCAAGAAGCACAGACAGTGTTGTTATGGAAAGTGGGCCTACGAGCAGAACGATGGCGCCAACTATGGCTTGGAACTCCTGCAAAAGTAGCTGCTGCTCGGACTCATCGCCGTCGTGATCTCTGACTAGTCGTATCAGGATCGGCAGGTATATCTTATCCATTCTTGCGACGTATCTCGACTGGTCCTTCAGAAGTTCCGCGAGGCGCAATTTTGGGTCCAGCTTCGAATTCTGAATATAGCGACAGATGGTAGCCGCTGAAATGAAGAGCGGGGCAGATATTCGGGCCAATTCCTTGATGGTATTATCGCCGGGCCAATCCTCGGAGATCTTTCTGTCGTGTTTGATTCTCGCAAACTGATGTTGTAAGTAGAAGTAAATGTCGCCCTCCGTTCGTTCCTCGGCTATCTCATGGAGAGCTAGATCTTGATATTCATGATCCTTGATCTTTGAGAATCCAAGGCTGATGTGAACTTCAGGTCTGCTAGTCACAAATATTCGAGGGTGAACTGATGTAGCCGTTTGCAACAGCGGTAGTAGTCGAATGATAGTCTTAGCATCGTCATTATTTTCACATTCATCCAACGCATCGATGACAATGACCACAGTTTGGGACTGGCTGCTAAGACCTAGCAGTGGTTGAAGAAGGAGTACCTTCAACTGCTCCCTGAGTGATTTCGATGTAATGTCAGGATTATCACAAAGTGCCTTGGATAGCGCCGGTTTTAATATGGGAAATCTGGCCATCAATTGCTGGGCAAGCGTTGGAAAAAACTTCTTCGCGTTGCCTTGGTCCCCTTCACCTCGTTTGAAGAAGAAACTTGCTCCTAGAATTCCCGTCTCGCGAAACATCCTTGCCACAGTGCGAGATATGGTTGATTTTCCTGTCCCTGCCATACCATTCAACCAAAAGATGCACTTTCCATGTGGTGACAGGGCCCAACTTGAAATATCACTGAGAAGGTTTGTTCGGGTGCCTAGGAGGCACCCTTCCTGGTGCTGATTGACGAAAGAGTCTACAGCTGCGTCTTGAACAACCGATAGTTTCCCCCAATGAATGTTTCCGTCCAATGTTTCGACAGCCGTTATGACATTCCTATTCACCGTCAACCATGGTGTGCTAGGCTATTGGTCGTCCCAAGATCACGCTACTTTTGGGTGTCGCCGAGATTGGTCAATTTCTGACGAACTAGAAGGTATCAGTGGATGATACCTAGAAAAAGGGTAATGAGATTCAATTGGCGCGACAGAACCCGAATGGTACATGCCATAATAGACTACAGAGAATATAGACGGAAAGTTTGTCTTAGGAGTACTCACCTTCTTCCAGTCCCTGCGCTACGCGCTCTGCCCAAGGGGGTATGGCTTCAACACGTTGCGGTCGTAGAACCATTAGTAGCTCTCGCGCATACGCAGCGGCGGCGAGTGCAGCATACTTGTGCCAGACGTCGTTCTTATGTGAGTCACAGTAGTCGCAGATCCCGCGTATAACGAGACTTGGAAGATTGTTCATCAGACCCGCAGCCTCCATCTCGAAACAGAGTATGTTGAGTCCCGGGTCCTCCGCGTATGCTTGCCGCACGATGGCGTCCTTGAGTACAAAATTCCCTGATGCAATAGTTCCGTAGTGGACCTGAATTGCACGGTATGTCTGGCGCTCTGGGCGCTCTGGTATCAGGCTAGTGTCACAACTATCGCAATTCGCGCCTACCACGTGTGGATAGCCCGGGGCATAAAGTCGGTCAACAGCAGCTGGCTTTTGATACTCTGGCATGTCGTCAAGAAGCTAGAGATGTTCTGCAAGCCTGTCCGGCTTCTTCCGGTCGGTGTGTAGCCTGCGCATTTCTTGGATAACACCCAGGAGTTTCTCAGGGGGCGCATTGAGTTGACCCGTTTTCTGAAAGCGACCATCCGTCAACTTGGCCATGTCGTACTGGAACACTCCGCCGAATCCATCTTTCGGCTGACTGACAACCACATCACCCAGGCGTATGTCATTTCGGGTACTTGGCGCACCACCCCCAATGCCTACCATTAATGCAAACCGAAGACGTGGGAATGTTCGCACCATATCCCGCGCAACACGAGCAGCCGAGTTGGTGCCATATCGACCTGCTGGAAGACACCCAACAACCACGTAATGCTTGGCAATGCGACCGTACGCGTACGTGTTGTCGTCGTGCTCTTCGTCGACATCGGGTCCGTAGAATTCCTCGTCAAGCATGCGACAAGCACAAAAGTACTCCTCTTCGAGAGCACAGATCCATGCTACCGTGTATGAGTCCCTTGAATCTGGGTCTCGTTGCGCAGGTGGATTCATTGAAGAAGTACTGGGCCCCGTGCTCCCAGTGGATCGCGCCAGCTATATTCAAAATTTACTCCGGCTAGGCAAACGCGAGGGGAAGGGGGATGAAGTGGAAAGGGAGTTCTTGAGGGGAAGAGGTTCCACAAGAACCGACGAGGCTGTGTGAGGCGACTTTGGGCGAGTGCCCGAAGACAACTTGGGTTAGCTGAGATCTCTCAGGGGGTGCCGCCAGTAGCGAGAACGCCTTGAGTCCGACGCTGGACCTCAGGGCTCTAACCGAGGTTGGTAGGAACTGTGTCCCTCGTTCCGTTCGTGGCTTGACTTTTCAGCCTGCCAAGAGGCACCGGTGTTTCTAGTGAGGCAAGGGTAACAGCCAACCGCCGATCAGAGCCTATCAACGAGTGGATCTGGAGCCTGCCCAGCGGGCCGCACCGTCACCCTTCGAGATATCCAGTTGCCGGGGGATTTCGATTGCCCGCCGCGCGATCAAAGTTGCGCAGATCGTCTGTGTGGAGACTGACTAGAAGGCCAAGAATACCTTTATATCAATTGCTCGTTAATAGGGTTATAGATATCTGTCCTTTGACAGGTCTTGAGTTGTGTTTGCTATACAGGCATTCTAGCGTTTAGGATGGCCCTTACATAGACTATGTGTCATTCTTGTTTGGCCCGCTGGTCAGATTCAGCTGCTATCAACCAGGGTAAATCGGTGGTAGACCATGAGATAATTCTCGGATATATTGTATCTAGAAGCTCTTGAGAATGGATAAGCTTTTAATAGGTGGATTCAGGTCAGGAGGAAATGTATATCAAGTGATCGCAACCTAAGGGAGAAGGACGATGCTTTTTTCAATACCTTCCTGTCTTTCTATAAAGCGATAGGTGTTCTACTTCATGCGGAGCGCACTGTAGATATCCTCTACAATCGTACCCATCTCTCGTTCCACAACCATCGCCTCAGACACGGCCATTCTCTTCGTCGAGTTCAACTTAATCAGCGCCAGCTCTTCTTTTGCCATCTCGACTAAAAATTCGTTAGGAAGCTATTCAAACTTTCAACCGATGTTTGAAAGGGAATTAAAACTCACCATGACAAGAAACAGCCGCCTTCTTCCCGCTGGCCATAGCGTGAGGCACATTGGTACTATTATCGCTATTCGCGTCGCCAACTCCCCAAACACCTTTGACAGTGGTCTGAAGTCCAGACGCGGTTGTATCAATCTTACCACCCAACATGCGTACACCCATCTGTATAGGTAATGTAGAGGCTTGATAGGTACCATAATTCGCCATGATGGCTCCGACCTTTTCCGAGCTCCCGTCCGAGAAATAAACCCGAAAGATATCAAGTTCCTTCCGAATCGCTGCTTCCTGGACCTGACTCCCATTTTGCACGCGGGTGATGTTCAGGATCGGCTTATCGTTAACGGTCACATTATACGCCTGGAACACAGCCCTCCAATTCGGATTCTTTTCCCGAATCCGCGCGAGCTGCGCTGTATCATTCGCCGTGCCGTTGGCGAAAACCTGGATCTCCCGATTTAGCGTCGGGTGCAGCTCGCTCACGCTGCTGTACGAGTCGGAGAAATTCCCAATCACCCCGACCGGCTGGTCGCGGTGCTCGAAGCCGTCGCACCATGGGCACCAGTAGAGACCCTTGCCAAAGGCCTCACGGAGGCCTGGGACTTGGTCCGGCAGCGCGTCCTTCATCCCGCTGCCGAGGATTACCTTGCGGCCTGTGTACGTGGTTCCGTTCGCGAGGGTTGCGGTGAAGGAGGTAGTATTCGTGCCCGTCGGCGTCCCAGTTGCGTTAATCGAGACGACCTGGGTGTCGATGAAGGTTGTCACGTTGTAAAAAGAGATTTGGGAGCGAGCGGCGGCGCGGAATTCGGCGGGGACGACGTCTAAGTTAAATTACGCGTATTAGTATTATGCGAGGCTCACTTACTAGAAGAGTCACAAGCCAAGGGGTGGGGGTAGATGATTGGGGGAACATACGATCGCTCCCAATGACATCGTGCATGTGTCTGGTGGGGTTGTTGCGATAGTCGCCTGAGTCGAATAGGGCTACTTTTCGCAGAACACGCGATAGGCCACTCGCAGCGCTGAGACCGGATGGCCCGCCGCCGATGATTAGGACATCGTACTGAGTTTGAGGCAATTGAGCCACTGAGCTGGCAACAACCGTGAACAGGGTGAGGAGGGATTTGAAGTTCATGATGGTCTGGAGTCAGGTAGTGATAAAATGGGCAGCACCAGTACCTAGCATGTTTTGCTAGTGGAGAGGATATAGCATACTTAAGCACTGTACAAGCGGCCAGCGAGAAAAAAGCTCGTGTGAAAGTGGTGACGCCTACTATCTGGCAATTTTACACAGAATATATAATGCGGAGTTCTCAACATTGACGGACTCGGAAAGTGTGCAGCATATCGCCAACAGACCCAAGAGAGCCACAAATACTGTCATTGACGTAACAACATTCATCTTCTCTGATTCGTGACTGCTGTGATGAGCCATGGTTCAGGCAGCCTTCGATGAGTGGAAATCCAACGTTACACAAGGTTAAGCTTTGCGGAAGATCGCGGGAGACCCACTTAAGCGGCACCAAAGACCGCGTCCCACACCCTGAACTCTTGGAGACTAGTACCCTTCCAGTCCGCTCCATCTTTGAGCTCGAGATTTTGGCTCACTTTGAAGAAGGACTCTATATGGATGGGTAATACGGACAAAGCACCCGGTATTTATCTTTTGGCAGCCCTCTCGCAGCAGCCGCCACGTCTAACAGGCTTGATCATGTTGAATATAAGAATGAAGCGTACTGGGGCTGATGTGTTATGGGAAAGTAAAAAATAAGACCTTACTGCAATATCCGCTGCACTTCACTTTTAAGGGAGCGGTGCTTGAATCGCAGCTGGCAGATGGCCAGTTTGAGACTGCTTTGCACGCCGCAGAAGCAGGTGTCCCGATAAAGAAACTGCGCGATTAGTGCTGATTGTTTTTCAAAAGCAAGGACGAAAAACGCCTGGAGGAGGGCAAAGTAGAGACCGCCAAATTTCTGTTGAGTTATTGCACCACTAGTATCATACCTACTGTTGGTGAAATAGGATGCATAGCGCCAGACCAGTCATGTTCCTATAGTACGTACGCAGCTAACACAGTTCCCTTTCATAGTAATTAGTGAGGCTGCACTAGCTCAACCAAGGGGATTGGACAAAACGACTGGTGTAGAACTGCTGTTTCAGTTGTAGCAGGGTAGTATTTGGGCAGGAGTCGCTAAATAATGGTGTATCTAAAATTTATCTAGCGTGCTTATAGTGCATGTTTCAGCAGTTTTTTTTTTTTTTTTTTGGAAATTCACATGGCTACTTCACCATTTTAGAAGAAAGAAAAAGGGACCAATCAGCCTTGCCTTTGGAACAGCTGTTCCCGGGTGGAGTGGTTGCCATCACTGCCTTGGACAAGCACACCTTAGATAGCTATAAGGCCGTGTTACTACCACAGAACAAATCTAAGCCGAGTTCCTCATCTCTACACGACCAATAACAACCCCATTTTACTCCCGGGCCGTCCCCCATCTCAACGTCAGACACTTCGCCACCCATTTTATTGGCAGTATAGCACTCGTCTCTCGAGATTGTAACCAAAGCAAGAGTCCCCTGCTCCGAGAAACATCCGACTCAGCCCTACATAATCATTAACCGGACTAATTGACCCATAGAAATAAAAGTTATCACAAAATCTTGATCAAACGTCTTTATTCCGGGGACCAGTCCCGTTCAAACAGTCCATATGGACCAACTGGGCCTACTTACAAACTATATAATTACTATAACCACCCTATTCCTTGCAGTCCAGGGCCTTATCTATATCCATGTCCCTAACTGTAAGCGGGGTCGGCAAGCTAATCCTGATCCTGTGCTACTCTAGTAGGTATCCAACAAGGCACACTGATAGTAATCCGTAACCAAATTCATGATTTCAGTCAGTTTCTCCACCGCTTGTTCTAGGTTTGCTTACCCAGCGCTCACTCAGGCACTCGATGCTTATCTCTAATAAGACACTTGGGTGTGGCACGACGGCCCTTCTTATCTTGCTTTCCTGTATCTAATCATATATAGCTGCGCTAAGGATCCTTGATTGTATTCTGCAACGACCTTGTTTATCCGACTGCCACACGGGTCCAAGTTTCCATTTTGACCATTTAACAGTGCCTGATGAGCAGCAACCAAACAAGATTAAGGGCGCATACCCTGATGAAGCCACAAAGGTGTGTCGACAGGCCACATGGAAGCCCGCGGGCCCCCACCGGCGGAGGACAAGCGAACCATACAGCAAACGGGTCTCTGGTAGCTGCCGCCGTGAGGTAGCCAAAACAAGTATTGGTACTACCTGGTCCGGAAAATTAGAGTTGTGACCTAGGCTGGGTTTGCAAAGTTCGAGGGCAGGGATGGGGATCTAGATGCGGGCGTGGCTACATATGACATAAGGATTTGCTGTAAATTTGGTATGTATGTTAAGATACTGCGAAGATTCGGAGGAAATGCCAAGGAAGCAGCGGGGTGGGGGCGTCATACATCTTGTCATCATTTTGTCTACTCTGGAAAATATGTATGGAGAAAATAGTTCTATTGTAGCTCTGATGAAGATTCACATCCCTTGTGTTCAACCGACATGTCAAATATATATATATATATACAGGATAAACCTAACATATGATTTCCAAGTAAACCTGCTTGTATACCAGGAATGTCACACCGACATGATCTAATGTAGTAATTCATGCTTCACATGGGCAACTAGAAGAAGTAACCATCTATTTTGATCACCTTATCCAAATTCACTTCCCAAAAGTTGATGTTGGTTGTATCTCAGCTTGAGCCCGAAGCCCTGTCCGGAGATTCAACAAGCCGAAACCCCTTGGACATCACCCCTCCGACCAAAAGCATCCTGATCTCACTGGGATGTACCCAGTTCATGATCAACATAACCGCAAACATTGGAACAGCATCGAAGAGATAGATGAAGAGCTCATGGCTGATGATATACCCGTCAAATCCCTGGATGAACTCCACAACACGAACAATCGACCGCACAAAAATAAGCAAACTCGTGGCACATAGCGCAAGCAAATGCCGCTGGTGCGGCAAACCATTAGTACCAGCATTGACTACCGCGCTCGTGGGCACACGCCGCAACCGTAGATGAAACACCAGCGCAGTGAGCATGAACCATCCAAAGAAAACAATCTGCACGAAGAGCCCAGCAACAACGAGATACCTTCCCGCGGTGCGACTATCAGCGTTGTCAGAGCCCATTGTGCCCCCGCCGCCGCCCTGCATGAAGAAGGAGAGGATGTCGCCTGTGACGAAGAGGCGCGTGAGCCATTTCCTGCGGACAAGGAGGTAGCGGGCTCCGTCCACGAGGTCGACAATTCGGCCGAGTTCCATGTAGATTGAGGCGGCGAAGAGGGCGGGGGCGACTAGGAGGAAAATACTTTGGATTACGTAGGCTCCGAGCGTAGAGGGGGTTGTTCGGCCTATGTAGCCGGTCATTTCGACTAAAAGACGAAGTGGGTGTTACGACTCAGATTCGTGGGAGCGGAGAAGGCCTGAAGACTTACATATGCCGCCGCAGCAGAAGGCAGTGAAGAACCAAGTGCGCGTCTTGAACATTTGGAAGAAGTGGAGGGCTGTGGTTGCGGTGAAGAGGATGATGAAGATGGCTGCTGCTGCCAACGAAGGTTCATAGTGATAGAGATGGTAAGCCATTGTGAGGGACTTTTGTAAGGCTCTTTTGTGGTTCGTGTTGCGTGCGTGCTGAACTATGTTTGAGGTAATAGCGACACCTGCAGGTTGACAAGGAATCGATAATACTGCGGGAGACCTATCCATGTCCTTATACTGATGGCGACCGGGACCCGGGCCATTTGGGATCCGTGAATATCGACCCGATACGGAATTCAAGTAGAATCCGAGCCAAACAAATGTTGCCAAGGAGCTCAAGAGAAACTCATTTGAGAAGTGTCCGGCACCCATTCCTCTATCGTACCGGAATCAGGTGGAGTCCTCTTGTCGTGTTACGGGTCACTTCGTACACTAGGCCAACTTCCGGTTAGCGTCCGAGGGCCAAGAATCATGTCTCATGCTTGCACCGCCCTGATTACTTAAGCCGCTCAAAGAGTCCTTGCCACCCTCCTCAATGTACCTCAACCTCGCATACCTCGCATTCTTCCATGCCGTGCGAGCCAATGTTAGGGCCCAAGTGCCGTGTCTCGCAAATTAAAAGTTCTTTTCACCGATGCCATCTAGACTCGGTCATTCTAAGTCACGCAACGGCTGCGCTCGCTGTAAGCAACGACGAGTGAAGGTACGTCACCCTGTGCTGTTCCAAGCCACCTTGACCCTGATCTGCTGAGCATATGCGAAGTATGGTAATCTCTTGGACAGTGTAATGAACTCGCCCCCTGTCAAAATTGCACTAGGAGACACGAGGAATGCAGTCTTCTCAATGACCGGCCATTCATACTCATGCCATCGGCAAGACCACGGGTAAGACAAATACTCACTGCCTGCACCTGTACGTATCAGGGATGTAATTGTAGCTTCTATTAGGACTAACAAGACGCGTGAACCTATTCAGGTCCACCACTCTTCTCCAGGTGTCAACGATCCCACCTTCCTCTCTTACCTCATCCCTGAACCAGGTCCAACATCAACATCAACAAGACAAATCCAAGAAGCAGAATGGGGCGAGGACCTCTATCTAATGAGTCACTTCACCGCCATCACAGTACACACCATATCATCGCGACCAGAGGTTCTTGAGCTATGGCAAACGATTATCCCAGCCGAAGCCATGACATGCCGATTTCTAGCACATGGCATGCTCGCCTTCTCTGCCCTGCATCTAGCCAGCCTGCAGCCATCTCAGCGAGAGAAGTACCAGCAGTGTTGCCGGCGACACCAGAATGAGGCTATTCCTGGTTATCGGCAGGCTATATTGGGGATCAAGCCGGAGGTTGCTGGCCAGGTATTTGCGATGGCATCCCTAGTTGCCCTTCTTGGTTTGACTACGATATCGGACAATGCACTTTCGAAGGATGATATGCTTCCCAACGAGAGTCGAATGGGGTTTTCCGATGTCAAGGCGATCCTCACCATTATTAGGGGGGTGGGGGCAATTGTGGAATATAACATGACCATGTGGAATACGCTCATAAATAGCCCATACAGAGCGGCATTGATCGGACATAGAACACCTGACGCTTGGAACTACACGCTGCCGTCGGATGTCCAGATGCGATACGAGCAGCTTAAAACAGACTGCTTGGCAAGTCTCCTACCAAAGAACCAGCCGGCCAAACTCACCTGCGTTGAAGCCATTGATTGGCTGGAAATTATTCACCGCGAGCTGCTTTATCGGGTGTTTAAATGTAATGGCAACACTTCCAAACTAGAGCCTGTGCATCTGGTGAAATGGCTCGTGCTGATTAGTCCTGATTTTGTTGGCCTTTTGCATCAGGAGAATCCGGCCGCTCTTGTTATTCTTGGAGAGTTCTTCGACCTCTTGAGTCTGTTGGAGAATCGGTGGTTTCTTAAGAATGCCTCGGACAATGCGCATGATATTATTCGCCAGATAATCGATCCGCAGGCGCGGGAGTGGTTGATGGTAGAGAGAAATTCACGGCCGTCAGTATAACCGTAGTCAGGTTACAAGCAGTCATAAATGAGGGAGTCATTTTTCAAGTCCTACGAAGCCTGCCTCCCAGTTTCACCCGTGGAGGAAATCACCGCAGACTTCCGCACCTTTGCCCGGAATCGTCCTGTCGAAGGCCGAGATGTGATATTCGAAGTCGATCTTGGATGGGGTATTGGTCATGTTGGTCTCCAATTTCAGCTGATATCGAGCTCCAAATGCTCATGAGCGAATAACGCAGGTGTCTCACTCCTCGAGGAATTGCTTGTACTTCTGATACACGTCTGGACTAGGTGTCTTCCTGTCATCTGGCCACTCAGGAAGGTCCTGCGCCGCCTTCACAAGGATATCATCAAGGGCAATTTTTCCTCCGTCAAGCTGTAGCTTCAGGATTAAGAACTTACTTTGGTGCTGAGAAGGCTGTGATACTTTGACGTCCTCAAAGCAGTTTAGTAGCTATATTTGACCGATTCCGACACTACGAATCTAGCGTGATCCAAACCTACCTTAGCAAGCATCTACATCGAGAGTTGTTCCGGAGATCGGTCCCCGATTCTACCTTCAGCGAATGGTTCCGGGTCACCCCAATCCTCTTTACCCGATGCCATTTAGGGATCCTGAAGCCATTGTTCCTGGCAGTAATTCCGACATGCTGTTCCTCTTCGGACAATCTAAAGATGGCGCGTGACTCATCGAGGAAATTTTAATCTTGAACAGGCTGTTCTCTGTTTGAGGTGAGGATATACTTGCCCTATTCCGTCAGATTAATTCACTATTAGGTGGCAGGAGGATACTTTGCCCAAGCAACCCGACATTGTCAAGGAAGGGTATTTCTTCGCCAGACATGATGGCAAAAGAAGAACAAAAACGGTAAAAGTCGATTGGAACCTCAGACAAATGATTTTCTGTATGAATTACTGAAAATAAAAGGGGTTGGTTTGTATCTGTTCTCTTTATAGCCTAAAGCAAAGGAGTTCCATGATCACTTGGAATGATTTGGCAATGTCGGCTTATACATTTAGATGTGGTATATGTAATGACCACTCGACCTGTTTCCAATGGTGCACAACCAGGAAGCACAAGTCAAGATGATGTCAATACTATGGGGTTAGTTCATATCATGGATTTTGTTATCTAACCATATCGAAGTCTTTGCTCATCTAAAATCTTTCGCAAAAGTTAAGGGTGCGGGCCGCGGATCGCTTTCCGACGTCAACCCCACCGAATAAGCTTTCCTTTCTCAGGCAGAGGGCCGGGGTCTTCATTGTTGCATGTCCAAATTGGACAGGTCCCCGCGCTTCCACTCCTTGTATGACCCTCATCCCTGGTTCACCTTTATGTTCTCGGCCAGCCCTCCGTTTCGTTTCTTTGCCGGTTGTGAGACCAGGTTTTGTATTCTATCATCAGCGAAATTGAGGAGAAGACGGACCTATACTTCGGTCCCGTGCAAGATGAAGTTTAACAGTCACCGGGAGCCTTTCCCACCGGACCCATACTGTACGGTCGGACTCCACGTAATCGATTGTGAAGGTATGAGGTTGGGAGTCGGACAACCCAAAAGAAAGTTCAGAGTTACCAAATAACTTTGCTCCAGGGTCAGCGCATTCATCAGTCAATGAGTATCAGAGTCATTGATTAAGTGGATATAGATGGATATCGCCGAGGTTACTGCTGGTTGCAGTACCATTTCAAATGAAGCTATATACTCTTGAATGCAGGTCCCGCCTTATGCATCTACTGCGGCACACAGCGCAAAACTGTGCCATCAAACATGGCATCAAGACGTCACCAGCTCAGTCTAAACGTAGCAATTACGCCCAGCTCTACACCCATAATTATAGGCTCAGCATATATAATTGTCAGCTATTTCTTCGTGGGAGTCTAGGTTTGTAGTTCAAGCACCGGCAGCATCTAAATCACGTTTGGAATCTAAATATCTCTCTAGAAATCACGCTATGTTTCTGTTGTTGTGCGTCTTCACTCTTACTCATTGGAGACACCGCATCTGATCAGCTATATAGATGTCTAATACCGCTTATGGTACCCTTTCTGCCGACGGCAATGGGAACTTCACCGGGGCCTATACCTTTCCCGACGATACGCAGAGGACCTACACTGGAAGATTCTTTTCTGCCGTTCCATCATTCTGTATACCAGTATCCGCAATCAATTACGATTCGGTTCCAAGTGGGGAAGCGTCCATTAAAGATGGGTCAACGGTTGGAGCATTTGACGAAACTATTACCCTTGACAATGGTATAAATGTGGGTGGGAGACTTATGCCACCTCTTGACAAGGCCTGCAATATTAGAGGGGAAGGGCAGTGGAGCGAAAACTGGTAGCTGGTGCGCGGTTGCGAAGTTAGATAGGCGATTAAGCTATAATAGGGTCCATGCTGCTCAACACAGCTGCCTCCAGTTTCCTAGTAAAAGCAATGTTATATGATATTGAGGTATTCTATGAGATACGGTGCGAATGAGTATAAACTTAGAGAAGTATAATCATCTATGGTCGAAAACGTTGCAGAAACCGTTGGATGTTCAGTGTACTTCGAGTTTACCTGAGATCCAAACTCCTGTTACAAAATCCATATCCAACCGATAAAACACAGCGTAACTGCACCAACACTGGGACAACTTCCACTGAATAATGGGAAATATCATCTGATAGGCTCTCGGACAGACTGCACTTTAGGTAGGCATATATCGGTAGCTTCGCACCAGCAGCTCGCTTCGTCATCTGAGCAAGTTAGTGTCGTGTAAGAAAACACCAATCACGACGATAAAGACAGCGAAGAGCATTCTCACCCCATTGGTGGAGAAACAGCATTTCTTCTTTCTTGTAATGGTACATCTGTAACCATCGTGACATAAATTTTACTCTTGGAATGCTGAAGTTGTTGGACACCCACCGGAGCGATACCAGAATCAGACTACATAGCCCGTCGACCCCGTACGAGGCCTGGATGCTGCAGTCCGCTGCCTCCCCTTCGGGGGTCAGCGGGTTGTTGCGTGGTGGTGCGCCCTTAAAAAAGTAGGTAGAGGAGACGCCGGAGCCTAGAACACACCAGACGCGACGCTGAGGGAGGCCTAACGACCGCATGCCGAAATCGCTCTGGTAGGGTCCATGAGGCTGGTAACAGTTAATACCAATTACTAACCTAAGACTCCTATTAGGCCCCCTTCCCTAGCTTATCAGTGTTTTGTATATAAGAAAGCCATTGTGATAAATTTATCTAATTGGGACAAGCATGTGGGTTCAGACCATTCAGGATATGCGACTAGGAACAATGACTCATAGTGGTGAAGCGCGTTTTCTTTTTCTTGCCATACAATAGCAAGTATGATTTCTCGTGCCCTAGCAAGGGGTTTATGCTAAAGCTTTGAAGATGAAGATTTAATGCATAGGAAAGCAAGAAACAAAGTTTTGTTATCCCAAGAACTTCAGGAGTGTATCCTTGCCAACCTTCCCGAACGCGACTTTCTGCTAGCACAACAGGTGAGTCAACAATGGAGAGATACTATCATAAACTCCCCCCTGCTCCAGAGGCAACTCTTTTTACAGCCAATTGAATATGCCCGTTTTTCGAAGAGGACCAGCACGTCAAGTTGAATCCTCTCATGAAAATCTTCTCCCCGTCCTTCGCCAAATTTGTAACCCTTCCACGGTGTCCGAATGGACACTTCCGGGGCCACAGTGACGAATATGGCGAGCGCGAAATACGATCTCAAACATGGTTCCAGTCGGAGGAGCGAAAGAAGGCGTTCCTACGACCTGAAGCATCCTGGAGACGAATGTTCCCTTCGGACCCGCCGCCCCGATTAGGTCGGATGACTGTTCATTTGCTCGGCTGTGAATGTGGCTCCAGGGAGACATTTAGAGGACGGCTTGGGAAAGAATACTGGCATCTCAATAGCGATCCGGGAGCGCGGATGGGGCTTATTTGGGATGCTATCGTGTTTCTTCTCGATGATCTCCCCGCTGGCGAGTTCTTCTTGTCGTGGGAACGGAAGATGAAGACGGGAGAGGATGGACGAGAGAGATGGGCTCTTAAGATCGACATCGAAACGGAGCATAGTTGGCTGTGTTGGGCTACTGAGGAGGCATATAAGCCCTCCGAGTTGTGTGTGATGGAGTACGATGACCTTATAGAGTATAAGGAATATGTCGGGTGTAAGGGTGGCATGCGGAAGAGTGAGGCAGTGCCACTAAGTGTACAGAGGAGGGACATAAAGGCGGACCGCCAGCCATAGGCTTACTGGTGAATCGGATCCGTGGCATGATCCGCAGGCGCAGAATGAAAAGCGAACACGGGCGACAAGAGACGGTAAAGACAGTGGCAAACTCACGCGAAGCGAAGCCACGAATGGCGTCAAAGATAGGAAAATCAACCTATGCCCATGTTAGGGAGGGGTTGCAATTCGGCTACAGCTTTCTGGATACAATGAAGCGATCTATGATGCCACCCATATTTCCTTTTTTTTTGGCCAGTGACTCGAAGTTACTCCGCCACTCCCTTTGAACTTCAACTAAGAGTCTTCTAACAATGAACTATCTAAGAAAATGAGCGCATCCTCTGGAATAGTGCCTCGAAAGATTCAAGGGTATTATTTAGCGCATACCCTAGCGTCAAGGCTGGCAATCCGGCCTATAATATGCAATCACGACGCTATCTTAATGTCGACGCTTTGTTCTCTCCAAGTGTTATTAAATAGTATTTGAAACTAAGCCCCTCTCTATCTCTCCTCCTTGTATTGACAGATTGGTAAAAATATTTGACCTGAAGTTGCTGCTTCTATAGAGGAAACAATACCCTCCGAACCCAGTCCTATGATGATAGCATCATTTCACAGTACGAACAACGTCATCTATTCCCTTGGCGACATACCCAACATTGCGTTCGTTGACTGTAGAAATGAATGAGAATGGTGACATGATGCTGGGCCAACTTTCGTAGACATGTGTTGATGTGACTTACGACCCGAAATTGATATCCGACCGGATTTCAGCATATATATGTGATACCTGTCGCGCAGTGTCCAGACCTGGGTTTCAGACAGCCCGACATAGGTGAACATGCCAATCTAGCAAACACGGTTTAGTTAGAAAGAAAAAAAAAATCCGCTCAGCGTCGGAATCGGTTGGAATTGATGCCGACGACTAACCTGATTTACAATGTGTTTCCAGTCCCCGGGTGTATTCAGTCCCATTAACTCGTTAAAAAGAGCATACCGCATGCGTTTGATTCTCTCACTCATTTTCGTGAGGTCGCCAACCCACTTGGCTCTGAGGTGCTCGTTACCGAGCACAGTCCGCACTATCTCTGCACCGGCCCTTGGCGCCATCGAGTATTCACCGCGGACGAGGTTGCATAGACACCCTAGCAGTCTGTCGGAGACGCCAGTTATATTCGTCGCAGGTGAGACTGCAACATGTAGCGCTCCAACCCGTTGTCCATACAAACCAAAATTCTTCGAGAATGACTGCGCAACGCAAAACTCCAGCTCTGGCACCTGTTCGAAAAAGTGTCGAATGGCCCATGCATCCTTATCCACATCGCCGGACGCAAAGCCTTGGTAGGCGAGGTCAAAAAATGGGACAAGTCGTTTCTGCTTGCACAATTGCGCTAGAGTGGCCCATTGCTCCCGCGTTGGGTCAGCTCCAGTTGGGTTATGCGCACAGGCATGGAAAACCACGATGTCGTTTGCTTTGGCCGATCCCCGCAAACACTGGAGTGTGCCATCAAAATCAAATGTCCTTGTTTTGGCGTTATAGTATGGGTACGTATTTACTGGCACGCCTGCTAGGTTCCAGATCGTTTGATGGTTGGCCCACGAAGGGTTTGGAACCCAAACGCAGCCTGGCACCACAGTTCGAGCCAACAGCTCCGCCCCTAGTCGATTGGCGCCGGTTCCAGACACTGTTTGTATTGAGACGACTCGTTGTCGTTTGTCTCCTTCAGTTGCAGGCCCTGCGTGAGGTCTTTTTTGGCCGAATTCGAAAACAAGGTCGGCGGCCAGCCGTAAGAATTCGCGGTCACCCTGTATGGCTAGATATTCATGCCTGTGGACGTTTCGCGCTTCATGCAGTTCTATTTCCGCCTCCTCGACTACCGGTAATGGCCATGGAGATCCGGACGATGTCCGATACACCCCAATGCCTAAGTTGACTTTCTGCGGATGAGCATCCAGCATGTATGCCTCATTGACCGAGAACGGCTCATCTGGCGGTGTTTCAGCAAGGCTAGAAAATAGCGACTTGGAATGATCCCCTGGTTCAAGGAGTGGCGGTTCTCCCAAAGACCCCATTTCGGGAACGGAAGAGAAGAAAAAAAAAAAAAGTAAAGACTGATTAATAGAAGTCGGGCTGGAAGACGCTGTACCTTCTTAGTAGCTGACGTGAGGCCCAATTTATGGCCGATAAAATTGCTTTTCTTTGTTGTTTACTAAAATATCCGTCTCTGGCCGTCGAATTCCGGTTGTTTATGAATTTACCCTGACTTATCCTCGTTGGGGTCGTGTTTGTGGACCTGTCTGGCTCATCCCCATTACCCCAGCCTCGGAACGTGCTTATTTTATTGGCCTACTGGCTAAGGATCCCCAGAATTGAAACCATCTAGGTACAAGTGGGTACGGTTATTCTCCCCCTTGCCCACTAACAGTCTAAAGCCTGGGGCGGAATCTGGGGGTTGCCGATTTCCCCCACGGCTGAGGGAGAGAATTAGAGCAAGCGCTTCAACGGAACCAATTCCGAGCACTTGAGTATTTAAGCATTCTATTTCTCACATCCTTTTTTCAATTTGATTTTGTCTTCTCGATTCGTCAATTTTACCTCTTAACGAGACAGTCCTGGTCATGGCGGTCACACAACCAACCCAGGATGACACAGACACGAAATTGTCCATTCGTGACGGCAGAACACAGGGCCAATTGAGCGAGCATTATGAGGAGCCCATCAAACCCGCACTTGTGCCTGCACGCTTGCAGGACCCCTTCATAGGCGATGAAGGGGCTGAGGTACATTATCGAGTAATGAAGTGGTGGTATGCCTCCTTCCTCTGAATTGTCAAGGCCGATGCAAGGACGATGATAACCAGGACTAGGCACTGTGCTATTTGTACGCGTTCACACCGCAAACTGACTTCAATTATTCCAGCTAAGCAATAGAAATCTCAGTGATGATTGCCCAGTCAATCTCGTTAGGAGTACTTTCACTGCCATCGTCCATGGCAACATTAGGACTCGTTCCGTAAGCCTGCCTAATGCTTCTTATTTGCCGACAACTACTAATCCATTTCCATTTTACAGGGGCTGTATTCTAATTATCGGCATGGGAGCCCTAACCACGTATACCGGCTACGTGCTGGGCCAGTTCAAGCTCCGCTATCCCCAAATCCACAACATGTCCGATGCAGCAGAGCTACTCTTTGGCGCTTGAGGTCGTGAAATTGTCACCGTGGCTCAGATTATCTTCTTTATCTTTCTGATGGGCGCCCACATATTGACCTTCTCCATCATGATGAATACGCTCACAAATCATGCGGCCTGCACCATCCTATTCTGCCTCGTTGGCGGCGTTCTCTCTTTTGTCCTGAGCCTGTCTAGACGCATGCAGGAGGTTTCATACTTGGGAATAATATGTAGGATCCGCACCTCCCTCCCCTCATGGTCCATATACCCCTGCTGATAGTAGTGGGACAAGCGTCATTATCAATCTTCCTTGCAGTGATGATCACAATTGTCGCAGTTGGCATTGAAGCGCCTGAACCAGAAGCCCATGCAATCCGCCACCCAACCCTCCTCTCCGGCGTCTCGGCATCCCTCAACGTCGTGATCTCCTTCTGCGGCCACCCGGCGTTTTTCAGCTTCCAATCTGAACTGGCAGACCCCAAAGACTTCACCAAGGCCCTTGTCGCTCTCCAGGTAACCGACACCGTGCTCTACCTCATCACCGCCGTCATCATCTACCGGTACGCTGGCGCAGGCGTCAAAAGCCCCGCGCTACTAAGCACAAGCCCGACGGTCGCAAAAGTTGCATTCGGCGTCGCCGTCGGTACGATCGTGATCGCGGGCGTGATCATCGGGCATGTCGGCGCAAAGACAATCTACGTGCGTCTGTTCCGCGGTACGAACCGGATGACCCAGCGTTCGTTCCTCTCGTACGGGACCTGGGTGGTCATCGTGCTGTTCCTGTGGACAACGGCGTGGATCATCGCGAACGCGATCCCCGTGTTTAACGACCTTCTGAACCTGCTGGCGGCGGCCTTTGGGACTTGGTTCTCGTTCGGGCTCGAGGGGCTTTTCTGGCTGCATATGAACCGGGCCGAGTACTTTGGGTCTGCGAGGAGTATTGCTCTCACTAGCCTCAATATTTTCCTGGTTGGGATTTGCTGTGTTATGGTAAGTTATTGGAATTTTCATGCAGCTGCTACACATACTGCACTTGATTTACTAACTACATTGCAATAACTAGTGCGGAATGGGACTTTGGGCGTCGGGAAAATCTATTTCGCTTAGCGCGAAGAGCGCTCATGGAGCTTTCTCTTGTGCGGATAACAGATGAGAAGCCCTGCCACGGCAGGTGCATAGTTTGCGGAATATGATAGCAAAACACTGGTACTGCCCTGGTGCTTCCCCTCTAGGGGAGCCAGCTTGCAATCATAACTCGCATCTACCCAAACTTCAAAATTTGCTCATAGCTTACTCGAAGTGAGGTTTAGTGTCTCTGGCTGATACTTGCCATTGTCCCCTTCTTGAGCACCACGGCCAAGGTCTTGGTTGTGCTCATACAATCTAGATTGGGGACGATTAGAATAAAGAAAAGCCATAAGTGTTTAGAACAATATACACCTTTACTTGTATGAAAAGGCCACATTTATGGAGCCTAGCATGATCCTCCACGCGTATTAGGATACGCGTCGTCGACTGCTGGCGCTTATACTTCGCCTTTGACTCACTTCTTTTCATACGTTAGCTACAAGCGATCTGAAAATAATGCGGAGAAGAATGCAAGAGCCCGGCTCGCCTGGGAAAAGAACTTACCTACCCTATCCTATAGTTGCAGAACGTACAAAAGCACCCTCTCCCCCCAACTTCCCCAAATATCCTACAGTTAATAGTCCGGCGCATATCTTGGATATTTTACACGCTGCTGTCAATGCGCTGTATGTGAGTGCGATTATAGTGTCAACACTGGTTAGGCCAAGAACTAGTTATACAAAATAGAAGTTTATCTCCTAAGAACAACAATCTTGTTGCTGGTGGCTGAAGCGAGAGTACGACCTGCTATCTACGAAAATTACGCTGTGGGCGAGCTAGCTTGGCCACGAGGTTTCTCTTGGGGCTCTTTGATCCTTCTCTGTCGGGCCCACGTAGATTCCGACCTGGAATGTGTGACATGCCCGTCAGAATCTGAGGTCGAAGCTAGCTTTTTTATCTGGACCTGTTCTCCCAGGCCGGCAGAAGGGAATTGAAAAAGAATTATGATCAAGCCACAGTATTCAACCAACTTGTACGCAATAGAAATCATTCTTTTAGCCATTTAGCCTTCATCGGTGATGAGTACTGCCTGGCCACTCGTCCTCATCGCCTGATGGTCTCCGCTTGGTTGCAAGTACTAGTAATAGTATGTGTGCGCTAAGTGACTAACCCGGCGGCCATTCTAAGGACCCCGGAGAACCCGAAATGTTCTCTGCTCGCTAAGACTAAAAGGGCTTGTCGGCTCGCGATAAATAGGGCATTCGAAGTGTCTCTAGCGTATGAATAATGATTAGTTTCAACACCTTCAGCCGCAATTCGCTCTTTGACAGATGATTCGCTGACTCGTCTTTGTACGCTGTTGCGGCGTAGAGAGCTTAGCCGTTCTTGATCCACGCTAAATTTTGCTCTAATCTGGTGAATAGATGCACGGAGCTTGGGTTGGGGACTATGTCTTGTGGTATTATAAGAACTTTGCGGGCCTCTGAATCTGCAGCGCCACTTTGATACCTATAAAAAGACTTCTAGTGCCCATCTACAAAAAAGCATTATATTAAGCATCCATCCAACACCCACAAACAAGCAAATCAGTTGACTTTCCCCACTCCTAAACGCCAACCGTCAATTTACTCCTTGATAAACCCGACAAAGCACACACAAACGAACCGACTCTTCGACACCATGCGCTCCACGACCATCCTCATAGCCTCTTAATATGCTCACAGACCTGTTCTTCTCGCTTGCGGGCACTTCATTCCTTATAATTGACAACTTCTCGCTTGCCGTCGATGACGATTAGGTATTTATAAATATAAGGGATATTATACTTATTTTGGATTGTAGGCGAGAATTTTGAAGTTAGGCTCTCTCTAAATCACGTGAAGAGAGAGTTGGAAGTTGAGGACAAGGGACTCATCTAGGTCTGCCATTGTGTTCTTTGTTTATAAAAGTTCTGGAAGTTAATTATGTCCTTTTTTTCTGCCCAAAATGTTAGGGCACCCAAAGCACAGTTCGGTTGAGGAACCTTATTTAAATACCAGGTAGGAAGTATATTATACCATTTAAGACATCTAACACCATCCAATGCAATCTTCGTCTACCGTTCTAGGTAGCTTTCGCACTACTGAAGGATTATATTAACATCTTGAATGCACCTTGGTGGGCTTGCCTAGCTTTCATAACATATTCAGCACCCTGTAGATTACTAAAACATTCCAGTCAAAGACCCAGGGATAGCCGAAACAAGGCCAGCGAACTTTTTGCAATGAATTATACGGCACGCTAGACAACTAGCTTTTGCTAGGATTTCTAATCTGCAATCTGGACCACTCAAACGGCTCGTTAGGTGGCTATGATTCCAGCCTATAATGACCTCCGGATAATGCAATGTAAAAGAGTATAGAAAAGTAGGTTTATGGATCCCACGTCATCGGCGAGGAAGATATCGGCATTTTACCTAACACTAGCTATTTCTGGCAAGACGGACTTTCGAACGGGTCATTCAGGTTTGGTCGCTCGATTTACACATATACCGCATACCTTGACCCTAGCTAGACTATCCGTGCTGGTATCTAATCTTGGCCCGTCAAAGCTTTCCTGACTCGATGCTCTGTAGCTACTGATGATGGATATATTCAGCACACATGCAGGATACACCACCAGCTTCCTCTACCGACTCGACACGGTTCCACTGCCAGCTTAGCACTGACAAGAAGAGCGAGGTTTAGAAAACATCTGCCGAACCGATTGTGCCCCAAGCATCCTTCCTCCGTCAGACAGCCGTAGGGTAGCACCATCCGCAAAGCGTAGGCTACGAAGGACGGGCCTAGGACGAGGCTGATTCATGTTTATTCTGCTACAGCGATGCCAACAGGCTGGGGAGATGGGATGGCCCGACCGGAAGCGTTAGAGGCGGAAATTGAGATGACTAGGCTGGAGGTTAAGTTGGTCTGCTACATCACCATTAGTGAGCTGGCCTAAGGAGAGTGCATGTCCTCCCGCGAATTAATGGGACCTACACCTGCCACCCGCCCCCCCACGAACCGACGGATTAATTAATTTGAGCACGCTGACGTCCAATAGAAAGAACTGGTCATGGACCTGCTATCCCTTCTTCTGCCCACACTTGAAGTCGTTGCTTCGAGGACGATGAACCAAGAGCCCCACTTCATGCCCGGCTGCGAAGTCGTAAAACGACGAGGCCCTATTGTTCCTATTCGACACGTTCCCAGAAGCATTCAACATATTAGACGTATGCTCGCCGCGGGAGAAGTGGGGAGCGAAGACATGACTCGGACAAAGGAGTTTTGGTTCACGAGTGTCCACGGTGGCGAGGAATATTGATTTGATGGTCCGTATCTCGCGCGACGGTGTGGAGTGGCCGCATACGCGGGCTGTGTCGAAGATGGTGTGCGGAACTTGTGCGGATTTGGATGTCAGTCGCTTCAACGACCAGGGTGAGGTGATTGCGCTTGGAACGTAGATATCGCTTGTCTTAGACAGGGAAGGAATACGAAAGGGAGAACCAAGGTTGTCAGGGAGAAGCTGTAGTTCCCAACAATAGAATTCGTTAGGACTGATAGTGTTCATCGCGCAAATAAACTGGATATCGAACATGGAGCATCAAATCCTTGCCTGCGATCCCACATCCAACCTCGGATTCCGAAACGACGGCCCAACAACTCGCTCAAACACTTTCCACCCATTCCCAGTCATCCTTAACCGATCCACTACACATCCAAACCACCAAATCGCCGGCAGCCCGTCTTGCATAATTGTATCTTCCCCCGTTGTAGCCTTCTCCTCGTCGTCACCAGCCCACCCATACCGAATAAGGAACTGCTGATAGCGAACAACAACGCCCACCCCTTCAGAGAGTGGGCTGTTTAATATATTAGGAGGGTTATTGGGTGATATTGCTACAAGTAAGCTGTGGGTTCTTTATTATATTTATGTTAGGCATAAGAATTACTGTGATACTAATATTATCGTGAAGCTGATCGAGCGTGGCCTGCAGGGTCATTGTGTGTCTTAATGTAGTATTTTCCATAGCGGATACCAGGCTGGTACCACTTATCCGTGCTGATATGCCCATTGACATGGGATTTACAAGCACCTATGATCCATTTAAGTACATGGACATAGATGTCATGTTTATTCTTCTTAAATGATACTACAGGGAGCTCATACAGTCACCTGCAATAGGACATACATAGCCTACGTACGACCTGCATATCTCTCACTACCTCAACCCATGCGCACTCCTCCCCTCCGCAATTCGCTCCGCACACCACGCCACCTTCTCCCTAGCCCTCATCGCCGCCATCCAAGCCGTATACCTCGGATACTCCTCCATTAGCCTCTCCGTATCCGCCCTACCAAGCTCCAGCAGCAACCCCTCACCAACACCCGCCCATGTCACAAACGCCAAATCCGCATACGTGCACTTGTCGGCGACGAGCCAGCAGCCTGTCTCTGCCTTGCCATCATTCCGCGCTAGTCCTTCTTCGAGGACCCCGATCACCCGAAGTATCTCGGCTACGTACCGCTCGATCGCCGAGGGGAGCTTCTCGCCGTGGAAGCGCGCGAACCAGGTTGCCTGGCCGTAGTAGGGGCCTTGGGCTGTAAGTACTAGTTAGTATTGTATTTTCAGGTGGAAAGATAGAGGGGGGGAATAGGGTGCTACGCCACTCGTTGCCTGGAACGCCAACCACTGCTGACACAGATATCTCTCATGGAGCTGGTCTTGGCCACCGTAGGAGAGTGTATGCTTTTTGTCGTACTGTTCAATTAGGTAGAGGATTATTGCGGCGCTCTGTAATGCGTACGCATTTATCCATCTGAGTCAGCATTTATCACTGTAACTACTAGAAGATAGACCATATTGTGCGGGGCCCAAGTGTACAGAGGAAGCACGCTTGATGAGTTCAAGGGGGTGTGTAACGTAGGTGGTACTGCTGACCTCCCAAAGGCGAACCCCAGTATTCGGGTCTTGGATCGTCGGCAGACGGCCGTTGGGCGTGACCTGCAAGTACTCTGGTTTCTTGACGTCGGCGAACTCGACAAGCTCGAGGTCGTAGGGGAGGGCGAGCTCTTCGAGGAGCATGATGACTTTCCTTTAGGTAGATAGTGAGGCAAGGGTGTCAGCGCTTTCCTTGAGCATTGTCTTCTATTCTCGGTGCGCTTTTCTTTGAGAGCTTACCAGGGGTTTGGTCCGCCCCAGTGGCCCCAGATTTTGATTGGTTGGAGAGACATCCTTGAATGAAATGAGAGAGCGGAATGGAGATGCACAATCTGAAATCTTAAGGGTCTAGGCAATGTTGTTGTGTAACTGGGATATCTCTTGGGATAAGGACTCATGGGTCCTTATATAGACCGAGGGGAACGGGAGAATGCCAGTCCAGACTGATGCATATTTGAAATCCAACCCCGGATGGAAGTTTTGTTCCGTAAGAAGCGCTATATCATAATGTATGTCTAGACTCCAACAATGCCACAGCCCCGCCGAATCGGGAATAGTGTCACCACTCTTGCGAGAATTTTAGCGCGACGTGGGGCTCGTCAGCCTGACGAAATATTCCTTCGCAACCACTAGACCTCAAGGTCCAGCATACATTCTCCAAATCTACGATCCGCAATGGTGAATCCGGGCCATCCGAGCAGGGGTTGCAAGACATGCAAGCTGAGGAAGATCAAATGTGACCTCGGGCGCCCGGCTTGTCGGCATTGCGCGAGGTCAGGGAGGGTCTGCTTAGGGTATGGCTATGACGATGGAGAAGGGAAGATACCAGATTACGGAAACTGCTCTTCTATGACGCCTGATAGGGGCTCGGAACGTGAGTCAGCAAATCCTCCTGAGGAGGATGGTAATGGTTCGGTCGACATCGAAGCGGTTTCGCTGCTTGAAAGCTTGCTCATGGATGCCAGCGCACTCGACACCTCGCCTGGCACGCAGTTGAAGGATTTCGATAATGTTGCTTTATCTGCCATGAGTACTGTACGGAGATGTCTCCGCTCTTTGCGCCAGACCGAGCAATCGTTATGTGATCGAAGAGCTCTGCTTGCCGACTATGGAAAGACTATTAGTCAAATGAGGGAAACCCTAATAGCCGCATACTCCTCTCCGCTCGCATCATGGCACATACCAGTTGTTGCCAGTGCTGCGTTTTTGTTCTCCCTCTACGAGGTATGCCCGTCATATAGCCTACCATGATCAATGAGCAGGGATTATTGACTCCATATAAACGTCAAGATGATCGTCGCCGCCGACCCGAACGACAAAACATGGAGAGCCCATCTCGACGGTCTCGTTGATATCCTCTCACATCAAGCCATGAATCACTATCAGCAATACCCGGCACTTGCTGAAGACTCCCGCACATTATACCATGCACTCGTCATCTTCAAGTGTGGTAAATACCCGTTTCAACAACTCGCCACGTACAACGTGAGTACTTGTACCAAAGCATTCATTATCCTGGACCTCGCCATCCTACTTCTGCAGCCGCTAGCGTCACAAGTCTCGAGACTGCACTGGAAGATAGGCACAGAGCAGCAGACAGAGACTAAGACACCGCGAAAACTAGACGTTCAGAAGCTTCGAGCCGAGATCAAATCTATAGAAAAGAATCTCAGGTTCTTTCCCAAGGTATGTCCCCCCGCTGAACTGGACGTCGAGAGAGTTCCTCCACATAAAAAACTATCGAGTGTAAGTTCTCTACCCTAGGGCTTTAAGACAGAGTCAAGCCCGCAGCCTACTGAATCTAGTTTCACATTTCAGACCCTGCTACTCATCCGCTGGAACGACTACCACGCTCTCCAGCTCGTCGTCGCCGACTTACTTCTCTCCACGGGCCGTTTCATCCACCCTGCTGGCAACGGCAATTACGAGCAGACGCGAGAACACTTGATCTTCTCTCGTACATCCCACGATGCCTCTCGCAGGATATGTTCCACAGTCCCGGCCCTCCTCAAGACCGAAACAATGCCCACGCCACCGACAACTGACCTTCCTCACCTGCATACTCCTCCCCCCCTGGACGTGGCAGAACTGACCCTGCCAGTAATAGGTCTCTTGGTCCTCTGGCCTCTATGTAGTGCGCTGAGGGCACCGGGAATATCGCAGGCTCAGCGAGGGTGGATCCAGGAGACGCTGTGGTTTATCGGGACGAAGGCGTGGATTCCGTGCGCTTCGGCATTGGTACGCAAAAAAAAAAAAACCCCCCTTCTGTTTTGTTCATCTCTCCTTTTGTCTGCCTTGTATTAATTCTAGTTCCTGTTCTTAGGCGAACTCGAAGCGCGAAAATACCAACTGGTCGGATGTACTGGCTGGATTGCTGTTTACACGGGTAGGTCTTTCGCGGGAGATGAGGGAGGCTTTCGGGCAGCTTGGGGTTGTGGCTGGGTAGAATATGAGAATCAATTAGACTAGATCTCGAATGGGAAAGAAAGCTGGTCTCTGGTATATCATTACTGCAATTCTACCGGTGCCTGCACAGTATACATGTATTTTAATAAGCCTCCACTTACATGTGGTGAACAATCGGGATTTCAAGGACAGTCTCATCAATAACAGACGGCGAATTCCTTGTTAATATACAACAGCTCCTCGTACAGGAGCCCCTCTATCTACCACATGCCCACGCGACTTATCGACAGGGATAATGTTTTCTATAGATTTCCGATGTCATGCATGTCCACTAATGACCCCCACCCTCCCCACCCCCTTAAGCGCAAGATAGATATCCTTGAGTGCTAATATCTACTATCTAAACCTTCTCATTTTTATAGCCTTAACCCTTAGCCTAGGAGCCTATAGTAACTACGGTCCTAAAATTGGTAATATTATTAGTAGTGCCACGGCAGGCTAGCTGACCACCCAGCACTACGATACGACGAGACCCTAAGCCCACATTGACCCTCTAAATATATATAGATTTCTGGGTAGCTGACTTTATAAACAACTTTATCAATATTTGGGTGGCCAGAAGTCCCTTGATACGAATCATCCAGCGGGATCAGACTAGATCCAAAGCAGACAGTTTGTGGCACTGGTGCTATACTAGATTTTGAATAGCTGCTCCGGCTCTATCTCGAGCCTACCGTCTTCAATCCAACCGTAAGCTCTCCAGTGTTTTTTTTTTTTTCTAGGTTGGATACTGACCATACCTAGTGCAATTCCTGGTGGAGGCACAAAGGAAACGGTCGTATCTTGGCACTATGGCCTGGGTGTGCCCTACACGGAATGTACGTGTGGGCCAATCCTCACTGGGAAGACTACCATCGTTAGCTGGGTTCATTACAATCTGGTGGGGTCGCTCAAACATGCAACGAGGTCTCATTTGACTCATTCTAACTTACGATGCCCGACCTCTCAGACCCTATGACAAATGGGGATCTCACCCTCTGAAACCATATCTGCATGGGCGCCCTAACCCGGAACCGCTGCATAGATAGGTCCGGACCAGGTAAACTCTAGGTAACGCATAATTCAGCTTATGCAAGAGACGGAACTAGACTTATTATTACGAAAGGGATATTTATCTCGCTTCATGGCTCTGAATATCTGTTCGCACCAATAATATTTACCACGGAGCATGCTGCGGCGTGGAAGCAGATTAACTAATGCCATGCACAATAGGGGTGGGACAATATTTTTTTAGCCGTGGCCTGCAGGTACATTGTCATTCCCTCCCCGCTGTGTGTACTAAATAAAGATTGTGCATGTATGGCTAATAAAATAACAGGTTAGAGTTAGCATAATGATATGCCTCTATCAAAAGCAAATGGGCTCCCTATTATAGAGCCTAGCGCTATTCCCACTATAGCTGGGGAGTACTAGGCTTTGCCTGGGAAATTAGTATATCTTGTAACTTTCTGGTGGTTATAGCACTACATTAACTTCCGTGGGATATTTAACTAATAGCACCGAGATTAAGGATCCGAAGGTAATTCTTGCCTAGTATTACTATTCTATACCCCCGCAAAAGAAGCTAGGTTCAATAGTGTTAAACTATTAAGTCAAGTGCGTTTCTATTACCTTATCACAACTTTTGTGCCCAAAATATGCTAATCCACCTTTATTATTCAGAGGCTATCTCCTCCACAATTTTCTTAATTCATAATGCCCCTCCCTCTCTCCACTAATGTTAACCAATTAGCTCACAAAAAGAAAGGACTTTAAACTTACGCATGGATAATTATGCCGGAAAATAGAGAACCACTACCCTTAATCCTTAATAGACACCATTATCCCTATCCGTAGCGCTGACTACACAGGGATTAAAATCAGTCCCGTGAATAACATGTAGGACTCCGCGATTTATATATCAAGTTTACCAAGACCTATACCTATTTTATTACTCATCTACTCGCCCGCAAGATTAGCTTTATTAATATCTCCTGTTGTGGCGCGCCAGGCCATGAACTAAGTAGCAGCAGACCTGCAGGGTGTGAATTGCTATTAGACTATCACCCACTTGTTTAATTTGGACTGCTAAATAAGTCCGCCGGAAGCCGGACCCTGCCAATGGTAAACTCTGGTTACCCGCTGGATAAAGCGGCGAGGCTCTTGCGTGAGGAAAAGATTGATCTGGTCAGTTTCGGGCAGGCATTAGTGCATAATCCGGAACGTGGTTTATCCTTATGTGGTCCAGCCCTGATGACTGTATGTACGAAGAAGGGTTGGAAGGATGTGGTGACCAGGATCAAAAACGGCGCCATGCTTGCGGGGAACGACCGGGGCGGGTGGGTGTTCTACGGCCCCTATCGAACGGTCGATGACGGGTATAACGATTGGCCCGCGGCAACTTTTCGGAAATAGAAGCCGCGCGCCGATGCGATCTGCAAGAGTGCGCATAACCCACCGGCCGGACGTCTAGAACTTTCAGCTCAATCGGATTCGAGCCGGATTTCTCTTGTGTTTTTATGTATTTTCGTTGAATAGTTTAGTCAATGTGAATTGCCCATATCTTTCACCTTGCGATGCAATTATCCAGCGACGAAGTTCAAAGCAAGGATCAATAGCTAAGGGATGGACCACACGGCAAATCAACGCAACAAGGTATCGTATCAGCACTAAAAAAAGTAGCTATCTGCACCCCAGGTGCGAAGCTGCGGAATGCATTCCCGCTTCCCCACACTCACCTGGTCCTGTCCCGAACCTACGTCATGCACCCAACCTCGGGAAAAGCTTCCGTCCAGAACACGGAGGGTTCGAGGGTTCAACTTCGCCACGCCACGGAATGTGAGCCGCAACACCCGGGGCCGCACAGCCTGAGCTCAGCTCATCAATAAAGTTCAAAAGATACGGGAAACGAAACCAACCAGAACGCCCATCTTCCTAGCCACAGCAACTCTAATGAAATTCACAAGCCACCACGGCCCAATCACGGCATTTTGCTCGCGAGTCTCTGTACCCACGGTCTCGGCCAGAGCACTCTCCCGACCCCCACAATCGGCCCCCCGACCTTGGCGACGATTTATTCCCGGGAAGGAGCAGAGAGACTCCTCGGCAGCTAGGGGTCATAAAATATGGTTCCGCCTTGTAGCTAGACTCGCTGGCTCGGCGGGTGCCCATCTTCGTTTTTTTTTTTTCTTTCTCCTAGACTCAACTTCCGACATAGCTCTCATCTCATTCATGAGGCCTACAGAATAAAGCGTAACGCGGGGTGCCGGCATCATGCCATACGACCCGCTAGCCTGTGCGGTGGTCATTATTGTGCTGTCTGCGCTTGTGGTCGTCGCGGTTATCCTTCGGTTCTACGTGCGGTTTTATCTGCTGAATAATATATCAACGGATGACTATCTGGCTGGTGCAGCAGCGGTACGTTTGTTACTACTTATACTTACTCCACCACATTCACATTTTTCTCCGAAGTGGCGATGATCGTACTGACAGGACCTTTTATATTCGCACAGCTCGTTTACACAGGGCTTGCTAGTAGCTATATTATCGGCCTCCTGCGGTATGGAGTCGGGCGCTATGCATCGGAAGTGCCGGAGGAGAATTACGTGAATGGAATAAAGGTATCCGTCATTCCAATACCTAGTAGCACCACCCTACCTAGTGCAAGTATCGAGCAGTTGTTGACCACAATTATGGTAAACCTAGACCGTCTTCATCGGCGAACTCCTCTACTTCGTCACATCATACCTCGTCAAGCTCTCCTTTATCTTCACCCTCTTTCGGATCGTAACAATCCCCTCGCACCGACTTACCCTCTATATCCTTGCCGGAACCGGCTTTGTCGTGACGACATTCACGTTTTTCTGGGGCGCCTTTATGTGTGATCCCGTGAGCTACTTCTGGACACGGGGGAAGGAGTTCATCAGCTCCCCTATCGCCGGTAATAAGTCTATAACCGGGGCGCATGGGTCATGCAAACCAATCACGGCGCTTATAGCAGTCACCCTTGTCCACGCGGCATGGACGCTCATTGCAGATATAACACTTGGCCTGGTTCTCCCCACAATTATACTCTGGTCGTCGCAGATGCGGATCCGAGTGAAGCTCTCTGTTGGGGTGTTGCTGGGACTAGGGTCTGTGTACGTTATTACCTTACCTTACATTATCCACCTGCCTTGTTATTATATTTCCCCTTTTCCTCCCGCCCCCCTTTGCCAGTTTCTACATAGACCTATCTTACGAGACATTTCTAACAAGTTGGATCAATAACAGGGCCGCACTAGCAACAATAGTTCGCATCGTCTACCTCCCCCAGATCTCCCTCGCCGAGAATTTGTTCAGGAATAACCCCATTCTTTTCTGGAGTACCATCGAGAGTGCCCTTGGCGTCATCGCCACCGCTGGTTCGACCTGGAAGCCACTGATCAAGGGAGACTCGTTTGGTTCGTCCGGTGGGTCTTCGTGTTCAGTGAGGTGGCCCAGATCGAGGACATTCAGGAATAGCAGGATGGGCACGGGCACGGGGATAGACGGTTTTCGTCCTTGGTATGATGGAGGCGGAGGAGGAGGAGGAGGTGGTGGTGGTGGTGGTGGTGGTGGTGGTGCGAGTGGCAGCAGTAGTGGGGGGAGGCGGTTGGGGTCGCTGACGGAAGAGGAGGAAGGGATTTTGCTCGATGGTGTTGGGATGGGGACGTTTGTTCCGAGGGATGTACCCTGACATGGATTGCATGGAAAAGGAGAAAAGTGTTTCTTTCTGTAAGATATACCACTTTCATTTAGTTTTAATCTCGATCATGGTCATTCGGTCGTCTTTCCCAGGGTCTTAACATGTACGGACCCGATCTAAACCTCCAAGCTTTCTATTTATGTAGGATCTAGGGCCAACAACAATAACAACCACCATCCGCCAATCAGGCGCATGGGCAGGAACATTCTAGAGTGCCTCCTCCAACATTTCTAAAGTCTCTGGCGCCACAAAATTTAGGTTATCTTGCTACACAAAGTGCCCTGTACTAGCCGCTTGAACGGGCCCCTTTCCTCTGTCTCCATCCTTACTAGCAATATTTACTAGACCTTGGTTCTAACAATGTTAATAGAGGTTTATATAAAGCCTTGTTGGCTCCCCCCGCCAGCCCTATCTATATTCTTGCTGACTCTTTCGCAAATGTCTCAAAGTCATGCCTGACAATAGTGATGTAGGGCCCCTTGCTATCATGGCCCTTGGAGATCCGTCGAAAAAAAGAAAGAAGCAAGACGGGCTGAGCTGAATCGGATCCTTGAGTGGCTTTGGAAAGCTGCAGTATTACCAGCCCTCAAAAACTTGGACTTATAACCAAGCCCCCCCAAGCCTACTCCCACGCATATGGTGGATCACAAATGGATACTTTGGTATGATGTCCCTTCACGCAGCAAGAGAGAAAAGAGGAACGTCATACTATGTACTTTCCAATTATATCTCATCCATCAAGGCTCTTGACTATGCTTGCAAGCGAGATCCCGGCTCCCTCCTGGGAAAGCAGACGAAAAGGCTCGTGGTGGATATGCTTCGAACCGTCGAGCGACCTAGATTGGATATCGAGAGACAGAGAGAGAGACCCTGGATCATGAAAGCCATAAAAGCACTCGTTACTATTCAAGCAACGCTGCTGACTGAAAGACCCAAGGTTGAAGTCATGGAGGAGCTGATTCGTAGCCAAATCATACACTTCGCGTGCCACGGTATCGCACATGCCACTGATCCCCCTTCAGGCAGTCTGTTCCTGGGAGAGCACACTATCGATGAGCCAGAGGCTCTAAGGATTCAAGAATTAGCCTCTCGCCCCCACGCGCTATCGCAGATTGCGTACCTTTCTGCTTGCTCTACTGCAGAAACGGCAGACCCTTCCTTGATCAGCGAGGCGATTCATATTGCGAGTGCGTTTTAGCTGTTGGGGTTTCCCCATGTTACCGGAGCCCTCTGTGAAGCAGACAATGACTGGTTTGTCGCCGCCGCGATCAGACTGTCATTGTGTACCCGTACATACTGTAGAGAGATGAAATTCGAGGAGAGAGTGACAATCAATCAGTGGACACCCGAAAAAGAAAGGTTGGAAGCATTGTATTGATAAATAAGCAGAAGTCCTCTTGGTGCATAGCGATCAACAGTGTATATATACAAGTTCCACGAATGCTTGGGTGGTCTGAAGTTCCCCGCTCAATATCTCCCGGTGGGAAGAGACTATACTTAAAGAAGACGATTTGTAGCAATGCCCGCTATACTTGGTCGTTCGTAGCCTCTATCGACCTCGAATCTAGTACAATCAAGTCTCTGCTCTATCAGAAATGCGTCAGCATAGATCCTTTCTCGCCGCACGTGTGCGGATACATAACGAGATTCCGGCCAAATCCTGGCCGCGCTGGGCAATAGGGCTAGAGAGCCCTGACCAATGGCGATGATTCAGCCAACATCCAGATTCAGACCACTATGCATAATGCGGGCGATTATATGGGGCATACCATTCGTAACATACGGGAAAGAGGTGGTCTCGGTGCTGGCGCCACGCCACTTTCTCCCTCCTCAACTCCCCGCCACTTAATGCAGTGGGAAATTTCTCAAATTGCCACGATATAACGTTGATAACCTTTGCGCTCGTATGCCCTGGTAAGCCGTGGATGACTGTAACTATTATATCCATACCAGACAGCCTGCGCTAGCGCCGTAAAAGGTGCCTAATGGAGCTTAGCGCCATCCTTAAATCCACGACAGCCTTGTCGGCACTAGATATTAATCCCGATGGCTTTGATGACGTTCCATGCACAGCATTAAGAACGTCGCGAACAATCACGGTCGAAGTTTGGAGATAGTGTGTGATCGAGTTTATAACTCCTAAATTTTACGAGGCTCCGGGCTTCCCGTTAGGATTCTAGGTGTGCTTTGTTTTCAGGCTGTGTCGACATACTGCCATTGAACGTACTAGACGTCTGCCGCTTAAAGTGAATAGCCCTTCTCAAACGTCCTGGCGCCAGGATCAATTATGGGCCCAAGTTCCAGCCCAGCGCACTACCCCAGGCCAGGTCGGGCGTCTAAAACCCACACCAAGATCTGGCCCTCGAAGAAATCCGGACCTCGGCCGAAATTAAGCTCCGTGGAATTGTGCCAGTTATGATTCTCACTTGACACCTGAATGATCAACCTGCAAGGATACGTGTCAGCTTCGCTTTGTGTATCTTGAACAAAATACTCACCGATCGAGGATATAGACCCTCAAGCATGTACTGCGCTTGTCTTCCGCTTCGATCCACATCATATCTGGCACGTAGCTTAGTGTGTCGACACTCAATCGCAGAGTGTAGCCTAATCTCGCGCAAGCCCCTATACTCGTTGATGACGCCTCCAAGGAGCTGGACCCAAGCTCATACACTGCCATCAAGAGACCTACCTATACTACCTGCAGTGATGGCGAACGCACAAGCTTTAGGAGGGAGAATAAATCGCTACACAGCTGGTTCAACCAGTTACATTGTCCCACAGGTGTGCTATTTGGGCGAACTTCAGGAGTTCGACGGCCGACAAGGAAAAATAGTATTAGCATGAGTAATGCTGTTTCTGCTTGCGGGTTGCTACTGAGTTGCATCACACAGTCTCTCGAAAGCTTCTGTCGTGAGTGATCGGCAGTCAGGAGTGGGTCGTGACAAAGTAGGTGTCAAGCACTCGGGACAGTGTCTCACCGCGTTTAGTAAGTGTGGTCATGAGCAAGCCAAAGAAAAAGTGGTCGATATCCAGGCCTCGTGAAGGTATGTTCTGCTGATAGGGCTGCAGCGGTTGGAATGTTCCCGGAAACCATTCTTGGTGGCTACTGACTGGTGGATGAAAAGGTAGAAAGTCTGCGAGGATAGTTGTAGGACCAAAAGGGTTGTTTCCGTTGTAGTTGTGTTGCTGTTCTTCGTGGATCTAGCGATAGTTACAGTCTGTATCCATTCTGCAAGCGTTAGAGAGGTTTCCCGGCCCGACATACCGAGCTCTTATACCTACTTCGCGGATCGAGAACGGCTCCAAAGGCGCTTGTCTTCCGCTTCTAGCTGCGACAGGTTGCGCACGCGTTGGCCGCCGTGGCCTTGGGCGTCTCACCAGTCATAACGATCTTATTTCCCTGCTAATCTCTCCCCAGAAATACCGTTTAGGTGTCAATCAGGGCTAAAAGTGCCAGGTCGTTAGCGCCCAGGGAGGGGTGTTTTGTCTCAGATACCAGCCGTTGGGAAAGTTGTGTCTAACGAGTTCTGTCCGTCGCACATGGAGGAGTAGAACGTTGAGCACAATATCTTGAGGAAACAAATCCCGTGTGGCAAGCCCTGTAAGACGCCAAACTTGTCTTCAAGACTTGAAAAAGCTTCACTGTGGAGTGCAAAGTCGACGGAATATTCTCGGTTAGTCATTGAGGATTTCAAATGCCCATGGGCATGTGCATTCCCTTATGGTCCATCATAATAGTGAGCCCTTCTCTTAATGTGGCGAAGAAGCTACCGACTGACTGGGCTAGCTGGGGACATTTAGAATGCACGTCTTAACCCGGGAAGGTAAAGACTAACGACTAAGGACACTGTATCAGGTTCTGGACAGAAAGAGAAGGAGGCCTGAAGGTCCATAGGTCGTCACTTCCTATAGACACGAGTTCGTAGGTAGACGTATTAATGTCACGATCATTGGAGGGGCCTAAAATTGGAAGCTGCGATCCTGCGCCCGCCCGGCAAACCCCTTTCTCCCCGGCCCTTGGTAAACAGGTTTACCTTCGACAGGGGGACTAGGACAAGCCAAAACTGCCCAGCATGGCTTGGCTACCCGGTGGGTTTGGCAGTTGAACTTTATTAGTGAGGGCTAAGACTAGAGCCGGCCAGGGTCCGACGTCCCACATGTCTGCTTCCATGTTTGGATGATGGGCGTCCAGTAAGGAGGCTCCTGTTATTTTGACAACCTGTCCTGAACCCAATGGGGTGGGAAAGCCTTACAATCTATGTATTTACTAGTAGCGAGATAAATTTTTGACTTCTTCAGCTAATGTCCCACCATGCTCCAGCTCCAGGGGTGTACGTTCTGCTCGAATAGGGACGGTGTGGGGATTTCCGGGCGACTGGGTCAGCATTGGAGCCCCGAACCTGAAGATTACTCGCGGATCCCGCAACGACGGTTAGGGTTCGCGTCCCTGGCCAGGTTTGGATAATCGCTGTCTCTCCGAACCCGAGGAAGAGTTTGCCAGGTTAGATTTTAACGTTACCTCAGCGTGTATAAATGGCCAGTTAGGACTATTCATTCCTGCGCTACTAGCAGTCGTGTCACCGACGCTGCGACAGACACAGTTAATATTAGTTAGTTATTCCCACCTCGTGAGTAAGCATGGCTGGCCAACATGTATCAAGTGAAATAATCTAATTCACAAAGCTTGTCGACCCCACCGCTACTTTTCGAGCAGGCAAAGCCAACATCACTCAAATAGTTCGTTGCCACATTATTGTAACTTTTGCGTTTTCAACCACGCGATTGCTCCCTTCATTTCCACCGCCAGACCAAGCAGACGATGTTTGACAACCTCCCCTGGCGCTCCCAACCCTCGGGCCAAATCTTGATCGTATTTCCCACAATGGTTCTGCTGCTGCCAGAGCTTTACTAGGGCCAGAAGCATCCGTGATAGGGCACAAATCTTGCAATACGAACGGATCTTGGTATCATAGCTGAAATTTGAAGATCAGAAACTGGTCCAACATCGATATGCCAAGTATTCTTTTTCCTCTTTAGGAGCTCATATCTTTCGCCGCAGCCGGCCATGTAGATAAGACACAGTGGGCAAATTGTTCAGGCAAACGTGGGCCATTTGATTCCTGGAAGAGCCGGTCAAGAAAGAACAGCTCGACTAGGAGAGCGCCTCCCAGGACCGTCGATCACTATACCCTCCCACCTCGTGGGTGTATTCGAAACGCAGAAATTCATCCAAGTAACTGACCCCTGTCCAAAGAATACCCCGATGGACATAAGACAAGTTGTCTCTTAATCATTTATATAGCCAATCATGGATTTGAGGAATTGGGCCTGGTACGGGGACCCGGTGCGGAAGGCTTGGCGAGTCTGTCCAGCACTCTCAGCTTCACCCCGGAGCTTGTTCCATATCGCATTACGCTACGCTGTAGCCATAGCTAGGTTTTCTCACCTGGCCGGGTAGGCTTAGTTGAATGGGTGACCACATGGTAGAACGATGAGACTCGAAGGAGGGCGTGACTGCCTGCGCGCTCGTTCATTTATCCACGTGACTAGTACTCGGTCGCTCTTGCTTATAAAGTGGCGTGGCGAGACGAAACGAGCCCTCATAGCACCAGACCCATAAACAGTTGACCCCTGATCGAGCGATCGCACTTGACTGTGTTGTCTGCTCACATCCCGTCCGGTTGATAATCTTTCACCTTCGCCGCGTCCGGTAGGCGAGGGTAGTTGTATACCCACACGCAACGTTCACGGGGTATGGTCAAGGACGCCTCAACGACGCCTCAACTCATACCTGAACCTTGAGTCTCCTAAATCATGCCAGCGAACAACCTTCGGCAACTCCGGGATTTAACAGGTCCTTCGGAATCTCATTCCGATCCATGTCCGCGGTGAATGCCGCGGACTGTCATGGCACCACAAACGGTGTATCTTTGGGGTATTTCCGCCTCGTAGTGCAGATATGTGAGCCCTCTTTCTCATCTCCAAGCCGCATAGGGCATGGTGGTAGTCCTTTATACTACACTTGAGTACCTTTAATCTGTCTGGCCAGATTTCTTCACCATATAAACGTGAGAGCGGTCTATTGGGAAAGGGATAAGAAGCGCCAGGGGGCAGTCTGCCTTCTTTGTAGCACAAAATTCAAATGCGAAAAAGGAAAAAAGAACAGTTTGCAGGGTTGAGCAAATCAGAGCGAATAACAGGCGCCAGTGTTAGTTGTCCTGCCTAATCAATGCTGCGCCGTTTGCCAGCCTCGGGCGCTTAACCCCTCAACCTCTCCCACCCACCCACCTCTGTCGTCTTCTTTCCCCCATCTCATCACCACGAACTCTTCCCTTATCCCATCACAGTTAGTCTACAGTTCTCAGTTGGATCTTACAGTTTGCGGCAGCCTATCATGGCTGAGCCCACACAGCTTCTAAAATGGTCTGCTACTCCTCCCAAACACACATCTACCAGGAATCTCACAGTAACATATTGCCAGGTTTGAGCGCCTCCATTCCCGCACACTTGATCTCATCGGGGACTACGCCGGAGACGAACTTTTCCTCATTGAAGGAGACTCGCTTCTTCTGCAGTGTTTCTCAGACAGCGCAGTGAACTTCTCGAACGGCCTTCCCCTACTCCATGTCACCTCCCTCGTCGAAATATTCCTCGCCAACCTTCGTCAACGAAAGTGCATCTTCCACATCGTGTTCTTTGCAGACAACGCCCAGGCATGTGTCCCAGCGCACACGTCGAACGAGACGTGGCCGAAATATCACCTAGCACGGGAGGCGATCTTTCAACACCTCGTCCAGAGCCTCTCGACGGCTGCTTCGGCGATTCAGATAAGGTGCTTTGGGAATTACAGAAGTGAGGAATTTGAAGAGTATCTCCGAACTACTGGAGCTTACTTTTTGATGTGCCACGACGGAACTACGCCCGTCGATCCCCAAGGCTACTTGGCCAAGTCATCCCAGACGTGGCCAGCGAAGATTATAATGCGCTCAATGATACACTGGTTTATCTGTCACGGGTACAACATTTCCATTCTGAATAGTCTGGAGTGTCAAAATACCAAGGTACGTTCAAACCAATTATTGCTTTAAGTGGTCAGCTTATCTTATGCTGCAGGTTATGTCAATGATACTAGAGGGCTCCGTGTCTCGCGCCCAGAAGCTTGACGGCACTCCTAGTCTGTCCAGTGTGGCTCTTGTCAATCCAGGTCTGGAAAATTCCAAGCGAACCCCAGACCGACACTTCCTCAACCCGAATGTCAGCTGCCGAGAAGACAAGTGTGACAGTATGGTCGCGGAGCCAGTTATCAACGAAGTATTGGAGTTGGCCCGAGGTCGAGATCTGGAATTGACCCAACGCGACTGGGCTACAATTATGGCTATCGGCACGATGGCTCAATGCTCAGCACATGGTGTCGAAGACATCACCAACCTCCGGGCAATGTTATTACATACGGCCATACTCGCCGACTGCAGGATCTCGGAAAGGGCAGTCTCCAATCAACAATGCAAGAGTGGCGAGACATTTCTCCAGGATTTCGCCAGCATCTTATGCCATATTCTCAGATCGAAATCTTGGAGGCAGATCGTTGTCAAGATATCGTGCAAATGTGATTTGGCTGATGTGGTTGATGGGCGGCTCTTTCTTGAGACTCTTCGTGTGCTGCAGACATCCGACTACGTCCACGACAGATTCGGCTCCTCTACTCTCCAGAGGTTTGAGACGCTGTCGTTAGCCCTGTTCTATCTTTTCGGTATTGATATTCGACTCAGTACAACGTTGGACTTGGCATCTCAACACCCAAGTGGAAGCGCCGTTGTCACATCTGCAGCGCAGATGGGTGTCAGACAGGCCAACAGCAACGGCCAGGGCGACATATCCGTTCTACCCTTTCACAACGCTGTCATCGCTGCTCACTTGGAGCCAGTTTCAGTTATGACCAAGGTAACCGCTACAGACATTCCAAGCGACAATATGTCTCGAATCTTTCAAGAACTTTCCCATTGGCATAACCATAAGCGCCCCCTTGACAACCGCCGAAAGCCTGAACCGACAGAAAGGGAGAGAATGTTCATCAATCGCCGCAACCAGCGGTTCCTGACAGATACAGCACACTATGCCGCAAGTCTCACCAACGCTGTAGGCGGCTTCCTGACCCCCGAGGCCGTTTTTGTGAGAGACCCGAAAGCGAAGCCACTCAAGCAACTCCACGGGCCATCGACTAGAAAGACAGCATCAACCAGGGGCGACACGAAGGAAAATACCCCGAGCCAGCAGAAGAACAGTAAAGGTGGGAAGATTTCGATTCGCGGTCAGATCGCTGCTCAACAAAAATCGAAACTAAATGAGCTACAAAATAAGCATCTAGTAACTTGGAAAACCAACTTTGAGAGCTTTGAAAGGATACCAGGCTATGTGGAACGATACGTCAAGCTGAAGGAGTATCTCGCAAGCTTGCCTGCGGATAAGCGAAGCGCTATACAGGCAGAAGTACTGGCGTACATGGTGAGAACGCTGGTGAACGCCTGGAATGAGCATTGTTCGTCGCACAAACATGGAACCCCAGTTCACATTATATCCCTTATTTGGCATACCGTTCTAAAGATTGCGAGTCTCAAGACGGGGGTCACCGAGGACATCGTAAAAGCTATTCAACGTACCACCCAAGCAATATCGCTACCGCACATCAACATACTACCTCACGAGGCGCGGAAACTCTCATTCGAGTTTGGGAAATTTGTTACGAAAAACAGCCATAGCGGGGTTTCATTGTCACCGACAGAATTCCAGCTTCTACATGCAGGCCCTTACCTGGACCGTAGTATGGGCTCAGCGCCGGATGCCCGTGTTCAGGACTTTGAACCTGACAGGTGGCAGCGTGAGGTGCTCGATGAGATTGACGCCAGGAGAAGCCTCTTCGTCGTTGCCCCAACGAGTGCCGGAAAGACGTTCATATCGTAAGTGGCGACTGGTGTCATGTTACCCTCCCTCAAAGTAGACTAATTGGCTGCAGGTTCTATGCCATGAAACAGATACTAGAAGACGACAATGACGGCTTGCTGGTCTACGTTGCTCCAACGAAGGCACTTGTCAACCAGATTGCTGCAGAGGTCCAAGCACGCTTTTCCAAAGCATACAGCACTCCTGGAAAATCTGTCTGGGCAATTCATACTCGCGATTATAGAATCAACAACGCGACTAGCTGTCAAATTTTGATCACGGTGCCTCACATTCTGCAGATCATGCTTCTTGCACCTTCCAATGCCAAGACATGGTCTCCGCGTGTGAAGCGCATCATCTTCGACGAGGTACATTGTATCGGCCAAGCAGAAGATGGCCTCATCTGGGAACAGCTCTTGCTTCTTGCACCATGTCCAATCATTGCCTTGTCAGCTACCATTGGCAATCCAAGCAAGTTTAGAGAGTGGCTTGAGATTACACAGAAATCCAACGGACTAGATTTGAAGATGATCGAGCACAAGGCGCGCTACTCGGATCTAAGAAAGTACATCTATCATCCTCCTGCGAAGTTTGCCTTTAATGGGCTTCCCTCTGCCCCACAGCTAGCTCCACTGGGCCTCGATACAAGTCCAAGCATGGCTTTTCTTCACCCAGTTGCGAGCTTAATCGATCGGTCGCGAGGCATGCCCGACGATCTCACTCTGGAACCCCGCGACTGCCTCACGCTCTGGAGGTGCATGAGCAAGCACGCTACGCCTGAGTTTCCCGTCAACGAATCATTGGACCCCGAAATTGCTTTACCTAGCATTATCAAGAAAGCCGATGTCATTGAGTGGGAGTCACGACTAAAGGAACTTCTTAGACACTGGATGAAGGAGAGCAGCTCCCCTTTCGAACATGTCGTCAAGGAGCTCTCGGAAAGTGTCTCGGACCATGGACGACCAGTCATTCATGTGTCCTCGGGCGAACTTGACAACACGGCAGAGCCACAGAGTGTTCCGCAAGATAGCATCCTTGAGACAACATTACCTTTGGTCTGTTCACTCCACGAGCAGGATGCGCTGCCGGCATTATTCTTCAACTATGATCGAAGCAAATGCGAAAAGATCTGTGATCACCTGCTGACAGAGTTGGAAAAATCGGAGAAACGTTGGAAAGCGTCTAACCGTGCGTGGCAAACGAAGCTGGCAAAATTCGAGGAGTGGAAAAAAGCTCAGCTAAAGCAAAAGGAATCCCGGGTTCGCGAACCAAAGAAACAAAAGGGAAAGAAGAAACGAGGTGGTAATGATGACGACGACGACGATGGAAATGATAATGAGGAGAGACTCTCAAAAGCTGAGCAAGCTAGATTAGTCGCCTCGATGGACTCAGGTATCTTCGAATCCTTCGATCCCGACGCCCCCGTTACCGGATTCCACTTTGCCAACGAGATGAAGCTCACGGACTCCGAGTTTCAGGACTACGCTACGCAGCTGCGTCATCGGGATGTTCCTGATCGGATGATCGCTGCCCTCAAACGTGGGATCGGTGTGCACCACTCGGGCTTGAATCGAAAGTACAGACAGGTCTGTGAGATACTCTTCCGAAAGGGCTACCTCCGCGTCGTTATTGCGACCGGCACATTGGCCCTCGGCATAAACATGCCATGCAAGACCGTGGTGTTCTCCGGCGACTCAGTCTTTCTTACCGCGCTTGGCTTCCGGCAGGCCGCTGGCCGAGCTGGTCGTCGCGGATTTGACTTTCTCGGAAATGTCGTCTTTCAAAACATTCCGTACGGGAAGGTCTGCCGTTTGCTAAGTTCCAAACTGCCTGATCTCAACGGACACTTTCCACTGACAACCAGCTTGGTACTGCGACTATTTATTTTGCTTCACGAATCAAAGAGTGCACCGTACGCTGTCAAAGCCATCAACTCCATCCTCTCCTGTCCACGTATTTATCTAGGCGGCGAGGAGTCCAAGCATACAGTCCTTCATCACCTGCGGTTCTCCATCGAGTATCTGCGTCGTAACTGGCTTTTGAATGAAAGCGGGGCACCCTTAAACTTTTCCGGCACAGTCTCACATCTCTACTACACTGGCAATTCCGGCTTCGCGTTCCACGCGTTGCTCAGCGAAGGCTACTTTCATGGCCTCTGCAGGGGCATTCTCTGGGACCCGAAGGAAACCATGCAGACTCTAATGTTAGTGTTGTCACATCTGTTTGGCCGCTATAATCTGCGTCCTAGTATCCTCGAGAGCTGGCAGTCAAGAGACAAATCTACTTCTGCTGTTGTTCTCCCGCCTCTGCCGAATAGGGCCGCCCGGATTCTTGAGTCGCATAACCAGAAAACCTTGGGTATCTACTCGGCATATGTTACGACATTCGTCAACCAGCACATCATGGAAGAAGACTGCACCCTACCTTTTACGGGCATGAGGTTTGGCGGAACTCAGTCGGCAACGGACGTGAGCAGCTCACTGGAATTCCTTCCCCCAACTCGAGTGACCTCATCCTTCGCAGCTCTATCCGGACACCGCGACAAGTGGAATAATATTCGCGAGCTTTGCACTCGAGTCCGCAGCGGCGTCTGGCTTGAACAGTCCGTCATTCCACACCTGCAAATCTCTCCAGATAAAGAAGGCCCAGCCCCATTGAACGCGTATCTCTATGATTTTTACAAGCACGGAAACGTCCACGCGCTCACGACGGAGAATATGATTCGCAGTGGCGACCTCTGGTACCTCTTGAACGATTTCTCCCTCGTCCTGGCGACAATAGTTACCAGCTTGGAGAATTTCATGAAGCTTTCGCCCGGGTGGGATCCGGATTTGTTGGTTGCAAATGGGGCTGGCGATACCTGGGAGGATGATTCAGATAAAGCAGAGCGCGGTGAGAGTGATGCTCCATCCGAGTCAGTCGACTTACCCCTACCCTCTCAGACGGGTGCGAACACGACCGTTACCGTCCCTAAGAAGCCTAAGCAATCAGAGGTGGCGGATAACTGGGATGACGACCTGAGTGAGTCGAGCGACGACAAATCTAGCACATCTGGCGAGCGTGACAATAGCACTGAAGGGGTTCGTCAGAGCCTAACTGGTGATCATGCGACGAATGGATCAAGCGCGTTTCTCGAAGACGAGGGTCTGATGCATGTTCTCCGAGCGTTCAGGAAGCTTCGGGAAGATTTTAACGAGAAGTTCTGGGGAATTTGGGCGTGATTGGATAACTTGGATAGATTAAGCAGCAAGAGTAGAGGCATTGCTGCGATCGATAGACACTTGAGTTGGTTAAGCTATGGTTACACTCTCCATGTTGGGTATGTTGGACGAGATATTGTTTTCTTTTGTTTACCATCTTGGTTTGTTCCTAGAATGGCTAATGTGCTTTTGACTGTTTGGATCATTATTATTCAAGAATTGCTTTTTTAAGGAGTTGGGGGGTTTTTTTTTCTATTGACCTGGGATGCGAATGATCGAGAGCAGGACGCCTCTTATCATTATGGCAACACTAGGATCTCAAAATATATGTCGGAGATGAAATACACTGTATTAGCTAGAAATAGTGTCTTGACACCTTTTTTAGCTGAGCGGTAAAGTTCGACAATATATAATCGAGGTCAAACGGATTGGCAACGTACTACTTCCAAGGTTCGGCAATTCGGTCGGGCTATTTGCGCTCGGTAAGTTCTACCTGCCATTATTTTAACCCAATGAATCGATATCTGCCATTGGATAATAGAGACTTGATCGCGGATTGAAACGACTGTTCAGGGGCCAGATCACCTGACTCGATCGGTAACCCTAAGCTGGATGCACTGCCAGCACGAACCTCAAAACCTTTCCTCATTCATTGGGTTGTACCTCATTGACTCTTTGCAATCCACTCCGTGAGTCAAAATTAAAAACAACTCATTATCCAGGTTATGTGTTGAGAGCCTTGGATTCGAGCACCAAGAGACCACTCACCAGCCGTGACTCAGGCACAGCCACTCCGTGACTCAACGTTCACCGTGTTCCCCACACCAGCCCCAGAACGGAGTTCCCTAATTCGACAAGCGCAGTGAGCTTGTCTCAGCATCAGCCCCAGCCCTTGGGCGGATCCTGTCTGCCTGGTTTGATCGTCGATCAACAAGTTAGGAGAGGATGCATATAACTACAAAGACCGCTCTCACAATAGGATTTCCACACTATCAACCATACCTCACGAATCCACGATAAATAATCAATATATCTAGTTATGGCGCTTCCTAAGCTCATCACCCACGACACCGCCCTCTGCATTCTCCCACCCAGCGACTCCGTCCGCGATATCGAGCGTCTGGGCGCGCTATACGATAAAGCATATGGCCGCTGGCCCCCACACCTGAATCTCATCTACCCCTTCGTGGAACCAGAATTTCTCCCACAAGCGGCCAAAATCGTGCGACAAGTGATTTACCGCCGCCGCCAGAAAGCACAGGATGAGAACAACCTTGATACACCAACCCGTCTGCGACTAGATAAAGCCGGGTTCTTCGCGCATCGCCAGAACAGCACGATCTATCGGTATGATAGTGGCAGTTCCGGCTTACAGGCGCTGCTCGACCTGCGCCAGGAGATCTTCGACGCGTTCGAGTATAAACCGTCGCGTGACAGTCCGCTACATTTGACGGTCGGGCAGAGTGAAGATGATCTGGCATCGAGACAATTTCTGCTTGAGAAGGCGGCGTTGCTTCCGGTTGCTGAGTTCAAGGTTGGGGAGCTGGTGATCCTAGTGCGCGACCGGTCGCAGGAACAACCAAGAATGGAGGTTTGGGGGCGAATCTCGCTCGCTGGGGAGTGTGATCTGAGTCGGGAACTTGGTGGTGCGGGCGAGGAGAGAAATGCCCTGGCTACATCACCGGTGAACGGGGCATCAAAGGCTGAGGCAGGCGTAACATTCCGGTATGCCGAGGAGGGCGCGAAATGGGTCGCTGTCTCCTCGTCGCCTCCAGCAGCAGCAGGCCTGCTAGAGCCTCCACTCACAATCGCCTCATACAATGTCCTCATTGACATTCCTTATCCTCCACCAACAGAACGATATCCAATTCTCCTGCGAAACCTCCTCTGTCCGACAGCGATAGCCGACATCCTCATCCTTCAAGAGGTCTCTGATGAATTTCTGTCTTTTCTACTTGCGGATCCTGAAATCCATCACAGCTACCCGTTTACAACACACGGCCCACCCGACCAACCGGACATCAGCCCACTCTCAAGCCTGCGCAACATCGTCGCCCTCAGCAAATACCCATTTACGTGGGAGTGGCTGCCATTTGAGAAGCGACACAAGGGCGCTGTCGTGCTTCAACTCGACACGGGACCTAATTCAAAGCCACTCGTGGTCACAGGCGTCCATCTAACCTGCGGCCTGTCCGACGGATCAATCCTCGCAAAGCAGTCGCAGCTCCAGTCTGTGCTACGACATCTCGCGGCAAACCACGCTGACAGCGACTGGATTGTAGCGGGAGACTTTAACATCCCCACCTCCTCGTACACTCTCGACGCCGCTCTCAAACGCAAGGCTATCTCGCCACAGGCCGCAGCTACCCTATCCTCACTAGATGGCATGCTCGTTGGCGCCGGTCTGTCCGATACGTACTTTGCAGGCCGAGCCGGTGGTGCCGGAGGCGACTTGGATACGCTTGAGGTTGGTGCGCTATTCGAAGGTGAAGAAGGCGCGACGTTTGATCCCGCTGCGAACGATTTCGCGGCGCGTATCGCGGGGCAGAGCTTTCATAGTCGGCCGCAGCGGTATGACCGGATTTTGGTTCGCGGAGAGGGGTTTGATGTGGTGAGTTTCAATATGTTTGGCCTTCCTTCGGACGATGCTGTAGGTGAAGAACGTGCCTTGGGCAGTGATCATTGGGGGATCCGCGCCGTGCTCGATATCACCAAGGCAGACACGGATCATGAGAATACCTTCAACTCTGCGCCGAAAGCCACCATTGAGATTACCAACGCTCCAGCCTCCCTCAGTATGGATAGCCTCATGCGATGCCTCCGCGAGGCAAACACTTTCCCCTCGACTGAGGAAATCACGCACCGCCAGGCGGTCATTCAGCACTTGCGCACCTTCATCAACGAGCGAGACCCGAACCTGTCTCTCGACACACGCCTAACTCTCTCCTTCGCCGTCGTCCCCGTCGGATCCTACGGTCTCGGTGTCTGGACCCCATCGTCCGACATTGACCTCCTAGCCATCGGAACCGTAAGCCCGCGCACATTCTTCACGCTCATGGTCTCGAAAATCCGCCGTGCTTCCCTAGCAGGACAAGTTGATATCCGCCTTCTCCGGAAGGTAAACGCGGCGTCCGGCACAATGCTCGAGCTCGACATCCGCGGCGTCCACGTCGACCTACAATACTGCGCTGCGACCCGAGTTGCAGAGACATGGCCACAGGCCTTGAGTCTCCCAGCCAGCGACCCAACCTTTGACGTCCCGATGCACTCGCTACTAAAGCTCAACCCACTCCGCGACATGCACCACCTCCAACGCACAATTCCTGACCTGGCAAGCTTCCGGCTCGCCTACCGCTTCATCAAGGCCTGGGCACAGCGACGGGGGATCTACTCGTCGAAACTCGGCTACCTCGGCGGCATCCATATCACGCTACTCCTCGCGCGCGTCTGCAAGCTCTCCTTCCGCAGCGCGACAGGACCCATCTCCGCTCCGGATCTGATCGCCACTTTCTTCAGTATGTATGCGCGCACGCAGTGGAAGAGTGAGACGGTCTTTGATCCGGGGTTTTATACCTCGCCACCGCGGTACTTCCGCTCCGCGAGGGAGCCGATGGTCATTCTGACGCAGCACACACCGAAAGTAAATGTTGCGCGCAGCGCGACGGTGCCGTCAGCGCGGACGCTCGAGAGTGAGTTCGCGCGGATGGATGGGTTGCTTGCGGAGTCGGACGGGTTGGAGTGGGCGGATCTTATTGGAGTTGCGGATACGGGCGTTGAGGACTTCCTCACTAGCTATCCGAGTTATGTCAAGGTGAACGTCCAGCATTGGGGTGCTGGGGGTGCGAAGGGGAGGATGCTTGTTGGATGGCTGGAGTGGAGGTGTGTGACGCTTCTTGTTGGTATGCTTTCCATGATCCCTTGTGTCCATTTCATACGTCCATTTTATGCGTCTCGGGAGGGAGTTCAAGCTTGGTTAAGTTGCCTATTAATACAAAATTGCAGATATTCACCGCAAATTCCCCGATATCCACGCCCGAATCTGGCCAGCCCGCTTCACGGATATGGAACCTGGTGATGGGGAGGCTGGAGAGAACCCGACAAACGACGAATATCAGGGTTGCTACTTGATCGGACTATCTAAGAGCAGTGCGGTATCCAAACCAGCAACAGCGACGATGGCTGACAGACAATCCGCGGAAATCGCCCTCCTCTCGGTCTTGAACACCTTCGCTGATCAAATCCGGAGTGATGAGAAGTACTTCGACGCATCTTCAAGCTGGGTTGAAGTGACTGTCGCCTCGCAGTCCGCAGTCCGCGAGCTGCACGTTGATACCTCCGTCCTCGTAATCGAAGATCTCTACGACGAAGACGACGAGGAAGAAGAGGACCTCCTTGACCCCACCGACCCCTCTTTGGATGACGAAGAACCCGATGACAGACCACACCTCCCCCTCCGCACACGAGTCCAAGCCGCATCATCACCCGGTCCCCGCCTCCGCCCCGCAAGCGACGTGCTGAGCCGTCTGCGTTGGGACGCCAACATCGACATCGACGACTACATCGTCGGGTACGACGACCGGTTCCTCGGCGAGAGGGAGATGCCCGTCGCGCAGTGGAAGGCGGAGCTCACGGATGAAGCGTTTATCCCGGGCCATCGCATTTTGTATTTCAGGCGGAATAGTGATGGTGTTAAGGTTTGGGATAGGGAGCGAAGGGTGGATTTGTTGTTTAATAGTGGGGTTTCGGGGGCTGTGTAGGTAGGTAGATAGGTAGGGAGATGTGCTTTTGGCTAGTGAGGATAATACACATATTCCATTCCCCATCGAACATTAGAAAATGGCATGAAGACGAATCAATGTAGTTCTGTATCTGCGTAGGAGGAGCTACGTCCTGAACAAGAGATCTCAGCCAGCCACCCAACCTCCAAGTGTACGAAAAATCCTAAGGAAGTATTTTCCGATTATTGCTTTCGCTCGGCACGTGGTATAAACTCTAGATAAACAATTCATTGGATAGTGTCCTGAGTGGAGTGTTCCCCTCAACGATCGCACCGATTGATGGTATTGCTTGTAGTTTGTTTGTGGCTGGCTGAGTCCCCGCGGGACTGCTGTCCCTCGTTCCAAAAGCTAGCCTAGCCTCCTCCAGGCGATGAGAACCGTGATTGAGCTGGATAATCTATCCCGGGGTCATATTATCCGGGTTCAGCACCGCCAGATTCCTGCTTCCTCCGATAAACCTTCGAGAGAACCCCGCAGTCAAGGAGCACCTGGTCTGGTCTTCTCCCGCTGGTGGCTGCCTGAGCGAAGGGCGGGGGCTTAGCTGAACTGGCTTGCACGATTGCCAACACACCACCATTACCCTCTCGTCTTAATCCCCCGCACTCTATTACTCTTGTTTCCCATAGTATTTAATGTCTGAAAGGTGCTGCCCGAGGACACGGTTTGTTTTCCAACCAGGCCCTTTCTCCTCTTCCTCTGAGTCCATATACGTCCCAAACAAGTTTCAACTCAGCACCATGCCATTTGCCGAGTGAGTTCCATAATTAATCTTTACAGTCACTGATCTCAATTTATGATCCCCAGTCTAACTTAGTCTCCCATTCTTCATAGAGGAACATCCGTTACATTCCCTGTGGAAAACGGGGAGAATAATATCGGTACTGTGAAAGGGTTCCAGGTATGTATACAACGTTTCCACCTTAAAATTTTTTTTCTTACTATCAATCACAAATTAACAAAGCCACCACGAACCGTACAGAACGGAAAGTACCAAGTTGAAGTCGAGGGTGGCGAGGTTGTCGAAGTTGAGGAGGCCAAGGCCTCCAAGTTTGAGATTTTGATGACGAACCGGGGCATATATGAGACATTGAAGTAAGGCCAGCAAAATTGAAAGAGTGAACGGCATGCATAGTGAGGACAACCTGAGCCGTGGTTCTGTTGACAAAAATCGACCCTGGCTTGTGCAGTGCGTGCAGTTGAGTAGTTTGGGTCTGGGGTTTGCTGAAGTTATGATACATAAAAACAATCATAGGAGCAGATTCAGTATACACGTACATTCCGCGACCAATACCTACAGAAGACAATACAGTAATGCGTTCTGAAACGGTTATTGATAGCTAGCCAGCCACTCTGGCCTGGTTCGGACGTTCTCTTCAACTCATCTAATGTTGTATAATTAGGGGCTGTACCCATATCAAGCGAAGCCGCCTATACATTAGGCACTTGTACATAAAGTAAAACGGAAGCAGCCTACTTATACTAATTGGGCCTCCAACACCTGCGGCATCATCATTCGACACGGCATATTGGCAAACGAAAACTCAGCTAGACAGCCCACGTCCCACGCGCTTTGGCCAAAAGCCTCGTCGAGAGCGCCAGGAAGGCCGTCCCTAGAAGCACCGCGACAGAGGCGAAGATGATCAGCCCCGAGAAGTCGGCCCCGCCCTGCTGGTTGACGATTGCGCCCATGGTTGGTAGACCTGTTAGACAACTACACCGCACACAGTTAGCTTTTCGTTTCACACTGTTTCCTAGGAACCCCCGGGGCGCGTATGAGAGCAGGGAAGGATAAGTGGGACTAGACTAACCTAACCGAAATCACAATCTGAAACGTTCCGAACCGCTGGCCCAGGGTCTCGATCTTACCCGCTTTCGCAACGCAAGGCATCAGCAAGCTGACGACGGCGCCGCTGAAGAAGCCGTAGACGGTAGCGAAGACGATGATGCCCGCGTGCGAGTGGTGGTAGTTGAATGGCAGCCACAGGGCGAGCATGGAGGCGCCGGTGCCGACGCTGGAGATGGTGAGTACGTTAAAGTAGCCTAGTGTGTCGGAGAGATGCGGTGGGATTAGGCGGCCGGGGATTGATGTTGAGCTTGCATAAAGGTTAACTTCGGCTGAGAGTAGGGTAATGTTTGGTGTGGCATACTTGACGATGGAGATCAGGTATAATGCCAATGTATCCGAGAAGCCCGCCACGCCGGCCATGCTGGAGAGGTAGTCGAAGGGCGCCCACAAGCCCCACCTGCGAAGCGTTAACAATGACCCGGTCTATAGGGGAGGAGAAAAGGGAGACGGAGGGTATACATAACAAGCCACGCCCCCAGCACATAAAGGCTAAACTGCTTCTCCTTGAACAAGCTAACATCAAACCAGGGTGTCTCGCGATTCCACTTCTTGCGAGGTAGCCGCGCCCGCACACAGACACACGTCGCAACAAGCAAAACGCCAATGAAAAGCGCGGTGTAGCGAACAGCTCCATAGAAACCCACGGCTTCCATAACCCTGTTAAAAAATATCGGGAAAATCACTCCGCCCAGACTACTCCCCGCCGTGGCAATCCCCGTCGCTAACCCCCTTCTTCGCACAAACCACTGCCCGACGCAGACGAGACACGTAGTGAAGACGCCGCCGGAGCCGATACCGAATGCAAGCCCCTGCGCGAGGAAAATCTCGTAGTAGTCGTCGGCGAGACTGGTCATGCACAGCGCGAAGACGCAGAGAATACTGCAGGGGTAGAGGACGGGGGCGGGGCCGTAGGTATCGATTAGGCGGCCGAAGAGCGGTCCGGGGGCCCACATCAGGCATAGCTGGACGGCGAAGACCCAGGAGATTTCGGATGAAGTGTAGGCATGCAGCATGTCGGCCTCGTATGTCTTTTGGAAGACGCCGATTCTGGTTGCGGTGGGTGGTTAGCGTTGACATCCTTAAGATATCCGTGATAGGCGGACGGCTCATTTCTTTAACGAGCATAGACATCACGGAAAGGGTGCACAAATAAGAGAGAATAATTCAATCAGACTCACGCATTCATGAAGCCGATGGTGCAAAAGAGACCGAAAAATGCGCCCACCAGACATACCCAGCCCAGGAAGCCTTCCTCAGGCGGCACGCCGTCAGAGCTGACGGCCACCGTCGAGGCTTGTTTGTTCTTTTCGGGATCCGATATATCGCCCATGATGCCGGCTTGGCGAGTTGTTTTACATTGAACGTCTATGGGATTGATTGTGCTTTTATATGATCATCTTCCTCCGTCGTATAGTGCTCGTTTGTAAGGCGGCCGACATGGGCGGCCGCCACTTTACTAGAAGCGGTTTAGCGGGTGCAGATACAAAGCTTGTTTTGCAACTCTCGGAAGGTGTGCCGCGTCTCAGGGGCTGACTCACAAAGGTGCTCGTTCTTGTAGTTAACGAACCAACGTCAGGATCCCTCCGAACGTCGGCTGGGAAATACGATCGTCATGGCGGCCGACATGAGCGTCCGTCACGCAGCCAACGTGTGCCTACAATGTCGGGCGCGCAAAAAGAAGTGCGATAAACGACTGCCTTACTGTGGCTTCTGCGTGCGGTACCTCCCCATCCCCACCGTATACGGTAGAATGGCTGCTAACACGCGGCGCAGAAAAGGGCTGGAATGCGACTACCAGTACCCTGTCACCCGATCCACAGTCGGCGCTACTGCCTGTGCTTGGGATGCACAAGCCATCCGGCTGACCCCGTTCGCCCGATCGTCGCTCCTGCTTATGGACACAGTTTCCTCCGCGTCGCCGTCGCATCTAGTCTTGAGCCGTAGTATCACACCGAAATCAGCCTCAAGCCTAGACGCTACTATCTATCTACAGGTGCAGCGAATCATCGACGCCACGTGCCAGTCGGTCGCCCTCATTCTGCAGCGCTATCTCGAGGGCATATACAATTTTGCCCCTATGCTCTCCCGTCCACTCCTGGAGAGCTCTTTCCTCGCTTCCCGCGCAACCCCTACCCCGGATCTCTCTATTCTCCTGCTCTCTCTATGTCTCATCACCTACCACCCCAGCCTTGTCACGAACGGACCAGACCGGGGATCCGAGATCGAACCGGAGACGCTGTATCTCGCGACAAAGTCTCTGTTTGCGCAAGTGCAATCAACTTCCCGACCGTGTATCCGGAACGTACAGGCGGGGCTGCTGCTAGCGATCTATGAATACGCGCGCGGAACGCCTGACCAGGCCTCGATGTCGATTGCGAATTGCGCGCGGGCAGCGCAGCTTGCGATCAACTGCACGGAGAATAAGGCCACGGCAGAAGAACTCCGCACCTGGTGGTGCATAGCTATTTGCGAGCGGTATGTATGACCTATAACAAGTCGGAACGAACTGGCGTCCGGAATACTTATAATCCCTCCAGCTTGATCTACTGCGAGACACCAGACCCGAACCACCTCCTCACATCCTCCATCCTTGCTACCTGCGACATGCACCTTCCACCCGAGCCCGAAGTTGACGGGTTACCGCCATCTCCACCCAGCAGCAAAGCAGACAGTTCAGGAAGCTCAGCGGAGTCGAGTATCGGCTGGTTCAGCAGCGCCGCCCAGGCGTCGCAACTGCTCGACCAAGTGCTGCAAGCCACGAAAAACCAGGCGACGATACTTGATGCATCGACCATCCACTTCCATCTGAACCAGCTCGACAAACTGGACCAGACTCTGCAAGCATTCCTCGCGCGGATCCTGGATCAACGACAGGAGCGGTGGAACCGCTACTGCATGCCCAACGCGATTAGCATCCGGTACAGTATTCTCCGTTACTTCTTTGACTTACTTACTTACTTCTGCCACAATCATTCGCATGTATATGCTAACACTACTCCGTAAATCAGCGCCCTATGGACCCTCCACACACATATTCTGCAGCTAACCCAACAAAATTCAAATTCGAAATTCACCCTCTCCCTCTCCCTCGACCCCGCTCTCTGTACGTCATGGTACCACAGATCCCACGCCGCACTGGAAACACTGATGAAAATCGTCACCGAAACCACCTACACGCACCTGAGCACCCCACTGCGCGGGATAGATGCCCTGCCGCCGCTCTCGGCTTATAATGTGCGCGAGGCACTGGGGTACGTGAGGGATGGGATGCGTAGCAGTTCCTCTAGTACTGGATCGGGTTCTAGAGAGCGTCGGCGGCTGTCGCAGGCGCAGGAGGCCGAACTAAAGCTGGGCGCCTCGCTGGAGCGGTTTCGGCGGAGGTGGCATGTTCTTCCCGGGGGGAGTCCCCGGTGGGAATGATATCATGCATGTCAGTTCTTTCTTGCGTTAGTTATATATCGTTCTTTGGGACTTCTAGCTACAGAGATTAGAAGATGAGATACCGTGTATCATATAGGTAGGGGAAGCTTCGGCTTAGCCTTGGAAGCAAATTACAGCAAATTACCTATTACCCGTCACTGGAAATCTTCCCCCCTCTCCCTGCGTAGTGGAAAGGATTAATGCTAGAATATGTCTCCAGTAACGCATCAAATCAAGTCCAGTCATACTAAAATCATCCGATTCATGTTTAATTCTTCTTCACAGGGACAATCTATTTTCTTTTTTTTCTGTCGATATTGCTGACGGCCTTATGAGCCAACATTGTTCTATACTGCAACACTAGTCCCGTGTATGGCGCTGCCGAGTCCAAGTTAAAACCGCAATCACACCACAGGAATACCCCTTCAGGACTCTCGCTGCTCGGCACCGATATACGTCCACTTTAGTGCCTCCTCGGTAATGGACCCCCGAGTCACGGTAACAACCTGTTCCTCCCCCGGGACAAGGTCAAACCCATTATCACTCAGCGTTAGGCCCTCGTGCTCCTCAAACACAAATCCCTTGACGGGGCGATCGGCGGAGACAGTTATGTTGCCTCCTGAAGGCGAGACGTGGACTTTGACGTTTTGGTTCGGGAAGGATAGGTATTTGAGGGGTTGTGGCCAGTCTGTATCCATAGCGAGGAGCTCGTCGTCCTGAGTCCGGAGGACCGCGTGGATGATATACGGGTCGCAGCTCTCTGGTGAATGAGTGGAGGGAGAATGTAAATGTAACCTGACGAGCTCATTCGAAAAGACCTCCGTCGTCGAATTCGCATCGGCAGTCACTCTCTTCACGACTCGCTCCGCCACCTCCTCGCCAGAGGCAACAGAGATGAACCGCACAAACACCTCAACCTGCACGCTCTCAGCCCGACTACTCGCAACCCACACATCAAACCCATCTTCCCCCTCCCCCACACAACCTAAAGCCCTATACGGATCCGCATGCCCCTCCGTCCAATCGACCCCTTCTCTCCTCTGCACACCAACATCAACCCCCCTCAGAGCCCTCTTAATCGCATAAAACCCCGGCTTGCGCACGCCGTGGTAATCAACAACCGCCCACGACACCGTCGGCCAGCAGTCATTCATCTGCCAGACGAGGACCCCACCGCACTGTCTCGCGCCAGGCGTGCCCCACATGCGCCGCCAGGCTTTGTACGCGTAGCGCATGGTCTCGGACTGCAGGATCTGAGTTGCGTGCGTGAAGGAGGCAAGGTCTGAGCATGTCGGGAGCAAGGGGAAGTTCTCGGTTAGGTAGGTGAGGAGGCGGCGCTCGTGGCCGGTGGCTTTGTTGCGGAAGTCGAGCATTAGGGAGCCCGGGTGGTGTTGAGATGGATCCGTGATAGACTGCTGGAGGGTGGATATGTGTGGGTAGGCTTCCATGCCGAATTCGCTGATGAAGCGGCCTGAGAGGGATGCGGCGGATTGGTATGGTGCCATTTGGCCGTGCCAGACTGGAAATCATCAAGCAGTTAGAAAGGGACACAAGAGAGGAGAGAATAGGGTTGAGAAGGAAGGACGTACTATTCCACTGGTGAATATCGCCAACGGTCGGATCAGACGAATGCTTCCCATCACCCCAGGGACTCCCAGGGTGGTAGATAGCTGATGGGTCCTCCTCTCGCAGCCACTTCGGCAGTAGGTACTCGTAGATATACCTCGCCGGAAAAGTCGATCTACGCCAGGAGTTGGGATCGGTGTCTTGCGGGTCATACTCAAGCTTATACCGCTCCTGCACCTGATAATCCTCATTATTCCCCGCCCAGATCACAACGGACGGGTGGGACCGAAACCGGCGAATATTCTGCCTGACCTCGATCTCAAGCGAGGCCACAAACTCGTCGAAGACAGGGTAGCTCGCGCACGCAAAGGCAAAGTCATGCCAGACAAGAATCCCCAATTCATCCGCGGCGTCGAGGAACGCCTCGTCCTCGTAGATCCCCCCGCCCCAGACGCGGACCATAGCCTGGTTCGACTCGGCGATGAGATTCAGCCACTCCGTGTATCGGTCGCGCGTCATTCGGCTGAGGAAACTGTCTGGTGGGATCCAGCATGAGCCGCCGGCGAAGATGTCGATGTTGTTGATGCGGAAGTAGAAGGATTTGCCGTGCGCGTCTGGTTCTTGGATTAGGGCTGTGCGTCGGAGGCCGATGTTTTTTGTCATGCGGTCGAGTTCGACTGGCTGCGTGCCGTTGGCGCGGAGGATCGTGGCTGAGAGTTTGTATCGTGCCTGCCGTCCGTAGCCGCGGGGATACCAGAGCGAGGGAGAGTCGATGGCGAAGGGGACTCTGACTACGCCGTCTGATACTGCAGAACCCACCATGTGGACACTCTCGCTCACCACCTCTTCATCCTCACTTTCAATCGACAAAACAAGAGCAACATCATCATCACCATAATCCCCCTCAACCCTTGCACAAACCTTCCCAACACACCTCCGCAAATCCTCTCCAAGCTCATAAACAACCCAAACATCTTCAACCCTCGCCGAATACGTCTCGAGCACGACGGGCCTCCACGGCCCCGCACTCATCAGAATCGGTCCCCAATCCCAACCCCAGTGGTACTGTGCCTTGCGCACGGGGACACGGCTTGCTTCGGTTTGCCGGACGTGGAAAGTGTGTTCGGGGTGTGTGGTAACCAGCTCGCGGCCGCGAAGCAGGCTTGGGTGGAAGTTTATTTCGAGGGTGTTTGTGCTTGGGCAATTGTTTTGCTGGACGGGGAGGAGGTGGTGCGAGATGTCGACGCGGTAGCGCGTGTGCATGTTATTCGAGGAGAGGATTGTATGCCCGTTTAGGGTTACGGTGGCGAATGTGTCGAGGCCGTGGAAGACGAGGTCTGTCTTGACATTATTGCTCGTCTCCTCCCCTTCCCGTTGGGTTAATGGGGGCGTGTTGAAGGTCGTTTTGTACACCCAGTCTTTCTCCGCGATCCATTGCACGGCGAGTTCGTTCGCGTCGAGGAATGGGTCGGGGATTCTGCGCAGGACATGTCAATTAATCGAACTTGGTATAGAGATTGTGGTCGGTATAAGCAACGTACTTGTCGTTGGCGAGCAGATCCAGGTGCACCTCGCTCGGGACCTGTTTTACGGGCAACCATGCACTCTCGGACCCATGCTCTTTCATGAGCCAGCCGGTTCTGAGCTCTTGGAACTGTTTTTGCATGATGCTATAGAATGTGACAAATGCTTGGGTAGAATGAGATATGGGTGTGTAGCGAATCCAGAGGATGTATATTATGTGTAGTTACCCAATCTTCTCCCCGCCATTCATTCAACGGGTAAATAACCTCCGCAGAGTCGATAATTGGAGTAAATTGGAACGCTTGGCCCGCTAGCCCAAGTAGGTACGGTGATATAGAATGATTGCTTGATTGGCTGCGTAAATCCCACTTGCTCTGGTTTAATTCCCATTCCCAAACTGGAGCGGGATTTCAAAACGCCGTCTTCTGCGGGGATCTCCGCAATGTCTCCAACGCATGGCACTTGGCCTTTTTATAGGAAGATATCGGGAACAGTGAAGACGTATCCAATCGCGCGGCATACATCGTAGAGCTGAGAGATCATGTATCAATTATCAGACAGTGAGTATGTCAATCAGAGTGCACAGGATCAAAGCTGACGGATCACCTAGTAAAAACCCACAGCAGCGAGGGTGACTGCTGGATCGCGATTCATGGCAACGTTTACGATGTATGTCTGTCCGAGATCTGTTCTGTATGATATCTGCTGACTTTGTCAGGTCACCAAGTTCCTGCCCGATCATCCTGGCGGCAAGGCGATTATCCTGAAGCACGCCGGCACCGATGGCACAGCTGCTTTCGAGGCCGTCCATCCGAGAGAAGTACTCGATGAATATCTGCGCCCCGAGCAGAAACTAGGCGAACTTGCACCCAGCCCTGGCAGCTATGATGTCGCAGAAGCCACCAACACAGAGAAAATTGCACAACCTCAAATCCCCATTCATACAATCCTCAGCCTCTCCGAAATGGAATCCCTCGCACTCGCGCGTCTCACCCCAAAAGCACTGTCCTACTACGCCTCCGGCACAGACGACGAAATCACAAAGAAAGCCAACGGCACCATCTACCGCTCGATCCTCCTCCGCCCGCGCGTCTTCGTCAACTGCTCCACCTGCGACATCGCCACAACCATCCTGGGAAACCGCGTCGGACTCCCCGTGTTTATTGCGCCCGCAGCGCTGGCAAAACTCGCACACCCCGCCGGCGAAGCAGCCATCGCATCTGCATGTTCTGATTATGGAGCGCTGCAGATCATAAGCAAGAATGCGTCCTTGTCTGTCCCCGACATCGTCGCCGCGGGACCTGACGCGGTTTTCGCGTGGCAGCTATATGTCCTCAAAGACCTGGCGGCGACCGAGCGAACTCTCGCGACGATCCGACGCATCCCGCAGATCAAATTCATCGTTCTCACACTCGACGCCCCCTTCCCGGGCAAACGTGAAGCCGACGAGCGGTTCAAAGCTAACGAAGTCGCTGCAGGCACCGCCGGGAAACAAATCTGGGGCACGGAGGCGGGACTCACCTGGGAGAGCACACTAACCTGGCTGCGCAAGCACACTGATCTGCCCATTGTGCTCAAGGGCGTGCAGACCTGGGAGGATGCGGCGATGGCCGCGCGACATTTCCCGAGCGTAAGGGGCGTGATTCTTTCGAATCATGGCGGGCGCGCGCTGGATACGGCGACGACACCGGTGCAGGTGTTGCTTGAGGTCAGGAAGTTTGTGCCCTGGGTTTTTGATAAGCTTGAGGTTTTCGTCGATGGCGGGGTGCGGAGGGGGACGGATGTGGTTAAGGCGTTGGCGCTCGGGGCGAGGGGTGTGGGCATTGGGCGCGCGGCGCTTTATGGGCTTGCTGTTAGCGGGGAGGAGGGGGTGCGGAGGACATTGGAGAGTGAGTAAACCATCCCTATGCTTATGATTTCCTTGCTCGTTTCTGGGGAACGAGGAGCGGTGCTGATGTTGATCTAGTTCTTGCGGATGAAATTGCCACGGCGATGAGGCTGCTTGGGGTGGCTACAGTGGATGAACTTAGGCCTCAACATGTAAGAAACACCGATTTCCTCTCCGATTTGATTCTCGAGACTGATGCTAAAAAAAGGTCAACACGTCTGTATTGAACCCCGTGCTCTATGATGGGCCGGCGGTGGCTTCGGATTTGGTCGAAGATAAGACAAGAGCGAAGCTATAGATAGGCTATTCAATCGATTATGCTTTGGCTATTTATGGAGATTATATCATTAAACTGAATCATCAGTAAATATTTACGTGAATTTCTATCAAACATAGTCCTAGACCGAATAGCAAATATAGATCAAGGATGCTAGTTTTTAATTGTTGTTGTAGGTCGCGACATCGAAAAGGGTATACGGGCATGCAGAGCAAGGTTATATCGATTTTAATATATTACCTCATTAGTAACATGGTGCATTTCCGTGTATAGTGCAAGGTAATATCTTCCTCTCTTGTCCTCACATGAGGCCGCTTCGGTTCATCTAAAAAGGAATGGTGTAAAGGCTCCGCAGAGCGCGAGTAGCCATACTCTACTATAGCGGTTGGCAAGCCACCTAGTAGACGGGTTGTATGACAGGCTTGGTTCTAGCTAGCTTAGGTAGACTATCAAGTTCGTGGGTATTGTGGCTCGGAATGCTAGCTTTAATGAGAGCAAACAAGGACAACTTCCCCGAGAGTGAGGTTGCCAAGCGTGCGAGTAAGCTGGCGTATTTCAGAGGGCACGGGAAATAGCCTTCTTCACCGGTATGGCATGATGTGATCTAGCCTCGCGCAATTGTCAGTCCATTGACTGTGCTCCGAATATGGACCGGGTCTTCTCTCGCACGGGAATTCAAAACCCCGTGTGCCACATCCGGGCTGGTCTGGATGGGCCCCCGTGGGGATCAACGGGCTACCCCAATGATGGAGACCCCACGAAGCACACGCTATAAAACGACGATCAGTTCCTGTTGAAAAGCACCGCCTGGCACCTTTTCCTCTCTCTCTAACGCTCCAGATTGAAGCACCAAACCATGACGATGGCAGACACGCAGAAGCGCGACGCCGACCTGAAGGAGGTCGAGGATGTCGAAGACTCGATGGAAACCTACGCAAGGATTATGGCAACGCAGAAGCCGAATCCGCTGGGGGCGGGATATGTCAAGTTGTATCTTCTTTCTGCGGTTGTCTTTCTGTGCTCGACTATGAATGGTACGTCCCCTCACTTTTTGACATCACACATGCCCGCCAAATTCCTCCTAACATGGGACTCTCCAGGCTTCGACAGCTCGCTCATGGGCTCGATCAACGCGCTCCCGAATTACACTTCCTACTTTGGCCTACCGGAGAACGGCAACGCGAGTACGGGGATTGTCTTTGCGATTTTCCAGGTTAATGACACCCCCCTTACTATATTCCCCCACTCCTACGATATGTAATCTAACTCATCTTCTGTCCCGTTTATAGGTCGGCCAAATGTGCGGCGCCCTCTTCATCTGGATGACAGACTGGTACGGCCGAACATGGCACATCTTCTTCGGCTGCCTGGGGGTCTGCATCGGGACGATCGTGACCGCGCTCGCGACGACTCTCCCGACGTTTATCGCGGGTCGGTTTCTTCTTTCGTTCTTTGCGACTTGTGCGCATACCGCTGCGCCGCTTTATCTCGTCGAGATTGCGCCGCCGATTTATCGGGGGACAATTGCAGGCATGTATAATACGTTCTACAATGTGGTGAGTAGCCTGATGTTCTATCTTGTTCAGCCGGGGATGATATTGGCTTTAACTGATTCTGGTAGGGCTCCGTGTTCTCGACGTCGGCCGTCTACGCATGCCACAAGTATCTCGCTGACCAGGGCAACCTCGACTGGCGACTGCCTCTCTGGCTGCAGATGGTATGTCCAGGACTCGTCTGCCTGGCGATCAAATTCTACCCGGAGTCCCCCCGATGGTGAGTGACACTCCCCCAACCACCTCATTATCTCGAATCCTGCTCTGACCTGACCTGGTGTAGGCTCGTCTCGAAAGATCGACACGACGAAGCCAAAGCGGTCTTTACACAGTACCACGCCAACGGCGACGCAGACCATCCGCTCGTTGCGCTCCAGATGAGAGAGATGCTCGCGACGGTCGACCACGAGCACCGGGCCTCGTGGAAAGATCTGTTTGACCTGCGTGTCCTCGTTGAGTCGCGCTCGAGCCGGTACAGGCTCATGCTGAACATTGCCTTTTCCTGGTTCGGGCAGTTTAGTGGGAACAAGTACGCCACGGACCCATACCCCCGTTTAACGCTTTTACTAGGTCTAGCTAACCTTTTTTTTCTTTTTACCTCTTCCAGCATCGTGTCGTACTACCTCCCAATAATGCTGACAGGAATCGGAATCACCTCAACGGACATGAAACTTATCCTCAACATCGTCTACGCCGTGGTCGGCTGGGTTTCCAGCATAATCGGCTCCCGCCTGCACGACGTGGTCGGCCGCCGCAAAATGCTGCTCACAGCAACAGGCGGAATGACAATCTGCCTCGCACTCGTCGCCGGCTGCGCAGCAGGCTACACCGAATACTCCAACCAGGCCGCTTCAACAGCCAGCATCGTCTTCATCTTCATGTTCGGCGCGATCTTCGCATGCGGCTTCACGCCCATGCAACCGATCTACCCAGCCGAAGTCGTCAGCAACAAGATGCGTGCGAAAGCGATGGGCACGTTCAAGTTGACCGCGGGGGCCGCCGGGTTTCTAAATACCTTTGTGGGGCCCATTGCGCTGGCGAATATCGGGTATTGGTTTTATGTGTTTTTTGTGTTTTGGGATGCGGCGGAGGTGGGGTTTATGTATTTCTTCTTTGTGGAGACCAAGGGGTTTACGCTGGAGGAGTTGGATGTTTTCTTTGAGGAGAGTAATCCGAGGAAGGCCAGTGTTAAGGCGGATCGGGAACGGAGGAGGATTTTGAAGGAGGGGAGGGGTGCGAGTGTGTGAGAATTCGTTGGAAGGGGATATATATTCAGGAATGATATTAGGGAGCGGCAGTAATAGTACTGTAGACAGTACATGGAGAGTGGAACCACTTGGGTAACCATGACGAGGTCTATATAAACTTTGTTTCGTGCCCATCTATTTGCTCCTTTCGTAGGAAAAGCTAGTTGTTGACCTGCAGCCGTACCCCACGAGACACGCTAGACACTGTTGGGGATTAGTCAATGTGGGGGGTTAGCGCGATCAGCCATCATTGGAGAACAGAACAAAAAGCGATCTTTCCTCCTCCACACTCCTCGCTCGCACTTTTATACTACATACAATGTTCCACACTTTTGACACCGCTGCTTCTTCACGGCATATACCAAGCCCCAAGCCATCAGGCAGGGCAAAAATCAACAAGTCATGCTCCGAGTGTATGCGCCGCAAGATCAAGTGCGACGGCGCGCACCCCTGCAGCAGCTGCGAGTACTACCGGATCTCCGAGTCGTGCGTCTACCGGCAGCGGTCCAGGCGCCAGACTACGAGCAGGAGGTGAGACTCCGCCAAGATTTGTCTCTTTCACGTATGGTCTAATATGTGCTAGTTCATTGGATAAAGCTACTGAAACGATACGGAGACAGGCCAGTGTCCTGCACAGCCTCTTTCCCAATAGCGCGCTGGACGACCTCGTGGGGAAAAGTCGGCTGGAGCTCATTCAGATTATCTCGCAGCGGTCGCCGGAAGATGAACATGGAGCTTTGCAAAGATCGTTACCACTCGTGCACCCAGCTGGCTCCTTGTCTGAAGAAGTGTGCTCCGCCCACGAAGAACCGAGCTCCGATCAAGGCGACGCAGAGGAGGACAGACACTGGGACGAGCGGGCAGAAAACCCCGCGACAATTCCGACCGGCGACGACATCAACGCGATCGGGCTCGCGAGCGATCGGCATCGCCGCTCGTATCTCGGCATCTGCTCCGTCAGCGCCGTACTTAAAGCCCTATTTCGACTCTCTCCAGGCGCCAAAGATCACATCATCGAAGCGTCCAAGTTCTGGCCGGAGGTCGACCGCGAGCCGAACGTTCCTGCATTGCCATTGCTGACCCCGGAGGCCCTCGCGGCCCCTCCAGGATGCGACCCCCTGCGAGAAGCGCGCTATGTCGGGTTCTACTTTGAGCATATCCACGGCATCACGCCGTTCATCCACGAGGAAACATTCCGGGCAGCGATCGCGAATCCAGACCGACAGACCCACGCCTGGCTGGGCCTGTATAACATGGTCATCACGGTGGGTTCGATCGCGTCGGGAAGCGACACGGCGCACATCCAATACTACAACCAGGCCCGTTCATATCTCGACCTTGACTCACTCGGCTCGGGGAATCTGGAAACCCTACAGGCGCTCTGCCTGCTTGGCGGGTACTATCTGCACTACCGCAACTCGCCGAATATGGCATACGGGATCCTCGGCGCTGCGCAGCGCCTCGCTATAGCTCTGGGCCTGCACCGAGAGTCTCCTGTGCGCACACACACGCACAATAATGAGGGGACGGACGCAGCGCAGCGCTACGCGATCCGGGTCGAGACTCGGCGCCGTACGTGGTGGAGTCTGTACTGCCTCGACACATGGGCAAGCATGACGCTCGGGCGACCGACCTGCGGCCGATGGGATAGTGCCACGATGAACATCTCGCTGCCGGCGTGCATGTACCCGGACGACCACGTTGCGACGTCGCTCAGAGCGAGCGCCGAATTCTGCCACATCGGCAACCGCGTCCAGCACTTGTTTGCGCAGTCGACGCGGATCGGCACGCATGTTGCGCAGGGCCTAGATAAGGAGCTCCAGGCCTGGTACGCGTCCCTCGGGCCGGGTCTCACAGAGACGGCAAACGCCCCGCCACAGATGGCTGTTGCGCGCGAGTTTTTGCGGAATCGATACTATAACCTCCGTCTAATCCTATCTCGATGTTTTCTCTTGTACCAGGCGTACGACGAGCCTCGCAGGCGCAAAGGAAATTATCCTCGACGGGACGATGGCGAAGATGGAGGGCAGGTAATGTCCGATCTCTGCCGTTCGATCGCGGCGGAGGCAATCGACGCGATCGCCCTGCACTGGGTCCCCAATCGCATCCAGGTCTGGAATGCCGCATGGTATCTCTTCCAAGCGTGCATGGTCCCACTCCTCTCCATCGCCATGACCTCAACCTCAACCTCAGCTGCTGGCATTAATATTACCTCTCGCGACGACCACGATAGCAGCGATTCCGCTACTACCACTCTTCGAACCTCCTGGTATACAACCCTAACCAAAGCCCTCGAAACCTTCACCGAGATGAAACCCTGGCTGCGCGGGTCCGATCGCACACCGAATATCGTCGAGGCCCTCGTCCAGGCCGTCTCTGTCACTAGATCGCATATCCCTTCCGCCAACGAGGCAGCACCAGCTACTATATCCATTCACACGCCGTCTGTCTCGGATGGGGGGTTGCACATGTTCGGCTTGCCGGATGAGTTTCTTACTGAGATGGATTGGAGTGCGATGACGGGTGCGGGGGATGGGGATTTGTTTGATTGTTTGTTTCCGTTGACGTAGCAGATGGATATGAGTTTCACCCGTCCTGTCCTGAGTCGGAATGACGCCCTCCATCTGCATCACCGTTGACACTTGTATTACGCAGTCTTCGCATCCACCTTCAACTTTTCTAGGCGAATGTACATTGACCATATATTTCACATCACCGACATATATGCCACCCGACCATAAAACCCACTTAGTGATATTATCTTTCCTTGTATCTCCACTGGGTTTCCCTAGTCGACTTCTATTTCTCCATACAGTAATGCTATCCCAGCCGGGGGCCTTGAATGCAGAGCCGACAAAGCCTACAAACACACGAGTCTGCCAATGATAACCGCCCTCTTTCTGTCCCGAATATAGAGAACCGCAGTGCACAGGGGGGACACCATGCTTACATATCTTCTCCGCAGTGGAACACGAGGCTATGAACGTAAGGTTGTTTGCAGATCGCCTGAGCATGATCTCGCAGAGTCAATTTTGATTGGGTGGATCGGTTATCTGGGGCTATCATGACAAGGAGTCTACGCGCTCTACGTTGAAGAGGATAATTGCCTGTCTGCTGCTGTATCGCTCTTGCTAGATTCAGACAGTCTATAATAATCTGTGGCAAAACGCGTCGACTTGATTACACCTATCTCACCGCGTGCCGACGCGACAGATTACTACTGTATAAGCCAGACCAGTCTCATAGTCCTGCGCCTTGAACGGTAACCAATAGGAACCGGCTGCCTGCCCCTAAACCAATGGGAAGCCTCGCGTCAAGATCAGACTCGCACGTCATGGTTGGCTGAATAAGCGCGAGCCATTGCCTGCCGTCCAGGTGTCCTGTCGTCGTGTCATTCATTGTTAACCTCCTGAGATTTTGTGCACTGGAGTGATCCTAATGCATTCTTCCATGTTTATAACGGGGACCTAGCGAATCGACCTAATCGTCAACATATTGCAACGCCTATGGTCATAATGTCGTCCTTCAACCATCCACGCTCATCTTTCGCCATGCCTCGTTTATGTCCCTATCAGCCGCATTTTTACAGATAGACGAAATATCCCTTGCCAATATGCTCGGCTTTCGAGGTCCCGGCTCCTCCCCTATACCTGGGCGGTGACACATAACGAACAGCAAACAAAGGTAACAATTGTTGAATTGACCAACACCCTGGCTAACTACCGAACGAGAAAGCTTCAAGACTGCCACACCATAACCTCCATCACCTTCTCGCTGTACGAATCACATTCGGCCGGGCGAACGCGACAGCGAACCTCAAAACCATCCTCTAAAAGGTCTATAGGCCTCGTAAGCCCATTATGCTGTACGCAACACCGGCAAGCAGGCGTACAGTGTCCCACCCAGTAACCCATTCCGTGAACCTCCCGTTTTGCGCAACAACCACACCCCCGCGCACAGCAGCCACCTGCTCCCCGGCACCGGTCCATCAACCACGGATGCATGTGCCAGTTCCTCTTCAAATGACATGCATACACCGCATGCCCAATAGGCGTATAGGAGAAGCCCTGGGCTGCCTTCCGGAGCAGGTCAACCCGTTTCGTCATCTCCTCGTGGCTGCGTTGCAGCTCGTCGAAAGTTTCACGGTACGCGACTGAAGCTGGGCTTGTGTCTGCAGTGTTGTAGCGCTCGGTAGTTTGAAGTTTGTTTAAACGGTGACATTCATAGTGTAGCCACTCCCTGCGCTGTATCGCGACACCGAGGGCCTCGTGGCAGGTGAAGTACGCTTGCATTGCTCCCCATTCTCTTTCCGTCAGGCCGAACTTGTTGTGCATGGCGCGTCGAAATTTCTGTGCGGCGCGCGGGTGATTTTTGAGGACTTTGAATTCTATCCACATCGCCAGTGGACTGCAGGCGTCCCTTATGGTTTTCGTATCCTGCTCGATGGGCTCGGGAAAGATGATGTCGTATAGAGGTGATACGCCGTGTTCCTTGAGGAACATTTCAACGAGGTAAATGGAGCGAGCCATGTTGGACGATGTCTTCTTGGAGGAATGAAAATCTGTCTTTTCCCTGTCTCCCTGTCTCTCTTTTCTTTTCTTTTTCCCTTTTTTTCTTTTGCCTTTCTGTGTCATCCCCTAACTTTTATACTTTTCAACTACGCCACTCTCTTTTGCGAACCACAGTTCTGCGTCTTACGTGTCTTCGAACAGGTATTGCACAGCCTCCGGACACTTTACCCGGTCACCTGCACTCTGTTTTGGAGTTTAATCTGCCCTTCCAAGCACGGACTGGATCGAGTAGGGCTTCTTCGTTAGGCAATTATGTATACTCAAAAGTCTATTCAGTACTGTATCTACGGCGGTAGAAAGTATGAATATTTGCTGCTATGCCCACACACCATATGCTTAACCGCCTGCTATAAGAGACCAGTAGCCCCTGTAAACCTAGTAGAATATAGTCCCTTAGGCACTTGCTTAGGTACTTCTTTAACTGCTTCCTCAACTGCTTTCTTAAGTGCGTCCTCAAGGAATCACTGGCTTTATTACTTTTCTACACTTGCTTAAAGACTTAAGTAGTTAAAAGGAATTAAGCAGGTACCTAAGCAAACAATTTATTAAGGATCTAGCCGCATGTACGTGACGATTACACATGAAAACTTTAAGAGATTTGTATTCTCAGACTGGTGACTTTCGACGGCCGTGTGTATACTCCTCGTCCACCACCGCTCACCAAGTCGTCGCTGGGAAGTCGAACCCGTCCTAGAAATATCTCAAATTCTGGCCTCTCAATCCATCCTCTGAGTGTCCTGTACATATGCATTCCTAACGCAACATCCTTCACCGACCCGCTCGTAGTATTCAAGCTTCACTGTAGAAAGGTAAAAGTCGAGCTCTGGTCAGCAAGACGCAAAGCATACATTCACTGCTGACAAAGTCACACAAACAAACATATTGTCTTCAACCCACAGTGGCTTTGACTTTCCCCAGGGAATCGAGTAGTACGGCTTCGTCATCTGATGCTAAATCCGCGATAACTATCAGACGCGTCTATGAATAAACTTAATCTTGCAACATAGGCTCTCTCGCACCGTCTCAAACCACTCCTGACTCTGGTTCCACACTTCGACAAAGCGGAATCGCCCGGGCTCCTCGGGATCTGCGCGCCTGTTTGAAACGGTCGATGTTCTCATGCGCGACGCGGAAGGTCACGAAGAGAGTGAATTGTTTCCCTGTATACGGGATTGACGCGGCCATTCTGCATTGCCGGTGTAGAAAGGGTTTAAAAGGACTCGATCTTGCGCAGAGTGGAATTCTAAGTCAAGCTTTATCTAGATACGTAGTCGGTATGAAGGCCGACTGGACCGCGGGATGTCCCCGACGGGGAGGGAGCTGCCTCGATATTACAAAGCAGCATCGGACGCATACGTACAATCCTATCTGATTCTAACTATATGTTATCTCCGGTGATCGGCCTGTTGTAGTATCTACACGTGGAATTAGCATTCCCTGGCTAATGGGCTGACACTCGCAGATGGCAGGCATCGCCCTGGGCCTCGGCATGACGTGACGGACAAGGGGCCGATTTGCAGGGATGCAGAGCAAAGTTGACTCACAACGCCTCATTCTCTCCTCACTTCACTTAAAAGGGTTTATTTCCAGCTACTCCAACTATCATCACAGTCAACACATCCTTATTATCCCTCGTGAATCTGCAAAAATGTCGACAGACCTCTTCCCCGGCTTCACCACCCACCACATCCCCACCCCCTCCGCGGCCACCATCTTCACCCGCGTCAGCCCCGCAACCGACAAGCCCCCGCTCCTGCTCATCCACGGTTTCCCGCAAACCCACATCGAATGGCATAAACTCGCCCCACTGCTCATCGACCACTTCACCCTAATCCTTGTCGACCTCCGCGGCTACGGCGCCTCGTCCCTCGCCCACAAGAGCACAAATGGCTCCGGGTATACGAAGCGCATGATGGCGCAGGACTGCATCGCCGTGATGGATGCCGTCGGCTACGAGCGTAAAAAATTCCACGTCGTCGGCCACGACCGCGGCGCGCGCGTCGCCTACCGACTCGCCTACGACTTCCCCGAGCGCGTCGACAAGCTCGTCGTCGTCGATATCGTCCCGACGGCCTCGATGTTCCGGTCCTTCAACGAGGCCTCCATGGCGCTGAAGGCGTACCACTGGCTCTTCCTCGCACAACCGGCGCCCGTCCCCGAGCAGATGATCATGGGCGTCGACGGCGGGCGCGCGTTCCTCGAGCGCTCGCTTGCGGGCTGGTCCGGCAGCAAGACGCTCGACGCCTTCGCTGCCGAGAAGGGCGTGCTCGATCACTACCGCGAGGCGTACTGCAATGAGGAGCGCATCCATGCGACCTGTGAAGATTACCGCGCCGGCGCGTACTTCGATCGGGTGAACGATGAGGATGAGCTCGAGTCGGGTCGGAAGCTCGAGCTGCCTATTCTCGCGGTTTGGGGCCTGCATGGGACGCCTGCGGGTGGGGATCGGAGTCCGATTGATGTGTGGAGTCAGTATGCTTCTGATGTTCGGGGGACGGGGATTGATTGTGGGCATTTTATTCCCGAGGAGGAGCCTGAGAAGTTGGCGAAGGAGATTTTGCCGTTCTTGTTGTGAAGCAGCATTGGTTCTTCTTGCGCTTTTGCTCAGTGCCGTCGATGCAGGCAATACCAATATGTAGGTAGACTCGATCAGCGCCAGGATGTAGCCCCTGAGATTGTTAGAGACACTTCGAGTTACTTTTAAAAGAATAGTCAGATTTATTCCCAATGGTGTTCTCCAGGCTTTCATGAATGTTTTAAGTTCTCGGGTTTTTCTCTGACACTCTACTCCGGTGAATGATATGTATCGCCTGCAAATGAGGAATACCGTAAGGGCTAGGTGTGGTTCGCCGAACATTGAGGGAAATCTACGTCTACTCAAGCGCCCAGCGACAGGCATTCAATCATCACCCACCGATCGGGTGCTAATAGTGCCTTCTCTGAGACAGTTGCGCGACGGCATAGTCCTCGCCAAGGCGGCATTGTCACCCAAAAACTTTAGTATATAGCTACCTAGACTATAGTATAATTATGAACATCTAAGTAAATGTAAGCAGCCTATGCGTTACAGTACTTCCAATGCGGCAATTTGATTGTGATATAGCTGCTTACTTTTCGCTCTTTTACATATATATATATATATATATATATATTTATAACGAGCGTAGTACATGCGGTCATTGACTAGTGCTTATACAAGGTTCCCATAGTCGGGGAGATAGCCTAGCAATGCAGGAGCGGCCACCTTGGGCCGCCCATGAGTTGAATATTAAACAACAGTTTATTGAACGATAGGGAAACTTTGGATAGTGTCCTAACATGGTAATAGATGCAAATCATGGCGAACACAAGCAATGGGATTGGTTTTGCTATGTCCTCTCTCTGCTTTCTCGGCGCTGTTCTACAAAGCTAGTTCAGATGGGAAAAGCCGGTCACTTCATCTGAAACAATATCCACATCTAGTATGAAACTGCAGTGCCGCCGCATGAACTCCACTTGCACGCGCCGGGCCGACGCCCACTGGGAAACTCCACTTAGCTATGTATGTGCCAGATTGGTCAGCTTACACTTCCGCTGATGCATCTGATAAATCGAAATGCTGGAGCTTAGTGATAGCAGACGAATTCCGTCCAAGTTGGACATCGCCAGTAGATTCAATATTCTATTTAAATAGAATAACGCTGCGGTTCGAAGATAATTTTCGCTTACGACCTTAGTACCTCCTACCCCGGGCCAGCAAACAGAGACCAAAATCCCACAATGCCATCCGCAGAAAAATCCCTCCTTTCCAAGCTTTCTGCCTTCTATGACGCGCTCCTCGAGCTCCAACAGAATCCCGCAGCGGCGGATATCAACCTCCAACGCGTCGGCCACTTCTTCGCCGCCGACTGCGTCGCCGAGCCGCGGAGCATGCGCCACTGGAAGCACCGCAGCATCGGCCGCGAGAGCACAATCAAAACATACAAGGAGATGCTTGGCGAGCAGGTTCTAAAAGAACGGCGGGTGCTCTCGCAGGTCGCGGACGCCACTACGTCGACGGTCTACTGCGAGATGGCGAATCGGTATGACGTGCAGGGGCTCGAGCTGGATCCAATGTTTGAGACCATTGTTGTGCGGTTTAATGCCTGGGGGGAGATCGCCGAGTGGAAGACGTATAACTGTCAGAGCCCTGTTGCGGCGTTGACGCAGCAGGCGACGGGGAGGGGGTTGTATTCCGACGTGAGTCTATTCCATCCGTCTATCATGAAGGTTACGTGATGTTTATTTGCTATGGTACCACATACAGCTCGAGTTAGTGATGGAGGAACATATGCCGGAAAAATGCGATGGAAGCTGCTAGGATGTTGAGCAACCTCGCTGCGCGGAATGTTCGACGCGGTGCTCAACGCGATTGCTATGGCGCAATAGGTAGATGCGCGACCCCTACACATTCTGAATTGGGTCACCTCACGCGTTTAATATCTCAATGGAATAATAGAGTACCTGTCAGAGGCAGAACTGAATGCATTTCCGTTACAAGCGCGTGTGGAATCTTTAATCAAGAAAGGCACGGATACTATCTCGCTCACTAAACCAAAATCTCCTCTCCGGCGACCTTCATAAATAGTCTCCGAGAATTCCAAGCCACAGGGTCCATGCAGCGGGCAAATTTTACCATTTCGAGCAGGCGGCGCTCCTGGTCCCGGGCCGCAGCCTTGGGTCAGGAACCGGTGGGGTTAATCCGCTACACATCTTATTTACCTAGCATATTATTCTATATGGAGGCTAATATAGTAAAGCAGTATGTCCAAGCATATATAGGGGACCTCGGCTGATGGATGTTGGGGCTCGCGGTGTATGTCCATCCAAGAAAGTACCAACTCTACACTAAATGCCGCAGGAAATGGGGCAACCTAACTAACGAAAATAGGCAATAAAATGATACTCTGTACAAGGAATGACAGGGCAGGCGCTGGCTATTGTTTAAGCTCAGCATTTCAGGACAGCGGGCTTCCCGCGGTCACTCAAAGTTGGACAAACCCCTATGCTATGACCACACCTAACATTAAATCGGAGAGAATGGCTCGTTCGAGCTTCGAAGTGATGTTACGGATGGAAAGTGCGGCTGTTGAGTTGTCGCTGCAATGGCCAGTGTACTCAAGGCGCCCCTTCCGCGCGGGTATACAACGCTCTTACCCCTCGCGACGGCATGTTGGCTCTTTCCCCGGCATGAAGGGTCCCTCCCTGGCATGTTGGCGACCATGTTGGAATGCGAGCCTCAACTTGCGAACTTCACATCTCTCTCTCTCGATTGTGTTGAAAAGAAGGCTGAAGGTCTCTTCCATCGTCTCTTTCCCCGACACTCTCATCCTTCCCTTCTCAGAGCCGCTTGACGAACCACCGCTACCATGAAGCTCCCATCCACAGTGGATGTTCTGCTCGCTAGGCAAATAGTTGACGGCACTGGCGTCGATTACACTGCACCACCCCCGGACCTCACTACCCTTCCTCCAAATTCTCTGTGGGATACCTGGAGACCCGAGATCCACGTTCTGCCACCAAACGGCCAGATTGGAGACCCCTGTGCTCATTACAATGACCCCGCAACGGGCTTGTTCCATGTCGGATTCCTGCACAATGGAACCGGTATTGCCGCTGTGTACACTGACGACCTGGTGACTTACCGCGATATCAATCCCAATGGGGGTTATATTATTGTTGCGGGTGGGCCCAATGACCCTCTGGCGGTCTTTGACGGGTCTGTTATCCCCAGTGGAATCGATGGCCTGCCCACACTGCTTTACACTTCCGTATCCTCCCTGCCTATCCACTGGACTCTGCCCTATACACCTGGGAGCGAGAGCCAGTCCTTGGCGGTCACTCACGACGGGGGCCATCAATTCGACAAGCTTGCACGACCGCCAGTCATTCCGCTCCCGCCGGCGGGACTTGATGTCACTGCATTCCGCGACCCATATGTGTTCCAGAACGGAGCACTGGACGAGGCTGTTAATAGTGCACCGGACACTTGGTATGCTGGCATCTCCGGTGGAGTCCACGGTGTAGGTCCCGGTATGTTCCTCTACCGCAATGAAGATCCCTCCTATGAGAACTGGGAGTACCTCGGCGAGTGGTGGCAAGAGCCAGAGAACTCGACATGGGGTGATGGTACCTGGGCTAAGCGTTTCGGGTACAATTGGGAAACCGCCAATTTCCTGTCTCTCGATCATAACGGGTACAACGTGGACGGCGATACTTTTACAACGTTCGGTGTTGAAGGAGCATACGCACCAATTGTACCCTCAGTCACATCCATGCATGCGATGCTCTGGGCGGCGGGAAATGTCTCTGTGGATGATGGAAACGTTACCTTCACCCCAAACATGGTTGGTGTTTTGGACTGGGGCGGTGCCGCATATGCCGCTGCTGGAAAGGTCCTCCCCAGCACCTCTCAGGCTTCCCAGACGAGTGGCGCCCCAGATCGCTTCATCTCATATGTTTGGCTCACGGGCGATGAATTCGGTGCTGCTGCTGGGTTCCCTGCCGCGCAACAAGGCTGGCAGAACACGCTTTTGCTTCCGCGTGAGTTGACTTTGAAGACAATCCCCAATGTGGTCGACAACGAACTTGTCCACGAGATTGCATCCTGGCGCGTGGCGAGAAATAGCAGCGAGGGGTGCTGTGGAGGCATCGAGCTGGAGACACTGGGAATTAATATTGCCAGGGAGACTTATAATGCGATTGTGTCGTCTTCCAACACGACTGAGGAGCCCTCGCGGAACGTCACTGAAGAGGGAATTATTCCCTTTGAGAATTCGCCCACCAGCAGGTTCTTCGCGCTCGAGGCCAAGATCTCTTTCCCCCAGTCTGCGCGTGATTCCGGCGTTCAGTCTGGGTTCCAGATTCTTGCTTCAGACCTTGAGTGGACCACTATTTACTACCAGTTTTCAAATGAGTCGATCGTCATTGACCGCAATCATACCAGTGCTGCGTCCGAGACAACACCTGGACTGGGTACTGCGACCGAGTCTGGACGGATTCGGTTGTTTGACCTCCTGAGCGACTGCAAGGACAAAGGAAACCACGACGGGCAAAAGGGCAAGGACGGAGATGACCACAGCAAGGAGCAGAATGGGAATGACGGGTGCCGCTCGAAAAACTATGAGACTGAGACTTTGGATCTCACGATTGTCGTCGATAACTCGGTGCTTGAAGTGTATGCGAACTCGCGATTTGTCTTGTCAACCTGGGTTCGGTAGGTACTCCTTTTTTTTTTTTTTTTTTTTTTTTTCTCTTGTTCATTTTTTATTTCATTTGGAAGCACTACTAGAGATGTGGGCTAATCCGGTATACAGGCCTTGGTACAGCAACTCGACCGAAATTCGCTTCTTCCACAGCGGCGACGGGGCGGTCACCTTCAGTGATATTAAGGTGCATGATGGTCTGTATGATGCGTACCCCGACAGGATCGACTAAATCGGTTGTTCCGAGGATGTAACAGCTTGCGAGCTGGGACAATACGAGGTGACGAAAACGTTTTGGCCCATGAGTATGATTTAGTACCCTGCCAGGGTCGTCGGAATGATTTTTATGTTGTTAAACAAAATATGGTTTACTTAGGGTCAACGGTGGGTGCTATATTGTGGCGGGGCAAAACAATTGAATTCTGGCGTTGTATCAAGGTTAGGCAATGCCGAGCTTACACCTCGTTAGGAGGTCAAAATGAAGGATTTTTATCTTCTGGACGAGATTGTTTAATCAGTTTATATGTCTATTAATCAGTACCGACGAGACCTAGCTCTGGTGCTATCACCACAGTTACCAGTAATGATATGCATACTCGTAGAACAGCTTGGTGGGCAATGGCCGAGATATTTCCAGTCTCGCCATCCTAGATCCCAATACCAGCAGCCCTCGCAGCGTACCGACAAACCGAAATCCAGCTGAGCTGATGCTCGACGAGATCTGGGCGAGCGTAAGGTTGCCATTATATTATAACAAACTCAACAGCCCATACTTATCCAGTCAATTAATGTCAGTGTTCTCTTATATAGCCTGGAGCATTGCGGGACTTAGTAGAAATATAGCCTGAGTCTATGACGGGATGGGGGAAATATATGCTTAAAATGTAAAATATTAGAAATAGATTTGACAACAGCCCACCAATAGGCTTGCGAATAGCCTTACGTCCGGGCTCAGTATCAGGCTCATTACCAGGTGGCGGACCAAGAGCTTCACCCGGGGTCTTTGTAAACAAATTTCAAGCATTTGACTTCGTTTTTAAGCAGGTTCCATTTACCCTTCCAAGCAGGCGGGGCGCTGAGTTGTATGCTTGGATAGGCATCGATAATATAATGAGATCCCAATCCCAAAGGCAAGAAGGCAAAAGAATGCAAATATGGGGTGATCTGACAATGGTTTAGCAGTCTAGGCGTCTTATTTGTATATCCAGACAGTGGTATATACAGTCAACTTTCGCGACGCAATCCTTCCAACCAAATGTAGGCCGATGGGTTTGGCGTTTACTTGGATCGTCAACAAGCCGCTGCGGTGGCTAGCGCAGAGGTCGGATCATGTATCGTGAGGTCAATAAAGTATTCACATGGAGTCTCAGCCTATGTGGTAGGGAGATTACAAGATGAATGAGCACTTTCTTGAAGATGAAAAGTAGATCAGGGCCGACCGGACTAGAAGTGGGTTTATTTCACTTGTACTTATGACATCTTCCCCGAAGGTGACAGAAAAGCACGTGCTAGTGCCAAAGTTCGTGGGGCCTCTTCTAGATGACACATGCGAAATGTCAAGGATATCGAGAAACGATTCGATGCAGTTGTGGATTGTCGGTCATAAACGGCAGCAAATGTGATGCAATAGCGGTTGTTACTCCGGATATCGACTTACCGGATGGTGTTGAGAAGTTCCTTTGCGTATGCAGCAGCAGTCGCAGCAGCATAGTATCTCCATTGATCATTTTTGTGAGAATCTGCGTAATCGCTGATGCCCCGGATCACAAGACATGGGAAATCATCAACCAAGCCAGCTGCTTCCATTTCAAAGCACAGGATATCAAGGTCTTGTTTCAAGCGATCGCGAGTGACGGCGTCTTTCATAACCTGGTTCCCAGACGCGATAAGCCCGTAGTGGATCAGTGGTTCGTTTGAGTCCCGTACTTTCCGTCGGACGGTTCTGGTGCCATCGCAAGACGAACACTGCCGACTTTTGCTCACGTGGCCATAGTCGGCCTGATAAAGGGCATCATTTTCGCGGCCAGGATGGGAGAAATCTCTCTTTAGTCGTGGATACTGTTCTATCATTTTTTGTAGATAGAGCTCAATCTTGTGACCAAGAAGAAAGTGCTGCGATTTGAGATTGCTCACCGCAGTGAGAAGTATATCCGGCGCACGATTCAGCGAGGACGTTATCCTGAGCTTGCCCTCTTCGATTGTTTTTCCAACGTCATATTGAACAACACCGGACCATCTGCCATGAGGAACACCGACGACTACATCCCCTAATCGAATATCATCCATTTCGCTTGGTGCGGCACCGCCGATGCCGACCATCAGGCCAAACCGTAGATTCTGAAAGGTAGAACGCATCCGGTTGGCCACGATGGCGGCGGACGTGGTGCCTGTCACTCCGCTAGGAAGACAGGCTAAAACAACGTTATGCGACCCCATGCGGCCTAGTATATAGTTGTTATTATCAGTATTGAAATCTTGTGGTAGACTAGGGTGTTCCAGGTCGAGCATAGCCCTTGCAGCGGCCAACAGTATAATCCCCGTGGGTGAGTGAGAGGGGAGTGACAGAATTATCGAGTGTATCTCCAGCAATTTTCACCTTATTGGAAACGACATATTCCACGACTTGGCCGTCCTCAGTTATTAGTCTAGGGGAACTGGTCGCTGATGCTGATACGCAGTCCGTACCGGAATGGTCTTTGAGCCCGCGAAACCCTGCTTCTGATTGAGCAGCAAGATTTATTGTGCCCCATCGGTTAAGGTTCAATGCCGGCGCAGCTTGATCCAGACGGTCAACGGGGATTGATTCACCAAATCCTTGGTCGAGCTCCTCTTCTAGGAGTCGGACAATTTCGTTGTACACAAGTGATTTGAAATCGTCCCCTTTGATCTCGTTATCGTCATTGTCAAATCCGATATTTGGATCCAAACATGTTTCAACGGCAAGGCGGTAGTTATCTGTAAACTCAGGACTAAATTCTCGAAATACTTCCGTAACAAGGCGATATCTCGAGTCCTCATCAATTTCCTGAATTGGACTGGATGCGAACCCTGTGCACTCCACGAGGCATGAAATTGGCTTCACCAGGTAGAGTTCCATGAGCATAATAGCCAACATGACCAGGCTAGGATGCGAATGGAATGGCAAGTCATCCGGATCAATGAAATCGTCTGACTCGTCAAAGTTGCTCACGCTTTCCAACGATATGGCACCGCGGTCAATTTCTACGTCAATGAACGGCATCAACGGAAGTGACGTAGTTGTGCCGAAGAAAAGTATGCGCGACGCGTTAAAATAGCAGGGCTTGATCCATGCGGTTCCATGCAAATGTAAGAAGCAATACCCCACTAGTACGGCTAACACTCGCTTGACCTTTTCCGACAGCGTTGTGGGGTATCTTTCGATGATCTTTTCAAGCGATATATGGGAATTGGCAAGGCGCAGTTGACTATCCGAGGATCGAAACTTCCAAAGTTTGCCCTCTTCGATCTCCAGGTTAAGACAGCAGAGAATTGGCCGACTTTTCAGATGCTCGCAGAGACGTTGTACCGGAACCCGACGAGAATGTCCTCTTTTTCCGGCTCGCCGTTCTTCTACTACAATTCTCACCTTCGACTTCTTCTTGGGAGGCATACTATGAATAGCAGTCTCTTGCCAGGTAGCCTGGTTGGAGCTGAGCAGAAGCTCGAATGTATATTTTTCCTCAACACCAGGGGGCTGGCGATGAGTTGCAAGTTTCAACCGTGCAGTGTTACCATGGCAAGGGTCGCAAGAGCAGGCTGAGGAATCAGCGAGAGCGTGAATCATACTGCGAGCTGCAGCATACACCTCACACGGAGGCTCCCTTATTCTTTTGCGTCGGGTATATGATGCCTCAGTTGGCGAGGTGCTTGGATCTTCGAGGGAATCAAGCCACTCCTCCAAAAAGGCCACCAACTTATCCCAGCAATTTGTCTCATCTAGGCGTAATGCATCCGTAATCTGCAAGATTTTCTCCTCCCTCAAGGTGAGCATTTTCCAATGTTTATTGAGCTCCGCGAGCTCGAAGAATTGGGTTTGTTGTTCGTCAAATGATGAGCCATTGTATGTTCGAAGGAGGGAGGAGAACTGTTTTAGCATAACCCCGGCAAATGGACTGAGGAAGGTGGATGATCCGGTCTCTTGAAAAATCTTGATACGTTCGGAAAGCAATAAGCAGTTCGCATGCAGGTATCGATATGTAGCGCGATGTGTTGCCTTCTTTTCATCGGCCACGAGGCAGTCGGCAATCTCCTGGAACAGAACGAGGATCTTTATCAGAAGTGATACCAGCCCGTGGTTCTTCTAATTGGAGAAGGCATCAGTTAAGTATTGTTCATCTTCTACGGTGGAGGCCTCGATTTCGTGAGGGTTTATCTCACCGGTTCTAGCAGACAAGGCTCGCTCGCGCCAGGAATTTTGTCTGAATGGCGGCTCGTGTAAGATGTCACTGTTTGCATTGTTTGCGCTAGGTCATCGATCCTCCATGGCAGGACTCATGGAGAAGCAAGGATAATTATTGGGATGAGAGAGTCGCCGAGCGTTTGAGGAGTGAGATCCAACTTGCGAGGTGCTGTGCTGCGTTTGTCCGAAAGAGGAGAGCGGGGTAAATCATCCTGCAGCTAAAGCCTTGCGCCAACCTATTCTCACTTCCCATCGAGTTTCATCAGCGAGAACCATGGCAATTAATCCTGCTTTGATCCCATCTGCCGATTCGCTGTTATCGGAGACACGCATTGCAGGTGAATATGGCGGCTGAACAGGACCCGAAAGTCGAGTCGATCGCGCAAACCGCAGGGGCGTGTTTGGAGTCACTGAACCGCTGCCTGAAACTTGAGCACAGCACACGGGGTGATTCGACAGTGCACTCATATTTTGAAGACCAAATTGGCCGCTTTTCTATATGGTCATCAAGCATAGGCGCCTTTGCGCCCAGAAGGGCCTCCCTAGATTATCGGCTGCGGATGATCCCAGATGTTCAGCGCTTGGTTTGTGGGCTTCTGCAGACCTTGAATGACCACCTTCAAGCCCGTAAGTGATTCGGGTCAATAGCACTGCTTCATTATAGGTTGATGATTGAGCATTTTCAGATCTGTCGCGCGCCTCTCAATCTTCCATATATGATGACCCACCCAGTACCGTGATGCCGTCCATCTCGAAAGATATCACGCTCCTCCATCGGCTCTCCAATACTATACGAAAGGCTAGTCGTGAGAACCAAGACCTCCGAGCTGCAACCGACTTTGCAATAACTGACGAAGAAGGCAACGATGTGGGGTTGGTGTTTCGCGATCTCTTTGCTGGAGAACTGATTGCACGGAAGTTCCCGGCGTGCAGCGAGGCTCTCCGAAAACGTTTAGCTTCCGCAATGCTCCTCCGACGGAAGCGCATTCTATATCGTAGGTCACGACACGATCGCCTCGCAGAGCGACACGAGTTACCCGACACCGCGAACACAATGGATAAGGGTGATGCCTCGGCCACTCAGAGCGGTGTTGGCTCTCGAGCAACAACAGTCAGTCCTGAGCAATTCAAAAAGGCATCATCAAGATCCGTCGTGACAAGAGCAACCACGCTTAGTTTGGGTCATTCAGAGTTAGCCCTGTTCCCGCCTGCTCCGAAAGCGCGCATAGTCCACCGGCTCAAGTCTCTCGACAAGATACGGGAAGCAGAACCGTGTATATCGGATACTGGGGGTGGTTTAGACGCAAGAGTTGCAAATGATCACAAACAACGGGATGAAGAAGACTACGAGGTTATTTGTCCGTACTGCTGTTGTACGCTTTTGAATACCGACATCCTCGACGCCAACAAATGGAGGTAAGCCCAACTTAACACCACAGCGGCCCTGATACAGGTACGATGCTGACCGCCAATAACAGGAACCATGTCAAACACGATTTGGATGCGTACGTCTGTCTCTTCGATGACTGTACCTCGGCAGACACTTTATATAACCATAGTGATGAGTGGCTGAAACATATGCGTGGGCATAAAATGAGATGGCGCTGCACTGCCAAGGCTCACGGTACCTTGTCATTTCACGACCAGGAAGAATATTTAGTCCACGTTCGGACGAAACATAAGGCTTCTGAGTTACAGCTTCAGTTCCTAGCTACTTCCAACGCTCGTTCCTCAGGACCAGTCTTCGATTCCTGCCCCTTGTGTGGGAACTCTGAGCTAAACATGAGTGTAGACAGCCACGTCGCCGCACACTTGCGCGAGCTCGCCCTGGTGTCGTTGCCATTTATTGATGACGACGGAGAGGACGCTTCTGATGATATGTCTAGCGTTGATAATGGAAGAAGCCGGAGCACAATCAACGAAGGATTGGAGTACGACTCGCCATGGGAGTTTGAGGATCATGGCCCAAATCATCATGAATTACGATATATTAGCAAGCAAGGTGATATCGACGCGATTCTCAGTGCACCAATTCCAGAATATCGCATGACCTCCAACATTGATTCGGGAGAGCTTACTCCATCACCTATCCTGGAACAGGAACCCGCTTCGCCGCAATCTACGACTACCACCCCTGTCACGGGTGAGGACCGTCCCTCAAGTCCTTCTTTTGATATGACTGACTTCAAAGACCTTCTTGAGGATGTGGAGGTTCCTTCCCGTCAACGACGTTCAGTATCTCAACATTCGGAAGAGGTCTCCGTCGACAGGTCAATTTCTCTACAACCTCGCTCCTGGCAGGCAATAGACTAATTTTTTTTCCAGCGCTTTACCCCACAGCGAACATAAGCCTCCGAATTCGGAGGACAGCTTTCAAAACATGAAAGATAGCTCAACTTTTCCTTCCTCTGGCTGGACTCCTGCTGGATATGGTAACGTGGTAATGTATATCTGCGTTAGTGGATAACCAGATTTCTTACATTGTAGCAAGTGCTAATCCGATTCTGATAGTGCAAATGCGGTGATGGACCCAAGCTTTATGGAAGCCAACCAGCATGCGTCGTATGTGAGCACACATCGTGCGTTGATTGCACGGTGGTCAAGTAACTGGCTACAATGCACTATATGACCGTGGCGGTATTCGGCTCGCATATGCGCTGGCTGATGAGCGCCTGGGCAAAATAGAGATACAAAATAAGGTAAAGGAAATTAGCATGCAATATTGAGATCTGCTCATTATTGTAGCTGAAAGTATCTTCAACGCAGCTTATCCAGCCCAGTCACTGTTTTCATTGCCCTGTCCTACATGCCACATATCAGGAACGAGTTTATATTGAACAAGAATTGCAACTCACCAAAACCGCTGTTGGCATGAACTTGACCATAAACATCACCATTGAAGCCATCGCACCCCGCCACACGGGCCCCGAGGCTCCTCCAAGTATATCCTTCACAAACTGGCACGCAAAGTCTGCCGGCGCGTTTTTCCTCGAGACATCTTCTCCAACACCACGTGCTTGGGTTCCCCGAAGCGCCCTGTGGTAAAGCGACGTTTCGTGTGGGGCTATACTGGAGTGCGACATGACGTTTGTGGTGATGCTCCCTGTGACTAAGGATATCACTCGAATGTTAAACGGCTCGAGCTCTGGTCGCAGGGTTCCGCTCCAGGAAATTAGAGCGGCTTTGGAGGCGCTGTAGGTACCTGATTCATGGTTAACATTGTTAGTTGTCTTGTGCAACGTGGCATAGGATGGTCACTCACTCATTTAAGGCGCATACAAGAAACCCGAGATGGAGCAAACATTCACAATTACACCCCCGTCTTTGAAATCACGCAGCAGCGGCACGAACGCCTGCGTGACGTCAATGACACCCCAGAAATTGACGTCGAAAACACGCTTCACTTCCTCGGTAGACGGATCGAGCGCAGGATATACGATGGATTGACCCGCGTTGTTGATCAGGATATCGATAGTGTCACCACCGCCATCACGTGAGGACAGATCTTGGTGGATAGTTGCCACAGCAGCGGCGATGCTGTCTCGGTTGGTGGCGTCAAGGGTTACGAGCGTGATGCTGGGGAGTTTGGCAAGATGGGTCATTTTGCCTGGGGAGTGGGCGGTTGCGTACACTCGAAGGCACTGCGCGTGGAGTTGTTCGACTAGGGCGGAGCCGATGCCTCCGGCGCTGCAGCCGGTGATGAGTGCGGAACGTGGCATCGTGTCGCTGAGATTGTTGAACCAAATAAGGGAGAAAGAGGCAGGACAATGTGCGGGAGGAAATGGCGGATAGCTCGCCCTTTTGTTCCTGACTCGGCCCCGATTGCCAGAAAAGGTAAATCCCGGAATTGAGCATCACACTCACACACGAGCCGGCAGTAAAAGCGAGTGCTCTAACTCAGGTCAACACGTCTAAGCGTCTCTGAACTCCTATCAGAGGTGTACGTCCAGGGCTCGGAGAAAGCTATGATTTTCACGGCAGGCGGAATCTCTCGGGATGGATTAGAGCTCGGGCTTATGGACAAAGCACAATACATCCGTCTACCACTTTCGGCAATAACATGATAGAAATGTGCGCAGGTCCATGACACTATTCATGCATGAGCAACGATAGTTTAGAACCACCAAATCCTGACTATGTGCCACTGCCATGAAGGCGAGAATTACCTGATGCGGCTAGCCCGCGAGATTGTCCCAGTGGGTACAGGCCATGGCACTCAATCTCATTTCTCCACCGCCAGTGGGATCAGGGCTAGCCAGCGCCGCTTACGTTGCTAGGACCGGTTGAGCCGCCATTGTCAAACAACCTATCTCTCCAGAACATGAAGTAAAGCCCTTCGATCCAGGCGTACGCGCCTCTTCGTTCAGCCTCGTTTCACTGATTGTGCCCCACAATGTTCGGAACCCTGCGCTATCTCCCCGAAAAGAAGACCGGCGAGTTCCTTGAGCGCGAATCAAGGGTTACAGACAGCGTGGCCAGACCTCACCACTCAGCCTGCGATACCTGCCGGATAAAGAAAATATGGATGCACCCTTCCTCTTACCGGATCTCAAAAATCGAGACGCTCCATGTACACAACAACCGCCAACAGCACCGGCGTATTTGGAACGATTACTTAAAGCATTGTTATCAGTAGGTCCGCTGCAGCGGCCGAAGAGCCGGATGCTCGCGGTGCAGGAACCTTGCTTTCCCCTGCATGTATACCACGCCCCGCCAAGGCAAAAATCTAAATGGGAAAAGCAGGCTTGCGGGGGTCTTGGTTCTGAAAAAGCCACTATATTAAATCAAAACGAGACAATTCCAGAACTTGACCTGGCCGTGGGCCAATATCCGCTCCAGTTGAGGCAGACGAGGCTGCTGCACCAGGTATAGCTGCCGCGCAGTTTGCCCAGGTAACAACAACAGTGAAACCGCTTACATTAGGGGGCACCCAAGGTGATGCCAGCTACAATCTCAGTTTAACGACCCGCGTGACGTCGACATGGTCCAGTTGCCTGGACTGGTCGCCATCTGCAGAGGTTAATATTCTACCAGAGTTCAACTACCCGATTGCAGGGATTACCTCGGATGTCCCGACCCACTCCTTCAATAATAGGTATAATATAAACACCCCAATATTATCCGAAATCCAGGTATTGATGGATGGTAGGTACTCTCCCGGGATGGAAGATACTTCTCCACAGCAGTTTTCAACACCCCTTCTCCCCAATGGCTTCGCACCAGTTGATCTACTACCAAATCCACCGCTGCCTGATGATCTTATGCCAGGCCTAGCGACAGACGCAATCCAATCAATTGAAAGCGCTATCCCCGAGAGTACCACTGGCGAGCACTCCTCTTGTTCTTGCTCACGCTTGGGTTTGGCGGTCTTCCAACTAGATGAAATAGAGGCAGTAGCTCATAGCGAAACCTCCAACGGGCGAGGTCTCGACACCATCCTCTCGACATACCAAAATGTCCTCCTCCTCTGCAACCGCATGCTCAACTGCTCTCCATTCCAAGCGAATCCTGCAAGCATAGTCGTGCTCACCCTGGTCCCCGAGGAGCTAACGATTCTCTGCAACGAAGTAATCGACCCGTTCATCGCGCAGAGAAGAGAGACTGGTCCACATATCCCGGTACCCATGATGGCCAACCAGCGGTCTTTACTGCTAGGTGGCCATGAGATCGCAAGTGGAGACTAAATTCATGTTGGGTGTACTCGTCACAAGGCAATTATCGGAACTAGAAGGCATTGCTGCTCGATTGACCATTGCTACCACCTCTGTTTCTTGCGCCCGCCGCGCTCATCCGAAGGCGAGGATGGCCCGCGTTGATCACCATATGAAGGAGTTGTTTCGCAAGGTTGCTTCAATCAGTCCTTTTGTTATTGGATTGCGGACTGGTTTAAAACGGACTGTGGTTGTCGACGCTGGGGATATCGTCTAAGCTAGAGGATATATGACCGTAGACCAAAGCGAGAGAGTAATGATAGTGTATGCAATTTTGTTCAACTTTATTTATTGACCGCGATACGAATAGGTTAGTAACATCAAAACGTTCATGAAAGAACTCGAGATAGCTACACCAGGCCCACGTAGCTTGGGCCTTGTTTTGGTAGGTTCAGACTTGTTGGGATTCGTTCAAACCAGACCAGGTCTATTTCACATAACTCATGGCTCCTGGGGTGAGGTCTCTCCCACCACAGGTCCAAACTTTCCCATCTAGGCCATATACAACAGAAGGTTACGTTTCATATAGAAAGAAAACCCTCTTATGAAGCATGAGGCAGAAAAGAAGTCCACTGCCTCGTCGAGTACACCTCCCATGGCATTTCCCTAAGGCCAACAAGAGCCTCAACGAGAAAATAACACCTGGCCAGTGTATATACGACGAGCATCGTGAAGAACAGCGACGCAGTGACAATATCCAGATCCCCATTACTGATCAGCCGCAGCGCCCGATACTGCGAACGTACCGCCTTCCACCAAGCTATCCACCAAACCGCCCAGAAGGGCACAGCCACCAGACACAGTGCCAACGCACGCCATAGCCAGCGCTTGACCTCTGTCGGGAAATACGACGACCACGCCAGCAGATGCAGGCCGCCGTAGAGAATGTTGAAGAGGGCGTGGACGGCCTTTGCGGCGCTCGGCTCGTGGCCGACGTGGATCACAGTGTGTCTCGAGCGGCGTCACGGGCAAGCCCTGGAATAGCCTGCTAATCACTGTGAGCGCAAACCAGAGACACCGGCCCACGGCGGCAGCTTTGGCGAAGACATCGGCCTTGCTTCGCTCTTCGATCTCCTCGACCGCGATCGCAGGCAGGTTGCCGGTTTTGACCAGGATCGCCTATGGTGTGAGGGTGCCGCGCAGTGTGCGGCGTTGTTAGGTGAATTCGTCGATATAGTGCGTTTCTATGGCGAAGCCGCCCATGATTTCGAAGATCGCGTGCTAGAATTACCATGGGGTGTCTCGTTGGTGTTCAGCATCGAGAGAGACGCTCGTGTCTAGGCGCACGTCGGTCTAAGGGCGTCGGCTGAACCAAGGGGATCAGCGCATCGCCGTCAGGGGCGGCTCTTCTCCGCTTGTACGAAGGCGAACTGCGGGTGCTCACCTATAGTTTGGTAAGAACGAGCTGCGGGAAGATTATGGCGAGGACCATCAGTTGCAGCCGTTCAAGAAGAAACGGCTAGAAGCTGTAGACAGCGGGGATATTCGGGTGCATCGCCGTCCATACGCACAATTCCATTATCGCAAAGCAGGCCCATAAGATGCCGAGGGTTCCTCGACGGTTAGGGCCCGGGATCCATCCTTCTGTGGGCTCCTCCATATATAAGTTTGTCCTTCCAACCTCGAATATGCTGGCGTATTGACGGTTGTCGTTCCCGACCCTGCCGACCCGGTCAAAGGCATTTTTAAGTAAACACGCACGCCGTGTGAGACATTGATTGGACTGCCATTTACTGTACTGCACCAGTATCTACGGCAGACCATGTTAACAGATCCGCAAACCCAAATTGCATTTAGTCAGAAAACGCGCATAAGGAGGATTCTCGAGTCATAAAAGCATGTCCTCCGTAATCTCGAGTACTTAATCTTGAGTAGGAATGTAGACCATTAGTAACTTAGAATTCAGATTTAGATTAGAAACAATTGCAAATGACTTAAACCCCTAAGGCCTTATTTGAGATGTAGTGAATACCTCCTGCACAACGATATCCGTGTTCCTGTTTGATCCACTGAAATCCAGCAACACAAACGCCCATATGACGAAGCTTCTGCTGAATCATTTGTTCTTTCTTCCTGGCCTTCTCCTCTGCCTCACGCTTCTTACGGAGTACTTCCAACTTAGCTCGTCGGGCTAGCTCTTCAAGCCGGCGTCTTTCGCGCTGCCTTTTTGCTTCCATGTCGACAAGCGGGTTAGAAGGATTGACTGGCAGAGGAGGTAGATCATTAACTGCCTTTTCCGCGGCGCCGTAGTTGTCGTTCAGCTCCTTGTATTGATCTTCTGCTACTTTTGCGGCTTGTTTATCCTGCTCTAGTTGCTCCCATACTTCATCCGATACCCCATTATCCCTAGTAATAACGTCTGGTGGTTTCTCCAGTGCTGTAGATGCTCCGGGCGATGGCTCTTCCTCTTTGCTCGAGTCTCTGGAGGCTGCAGGCGGGGTTGATGTTGTGTTTAGCACCGGCGGAACGGGCTGACGATCGAAAGCCTGGGATTGGAGTAAACTGAGCGCTGGATTTGTAAAGATGGACTGATTTATTGCGCGCTTGGTGCGCTCGGAAACCATGTCATTGATAGTGCTCATGATGAGATCTTCGCAAATTGCGATCTTCTTGTCCTGCATTGTCTTGATTGCAACTCTGAAGATTGCTTTGGAGATTGTTTGGATATCACGCGCATTGGCCCAGTTCGCCGTCTGCGTCAGTCTGATAAAACGACTCCGCAATTGCTTCGTAAACTCAGTCCGTGGAGACTCTAATGCCTCCAGGTCAAAGTCGTTTATCTTTTGCGCAAAATCAGACTTCTTTTTCTGAAGTAGGTTTGTGAGAAGCTGGATACAAGCGTCCGGAGTAAGGCTAGCAAACTCCAGCTCTTCCGGGAAGCGACTTGTCAAGCCTGGATTGATGGCCATGAGGCGATTGATGTCCTTGTCATATCCTGCCAATATGATAATAAGCTTTTGAAAGAACTTGGGCTTTGTGATACAGTCGACAATCTCGTCCATGGCCTCCTTTGCAAACTGTCCTTCGGCGAGTCGATATGCCTCGTCAATCAAGAGCACCTTGCCAAGTGATTTTTCTAGCAGCTCCTGTGTCTTGGGGCCGGTATGGCCAATATATTGCCCCACCAAGTCAGTCGCTGAGGATTCGATGACCTCCGAGGATGACAGCAAACCCATATCATAGTAGACCTGGCCCATCTTCCTCGCTGTACTCGTTTTACCTGTTCCTGGCGGTCCGCGGAACAGGAAGTTGAACGGCACCTGTTGCCTTGGGTCCATCTCAAGCTCCCTAAGGTTCTTGACGGTCAAACGGTAGTCCTCAAGCTTATTGATAATGGCTTCACAGCCGACAATATCCTGGAATAACATGCGGACATTAATGTCTTTTCGTTCGCCTCGATCATGCTCTGGGTCAAAGTCCTGAGGCTCCAAATAGTCGATGTCCGGGTCGCCGATTTTGGCAGAACGTCGCTGTTGCTGTCGGACTTTGGAACGATTTAAAAGGATATCAATTTCTCCTGCGTTGCCAAAGTGTGGACGGTTACGAGCGCGTGTGAGGATTTCCATCGCTGCCTTTGTTCCCTTGTCGGACGTGACAAATCCCTGAGATTTCAATTTAAGATCAAGGATCTGTTGGAGTTCGGGATCGGAGAAGTCCTCGAATACAAACGCATCATCGATAGCAAATCGCCTAGATAGTCCTGGATTGACATTCTGGAACATCTCCTTCATTTGCTCTTCGTAACCCAAAAGCAGAACGCAGCGATCATCACCCGGGACGCTCTGCACCTCTGCGACTATCGTGTCTACCACGGCAGTTTTAAACTGATTGGTGTTCGAGCCCTTTGCGTCGCGTGTTCCACCCCCGAAAAGACCGTAGGCTTCATCGATGACGAGAACCTTTCCCAGTGTGGAGGCCAGGATCCCTTTCGTGTTCTTTTCCGAGCCTCCAATCACACTCCCTATGAAGTCTGCTGGGTCCTTGACAATAACTAGATCAGAATCATCAGTTTAGTCATATAGCCTATGTGGGGAAAGGGGGTCCTGAAAATACACACCCTCGCCATTCGATAAGTAGCCAAGATCGACCAGAATCTGCCCATAGAGCTTAGCCACCGTTGTCTTGCCGGTCCCCGGTGACCCCAGGAACACGCGGTTGAGTGTGAATTCGACCAGAGGCTTCTCATTCAACTCCCGCTCGTAATTGCTTTGCATACTGTCTAGCAAAGCCCGCACGGTATTCTTAACCGACGGGAGACCAATCATATCCTGTAGCTTTTTCCACGCGGAACAATCCTGCAGTGCTTTGTTGGGTTCTGGACCGAGAAGGTCTTTCTTGGTGAGCAAGAAATCATCGATGGCAGGCGGACTCGGGGCCTTGATTCTTCGTTCGCGGGCTAATCGTGCTGCCTGACGTGCTGTGATGCGAGAGAGGACGTTTGCCACCGTGCGTGCATTCCCAAAACCTTCGTGGCCACGTTGTCTGCCGATCCGACGAGCAACGATTCGACAGTATAGACCGTCCATGCCGTTCTCGGCCTTCATCCTCCCTTTGAATTTCTTGTTTATTTGATATTCAAGGATTCGACGCAGCTCCTGCTCGGTGTAGTCCTCAAACACAAACTCATGGGGGAACCGACTGGGAAGACCAGGATTATAAGCAAAAAACTTCTCCATCTCCCGGCGATATCCTGCAAGTACTACGACTAGTTTGCCCGTGAGATTCTCGACTTCGGCAAGCAGAAAGTCAAGGGCTTGAGACCCGGAGCCGCTGCTCTGGACCAGCTGGTAAGCTTCATCAATGAAAAGCACACCACCGCCATTGTTCAGTATCTGGTTGACCTGCTTTTCGCACTCAGACACACCGCCATTGGCTAGTCGTGATCCGGTGGTCTCGATGATGAAGCTGCCAGGAATGATACCCATGGCCGTGAGGAACTTTGCATAGATACGCGCAACTGTGGTTTTCCCTGTTCCTGGGTTTCCGAGCAGAACTGAGCCAAACCGGTCGGCTTTGAAGTCGATGTTCTGCCTGATCGCTGCATCGACTTGGGCTTTGATGTCGAGAAACTTGGCCTTGATGCTCTCGAGCCCAATCATGCCAATTAGCTGGTCTAGCTCTTTGCTTTGCGCGCCCTCGTATTGCTTCTGGAATAGCCAGTCTTGCTCAGCGGAAGATAGAGCTTCCATCACGCCGGGGCCGGTCGTTGCCTCTGACTCTGTCTGGCTGTTTTTCTTGCTCTGATCGAGCACCGACTGGGGATTTTGCCCGGTCTGTCCGGGTGTGAGAGCACCTGGCGAGCTACCTCTCGTGTGTTCTGTTGTCCCACGAACTTTCATTCGTGCAAGATCGTCAGCGAATCGTTGAAGAGCGTGCCGCCGTTCCTCTTCATCCCGAGTTTCCTGCTGCAGTCGTCTTTCATGTGCGATCTCATCTTGAATCTCGGCAAGTTGCTGCGCATACGCCTGCTGCTTGGCTTGTCTTTTGGCATCGAGTTCCATATCCCGTTGCCGTCGTCGCGCAGCCTCCCTATCTTCTTCATCGCACCGACGACAACGTCCCTGCCTCTGGTAACAGGGCGTCGATTGTTTATGCTTGCGCGGGCAGGTCCAATCCGTCGCGGCCTGGCATTGCATCTTGGAGTGGTCTGACAGCTGATGGCATCTCAGTGGGCAGTCGTGCACCTTGCAGTTTAGTTTTGTTCCACTAAGTTCATCCAGATTAGCTTCTATTGAGATTGAGATGAAGAGAACCCCTACCACGGCTCTTCGCACCCTCCATCAGGACATTTCGTTTCGAACTCGTTAGGCGATTGAAGAACGGCGAGTCGCGTGGGATGCTGCCCGCATTTCACAGGAAGGCCGTTATACAGATGTCCGTTCGCTTGGAGCTGATCGACGAATGGCCGCCATACACATTTACCCTTCTTGCTACTGAGAAAAGTCTTCGAGCTCCCAATCAGGATCAGAACATCTCGGGCGCGAGAGAGAAGCACGTTGAGCCGCTGTGGAGCCGCCATGAACCCGATGTCTCCGCTCTTGTTGCTCCTGGTCAGGCTGGCGATTACGACTTCACTCTCCTCCCCTTGATAGTTATCTGCGAGGCCGAATTAGCGAAGTGGCCATTTGGCTATTGGGGGAAAGTTTGGGTCTCACCAATGGTAGATAATTTCAGCGGTCGCTTGACGTGCTGAGCGCTTGCTTGGCTCATCAAGCCGGCGCGCACAAGGTCATACGAGTCGAGGTCATTTAACACAGGGTCTGTTTCCTTGCGCAGTTCCTCACGAAGGAGGAGGAGCTGGCCTAGATAAGGCGTAAGAACGACCAGTTTGTCTGTTCCATACCCTTGCTGGCCGAGATATCGAACAATTTTGAGAACCAGTTGTACCTCAAAAGGGTTCTGCTTGCTTCCTTTACCCCCTGTGTCGCTTCTATCAGTCACCCCATCTAGACTCCCCTCCGGCTGGGGATGATCAATGAAGATAACTCGATCTTGGAGACCTCTTGGAGCAGGCCGGTTCAGAGTCTTGTCGCCGTCCAAGAGCTCAGGGTACGTAAGGTTGCGCACGAGCGAGGAGATCTCAGGGACCATGCGGTGCTGTTTCGCTAGAGTAGAATGAGGAAACCCCGCCAGCACCAAACGTTCAAACAGTGATCGATTGAGGTCATATCCCGATCCTTGCTCAACGGACAGGTTATAGCTGTTGATCTTCGGCCGCAGTTGCTGGTGGTCGCCGATCATAATCAGCTGCTTAGTGTGAGATCCGATCGCAGTGAGGACATGCGACTCTAGAATCTCACCGGCTTCTTCCAAGAGTACGATTCCAATTGATATAGCAGCGAGATCTCGAGCGTGCATTGCTGCGCCAGTCGTTGTACATCCAATGATTCTCTTGGAGGAGAGGATATCGCGTGTTGATTCGCTCCACAACTCCCCGCGCCTTTCCTCGCACTTGTTCAGTCTAATCATTAGACCTTGGAGCGTAGTAACCTGCTCCGCAAGAAGAATCTCCGTCCAAGATTTCAGCTTTGCCTCCCGGGATCCTTTGTCCATTTGCCAGACACTATTGGACTGCTCGCTAAGCTGGTTGGAAAATGCCGTAGGGTAGTCCTTGCCCTGGACCCAGCGATTGTACAAGTATTGAGAATCAACTTCCTTACCTCCTTCCCCGACAAGAGTCATCCCATCAGGATCAACTGGAGCAATAAATGCTTCATGAAAATGCACCTCCTCGAACTCAAGATACTCGAGCATGGTCTCGGGATTAGGTTTGAAATTTAGGTACGCATTCAAAGCGAGGTCAAGGTTCACACGCAAGTCCCTAGCCTTTTCATTTATCTCATCGAGAATCCGCCAGGTAGACGAGGACCGCTTGTTTCTGGTATGCTGTTGGGAGAGCTTTAGCGGCGCCGTTCGTTCAGAGGACTTGGAGCCGAGTCGAACGATAGCCGAGGTGCTGATTCCAATGTCTAACAGATCTTCCAAGAACTGGTCGAGGGCATGGTTTGTATAGCACATCACAAGGATAGCTTCTTTGCTATGGTCAAAGAGGGCTTTCGATATCAGAGCGCCGACGAACGACTTTCCCGTCCCTAACATCAAGGGTTAGCCAGTCGCGGTCGACCCGAGGGGTGAACCTAGTTGGATTACATACCTGGTGGACCCTGGATTAAGCTCACTTTCTGCGTGAGTCCGCAGATGAATGAGTGCATCTGAGATGTATCGAGGGTGATTGGTTTCTTAGTGGTCAGGACGTCCTGTAGTGTTCTCACACCTTGATTAAGATCCTCGATAAGTCGTTCGCTAATAGAGTTGGATGGAGAGATTTCGCTGTCCTGTTGATAGTCTAGTAGCTCCTCTGCAAGAGGGAGCTCTGCTTTCTCCTGAAGGCATCGAAGAATAGGTTCATAGGCGAATACAGCAGTATTAACAAAGAGGAACTTGAGGTTGCCATAGAGCTTGAAAAAGGATAATGTCTTTCTCGTAGCATCATCTCCTATAACTCGCAAGACAATCTTTGGCACCTCTTCAAGAAGATAGTCGATTTGTCTGTCAAGCGTGGCAAACGAGACAACCTCTCCATCCCGGAGAAGACAGCCAAAGGATTGATGGCGCAGGTAGCTGCGGTCCTTTAGAAAAGCCTTTCGACCTTCCTTATCCCGGGAAGTCAGAGCCTCCATGCCTTGCCCACAAGTGATTACCAGGCCGCATGGAGTCAGCCGCTTTTCTGTGCCGTTAAATACCTTGTTCAGAGAGAGTCTGCTGAGCATGTGGATTTTGCGGCGTTTCTTATTCTTTTCTTTTACGGCCTGTAGCTCTTCACGTATATCAGAGAGCATGTCCTCCCGTAAAAGCCGGAATTGGTTGTCGAGATGACCTGCAATCCGCTTTTCGGTGGGCAGCTGTTGGATTTCCTCCGCTCGCCGATAGAACGGTTTCTCGACCGTGCGAGACTCGTCATGGGTCGGATAGATTGCAATCTGGCGAAAATCGGCGTGGTCATTATCATGCCGACCTCCTGGGATATAGTCTGTATTTCCAAGGACTGTGTTACCGCTTGCCCTGAGTTCGAGAATCTGTTTAAGCTTATGGCCACAAGCGCGAGTTGCTGGTACGTTCGATTTCAAAAGCGAGCCACTGCTCACCACAGCCTTGGCGTCATCGACCAGATCTGCCCGGTCGGCCGACGTGTGTGTAAGACATTCAATTATAAGCCATGCAAAGGTTTGTACTGTGGGTTCCGTGAGGCTCTGTGCCTGGAAGCTCTTTATAAAGGCATGCCACACCGTGCGCGGCTCAATAATCAATTCGAGGATATCTCGTAGATACTGACCATTACATACTGCCTTGACAGCAGGATTAGAGAGGTATTGTAGTAATAGGGCCGTGTGTTTATTCAAGAAGTCGGGCGTTATGTTGAATCGGATACCGGCGTGGATGGCGGTTCGGGCAGCGGGGCTGGCGATAATGCGCTCAACACACGCTGCGTGGTTGCTCTTATCAAGAATTGCTTCTACTAACATTGTAAAGTTATTGACTGTCGTAACAGGCCGTTTGCCGCTGAGGACAAGGTCGAAAAACTTGGCGAGCCGATCAGTACGAGACGCCATCTTGATAACCTCTCAATTTTGGCTAGGGTTTGTAGATGGAAGGATAATCAAAACGATAAATTGGGCAGTCGATGCAGATAAATAGCAGCTGGATCACAGGTGGGACTTCACAGCCTGATTTTACGATGCAATGCTGTGAGTTCACGGTGCATTGGTTTCCAACCAGTTGCTGTACCGCAAAGCGAACAAGGTGCGCCACAGCCCAATCATCCATGAACGAAGCAGATTTAGGCAGACAGCGAGAAACAAACGGACTCGCCTGGTCTTCCCTCTTTACCCATGATATTGATTTAATAGACTTACCTTTTATCAGAGTCCATCTAAAGACAACTCTGACAGCGCACTAAATTGTCATCATAGCTCCCCACATCGACACCTATGCTACTTCTTGAGAGGGATATTGAAAATCACCGCTATCACGTACAGTAAACTTAAAATGCTGTCTTCCGCAAATCTTTCAGATTACATTGCATGCAGCCTCGCTGGTTTCTGTGTGGTATGCAGTCCAATAGAACCGCCGCGGACATTTAGCTAGTACTAGTACATGCTCATATCCGACACACCGACTTTCCGCCATATACTCCAGAGCCGCATTTCTCTATCTTACAATATCCTGATCAACACGGATTGTTCGGAAATTGGAAAGTATGATGTTGCGTTGTCAAAGTGGGGGAGGGGGGTAATACGGCAGTTGCAGCGAGGAGCCACGCAAACCCATCGTATTGGGAGAAATCCATGCACTTGTGAATGGACGTGCATATGCTGTTCTTGCTTGGCATTATCTAGCGCGGGCGAAGGAGTGTCCAGACCAACAACGCCCACTCTTCCCAATAGGATCACAGACCGAGCTCACGCTCGGTGAGGCTTGTACTGTAGCCACCCCCTTGAAGGTTTAAATAAGGCCTTGTTACTCCTGGACTGGAAATGCATGGTACTTCATGGACATTTACGCTGTTGACGTTGGTGGTGAAGCTGGAACTCGTTTTTGCGGAAGTGTCGATCCCAGACCTAGTATGGACTGTCGTCGCCATTGCGGGGAATTGGTACTCTCGTACAGGTACGGTACTTAGCCGCCCTAGGCTAACCAGTATATTATTTCTGAACAGGGCCTCTAATTTTTTTTTTCTCACCCCGCTTCCCCTTTATGGGGTTAGGTTAGGGTAGTTAGGGAGCTTTAAAAAGTTGTTAGCTACAGAGCTGGCCCTGTGCGATACATAACAAGGTGCACTCAGAATTTAGAGTAGGGGGGCCGGTTGCCTGTTCACGGAGACAGGTCACTCGTACGAGGATCCCTGATCCATTGCGGCGTGAGACGCGCAAAACAAACAGGGTTGTTGGGGGCGGTTTCAAGACGTGACACAAGCTCGCTCAGTGAGGCTGGGGACAGAGCCGCGTGGTTTTCAATGACTCTTTGTTCTCCAGGCTCCCGGTACAGACAGAGTTGATCTTATATTTTAAGTGCCTCTGGATTGACCAGAGATTTTCTGCGATATGCTGTACCGACCAGACTCGAAATGGACATGGATAGCTTTCATGTCGCTTCTAATAGAAGTAGTCGTGCTTATCTCTCCACAAGGGTGTGTCCATCGTTTTAATCACTCAGCTTTCCGTATTTCTGACCGGTTGTCTAGATCTATGGTTGCTGTGTGGTACTCGTCGCTATATCCTTTGGGCTCTCCATGTCATCGCCACACAGACAACCCCAACCTTGTTCAGCCTCGTGACGCCCGTGTTCCCGTATAAACTCATACTACTATACGACACATCGTCCTCGCAAAACACAATCCGGTCTTTGGGCTTTGCGTGTACTCGATCACGCTGTGCATCCACAACGGCCTGCAATACGAGCATCTCGAGGAATCTGCGCTAATGCTCTCAGAAAACGAAGGGTTCAGGCAGAACATCTGGCCGCTTATCCGCTGTATAGTTGTTTTCATCCTTGTTATCTCTGCAGGGTTCATGCTGTGGATGTTCTTGCTTGCCTAAAAGCTGTATGGCGAGTTCGTCTGGGTTGTCTTTCGCCAGGGGGGGGCTGATCTAGACATGCGGCGGCGATTTTTACATTTCCAGGTAAAATCAGCCAACAATCAATCAATATACCAGCCCTAGAACTATACTAATAACTCCAACGCTAATAGCTGTTTCTGTCCCTACTGAAGTTCGGCGGGTTCTACGCTCTTGGATTTCTAGTGCAGCTCGCCGTTGTCGCCAGAGGACCCGGGCGCGGGCCAGACCCGCAGGTGCTTGTACCGGCTGTCCTCATCCCGGTAACCTGCCTGGGCCTCTTTGCGAGGGCTTGGGCTGTAAGGCATGAGAATAGAATCGCAACAATTGCAATTATAGTACGGAGTTCCATTCACTTTACTTACGTCCCCCTCCTCTTCTTGGATACAGCCCGCAGCACGCCCCAAGCTCCACCTCCCCAACCACATACCCGCTCCAATCTAATACCTGGATCACAGATCTTCCACGCAGCACTCCTCGGCTCTCTCCTATTCGCGATCACAATCCTGTACACACTAGAATTCGAGAATGGATATATCGGGATGCGCAAGGCCCTGACCTTCTTCGGCACGATCACGGCTCTCATCTCCGTCTCGATTATCTTCATGCCTATACTTGGTTCCTCCAAATGTAGTGGAGACGATCCCCACCCACTCGTCCAGCACTTACTTGCAAATTAGCCGAAGCGGCTGAAGCGCCGGTTGAGAAGCCTGCGCTCGGTATAAACTCATCCCGAGGGATTTGCAACACGCATAGAGACTTATTTAGATAAAATCCGACCGTGACCCTCCTTCATGACCGTCCCGAAGATATCCATCCAGAACAACTCACCTCACAATGCCACCACAACCATCCACATTTACAAACCCCATTCTATGGGAAGACCTCCCAGACCCCGAGGTAATCCGCGTCGGCGAAAAATACTACATGAGCGCGTCCTCCTTCCACTTCTCACCCGGCGCACCCGTCCTCGAATCCACCGATCTAGTCAACTGGACATATATCGGGCACTCGCTCCCCGCACTCCCAGCTGACGATGCCCGCTTCTCTCTAAACACCGCCGGCAAACGCCCGGCGATGGCCTACGGGAAGGGCGTGTGGGCGTCGACGCTAAAATACCGCGAGAGTAACGGGCTGTTTTACTTCTATAGCCCGCTCCAGGGGACCGATAAGACGTGTGTTTTTACCGCGAGCGATCCGGCGGGGCCGTGGACGGAGAGGCCGGCTATTGAGCGATTCTATTATGATCTGGGTTTGCTTATTGATGATGGTGATGATGAGATGTATATCGCGCATGGGACCAAGACGATTGAGGTTGCGAAGCTTGGTAAGGATGGGTTCAGCGAGGTTACGAGCAAGGTACGTCCATATCTACCATGGTATCCATCGGCTTTTTTTTTTGCCCCTTTTTCACTTACAATTGTTTTTCAGGTCGTCCACGCCTCAGACTCCTACCTCGAAGGCGCGCGGATGTACAAGATCAAGGGCACGTACTACATCTGGCTAACGAAAGACTGGGACACACAGACCGTCCTCAAATCCACCGCAGGCCCTTTCGGCCCCTATGAAGAGCGCGACGTGATCAGGGGGATGCGCATGCCGATCGTGGGCTGCGGGTCGCCGCACCAGGGTGCGCTCGTGGACACGCCGGATGGGAAATGGTACTACATGGCCTTCGCGGACGCGTACCCAGCGGGGCGTATCCCTGTGCTTGCGCCCGTTGTCTTTGATGAAGACGGGTGGCCGAGTGTTGTGGCGGATTATCCGGAGGGGGATGAGAAGGGGGTGTGGAGGCTTGAGTATCCGGTTGTTGGAGTTGGGGCGGCGAGTGGTGGTGGTGGTGGTGGCGGTGGTGGTGGTAAGGGTCCGGCGAAAAGTTCGAAACGGTTCGAGTTCACTGGATCGAGGTTAGATCACGCCTGGGAGTGGAACCACAACCCAGACAATTCGAAGTGGAGGCTCGAGGATGGGCAGCTCGTTCTTGAGACCGCGACCGTGACGGAGAGTCTGCACCTCGCTACCAACACTCTTACCCTACGCACCACGGGTCCAGGAAGCATCGCTACGTTCTGCGTCGATACCTCGAAAATGCAAGATGGTGACCGGGCAGGCGTATCCATGTTCCGCGACGAGAGCGCCTACATCGGTATCCACCACAAGGGCGGTTCAGAGAACGCCTCGCTCGTCTACGTCGATGGCGCCAGAGTAGCGCCAGTTGGCATCCCAGTAGGCTGGCTGAATGGCCGTCCTGCTGCGCTGGACTGGGAATGCATCTCGAACGGCGAGGTTCGCGCCGAGGTCCCATTAAGGGGGAGCCGAGTGTGGTTGCGGGTCAAGGTAGATGTGAGGGGCGCTTTTGTCGGGAAGACCCAAACCGCGGATCGGAGAGCGAGTTTCGAGTATAGCTACGATGGCGAGGTATTTGAGCAGCTTGGGCCGGTGTACACGTTAACCAAGTCTATGGCGGGGTATATAGGCCATCGGTTTGCGTTGTTTAACTTTGCTACGAAGGCGTTGGGGGGAGAGATTCGGGTTCGTCATTGCGATTTTGAGACGTGGGAGCCGACGGGGTAGATAATATTGCAGAATAATGCGAACTTGTTTCTTACCACTGCATCGCCAGAGGAGTGGGAATCTCCCACCTACAGAGAGGGGGTACCCTGAGTATTCTTACATTCTTAGTTGGAGAAGATGCACTCCATACCTAAGCGTAAAATATCTGATTGGATCGTCCACAAAGATCAGTGTTCCACTTCCCCGTAGACGAGGTCAGGTCCCTATAGGGTTACCCTCGCCATCCGCGGATAAAGTGGTGGTGATTATCCAGCTGAATGTCCCGTTCGGAAAATATTACTGAAATTCGCCTGGCCCGGCGATATGCGACGGAGAACTTCAGAGTGGTGGCGAAAGAAGCTTGGATAATATGCAGAAACTGATAACAAATGTCCTCTCAGAGGGTTGGGTGGACAGTCTCCAGGCAGTAATCTGGAACGGGGCGGGCGTTTGAAGTCGAAGCCTTTCTTCTAAGTGCGGATCCTACCTCATTACTCCGGTAGTCGGGGAAACCTAGCATTGCAGCGAGCGCTCTCCGGCGACCGGCACTGTGGCTTAAAAAAGTGGCATGAAAAACTTGCCTGGTGTCATTTCATTGTTGCGAAGACATGGTGGATCGTGATGGGGCGATTAGTATTCCATCATGCTGCCCTGGCAGGTGATATCTCTAACTTGCAATATATGATAGGGCTCACGCTAATAGGCATGGATGGGCCCGACTCCAGGGGATAAACCTCACTGATGATGGCTGCAACTACAGGCCCGACGGACATTATCCGCTTCCTTATCCAAGACGATGGTGCTGATCCGAACCGCCGAGACAGCAAAGGACGGACGTCCTTATTATGTGCAATTGATGGGCGGATATATTCTTATGGGCAAATATTCTCTTACTTCCCGGATGTGCGCGAAACGTATTCGGCTCTCACCGAGAAGGCTAGTGTCGAGATCAATGTTCAAGATACCGAAGGGCGGGCGGCCCTCGACTTGACACTAAGGCGAGAGGAAGGGCTACTGAATACCACCGGCCCAATGGGGAGATATGCGACAAAACACGTCCAGGAAGAGCAGGAAAGACTACCACTACTTATCCGCCTGCTATTGGAGGCTGGGGCTACCGTTGGCCAGGATTCGCTATGCGATGCGGTCAAAACTGGGAATGCAGCTGTTGTCCAGCATTTGCTCCAGTACGGGGCCCCGTGTGAATATTGAGGAGGCCCTGTTAATAGCGAGGGACGGACATCTTCATGATATGATGAACAGCTTTGCTCCCAAAACGTTGAGGACGAGCAACCGTGGTTGGCAGCCTGGCTGGCCACCGCTCAGCTTCCTGACGCCGTGCGAGCGGGTGATCTCGAAAGCGTCGCGTCTTTTATTGCCCAGGGGGCGGATGTTGCAGCTATACCAGATACGCACGAACTACCATCACTGGCTATCGAATGTGGTTACAGGGAGATATTTCGCGTCTTGGTGACGAAAATGGTGCCCTCGATAAGGGAGCGAGAGAACTAATATATGAATTAGTTATGAAGGCCGATCCTACCAATTTTCTACAAAGTCTATTGAGCCTGGACACAAGATGTGACCTGAACCAAGGCTCCTCACCCGGTGGTGCCTGTCTCATTTGTGCCGTTGTGAAAAGTGGTACGGTAGAGAAGGCTCAACTCCTACTGGATCAAGGATTTGATCTGAACAGCAACGAAAAAGAGTCATCCATCTTCTTAGCTGCCCGGAGATGGAAAACCCGAGATATGCTTAAGTTCACCGTTCAGCACGGGGTGGATGTAAAATCCCGGAACCGGGCCACACGCACAGCTCTCCATGAAGACGGGCGACATAAGGACGTGGGAAGAATTTTGGTTGAAGCAGAAGCCGATATCGAAGCCAGGGCTGGAGAGAGGAACATGACACCTCTTGGGTCAGCTCTTGCTTCCACTCGGCCGGACCAGGTAGAGCTCTGCTGGAGTTGGGCGCAGATCCTCACAATGTGCAACTTGACTCGATCGGTTTTCACTTCGGTACAAGGGAGGAGGAGTTTATGGACGGAATGCGCCTAGTAAGAAATGCCCGTCGTGCCAAAAAAAAAAATCAACCTGAGGTATTCTCGTTATGTACGTCGCGATCGGAATCGAGTGTGGAGGGCCAGCGTTGAATCCTCCTGCGTCTGCCTTCCGAGTCGAGTGGAGCTGTCTCGCTCCCACTCTCTCTGGTTTCTAGTTGGGCTTTACACAAGTTCGACTCATCTGCAAACTAATTCCCTCAGAGAATATCCAGGGCTCTATCCTTAGTCGCCGCCGTCTTTCCCTTTCGTTTGATTAGGCAACAATGAAATGAAAAGGTCCCGGCGCTTAGGAGAAGTGAATCACAAAAGACAACCTCACCACTGTACCCGCTGATGTTTTCACTAGCTGAGGACCATTTCGCCACGAAGCAGCAGAGAAAGCGATTATTGGTCGATATAAAACCATGCTAAGCTTTGGACAAGCATTTCGGCACACCTGGTCGAAAGTATCCCATCCAATTGCTGGAGGCCAACGACCGTCGGCGAATCCGAGTCGAGATGTAGCCGCCGGTACCTAACTGGAACGTGCACGAAGGATCGCTGCAGGTGGAGACTTTCAATATCTTATAAACATTAATCCAAGAGGTCTGCCCACCGGATCCGTCCAGAGTTTGTTTTCCTTATTCTCCGCCCTCCTTTCTCCCTGTCACCACCATGCAAGCCTCAGACATCATCCAATACATCGTCATTCCCAGCATCGCTGTGCTAGCCGGAGCCAGCGTGGTGGCCATCCTATGGATACGGTACAAACGGAGACAAAAGAGACAGGATCTTGAGCAGCAACGTTTTCAACAGAGCCTCGCCACCCCATGGAACGTTGATGCATTTGCCCAGCAGCCAATCTACCAGATGCAGCAGCTTCAAGCCTTGCAAAAGGAGAACCACCTGCATCAGCAACCCCCAGGGGGGCCCCAAAGTTATGCCATGGTTCAATACCCAACCCCGGTCGCCCAGGGGCCTCCGGGGTACTATGCACCGGTGGTTCATAGCCAGCAGCAGTAGATAGAATGGTATTCCTCCTCCCCATATCAAGACAGTTGAAGGTGTGAACTGACGCTTTTTCAATCAAGGTATCAGTACCAGACCCTGTTTTTGACGTTGTCCTTCATGCAACTACTTGCTTCTCCTACTACATCCGTTCAAAGGAATAACGCGTTGTTGTGTTGAATGGACGAGGCTTTCTATCGAATTTCGATGTATGCGTGTCGGGTATTGTCCAAAGGAGATCACCTCGAAGAGCAGTTTAATTTGGTTAACATTGCAAGCATGGCGTCTGCTGCATCTGGGTCTCGGTCTGCAGCGAGGGAAAGAGGAGTCCCGCCATCGTGGTCCTGCACATTCGCATCTGCCCCGTGTTTGAGGAGGAGTTGTACAATGGACGATGGGGTGCCTCTCTCTGCGCTGTAGGATAACGGCGTCCGTCCCAGGTTATCGCGTGAATCCACAAGTGCACCATGCTCTAGCAAGGCCTCTACCGCCTGAACATGACCCTGTCCAGCCGCATGGGATAAAGGTGTCCTCCCCTCGTTATCCTGCGCGTCTATCCTTGCACCCTTTTTCAGAAGAATCTCCAATATCTCCTGGTGATCGCAGCCCTTATCCTCCCACACGGCCCTGCGGCGCTGCCTCGTTGCGTGTGCCAGGGGTGTGAGACCAGCATCATCTCGCGCTTCTATATCGACCACCCGTGTGTCTAGAAGAGTTTTGAAGACGTCTCCGTACCCGAATCCTGCCGCGTTGGACAGGTGCGTTCGCCCGCCGTCGTCCCTATATTCTGGAGATGCGCCCCCTCGCAGCAGCAATCGAGCCATCTCCTCCGATCCATTTTCGACCGCAAAGAACAGCGGAGGTGAGCCCCTCCCATCCAGGCCGTTCGGATTGACCCGACCACCACCGTGCTTCAACAGCGCCCTCACGCCCTTTTCAAAACCGCCTCGCGTCGCCAGATGCAGGGGACTGCAGCCGTCCTCATCGCGCAACTCCGGATCCGCCCCCAGTCGCAGAAGCAGCCGGACCGCCCTCGCCTGGTCATTCGATGCCGCACCCGCCAGCGGCGTCCGCCCATATCTACACCGCGAATCGACATCGGCCCCTTCCGCCGCCAACACACGCAGGATCGACAGCCGGCCGCTCTGCGCCGCCGCGGCCAACGGCGTCTCCCCATAGCGATCTCGCCGATCCAGCCCCCCAACCCGCCGTTCCAACAGCATCCGCACCATCTCCTTACTGCCGCCGGCCGCAACCCACCACGCCACCGCGCAGCCATTCTCATCCACCATCTCGGGATCCGCTCCGCGGTCCAGGAGCAGCCGGAACGCCCCCGTCCGCCGGCTCCGAGCAGCGCAGCTGAGGGCACCCTCCCCGTCGCCGTCGAGGCATCTCGCACCCACCCTCGCGAAGCCCCGGTCCAGCAGAAAAGCGATGACCGCTTCATCTCCACCATCCGCGGCATGAAACAGTAGCGCCGCCTCCCTGTCCCTCCTGGACTGTCGAGCCTCGAGATCCTTCTCTGTGTCTGTGTCTGTGTCTGTGTCTGTGCCTAGAAGGATCTTCAACGCGCCCAGCTGCCCGCCTCGCGCTGCCCACGTGGCCGCCGTAAACCCCTGCCGATCGCGCACGGTCGGGTCAGCTCCAGCCCCATCCCGTCCTCCGGCATCAAGGAGGAGACGGACGATCCCCTCGTGCCCGTACCTTGCGGCTTTCATGAGCGGGGTCTCCCCGTCCCCATTGGCGAGATCCGGTTTCGCCCCGTTGGCGAGGAGGAGTTTCACGATGCGCTGACTTCCCGATTCCGCGGCGAGGAGGAGCGCGGATATGTTCCAGCTGCCGCCGTTGTGACTGTTTGCGTTTGCGCCGTGAGCGATCAGGCGGGTGACGGTGGCCGGGTAGTTGGCTCGTGCGGCCCAGAGGAGGGCGGGACAGCAGTTCTCGGGTTGTTGGCGGACGTGGTGTTTGTAGAGATGGCTGTTGAGGAGGTCGTAGAGGTGCCGCGTGGTTTGGGTGAGGGCGTTGATGTCCCGGTCTGAGTCGAGGAAGTCGGCGACTGCGGCGAGGAGTTCGTTGGGGAGGTCGAGGAGAGGCATTATTTTGTGCTTTGTTTTTTTCGGTCCTTTTTGTTAATTTTATTTTACTGACAGATGCAATGCATGCATTTCTTGGATTGATTGATTTCAAATTATAATTAGGATGGAGTATGCATAGCCACATTGATGATGACTCATTCCATATGTATTGTGACGTGGCGGTCTTCATTGAATCTTTTGGATAGCTTCACTTGCCGCCTACATAAAGGATCAACAATATCTATGCGTAAACAATATCTATGCGTAAAGGCTTCTAGATACCTAAACACGAATAATCGTTCCCCTTCTCGATGTTCACCCGATCCACTGTCGAGTGTCGTCTCTGTGCCGGCCCCCACTGGGTCCCTACTATATTTAGTAAATTAGGAGAATTAGGGAAGATAAAAGGCATATTCTTGGTAAATTAGCTTTGGTACCTTTTGATAGCTCGATTACATACTTAATGTATGTAGGGCAGAAGCGTCGCCGGCTAAATTGGCTCGCCGTCATCCACCCCGACAACCGAACCATTACAATGACTCGGTGAGGACGTATGTGTCATGGCTCCCGGTTCTAGAATGCGAACAATCCTTCATTAGTAGAAGTTCGAATACGAAGGCCTACTTCTGCGCTCTCGGGATGCATTTCCCCGCATTTTGCTGCGCTTCATCTATGCAGACTCCACATGTAAAAGGCTCTCCCCGCAGGCTAAGCTGGCATCCTCAAGTGGTAACTCGTGGCTCTGCTTTTTAATTCGGCTCTCTCTATCTCTCTGCATACGGCTATTCCTCCCGTTAATGCTGAAGGTATAATAGCCGGTCGATCTCCCCAAGTTTGAGAGACCCCCATTCCAGCAAGAGAGCGGTACATACAACCAACCCCCCCTGCGAGAGCTGTGTCTCAACCAGCAACTGCCTATCTACTAGTTCATTCATCATGGCAGATCCCAGGCTTCAACTTCGCTCCATCCCCCACAGCCACAAACCCCGCGTCTTCGTCACCACCGACATCGGCAACGAGCCCGACGACTCCGAGTCCCTCGTCCGCTACCTCCTCTACACCAACGAGTTCCGCACCGAGGGCCTCGTCCCCTGCACATCCACCCACCAGCTAACAGTCACGCGCCCAGACTTGATAACCGTCGCCCTGCGCGCATACGCCCAAGTCGTGGATACCCTGAACGTGCTCGCGCACCCGGAAAGCAGGTACCCGACCGCCGAAGAGCTATCCGCCCTCGTGAAAGCTGGACCAGCCGTATACGGGCGCCTAGCTCTAGAGCCGGGCGTGCCTCTAGCGGAGAGGACAAAGCTGCTCATCGAAAAAGCTGACACCTCAGAGATTTCTAACTCGCCACTCTGGGTTCTCTGCTGGGGCAGCTCTAACGTGCTCCCGCAGACGCTGCAGCATATCCAGCAAACCAGACCGCCGCAGAAACTAGCCGAATTCGTCTCCAAGCTGCCCGTCGACATGATCTCCGATCAGGATGACACGGCGCCCTGGATCCGCGTGAATTTCCCCTCGCTCTTCCGCATCGGCAGCCTCCACAGCTGGCTGCCAGTACACGACCGCGGCGTGGTGTCCCGAGGACGGTGTGGATAGATCTCTCTTCTCGCGCGAGTGGCTTGATGCGAATGTTAAATTCGCCGCCAATAGTGGTGGTTTGAATCCGCTTGGCCGTGTGTACCCGTGCCCGGCGTGGCAGATCGAGAGCGACACGCCTTCGTTATTATATCTAATTCCGAACGGGCCAGGCCCGCCAGAGCATCCGGGATGGGGCAGCTGGGGTGGACGGTATGGCGCTGTTGATCTGGGCGGGTACGTGAATCACTATGCGGATAGCGTGGATCGTGTCCTGGGCAGAGATGGGAAGATGTACTTTCAGAGTAACTTTGCCATTGTGTGGCGCTGGGCAGAGGCGTTTCAGAACGATTTCGCGGCCAGGATGCGGTGGTCGGTGACTGAGGAGTTTGCGGGCGCGAATCATCCGCCCGTTGTTACTGTCAATGTCAATGGGCATGGACATGGACATGGATATAGACATGGGCGAACTGACGGGGCGCTCCCGCTGTGTCTTGAGGTTGAGGCCGTCGGAGAGCTATGACCCCGACGGCGACGAGATCTCGTTCTCATGGTTCCACTATATCGAACCGACGATCGCGATGGGGATGTGGGACCTGCATATTCCGAAGATCGATATTGTCAGTGTTGATGACGAGGTCGAAGGTAGAAATGTCCGGATCACGATGCCGGCGCCTGGAGTATGCGCCGTCGACCAAAAGTCCGGCGAGGCACAGGCAAATGGCCATGTGTATCACTTTGTCCTCGAGGTTAAGGATAACGGCTCCCCGTGTCTGCGGACCTACAAGCGGGTTGTCATACAGACGACGAACAGGGCTTTGGTTGGCGGCTGGCCTCCTGTTCCGCATCGTGCTACGAGCTGGGAACCGGAATAGTGGAATTTTCGCGTCGTATAGCTCAACAATAGAGGATACCTGGCAATACGAAGAGGCGCGCTCTGGTAGCTCCAGAACTAGAATATACACTATCTCACAGACCTTAAACTACACAGAACTCTTGGCACGTTAAGTTTTCATGCTTAATCTCTTGGTATTAGGAGGCCTAGAATACGAGGGATGGCGTACATCCCAAGTGGCTGCTGAGTACGTCCGTCGTCCACCAGGCTGCGCCATTCTCAGTTCTTGAACCAACCCTATTTTAATTTAATTCCGGCTCGTTTCAACTCCATATCCGCTCGCCTGTTGTTCTTGTTCTTGTTTACAGTCCCCCAATTTTCATCCATCCATAATGGAAGAGAAGCATCTACCAACATGCCACATATCAAACCTGCCCGCGGAAATAATAATCGAGATCCTCGAGTCACTACCAGATTTAAAAACCCTATTTTCGATAATCCAGGCCTGCCGTCATATCTACAGATGCTTCGAGGAACGAAAGTCAGTTACCGTTACCTCGATCTTCGTAAGAATGTGTCGCGACACCGACCCTCCCGAAGAGGAGCCGCTACTGCACGCTCTCACACAGGATAATTCCGCTCTTGCAGAAGCGCTCCTCAGGACAGACCATCGCGCGATGGATGTGAACGCGCGGGACTCAGACGAGCGCACGGCGCTCTCCATCGCAGCAGCGAAGGGCCATACCGCGGTCGTGCAGCTGCTCCTGCAAACTGGGGATGTAGACGTTAACGCGCAAGATCGTTACGGATGCACCCCGCTGCTGGAGGCAGCAGAGTGTGGGCATGGCGGCGTGGTGCGTCTCCTCATCGAGAATAGTGGGATCAACGTGGACCTTGCGAACTGCGGCGGCGAGACACCGCTGTCGCGCGCGGCGCAGCAGGGCCATGCGCAGATTGTGAAGATGCTCGTCGAGACCGGGAAAGTGGATGTCAATTCTCGAGATAGCAGGGACGACCTGTCGCCGATCGGGTGGGCGGCGATGTCTGGGCATGTGGAGGTTGTGCGGGTCCTCCTTCTCGAGAGCGACTCAGGAAGAAGAAGAAACCAGGAAGTGGATCTGAACACGCCAGATAAGGGATACAGGCGCACACCTCTGTTCTGGGCATCGCATTATGGCCACAGTGCTGTGATGAAACTCCTGCTTGCGACTGGGCGGGTGGAGGTTCTGGGGCTCGACGAGGATTCGTTCGACGTCAACTGCCGGATTCCGATACTGGCAGCAGCGCAGGAAGGGGATGAAGAGCTTATGGGGTTGCTCCTGAGGTCTGAGCAGGTGGATGTCAACTCGAGCACGTGGGACGATGGTCGGACGCCTCTGTCCTTGGCCGCACAGTTTGGGCACGAGGGGATTGTGAAGCTCCTGCTTGCGACTGGGAAGGTTTGCGTGAATTCCAAAGACAGCGAGCGCTCTTGGACTCCGTTGACGTGGGCGAAGCGGGGTGGGCATGAGGGCGTAGTCCAGTTGCTTCTTGAGGCTGGAGGAGTGGAAACCCTAGACTGGGTAATCATTCACGAATAATCGCCTCAAACAGTATGCGGTGCTCAAGAATGGTCTGAGAGCATGTATCAAGTGGTGGGCGGGGGCCATGCAGGAGACATTACCAGCCGATGAGGGAGCGCGGCAAGGGGTTCAAAACAACTAACTTGGAGGAGAGGGCGAATGAGGAGTGGAGATATACCCTACTATATATACCTTACTATGTGATAATACTAGAAAGCGATGGTAAAACTGCCGACACTACAGGTAGCATGTATATGACCTCTGTGACATAGCTCGAGCCCTGTTATCTCGCTCGACCACAATCATCTTACTAGCTTCTCGAATGCCTACTGAAGCCCAAAAATTCGATCTAGCAATCGTTGTTTGGTGTTGATGGAACCACGAGTGCCCCCAGAGTCATGCTTGACCACTTATGATTCTACCTTTAGGGCACGGCCATATTAAGCAATTGGACATGGAGCCAAAACATGGCAAGCAACATGGCCATTGAATTGTTTCCCGTCTTTTGGAACGTTATTTAGGGCCATGCGGAATCAGTAGGGTAGTAATAATAATCTCGCGGATTCGTTGCCGGGACTCCGCTGAGCAGGGTGTTCCGGCGCGGCCAAAAAAAGGATTGACAAGGACGAGATTCAGCGCGGCTTCCCACTGGTGGAATTATCCCAAAACCAGCACCTTAACCACTCGGTCACCTTGCCGCCAGGTTCCGAATTCAGAGTTAGTTTTTGCTTCCCAACATCCCTGGGTAAGTTAAGTCAGCCGCTTTCCGAAGCCCTAAACGGCCCCAAAGCTCCGTGTCGCCAACAAACTAGATTTCTAGATACAAGAGACTAGGTAGTGGGTTAACAATTCCAAGTTCACCTATAATTACTATTTCCCAACTTCCGCAAAGCTTCAAATTGACACGAGCTTGGTACCCCATGCAAGCCAGCTACACACGCACCACTTGACAACGTCTGAGCTAGACCATATAGGCACACACGATGAGGATGAGAAAAAGTGGAATATTTGCAATGTCAAGAATTATATAAAAAAAAGGCTATTGTCATAAACATGATTCAAAATACACAATTTTTCGCCCTGTGGGTATGGGTCTTGTTGTTACTATCATACAATATATATATGGTGTCCCGGGCCCCTTGGAAACAAAGCTTGTATTCACGCCTTATGAGAATCCATAACCTTAAAATTAGTATGTACTACAGTGTGCCTGAGTGTGCATATCTAACCCAATATTGTGCAGTCCGAGTTTGCAGGGGCTGATGTCTTATCGAACCGGTCCTGGATAATCAGTGCTGGTGTATGTAGTTACTATCCGTGCTTGCTCCTGGTCGGCTGATGTCACATTCTACACTCCAACTGTTTGTCCAGATGGCTTGATGTATGCTGCCTGCGCTCATCCTGATTTCGATGAGTCGGGAACGACACTCAAGATGTTGTACACCAATACGAACCATATCCAGGTGATAAAAACGGCATTTCAGTGAGTCTTGCCTGCATCATCAACATGATGATCCAAGACTGGGACGATATGTATGCCATGGGCGTTCCATGAACGATACTCAGGTGCAACAGTCGGGCAGATCACTTGAAGTTTCTCAGTACCAGAAAAATGGCGGCTTCCGCGGGAATTTCCTATTTCTTATTCGCGGTCAGTTGTAGGGGATAAGTTAAGCCTTGCCTTCTCGCCCCAAATAACCCAGTGCGGCAGATACAGAGCCCTAGTCGAATATTCCTGATAGAACGTTCTTCGCCGCTGAATGGTCATGACACAAGGCAAAGCACCACTTCTTCGATGTCTCTACCAATGGCCCCGATGGTAAAGCCAGGCCTTACCAAGTTTACAGTCTAGCAAATCACTACTTGCTTTAGACTCGCACATATCCGCCGTCATCTTAGGCCGATGATGACACGTTCTTGGCTGGCACACCCCCAGACCGAAGACGTAGTTTCTTAGCCTAATCAAAGGCATGTAAGTCGAATACAGCAAGTCCCGCGCCAGGCGTCGGAAGCTGCTACTACAAAGCTAGTGATATCTGCGCAGAAAGACCTTGGGAAAGAGACCAAGTGGGTTCACTCCAGGGTAGCATCGCGCCTTACATCCGTCTATCGTCATGCAGCTTCGATCGTGACAGTGTTACGCTAGATATCGTCATATCCAGGGTACCTCATTCCCCACGCTTGAAGACAGCCTTTCCGATGATCTACGCTCCCCTGCCAAGCGATCCAACAGGACTTTCTCTCCCGTTTTCTGGGGCTGTCCTCAAGATTTCTTCCTACTTGTGCGACTCTGCGGGCAGTCCAATTTGGTTCTGGCGTTGCAAGGTGCTTTGGGTGCCAAAGAAAGCCGCCTAATTGGATATTTGTGGTTGGACGCAGAAGCTCTCACAAGTTGGGGGCCAGAGAAGGGGGCCCTGGAGCTGCCTAGGCAGGAAAGTAGGCGTTGTGCCGATAGAACAGCATATAAGCCAATATTTTCTCATCTAGTCAACACTAGGCGTTTAAACCGATTAAGCCCACAGAAACATGATTGAGTTTCTTGTCGGATAAAAATGCCGCACTTTAAGAAATCAACACGGACGCACATTGGCATTAATCCGGCGTATTATAGACCCTCTCTTGGCACCTTATCACATGCAAAAGGGCAAGATAGGATTGAGCCCTGAGGTCAACAAAGGATATCGTCGGGAGAAGAATAAGACTTTGGGCGCTTGAGCTTCTCTTGACAGGGGAGGATGGGCTGATGCGAGGTTGACCAGTCGGCAGTCGCTGGTGCGATCGTTGGGAGGCCGTTGGAGGGGGGAGATAACAGGTCTCGTGCAAGATTGCCGAAACAGGGGAGCTTTGGCCAAGGTGACATCGTGTGTGGGATGAAATCTTAATCGATGGAGCGGTGCATCCTTCGAGAATGAGATGCATCGAGTCTCGCCCAGGACTTCGAGTCGGTCGGCTGTTTGACAGGAAGAAGGTCGTACGGAAGCACGTGTCGTTCTCCGAGATCAGACCCAGATTTTGGCTCAACTCAATCTCTCTCCAGCTCCTCTCGGGCAGAACAACCATGGAACGCATTCAGGTCTCTCGGCGACTGCCAATCACGTTTCGAAGGATTATCGCGATTTCATGTGGGCAATTTACCAGACCACTGGTCCTTGTTAGCGAATCACCAAAGCTCGCGCTGTAGCTCCCCCGATGGCGAAGCCCGAATCAATCGCCTCGACAAGAAAACTACTTATTAAATGATCACTCGGACGCTGACTGAAGACCCTACGATTGGTCTGTTCAGATGTCCGTGTTTATCGTGCTGCTCTGGCTGGCCCAACTGCCTCTGATCCACTCCCAGCCGGGGTCAAGCGCCCACACCCGCCTCATCTCATTCGCCTTTCACACGATCCCCGTTACCGGGCCAAGGGACCAATTCAGCACGGAAAATGGCGCTTTCCGGGGTATGCCTTTCTCAGCTGGCCTGGTTTGCCAATACCAGAGGCTATCGCGGTTGCCAGGCCTCCGCCCCAATCTTAACGTGCTCTGTTATCGTTGACAAGGGACAAGTGACAGCTGGTTGACGTTGCGGAAAAGTGGGCTTGTGTCTGGCATCTGCTCTATCTCTGGGGACAACCTCTGCGAGTCATGATTTCCCCGATAACACTGATGGCAAAGACATGCTTTTCCTTTCATAATTCCTGCTCTCCATATTATTACTCCTTCGATTCCATCCTCCAACCTTCTCCCGGGCTGCTTTTTTTACCTCCTAGTGGACGAGAGACTGCCTACCGGTTTGCTACCTCGACGTCACACCAGCGGTGAAATCCACGGACTTTCTTTTCCCACTGACGACTCACGATATTACCAAGCCCGACCCCAGCCACGGTCCCTGGCCGTACGACCTCGACTCGAGCTTTCTTTGTCGGGTTGTGCTCCCAGTACAAACTAAATCCATCGCGGACCTTATTTTCCTATCGAGATCACCGGTAGTACTTCGCGCTCGCCCTTACATCGACCCCTCCAAGATCGTCCCTGTTTATTCTCCGTTAGCTGCAAAGCTTGATCTCCCCCACACACTCAGAGCAGGCACGTGCCCCTTCACCGGAGCCAGATCGTGATGAATTATGATGTGACGGCCGTCAAGAGAGAACAACTACAAAGCGCATCGCCTCTTTCCTTGTTGCAGCACGATAATCCTTGATATACAACGCTTTTCGCTTGCTGGCCCCGCCTGGGGGCGGTTCAACCGCCATGGAAACTTTACGGATACTCGAACCCCGAGGCCTCTATTCGGCAAACCCTCCAGAAATCCGCACGAGACTCGACGACAATCCTACGCTCTTGGTTAGTTGGTGGGCGACCGGGGTATCGCTCGCTATCATCCTCACCCGGGTGAGCGGCCGCTATGTTCGCATTGAGCGCCTTTTCCGGGAAGACAAGATTATGATGGCAAGCATCATTCCTCTACTAGCTCGAATGGCGCTGGTACATGTCGTGTTAATATGGGGGACCAACAATACCACACTGGACGATTTGACGGAAGAGGACATTCGGCATCGGGAGATTGGAAGCAAACTGGTCCTCGTTTCGCGTATCTGCTACGCAATGTTGTAAGACCCTCCAATATTCCCGATTGTCTCCAGCGTGCCATACTAACTATCGCGTTCAATATAGTATCTGGACCGCCAAACTCACCGTTTGCGAATTCCTTAATCGAATTTCCGGGATGACATGGCGACGATCGGTCCGGATATTCCTCATCTTCATATACTACTTCCTAGCATCAACCTTTATTGCCGTGGTAATCGCGACGCTTGCTGAGTGCCAACCATTTGCCCATCACTGGCAGGTTAGGCCGGACCCTGGTCCAAAGTGTCGCTCTGGTTTTGCCAATCTGATCACCATGGGTGCCTGCGACATTATCACTGATCTACTCCTTGTCGCATTTCCAATTCCTCTTGTCTTGAAGAGCAACATGTCGGCGAAACGTAAATTCGCTCTTGTTACTCTATTCGCCTTGTCACTAATACTCGTTGGTATTACCGGCTACCGGGTACCGGCAGTGGTTGACCACAAGGGGTCCCAACAGTACCGCTCACTTCTAGCCTCCTTGGAGATACTAGCCGCAACTGCTGTCTCAAACGCGGTCGTCATCAGCTCGTTTGTCAGAGACAAAGGCGTCAAAAAAGCCAAGTACAAGAAAACGATTGGCTCGGCATCGGTCAACGAGAGCCTCGATCACAGCTCCACTCGTCGTGCAACCATCACTCACCACCAATGGGGGAGTGACTCGGACCTTGCCCGCGATCTGGGAATTCGACTTGACCCTGAACTAGTCTCCCCCGAGTTCTCAGAACCCCGTCCGGCACCAATGGCCACTGGGGGGCTCGATCCAAACTGGTCGTTTAACCGCACGACATCGGGCTTTGACGACGACGAAACTTCCACAAGCAATAGCCTCGACATCAAAGTCAGCCCGCACGACTACATCCGACCCTCGAACAATACCCGCAGACCATCCAATGACTCCATCACCTCACCTGACGAGGTTCCCATCTTCGACGTAGGGGGGCTCCTCGCACAGCCCACCCCTCCGACCACGAGCCATCGCTTCCCTCGCCATACCCCTCATCCCTCAACACACAATGCACATCGCGGCAGCGACGGAAGCGGACCCTCCCTCCAAGACGTCGGCGGACTACTTTCTCCATCCGACGAGCTTCCGCCGCTGTCAGATTCATACTCACTCTCGCATTCAACATCCCAATACCCGCACAGCCCCCTCAACCTCCCCCGCCCTGGCGGCCTCCGGCGCAGCTCGCAACAAGGCCGACGGCGCTCAAGTGTCCATTTCAGCGATTCGGCGGACTCACCCGTCTCGTCTTCGCGCACTCAATCCGGCGTGTCGGCCACGATATTTGAGAACGCCGATGAGTTCGAGCTGCAGGATGTGGGGGGGTTGCTTTCGAGAAATACGTGATCATCCGAATGGTTGGTGACTTGCATATTTAACATATACGCTTCAATATGTACGGTTCTTGGGGGGTGTATGACTAGGTTTAGGCGTTAGCTTTTTCGCATTATATCCCCCTGTGTTGGTTACTTTGGCATTAGCGAAGGCGTTGGGTTCATTTGAGGATTCTCATAACACATATATACTTATACTAATGGACATGAACAGAGAAAGTATTTTTGACTGATGATAACCAAGTTCTTCTTTTTGAATCGCTCAATAATCCAGTTTTGATTCTACCTCAAAAAAGAAATAGCATGGTAGTTCTAAATATTAAGAAGAAACTAACATTAATAGCATTGAAATCATACACCATGAAAGACCGCCCTGAAAGAGTTTCTTTTTCGCCTTGACGCCATGCTGCCAATGCCTCTTCTCTCTTTTCTCCCTAGCTAGCGGAGCCTGTGCATTCCCATCCAAGTGGTCTCCGTTTGGATCACCGTGCTCGCTGCCACTGTCGGCAACAATATCCTGTTGCAACGGCGCGTGTAGGGAGCGGCAGTAGATCGATAAAATAAAAAGGAGTATCCGGATCCGAACAATAGAAGCCGGCCAGCCCCTCATATAACCCAACGATAACTTGCGTACCGTCCCGCCGTTTCACTGCGCCGAATGATCTTGACGACCTGTCCCCGTCTCAAACCCAAATATCTCGCGACCGGATCCGACACCTGGATTCTCGGCAACTGCGACTCCTTCAACCGATACCTCTGCAACAGACGTGCCTTCTCCTCGGGACTCAGGAGCACATGCTTGGGGACAAGCTCGTGCCGCGTGATATTGACCAGCAGATCCTGCTCCTGGAAGTGCTCGCAGATGCGACCGGGGATGCCGGAGAGGAGGCGCACGGCGGAGGGGGAGATGGGCGTCTTGGTGATGAAGATGCCCGTGTGGAAGTTTCCTTCGTCGACGGTGTGGTTGAAGGTGCGCACTTGCTTTGTGCCGATGCCGCTATCGTCCGGGCAGAACTCGATGTAGATTGTGCCGCAGTCGGGTTGCGGGTCGCGGTTTGAGGGCGTCGGGAGGGCGGTATATTTGGCTTTCATGGCTTCCGTTGGGCGGGCTTGGATTTTTAGTTTGTCGCGGCTTGAGAGGGGAGTTTCGTTAGTTTTTGCTTTCCATCGAGTAGGGTGGTGGTGGTGCTCGAGGTGAATGCAGTGGTGTACCTAGGATAGCCCTTTTCATTCACATATTTGTACTTGAATTCTTCGAGCTCGATCCGGACTTCTTCTTCCGTGACTTCGTAGCCCTTTATTCGCTCTGTTAGTGACGTTGCGAGGCCTGCGAAAAGGTAAAAACGTACGCGGTCCTGCAGCATCTCAAAGACTGTTCGCCATGTGCGCCAGACCCGGATCGTCTCGCGCTCAGCGTCGTCGACCGAGAAATTGTACTCCTCATCCATATCGCAAGAATTATCGACGCTAAAAACAAAGGTTGGGGGTGAGCGACAAGTGAAAGGCAAGTGAAAGACTTGAAGCTCGGAGCAAGATTGTTGCAGTCGAAAAATCGGCTGGGACAGCGCTAAGAGCGCCAACGGTAAGCGCCGCCAATAAGAGATAGAGGCCGCAGAATCCCCCAGAACTTTTAGGCCCAGCAAAAGGAAAAGGCCAGAAAGATTAAAATCAAAGTTCCCTTTTCCCTCCGCTACTACGCCTTTCTCTCCCTCTCTCCCTCTCCCTCTTTTCTCACGCATCCTTCTTTCTTTCTTTTACTCTCTTTACCTTCTTTTATTCTTTCCTCACTTAAGGGAATCCTATACCCCGATTCTCCTCTTCCTCCCCTTACCCCCCTCCGTCTCCCTCTTCGCCCTTCCCCCCGCCCAAAATAATGGCCGCTGCTGTTGCTCCCGCTGCGAGCTCCGAGCTCAAGGTCAAGCCCACCCGGCCTGATGAGGAGACTTTCAAGGCTAGCCTTGCTGAGGCTGAGAAGGAGCACGCTGCTGTTCAGGAGAAACTGGTATGTGCCAATTCTAGGCCAATTGTGGCCAGGATATAATCTCCGCTTCCTGTTTGGAATTGTCACGTGAAACTTTTGTATCCCGGTTATTTACGCTCACAATCCTACGTCACCTTGCTTTACTCGCTTCCCCGTGAGGTCAATGCTAATTACTTCGGAAAGAACCAAGTCAAGGCCAAGATCGAAACCGCCAAGCCCAACAACCAGGACTCGCCCGCCGCAAAGAGACAGCAGGAGCTGCGCGCTGAACTCTCTTCCATCCGCCAGAAGCAACAGGGATTCAAGGCCTCGCGAACCAGCACCCAGGAAAAGATCAATGGCCTCGACGCAACCCTCAAGGCCCGCATTGCCGAGCAGAACAACTCCCGCGGCCGCATGTCGTTCAAGAACGTTGAGGAGCTCGACCGTGAGATCGCCCATCTGGAAAAGCAAGTCGACTCTGGTACCCTGCGCCTGGTGGACGAGAAGAAGAATCTGGCCGACATCTCGAGCATGCGCAAGCAGCGCAAGAACTTTGCCAGCCTCGACGAGGCCCAGCAGGTGATCAACGACCTCAAGACCCAGATTGCTACCCTCAAGAAGACACTCGACAACCCGGAGGCCAAGGCTCTCAGCGACAAGTACACCGAGATCCAGAAGGAGCTGGATGCGATCAAGGCGGAGCAGGATGGCGCATTCAAGAACCTGAACGCTCTGCGCGACGAGCGCACCAAGCTGCACGGCGAGCAGCAGAAGAAGTGGGCTGCCATCCGCGAGGTCAAGGACAACTATTACAAGGGCCGCAAGGCGTACAAGGAGTGGGAGGACGAGGCCTGGAAGATCCGTCGGGAGAAGCAAAAGGCCCAGCGTGACGCCTTTGAGCGCGAGAAGAAGAGAAAGATTGCCGACAAGAAGCTTGAGGAGGCTTCGCGCCCGGCTTACACCGACGAGATTCTTGTTGCTCAAGGTCTGATCCGTCACTTCAACCCTAGCTACGACTTTGCGTCTCTCGGTCTGGACGACAAGAAGGGTCCCACTGCCGCTTTCCGTGCTGAGATTGGTCGCACCGTCGACGACTCTGGCATCAAGGGTATGAAGGTCCTGAAGAAGGAGGAGGACGACTACTTTGTCGGTACTGGCGGCAAGAAGGGAAAGAAGGGCAAGAAGGGCAGCGCCAACGGTAGCCCTGCGCCTGGCACTCCTGCTGAGACCAAGTTCAACATGAACGTTGGTATCATCGAGGACTTCGCCAAGGTCAAGATCGACCCTCCTATGAACCAGTCCGACGTCGCTGCCGTTGTCGAGAAGCTCGCCGCCAAGATCACTGAATGGAAGAAGGACCAGGCATCCAAGACTGAAGAGGTACGTTACATCTTGATAGTGTCTGCTTGAGCACTACTAACATTTTGTAGAACATCAACAAGGCCAAGGAAGAAATCGCCCGCCTAGACGCAGAAGAGACCGCAGTCGCCGAGGACAAGCCCGAAAAGGACGCTGCCACAGACGTGGCTGGAGACCTTGAGAAGGCCTCCCTAGAGGAGAAGGCTTAGACGCACCGTGAAACAACCATCTTGCATAAGCGTTGCACATTGACAGACAGCATCAGCGGATATTACTCATGACGATTAGATCTGCACGGGTCCCAAAAGTCTTGCATTCATACTATCCCTCCCTCATGCATTACTATCCTCGAATTATCCTCACATGGTTTCCATTCCTATTCCCATTTTTTGCCCAACGACAGCAATTTTTTTTTTGTTTAACGGTCGCTCCTGCGAGCATTGTCTTGTTTTATATTTCCCACTTGTAATTGGTTTTTCTCTCTCTGCCCTCTGTCATCTCCTCTCCCCTTTTCCTTTCCTGGGGCAGCAGGACTTTGAGCGAAGCGAATTGTACGTAACGAACTGAGTTGGAAAGCAAGAAGCGGATTCGTCCAAAAATATGCCGATTTCCGGGCCGAGCATTAAAGAATGTGTTAAAAATTGTTCATGTGAGTTGAACGTGAAATAGGTGGAAACAAAAAGTGAAGTGGTACGTCGTTGCCATCGAGCTAGTATCAGTTGCAGTGGCTGTGCAAGAAAAAGACTCGTCTCGACTGGAGTGACAGCAAACTAAATTCGACTGAACAGCCACTCTCTGTCGTAAGCGCCGCATGATGGTCTGTAATCACGACTGTAGTTCTGCAGGATATATTCGTATCGGCTGGGCCTCGGGTTAGCTCTTGAATGGCCGCTGCCTAATACGATCCATGGCGCCAAGTTCGGTTTCCCACTGGCCGATCAGGGCATTGCGACGACGACAATGAGAAAGTAGTGGCGTTGGCATCTCGGCTTGAGTGAGCGCTTTCCGTTCCTTTTCTTCTTCCTCCTCTTCTTCACCCCTCTTTCAACAATCTCTCCTTCTCCTTCTCTCTTTCAAAATTCTGTCTGGTGGTAGACGGTCTCATTTCCTCTCTCCGATCACGTATCGCTGAATAAGAAACACCGAAGTCTCCGGCGCTTGACTTACCTCCTCGCCGCCTCCCCAACTTCTTCCCCAACAACTCTCATCCACCACCCACACTCCTCCAAACTCAATCCAAAACACTCAACCATCAAAATGTCCTACAACAAGCCCGTACGTCTCCCTCTCCAATGAACGCGACCACCAAACTCTCCGCCCAAATTATCAAAACTAACAAAAGCCCCCAAATACAGGACGGCCCACCCCCCTCATACCCAGCCCCCATCCACGACCCCTACGCCCAACAACCTCCGCCGGGCGCCTCGCACGACTACTACGGCGGCGCCGGTTCGCCTCCTCCCCAGGGGTACGGGTATGCCTCGCCGCCTCCGCAAGGCTACCCGCCTCCGGGCCAGCAGCCCATGTACTACCCGCCGCAGCAAGGGTATCCGCCGCAACAGCCGGGGTATTATCCCGAGGAGCAGCGCGGTGGTGGTGGCAGTGGAGGTGGTGGTCTCTGTGCCGGTATTCTAGCGGGTCTTGCCTGCTGTTGCTGTCTGGATATTCTCTTCTAGATGGAAGGAGCGCTGTTTGGCTGGGAAAGGGAGTGAAGATGGGAGAGTGAAAAGGGAACATGGGAAAAAGGGGATGAATGAGTGAGATGCGATACGATGCAGCCAGTTTCGCTGCGCGTATTCAACGCTTGCGCTTGTGCTTAGGAGCTTCTCACGATAGCATCATGGCAACGCACGATTCCAAATTCGGCTTTGGCTTTTGACTTCGACTTCGGCCTTTTATTTTTCTTGTATGGCGCATGACTTGGTTGTCTTGTTTCTTTGGGCATGGTTACGCTACATTGTTGCTGCTCCGCTGCTACTGGATTTTTCGTGCATTCAGTCAAGTCCATATGTCATTTGAATGGGTTAAATCTTATTAATATCACTCCATACGCATATGCATCTGTGGTGTATTTGGTCCGGACACTTTATTGGAACGGTTGGGTGATAGATATATCGACTCAGCCAATGCATCATATCGTAGGTTATATCATAAACGTAAAACTCATAATTGGTATCAATCGCAGCAGCGCATAGCTCGTAAAACATGACATGCATACACAACATACCCAAACATCAAGCCATGACCTGGACACAAGAAAGAACAAGAACGGAAGACGAAGAATCGAACCAGCTGGAGGCGTCGTCACAAATATCCATCCGACCCTCACTTATCAAGACCTCCCACTAAACTCACTCTCCCCACCCCCATACGCCGACGGATCAACCCTCCTATACCCCCTCCCTCCTCCAGCCCGACTCGGGCTCGTACTCCGACTGCGCGAACGATACCTGCCCCCACCATGCCTACTATGTCGCCGACTCCCACTCCGCGAACTCGGCGGCGGATCAATCACGCTCTCCTCCTCGATAACCTCCACAACGCCCCCATCGTCAACCCCACTATGACTCGTCGCGGTGACACTCTCCTCAACAATCACTGCTCCACCTCCACCTGGTCCACCGCGCCGCCTCCGCGGCCGAATGCCGACATCGACGATCTCCGACGGTGTCGTCGACGTGCCCACGATCGTGGATGCGCTGAAGCGGCGGCCCGATGTGAGCGAGAGGTACAGCAGGTACAGCAGGAAGAGGAAGCCCGCGACGGAGCCGAGGACTGCGCCGGCGACGACGCCCGGGTCGGGCGAGGAGTGTTGGCGGCCGTAGGTGGAAGGGATGGAGATAGTGTTTGCGGCGATTGTTGTTGCGGTGCGTTTTGCTAGGGGCGGCGGTGGATTTAGATTTGGGTCTGCTGGCGAGGGGGTATGTAGAGGGAGCGGGAGGATCAGGTTGTTGTTGAAGTTGTTGTGAGTGTTGGGTGATGGTGGTAGCGGTGCTCGTTTGAGTGGGGGCATTCTTGCGGCGGCCGTTTGTTTGTTGCGGAGAAAAGCCCCGGAGGTTGATGTTTATTGATCGGGTAGGTGCTGGGTTATTATTGTCGTTGTTGAGGCATTATCAATTTTTGCTTGGTTATCGATTTGAATTTGGACTTGATTATTTCGAGATGATGAGGTCTTAGGAATGAAGAAGATTTTAATGTGGTGGTTGTGGTTCTGGTTTATTCGGTGGCTGGGCTTCTGGACCCCTGCACGTATACTTATTCTCCCGCGCTTGCTTTTTCCGTTCCAGTCCACCCGCTCCCACACCACTTCGCCCTTCTTCTAACCCCCGTCCTCTTCCAAGATGGATATCTAAGAACTAATAAACCCCCTTCCTCGCTCGGTATTTTGGCGAGTCGACAACATCAACATCAAGCGTCGTCTTGACAGGTGTGCCATATTTCAACTCGAAATTATCCAGCCTCGCCCCATCGCTCTCCTGCGCCCACAACGTCACCGCGACCCAATTCTTCCCATGGTAGTTGAGTATTCCCTCAGGGACAGGGAAACCAGTCTGTGGACCGATGTTGTTGATATACTTCCCGTATTGCCACCCATTCACGTACAGCTGAGCGCGGTACGCCGGCGCAGGTGTCGTCTCGTTCCCGATGTTGAATGTGATTGGGACGTCCCAGCCGCTTGGGATATTCAGGTCAAAGGAGGTTGTGTAGAATCCGATTCCCGGTTTCGAGAGACCTGTTAGCGGCGATGCGGATTTCCAGTCTCTGTTTTTGTTTTCAGGATGGGTTGGCGGGTAGGGCTGGTGCAAGCCGTGGCGTTCGGCGAAGAGGCCGCCTTCGTTCAGTGGGCCGCGCGACTTGTCAATATAGTCCTCGCCTCCCAAGTTTCCGGTGAGTTTCCAGGTTATTGAATCCTTGCTGTGGCCGGGGAGGTTGTAGTTGAGGATTCCGCGTGGTTTCTTCATCTCGTCCTGGCCGACGACCCAGTTTTCGTTTAGGCCCATGTTGTCGATTACTACTGTGAGGGTGTATTTCTTTCCAGAGGTGAGTCTGGGGAGCGTGTATGTGTCGTTGTGGTCTTGTAAGTCGTTACTACCACTCCACGAGCCTAGGTGTGTGCCGTCGAGGAAGACGGAGCTGCCGAAGGCCTGTCCACCCTGCGTTTGAATGGAGAAGTTGGTCTCCTTGCCATTAGCTTTGAAGTGTCCGCGGAAGAGAAGGTAGCCCGTGTGGAAGCCATAGTCAGCTGCGTAGAGCGATTTCGGGGTGCGCAGTGGGTAGATAGTGTTCTGAGTTGGGAGGTCTGCGTCTGGCCAGGCAGAGTCGTCGTAGTCCGCTGCTGCCTCAGGCAGGGTGTCGATGTACTTCCACTTGAGGCTCTCTAGGTTGGGGAGCTCGATCTCGGGCGCGGAGTACGCGACCTCGGTCGTCCAGATCCCATTCTTGTTAGTCGATTAGTGCGCTTTCTTGCCGTTTATGAGGAGGTTCTTTGCCGTCCGTGGTGCACCAATGACCTCAACAGGTGTCGTGGCATTAAAGTCTGCAGTAATATGCAGATCTCGACCCTTCACGTAGGCGTTTCGGACAAGATATCCGGCCTTGACGATTATAGAAGCGGCAATGGTCTTCTCTGTATCGTAGGGGATTGTAGTCTCTGTTCCGAGTTGGGGAACCCAGTAGTTGTACGCGGAATTGCGGTCTACATCGTCAGCGAGGTACTTCGACCTAGTCAGGGCAACGTACCAAGAAGGAACACTTTCAAGTCACCAATCTGGATAATACGGCGAGTGGTCTCGACATCCCAAGCTACTACCACAGCACCCTTAACCTTCTTAGAAGTGATGCTCGACTTCGATCCTTCCAGGACTTTCACGTTAGCCTTGGGCGAGACGGCCAGTTCGTGGTGCTCTCCAGGTCCACCGTATAACACGAGCACTTTGCCGTCGTGGAATTCTTTCCATGTAAATACCTCCGCCGTTGAGTAAAGGATATTGATACCCGCAACATCATAGTCGACAAGATGAACTTTCGAGTCTCGCCCGTTGAGGGTTAGGGAGCCTCCAAGTTGAGGAATAGTCAGCTGTCCAGCGCTTGTCGGGAGGTACAGCTTATAAGCAGTAGACTCCTGGCTCCGGTAGTCGGAGTGGCGGAGGACAAAGAATGAGCCGGTTTTCTCGCCAATCAGCGGAGTCACAGTTAGGGCTGTCGTGCTGGTATATGTCGTGTTCGTCAGGTTTCCCGGTGTAGCGAGAAGGTAAGATGGTGACGTCCGAATGAAGTTCGCGAGCAGCTTCAGCTCACTATACTTTTCTCGATAGATCCCTCTCTCCTCTGTTATCGGCGAGCCGTAGTCGTAGGAGGTGTATCCGCCGGGATGGCCGAGGTTTCCCCAGTTTGTTCCGCCAAAGGTCTACAGGTTAGCTAAGCCATAACTCTGCGCGTAGAAAAGCCTACCATATATCCGTTCAGAATGGAAACTCCAAAGCTGAAAACATTCTTGTACAACACTCGCTCAAACTCGTGGTCGGTCAGCGCAGCGCAGCTCTCGTAACCGGGTCCTCCCCAAGGGTCGAAAGCACCGGCTTGGTACTACATTGGTTAGCTGGATGTTTAATTTTCGGAGAGGGAGGGTCTTACCTCAACGATGGTGTACGGTGTCGACGGGCTGATTTCGAGATGCAGGTCGCGATAGTCGGTTGGTATGTTGCCCTCCGGCCAGACATCGGGGTTGGACTGTCGCCGTTAGCTTTAGACCCCTATAAACTTTCTTTTTGAGTGCATACACAATCGAAGCCAATTCTGTCTCAGTTAGCAAATCACATACAACTCGGGAAGACAAGGCCAGCCTGGACATACGGATAGTTATCATGTCCATAGATATCAACCTCTCCCTCCCCAGTCCCGGGAGCATTGTGACCACCCGGCCACGCATCATTGCTGATTGTCGGCACGACAATCCCCGCTTTCCGAGCCTGGTCGATGACATATTGAAAGTAATCTGGGTTGGGAAACTCCTGTCCACAGCAACCCCCGCTATACTCGTTGTCAGGCTGATAGAGAATTACCGGTCCGCCATTCGTGATCTGGTATTTTGCAATAACGCCCGCGATGTGAGAGACGTAGCTATATCAAATCAGTATCAGCATGGGCTACATCAGTCATTGGAACCGGGCGCATACTTTTCAGTCACATCCAAGTACGCCTTATCCGACGATCGAATTGTTCCATTGAGTCGCTGAAGCCACCCTGGGAATCCACCACCAGAAGCTTCGGCGTTGATATAAGGACCAGGACGAGCGATCAGGTAGATGCCCAGGTCAGCGGCAATATCAAAGAATGGTTCCCAAGCAAAGCTTCCCTCCGCTCTATATTCTCCGGGTTTCCCTTCCAGGAGCGCCCAATCGACGTAGAAGGAGACGGCATTGAAGCCAAGCGCTCTGACTTTGTGTAAGATGTCGGTCCAGAGGGAGGGCACGGGCAGTCTAATACTCTTAGCATGTCACCTATACAGCGATTTCATGAGTGAAGAGAAGATAAATACCTCCACGGATGAATCTCAGCGGAAAATATCATGATCCTCTCGCCCTTGACAAAGAGCGATTTCTCGTCCCAGGTCACCTACTCAGTCTGTAAGTCCGGGATCCTTGGCTTATAAAACAGACACTAAAACGCACATATTTCTGCAAAAGCTCCCTCTTCTCCGCATCTGGATGCTCTGTAATCGTAAAGCCATTGAGCTTGTGGGTAATCGCAGACCCCGCCGCTTGAGCTGCCAGCAACGCAGCAGCACAGATCGAGGTTAGCCTCATGGTGATCCTGTGCCTTTTCACGAACGGCGAGCTAGAACCCAAATGAACAGAGTCGCGAGGTATTTATCCTATCCCACCCCTTGCATCACAGCTCAATTGTGCCATTTTCCCCTCTCCCTCTCCCCGCTCCGCCGTGGTTTGATTGCAAGCAGCAGGCGAGACGAGGCGAGGCGGGCCGGAGGCCGTTGCCCGTGTGGTGTGCGTTGCGGTAATAATACCGGTCGAATGATGAATTGGCGCAAGTCTAGTCACGAATGTTGTTAGAAGGGCCCACTGACAGCGGGTATATTAGTGCTAGATGGAAAGGACTGACTCCGAGGTGTGCGGAGTTGTTGAAGCTCCCATTTGTCGAGGCGCTGGCCAAGGAATGGGGAAATGGAGGTGGATCCTAGGGCGACGTTTTAGTCTCGACGATCGCGGGGGAAATTTCTCCGCATACATCATCGTCAACTTTTCCTTGAGCCGACAAGATCTCTCAGATTGAGAATATAAGGGGTCTGACAGCGCTACTGCGAGCTTTGTATAAATGTGCAAGTTCTACCGTCTTTTCCCTCTTCACTTCTAGAGCCATCCTCGTGGTGGTTTCGAACTGTTGCTGCTGCAAGCTTACATGACACAATTCTATCACGGCATGGCGGGGGTAAGCTCAGTTAGGTAATTATCCGGCTAGGCGGTACCTCACCTCGAGGTTCGAGCTCATATCGGGACTATTTTTGTTACAGTAAATCTTCTGGGTATAGAGGCAGCTGTACACAGTTCGGTCTTTTAACCATCAGGCAAAAGGAAACCTCTTTATTGACTGCTCCAGCCAACCAATGCCCGTAAGGCATCGAGGTCAATTTTCTCCGTCGAGATCTGAACATAAGTGGTATAGCAATGATCCGCCCTCCAAACAGCAGGAACAGTACCAGGCGCTGATGAGCGCATGTCCATGGATGGGAGCACAGCCCCGGAGAGAGCACCGGGGTAATTATCCGATTGGACGATTAGGTTCCGAAGACCTGGTCCTTGAAGAGAATTAAAGTAACGTTGTAGTCGGGATCGGCTCATAGCTGGCTAAATTTATGCAAGTCGTACGGCTTAAGCGAGTCTTGAGTAGGAAGTCGGAGACAAGCTCCGGTCCCTGAGAGGTTAGTTCGAGATTGAGATCGAATCTTCACTTTTGCCTCAGTTCTAGGGTGACTCTACTATGACATTCCTCTCAATAAACTCGCAATAGTAGCTTTTAGCGATATCAGGTATAAAGGTACTACTACCCCTAACATAAGATTATACAGTCGTGTTAAACCGATCCTCTTCCTCGTTGGCCTGCGTGTATGTCTCTCGTGTGTCCATGTGGTCCTGTTCATCCTGTCCGATGACAATGTTCTCCTCCTTGATCGCTTCTTCCTCCGTGGCGATGGCTTCAGCGGCCGTAGTGGAAGCCTTTGCGGCAGCCGCGGTGCGCTTCTGCGTCGTATTCACAACAGGTGTGCTGTCGTTGAAGATGCGGAGGAGCATTGCACGGCGGTCTTCCTTGGGAAGCATGAGATTGATTGAGTGCAGTGAGCGCCAGAGAGGGAGGACCATCCGTTCGCTGAATATTGTTAGTAGCTTATTCATTATAGACTAAAATGGGGAGTTCGGCATACCTGAATTTGTTCTCGCCTTCAGAGTTGACGTAGAGGATGCTGCAGCCCATGGGAATATCGCGCACGCGCTCACCAATCTCGCCGAGCTTCTGCCAGCCCCCGTCGTCGACCTTGGGGAACATCTCCGCGAGGAGCTTATGAAACGTCTCCTTCTGGGTCAGGTTGACCGCTCTAGCGGGACCCAGCCAGGGCTCGACGATCCGCAGACCATCGGTCTGGATGCGCCATCGGCAAACATCCGGGCGCTGTGCATCCTGCTTCACAAACATCTTAACACCGCAGTGCACGAACTTGATACCGTGGCCCTGGTTGGCGACTAGGATGTCGCGAGCGAGACCGCTTGTGTAGTAAACAGTTCTTGTGGGGGTGGCGTCTACGTTACGGACCATGAATCGATCGCGGGGGAAGCGGTCGGAGAGCTCAAAGTACTTGTAAATCGGGTCGAGTTCCTCATGGCTGGGGTCGATGTATCGGAATGGCTCCTCGATGGGTTGGCCGGGTTTTCGCTTTAGTGGTTTCACTTGCTCGGGTCCTGAAGCTTGAGGGGTATCTGTGCCAGCGGCGGGTGTAGCATCGGAGGTTTCTGGGGCTTCCGATTCTTGAGGAGGGGGAGGTTGATGGATGGGGCGGTCTCCAATCACCACTTCTGTTCCGTTGTCAAGCTTAGTGCGCTTGACAGAGAGGCCATCTTCGAGGCTCTCTGCATCCCTCTTGCTACCGGAGACCTGGCTCGTAGCAGAGTAAGGAATTTGGTGTGTTGACTCGGCGACGGATGCGTTCTTCTCTGCCTCCAGGTCGGCCTGTGCGTCATGGGGTACCAGGTCGTCCAGCGCCTCGATCTTCTCCAGGGGCTCACCATTCTTCTTGTCGAGCTCCTCTGAGAGGGCAGCAACCGTGCCCTTGGGGATGACCTTGGACGAATCTTCTGGCTTGGCACGGATCTCAGACTTCTTCTCGAGGACTGTAATAAAGAAACCGCCAGTGTCCTGCATGTGAGGGTAGACACGCATGCACCTTTCGAGGGGTAGGTCAGAAGTGGGCGGGAACATGCCCTCCGCAATGCGGCCTAGTCCAGTAATGCCTTCCTCAGCGCGATGCTTCTCAATTTCTTCCCAGTTGCTCCAGAAGCGGTTCTCACGGTCCTGCACCTTCCACGACTTCAATCCGTTAGCCCTCTTCAATCCCGGCAGTTCATTGCTGCAGTCGACAATGTTGACGTTCTCCAAGCCACCACAGCGTTCGATGGCACTAGAAACAACGGCCTCGTTCTCGATCGGGTTGATACTGCACGTAGAGTACACCACACGACCGCCGACCTTCAGCATTTGCAGCGCGCGAACAAGAATGCGAACCTGAACGGCGTGAAGACCAACAGCATTCATAGGCGTCCAATCCTTCCAGACACCGAGGTTCTTCCGAGCCGTTCCGTCGCCAGTGCATGGAACGTCTGCGAGGATACGGTCGAACTTGAGATACCTGTTCGGGGCCTTCTTCCCATCGGCCGCAGGCAAGGGCGGGAGTCTGATCGAGGGGAACATGGTAGCGTCGTGGTTCGTCACGATAAGGTTCGGCGAGCTGAGACGCTTCATCTGATGAACCAACATGTGCGCACGCTTATGGTCGCTATCGTTCGCAATAAGCAGACCCGTTGTCCGTCCATCGTCCGCAAGACCCTCCGGCCCGAAAGGCTCGGCACTCGCGCCTCCCTCCTTCACCTCTTTCGCAACCTGAAGCATCGCATCCTCCTCGCCGCCGTGAATCATCTCCATCAGCTGCGCAGACTTACTTCCGGGCGCAGCACACATGTCCAAGCACGTCATTCCAGGTCGCAGGTCCATCAGGAGAGGCGGAATCATACTGACAACCTCTTGTCTGCTAATATTACCGACATCCGTCTCGGCAACAAGGAACTTCTGGAACGAGGCAAACGGCGCGAAGCGACGAATGACCTGTTTCGGGGTCGTCATGGACCACGCGAGTTGGTCGGGGTACCATTCCACGGGGCGGGGAGGCTCGACGTTTTGGCCTTCATACTGGATAGAGGTGATTTCGGGGATGTAGTATTCCTTGAGGCGTTCCTGGACGGAGAGCGCATGACTTCCGGTATGTTAGCAGCGTACACCATTTAGAAAGACATGCAAGAAGTTCCATTTCATGCACCATCAAGCAACTTTCAACAGATCGGTAACATACCCTTTGGAGCCCGTGAAGCGGAAACTGTTGGGGAGATCCTTGCGCAGGGTCTCCCAGAAGATCTCCCGCTCCTCCTCCGGTATTATGTCCTGTGAGTTGTAGTAATTCTCGAACCGCTCGTTCGACCTGGGAAACTCCTGCCAGCTCTGGCGCTGCGCACCTCCGCCGCCGCCGCCGCCGCCCCCACGGCCGCCTTTGTTGAACTGCGACAGGATTGTCAACACATATCAAGGTAGAATTAAATGAAGAATTGACAAACCTTCTTTCCGCCCTTCTTACCCATAGCGAATATAAGTCGGCGCAGAGCAATGCCTTGTTTATGAGCAAGCATCCCTATCCGCGGAATTTTCGAAGCTCCAGAAAGAATCCAGCCCACTCGGAGAGGCTGTTGTTCCGATCCGTCCCGCCAATGATCCGCTTAAAGTGGGTTATGTAATCACCCACACCGTGACTAGTTAACTACGTAACAGCAATTCCGGCTCCGCATAGGTAAAACTGACGGAACTTGATACGGTAAGGATTAAAAAAATGCAAAAAATGAAAGCCCAACGCGGGGGTTGAACCCGCAACCTTGAGATTAAGAGTCTCACGCTCTGCCGATTGAGCTAGCCGGGCTGTTGTTGAAGATCTTGATTTCATACTAAAAATATATTCCTTATATTTAGTGATATCGATTTTTTCCAGCCCCTTTTACACATGCCCTCACCACCATGCCCATATTACAATATTTGGTTTTGCTAGCGAGCAAAATAATTGAAGACTGATAGCGGGCAGACTTGATAGATTTAGACTATGCTGGCTTGGTTGCTTTCAATCCTACCATAGTACAACTGCTGCTGGCTTTCCTGCCCCAAATATATATCTAGCGCATTTACCAACCAGAGAGATAATACTACACACCAATGAATAGGTCGCGGTCTATTAGATTATAACAGGAACCTTAACAGGTTTAAGTCGAAGAATGATTAAGCAGGCCACCACGGTCATAAATAGCCTCGCCCGCTGACCATGGGACGTTTAGTATGAAGGAAAGCAGACTAGAGCTCCGGCGCTACCCAGCTGTCCCTCTTAATCTGCATGATCATATTAGGTGTATCCGGAAGCCTGATCTCCTCCAGTTTGGTAAAGCCAATATCCCTTAAGGCGGAAGTGATACTACCAATTGGTCAGTCTCATGCAGCAACTCGCAGCGAGGTGCGTACTCAAGGTTATCCGCCCTAAATTCAAAGACAACCGTATGCGTCCTTTGATCATATAGCCAGCAATGATGGACTAGCGCACTCACGCATCTCCTCAAACAGTGCGGCACTAAGAACTGCTCATCGCCAATGAAACAGCGCACGCCGCGGTCATAGTCGCCTAGGTTATCTAGGAACCGACCGAGCGGGTCCTCCAATACCCAGAACAACTCAAAGTACCCAATGGGCGACGAGTCCCAACACACCAGAGCTGGGAACGAATTTTGGCTAGAGAGGCGTTCCTTTAGAAAGTCTGATTGGTCTTCTATGGAGCCTTTGCGCAGAATGGCTGTATCCTGCGGCCTCTTCTGTAGCCAGTGGTACACGATCTTCAGATCGTTTGCTAGCTCTGAGTCTAGACATAGGTCTGGTCCACAACCAGAGTATGTGTTTGGCTCTGATCTGCGCTGCACATTATTCTTCACGGGCATGACAGGTACTCGGAAGGTGAGGTATTCGCCGCCACTTGGAACGTATCTGACGTAAAACACCTCGCCTTGTCGGTATGATTTTGGGCGTAACGGATGGCGGATGTCGCCCATGTAAACGTATTGCACCGGCTGAGGAGGATAGTATGAGGGAAGAAAAGAGCCGCCGGTGTTCGGACCGGCACCGAAAGGGAAGCCCATCCCGAGGGAGTCTAGCGACGATGTCGGACTTGGACATATCTGTTTGGGTGTGACCTCGACTGAGCTGATGCTGAAAAGATAGATCCTGGGGTCCAACTGCCAGAACGCCCTCCGACTGACAAACATAGCAGAAAAATCATCCAGTTCGCGCTCCGCACCAACCGAGGCGTCGAAGCTCGCGATCAAGCCCAGGCGTTCAAGTTTCATCATCTGGTCCTTCCGGCACAGCATACCGCGGCGTTGGATATTGAGACGCCACACCGGGTTTGTATCTCCATCGCGACCCGATTGGTCTGATGTGGCATTGTGAGTTTGACGATTTGTCGTAGGACTCTGCTCATGGAAGTACCAGAAGCATGTAATCCATAAGACCATGGCTACTTGTCTTGTCGGAGCGCTACCCGGCTTGAGGTCTTTGCGTGACGGTAAGGATATAGACGACAGGTATAAGGTGTCGTGGTCTAGGGAAGGGACGGTAAACGGCTGAGAGGGTTGCTCGGTGCCCGATGAGGGACCATCTTGCTGGATTTTTGTATCAAGGCAAACAATCCATTCTGGAGGAAATGACTTGTATTGTTCATGATCCTTCGCTTTGAACTTGAAGCCCCCAAAGACGGGAGTCACGGTCACTTGGATTCCATTGGGTAGATAGCAGCAGTCGTACTTCATCTTTGGGCGACATTCTTGAGGTGAATGCTACGAGAAAGATAAATTGACTGACTCTTAATTCTGCAAGTTGGAAATATCACCCTCTGTTTCGTTGTTCGGTCAAGTTGACGTCAAAACCGGCTTGGTTATTACTGGTCGTGGCAAGCCACGTGCGGGACACTCGGGAGAGGGACTGAAGTCTGGCATTGCCAATTGATTGAGTCCCTGAGGGACGCGAAGCTGAGCCGGTAGTTGATGCTCAAGGTTGCTCGTGCCCATGGCGTATGGACACCTGTGGCATGTTCGTGGATGGACGCCTGGATGTCAAGTCGAGGTGGGCATGCATGCGACCGGGGTAACGTCCAATCCAGTTCGAGGGAGCTCTCTTGGACGAGAAGGAGTGCTGGGTCTGATCAAAGTGGACCCTGAAGATAGGCTAACACTAGAAGAGTTGATGGCCTGAACCTGGCGGTGTTGTCCGCTCAGACGGGCCCGCCCTTCCACCCTTTGATGGTTCTTTTGACAACAATTCAGCTCCCTTTCCTCCGCACTACCGCAGCTTGTGATAAATGATCTTGGCAAAGGATCGCTCTCATTTCAAGATGATAAGCACATAGCCACAAGCAATGCTCGTATCGACAAACGTGGATCGCCCTGAATGGGCCACATTCACAAATACCATTGCACCAAATACGAGCTGCGGGCAATAGAGCCTCCAGCCATCTCCCATCTGAGCAGGAGCTATGTCCATCATCATCTGAAAACTCTGCATGAGAGTTCGACTCTGGCGACTTTTCGTAACTCTTTCAGCCGCACCCAGACTCTGGGCCTAATCGTGCCAATCGAATCCACACGGCCCCCAGGGAATCAGCGGAGCTTCCTGTCAGTCCCACAGCCTCAGACTTAGCTCCAACAAGAAAGGTGATGCGGTCGCATTTCCGGGCGCGCTGCGATTGGCGAGACTGTTTGCTTGGGGGTCTTTGTTTTCCCAATTTTAGCTCTCCTGGGGCTGCCCCTTCGTTTGGAAAACGAAGATGATCTTCACAAGGCCTTTCTTGGGGCCGAGTGTTTAAAGCAGCTGATTCCCCTTTGCTTTGGATTTGATTCTGAACCTTTTCCATTATTTTCTGACCTCATATTTGGGATAGATACCCAGAGAACTTTTTATAAAATGTCCAACGAATGGAACCACTCCCTCTGGGACTGCTTTAGCCCTGTCAAAGAATGTTCGTTACCCCAATTTTCTATTTCTCACCCAATCCCAGCCCAGAAACACTAACAAAATTCTAGGCTTCCTCGCATGGTGCTGCCCATGCGCCCTGTATGGCCGAACTGCCGAGCGACTTGAAGACCCCGCCTTGAAGGAAGGAAGCTATGTGAACGGCGACGTACGTCTCTTTCCTTTGATTGCATTGCATCGCGAGCCCACATCTAACCTTTGTTCCCTCCTCTAGTGCTGCCTCTTCTACCTCGCCAGCTGCTGCGGCCTCTACTGGGTTCTCATGATGATGAAGCGCCGCGACCTGCGTGAGAAATTCGGCATCAAGGGATCTGTCGGCGAAGACTGCATCCTGTCCTGCTGCTGCTCGTGCTGTGTCCTTGTTCAACAGGAGAAGGAGCTCGACGCCCAAGCCAACCGCCTCCAGACTGGCGGCTACCAGGCGCCTCCGAACATGGCATACCCTGGTAATGGAGCGCAGCCTGATGGGGCCTACCCTAACGGCGCGTACCCTCCTAACCAGGGATACCCTCCGAAATGATCACTGTTCAACTATGAAGTCTGAAAGGATACCCTCGGGTGGGGAATGTGATTTGGATGCGAAAATGTGATACCTACTTGCTTTGATTTAATTGTCACGACTACCCTTTTGTTTGGTTCAATCTGTTACTCGAAAGAACTACTACTGGGAAACATTCTTTAGCTAATTTCTTTGTGTCTGTGTGATTTGACCCCTGGATAGGTAATTATAATGACGGAGTGTCATTGTTATCAAAGATTTTTTTGGTGAACAACCGCTGCGCATAAGCAGGTCCAGACTGTTTCTTATGTATTCGAAGAGCCTGAATAATCCGCGATGACGAGCTATTCTGGAGGTAACCCTAGCTGGGCACGGGGACCCCGCACTATGGCCGTTTCTTCTGTAATCATACTACTGTTAGAACGCTTAGTACTATCACTAGAGTCCAGACACCTAGCTTATTTGGACTATCGGTGCACGGATTCTCAAACGGCCTCAAGCATACCAATCATCAATGTCGTCACCCCATCGCCAAGTTCCAAACCAAGGACCAAGATTGCAGCATGCGATCCCGGCGACGAAACCGCACGCCCCTTTTTCGTACCCAGAAGAGCAATTATTGCCTAGGTCAACAATCATTAGCGCTTGTTTTGCCCACATCCACCATCAAGCAAAAAATTAGTGGGGACATCGGGATACCCTCAAGCGTATCCGAATCGGGTAATTGGAGCCACCGCGGGCGCCGCTTGCACATACCCTCTTTGAATTTTTGGATCCGACAGAGGAGGGGTATATAACCCGCTCATTCTCATTTTTCCAAGCTTCAACCAACTTGGAAAGCATCTCAAAACAAAATCTCGAAGTCTACATCCTATTATCCTTTCCTCTTCCCTTACCTCCCTCCATACATAATCCACCACAATGGCCAAGTCAACAATCACCCTCGCATCTGGCCACGAAATGCCGCTCGTCGGCTTCGGCCTCTGGAAAGTCCCCAAGGAGACTACTGCCGATATAGTCTACAATGTATGTACCGTCACCCCCACCACCTCTTACCCCCCGCTTCCCAATGCTCGCTCTCTTTCCAATTCACCCCGAAACAAACCCACCAGCAAGCAAACCAACTAACGAACGCTGATTCAGGCCATAAAAGCCGGCTACCGCCTCTTCGATGGCGCATACGACTACCAGAACGAGCGCGAAGCGGGCGAGGGCATCCGGCGCGCGATTAGTGACGGACTCGTGACACGAGAAGAGATCTTCATCACAACGAAGCTGTGGAACAACTACCACCGACGCGAGCACGCGCTGACGATGGCGCGGAAACAGAACGAAGCTTGGGGGCTCGGCTATATCGACCTGTACCTGATCCACTTCCCTGTCGCGCTGGAGTACATTCCTACCGCGGAGCTCGAGTTCCCGGCGTGGTGGATGGATGAGGAGCGCAGTGTTGTGAAGACGGATCGCGTGCCGATCCGCGAGACGTGGGAGGCGCTGGAGAGCGTTGTGGATGAGGGGATCGTAAGGAGTATCGGGGTGTCGAATTTCCAGACGCAGAGTCTGTATGATATCCTCACCTACAACAGGCACCCGATTTCGGGTCTGCAGATCGAGCATCACCCCTACCTTGTCCAGAGGGATCTTGTCGCCATGGCGCAGGAGAATGGCATTGCCATTACGGCGTACAGCAGCTTTGGCCCGCAGAGTTTCCTCGAGCTCCCCGCGGTCTTCTCCGAAAAGGCAAAGGGAATTTCGCTGCTTTTTGATAATGAGGTTATCCAGAAGTTGAGCGCCAAGTATGCGGTTACACCCGCGCGGATCTTGCTTAGGTGGGCTACGCAGAGGTATGTCTTCTCTTTTTCTCACTTCTTCTTTCTTGCGGTATCAAAAGAAGAGCTGTACGTGAGTGAGGTGCTGACTGTCAATTGTCTAGGGGCATCGCTGTCATCCCCAAGTCGAATAACCCTGCTCGTCTTGCGCAGAACCTCGATGTACTCGGATTTGATCTGACACAGGACGAGATTGAGAGTATCAGTGCGCTGGACAAGGGGCTGCGGTTCAACGACCCCGGTTTCTATCTTCCCAACCATCCTCTGCGGATTTTCTAACCAAATTTTGATAGAGATAGAGCAATAATGAATGATATGCATTTCCTTAGATAACAGCTTATTCATGATGACATATTATTTATACGAAGGTATCCGCCGGCGCAAACATCGGTGGCACCTGGGCCTTCGGCGGCCAGCCAACCTGGCTATTGTAGGTTGCGGTAAATGTATACCTTCCTGAACCGACAATCTTCTCCTCCTCCTGGCTACCTGGAAGGACAACTTTCGCCGACGAATTCGGCGGTACCACGAGCTCCAGCTTAAACTGGTCTCCGTCCTTTACCACCCAGCTTGATTCCAAGCGCCCGTATGGCGTGTCATACTTTGCCTCCGCTGACGTAACCGTGCCGCCTGGCAGCGGCTTGACGAGTATCTGCCTCCACCCGGGCTCCAGGGGACTCACACCAGCAACAGTCTTATGCAGCCAGTTGATAATGGATCCGAGCGCATAGTGGTTGAAGCTAGTCATTTCACCCGGGTTGATTGACCCGTCGGGGAGCATGCTATCCCAGCGTTCCCAGACTGTTGTGGCGCCCATGCGGATCGGATACATCCATGAGGGACAGTTGGATTCCTGCAGCATGCGGTAGGCGAGTTGGTGGTGGCCGGATTTTGTGAGGGCATGTGTGATAACAGGTGTGCCAGCGAACCCTGTCGAGACTTGGAATTTGGAAATCCGGACTAGGCGGGCGAGACGATCGCCTGCGGCGGCGGCTTGCTGGTGGTCATCGTGGAGGTCGAAGACGATGGCCAGGCTAAGGGCCGTTTGGGTGTCACCAATCAGTAATCCAGTAGGGGAGATGTATTTCGTTTGGAAGCGCGATTTAAGAGCTTTGTAGTCAGACTCATAGCGGGTTGCATCGGCCATTTCGCCGAGGATCGAGCTGATACGGGCTTGGATTCCAGTAATATACACGAGGTAGGCATCTGCTACAAGGGTTCCGTCGGTACGAGCGTTGCCAGGTTGGTCAGGTGGTGCAGTAGGGTCCAGCCAGTCACCGAGTTGGAAGAGAGTATCGTCCCAGAGACGGTCTGGGCCACGTTGGACGCCGCGGTCAAGCCAGCCGGTTGAGCTGGTATACTGATGGCGGAGAATGTTGATATCTCCATAACACTGGTATAAGGTCCAGGGGAGGATAACGGCAATGTCATCCCATACAGCTTGAGGGAAAGTCGGCCAGAAACTTTCGTCAATAACATTGGGAACCACGAGAGGGGGAATGGCTTTGGGATGAGCGAGTTGCTCGGTTGAGAAATCTTGCAGCCAGTCACTCAACATGCCTGCAGTGTTGTAGAGGAAACTCGCCGATGGCGCAAAGATCTGGAGATCACCTGTCCATCCCAAGCGCTCGTCACGCTGTGGACAATCAGTTGGAACGGACAGGAAGTTCCCACGCATTCCCCATGTGGCGTTTTGGTGCAGCTTGTTGACCATCGGATGTGAGCAGTTGAACCACCCTGACCGTTTGAGATCCGTATGCATGACCTCAGCAGCCAGGCTTTGCAGCGTGAGCGGGGAGTCAGCATCGTCCGGACTCCAGCCGTCTATCTGGACATAGCGGAACCCGTGGAAAGTAAAACTAGGAACCCAATCGCGAATTTCCTGGCCTGCAGAAATGATTTCGTCCTGGCACTTGGCCACACGGAGTGGACGAGTTCCTAGCTCCTTGTTCTCGAGTACTTCAGCATGTGTAAGAACCGTAGAATTGCCCGCCGGTTTTTTAAGGGAATGGATGCGGACTCGGCCGACGAGATTCTGGCCGAAATCAACAATCACCTTGCCGGATGGTGTGTGGATAATCTCAATGGGGTTAACAACTTCAGTGACTCGCACTGGGGGCGCATTGGGCGCCACGAGCTGTGTATCGGGAAACTCGATTTCTTGAGTACCATCCCATGACGACTCTAAGGCAAAGGGCGAGCTCTTCCAGCCGTCCTGCTCCTCTCGGGCATCATACAGTTCTCCATCATAGATCTCGCTGCGAATAATGGCGGACTGATGGCTCTTCCAGCTCGACTCTGTGGCAACGACCAATGCATCTCCCTGCTCTGGAGTGACCTCCAGCTGCGCGAACAATGCAAGCTCGTTGCCGTAGATGAAGCGCCTACCACCGTGGAAGCCTAGCCGGGTGGCCCACCATCCCTCAGAAACTTCTACAGCGATTGTGTTCTCGCCGTCCCTCAACAGCGGAGCAACATCAAACACCTCGTAGTTCAACCGGTTATGATAGCTCGTCCACCCAGGAGCCATGCAGTGATCGCCCACCGGCTCCCCGTTGATGTACGCCTGGAACACTCCGAGACTGGTAATGTATAGCCGTGCCCGACTGACAGCACCGGACGATAACGTGAACGTCTTCCTGAACCGAACAGGCCGCAATGGGCCCTCTTTCTGCTTAACGGGGGTGGTTATAGCACGGGCGCTCCAATCATTGCGATCTAAGAGCCCGGCCTCGACTGTGCTCCAGGCAGACCACTCGGTCGGTTCATTCCCAGGGCCACCGTATGCGCGGACTCGGACTTTTGCGACTTCACGCGACTGTAGGGGTTGAGTTGGCCATGGCGCGAGGGCGGACTCGGCAGATTTCACGGTATAGCTCTGTCTGTTATCGTCACCGCCGACCTCGATCTCGTATGCGGTCTGCTGCCAGTCTGCTGTTGTGCCTTCGGTAGCGTCGAATCTCCAGGAGATGCGTGGCTCTGGAAAGCCGATTCCAAGGCCTGTGGGGTGCTGCTCAAAAGATGGAGGGGCCAAAGTTGGCTGGGACATGGTGCTGTTCGGTTATGTGTGGGAGAAGAAGTCAATCGTAGCAAAAGAGGTGTTTAAACTCAGTCCGACGAGCAGAGGGCCGTTTGATCTTGGATGCCCGAATTTCCCGATATCAGTGGTCATCATCGATTGACCCCGCGTTTGCAGCAATGTTCGGCCGTGGGAATCCGGGACAATTGCGACCGAGCCGAGTTTATTCCAGTAGGTTCGTCGGGGTGAAATTAATGCGAGTTTAGGTTCATAGCCAAGCAGCCGGCAGAACTTCGGAGTTGTTGGAGACTGCGAGATCCCAAATCCTGGAAGCGCGAGCTGGAGAACAGAAATGGTGGAGACAACGTGGAGACGAACCGTGAACCACTGCACCTCCACCATCACCATGTTGGCCGCAAGCCACGGAGTGTCGGGCCGCTTTGCCTACTGTCAAGGTCTTCTGAAATTTGAATTGAAAAGATGACGTTTGTCAATTTCGGAGTGTTGACTGACGTTCTCACCCTCCGATGGTCGCATTGAATGACCGCTGTGGAGTAGTATACGAGTAGAGCATTACCGAGATAGGCAGCAATCCAGGAGCCTCGGCAAGATCAGTCTGTGTTAATTATGCAGTTGACGAAGGGGGAAATTTTAAGAGCTGTTCAATTCAAGTCATTGTCAGTCATAGTCTGAGTACTATCCCTAAATAAAAACCATAAGGCGGCGTCTATTCAAGCTTTGCCATCATTTCTGCCATTAGATCACCGATGGCATCGGCCCCATTGCCTCCTCCCTCCAGTCGAGGGTTAGTCGTTTGAACGAGCACCCGCCGATAGCTTGTCAGGGCAGGAGTTCCGTTGTCCGTCACTTGCAGGATCAGATGTAGAATCTGTCCGCGGGCAGTTGGCTGTCTAGTCATCAAGTCCACACAGCATCTCTCCGCTGGTGGAACTGTAACCTCGACCTTTTGACCGTCGTCGACAGCCTTGATCCCAAGGTCAGCAACTTCTGCATCCACCCAAGATTGAGTGGCGCTTGGGTCCTTATAGTGAAACCACTTGAACGCTAATGCTCCTGAATCCGGGTCATAACTTTCTGATGCATCGAGAGTAAAAGTTGAGCCAGCCTCAGCATCAATCTCTAGTGGCACCAGACTTGTATTGCCGTTTATAGAGATGACGGGCGCATGGTTGGCGGAAGAAAAGTCTGAAGAGAGCGTCCATTGGATTCGGGCAGCAAAGTCATTTTGGAAACCATCTCTCCAGCGCCAGATGGTCCCATGGTTTGTTGTGTACATGCGACCATCTGCTCCAACTACCCGGTCCACAGTATCACCGTAATGGAGGCTAGTAAGGCCGTTGGCGCTCACGTCGGAACGCTGGTATCGGCCACCCCAAGATCCGTACTCTGGATGCTCGGGGACTCCCAGACCGTTCTGGATCAAGTATAGAAAAGTAGGAGTGTCACCCTCAGGGATAAAAAGGTAATCAGGGTACGCTGACCCTAGATCACCGATCTGAATGTTCTCGCGGATCCATGACTTGGTCACTTTAGTAAAATCCGGCCCTCCCTGATCGAAGTTGTAGTACTTGTCGCCTGAGATACCCGTCCATGCAGCGAGACCGTAGTGATTCCAGCCGTGAACAGAGGCAATGTAGAAAACGTCGGGGTATTGGTGGCGGATCCATGCGCCCGTGTCGTCTTGGTCTGATATGGCGTAGACACGGAGCTTTGAGCGCAGACGCGCAGCTTCATCAGGACTATAGAGTTTTTGAATGTGAAAGAGTACCTGGGCGAGAACGTTGGTGCCGCCCCAGCAGAGAATCCACAGAGGCTGCTCGCTGGAAGCTTGAATACGCTCAAGGAGCAACTCGCCGCCTTCACTCAATGGTGTACCGTCTCCTACCGCTGCCATGCCATATACCTCTGCGCCTTTACGAATGAGCGATCGGAAGTAATCGGCAGGCTGGTACTGCGCGTTAGGATGGACATGGGCGTTCAAGTTATCGACGACTTTCTCGTACGCATCAACGATCTTGTGCATGTCTTGGGGGCAGACTTTGTTCTTCATCCATGTCGATGTGCAGGCGACCAGGCCTTCTGTTTGGAATTGATGAGAGTAGAGCAGGTAGCGGACAAGCGACTCGGCGTCGTCGGGTTCGTTGGAAATATCGGACACAATGAACACCCGCGGCTTGGTCGGGAAGCTCTGAAGCGTTGTACGAGGGTCAGCCATATTGGTACGGTGATAAAAATGTCGTGCGACAGAAAAATGAACTAGAACTAGCGATTGTGGCACACATGTCCATCTTATTGCAAGGTGCTCGAACGCCCTACATTACGATCCCCTGGCCAACTGCGGGGCTCCAAAGTCTCCAAAGGAGGAAGGTGCAGCCACAGGCTGCCATTTCTGTGGCCTTGTCAGCGGAATAACAGCGAACCTTTCAACGACTATTCCTAGGAGTCAGTAGTCTAAGTGCCATTCAATCATTGGAAAGTGGTGCGATGACCTGTGAGAACCATTTAATCTCGCTGCAATTACAACAAAGGGTGTAATAGTGAGGTGTTGTTGTCCTACATTACTTCTCTCTACATATTTAAGGAAACAAGGCACCACGTGACCCTCGCTGACCCCACTACTGATCATGTCGGACTTGAGGGCCAACGTATTGACTTGTATCAAACCTTTGCTGCCTGACCTGCTTGTATGGAGGTCTCTACTTCTTCTATCTAGCTGCGATGTTCGACTAAATATATGAAATAAAGGGGCAAATGACTAAACTAAATTAGGAAGGTCAGAATATCAAATGACCGAGTGGATGCTGAATAAAGTGAAATCCTAGCGGTATTTATAAGAGACTGGTATTTACTGAACCTTCGCCAACTAACAATCAGCTGTCTGGTTTACTTCAGACATAAAATGGATAGCTAATCTTCATTGATAAAGGAGGATTGCAGAGAGATGCGGTGGGGTTTGGCCCTTCGATTTTGTTCAACTGAATGTTTCAAATTCTAGATTCCAAAAAAAAAAATGCCACCATTGGCCTCATAAAGCTATCACATCTGCACTTGTAAGATGAGGCTAAGGCTTAGAATAAAGCTGAGAATAAGCAGCACATTGTGGGTGGGGCTACTGCACATAAGGCTGGGTTCGCGACACTCGACCATCTCCCTCTGAGTATTTATATAGTTGTTTTGACTGTCCAGGCACTGTATTCTTTCTGCTGAGACGGAATGATCTGACATTCTCTTTTTGAGCGAATTCTCACTTTCACTGGAGCTGGCAGCGAGATAGAAGCGGAAACTTGCGGTCGATACATGCGGCGAACATGGCCTTCAACGGGAGAGGCCATGGTTCAGCTTCTCAAATCCCTGGTCTCGGATGATCGTAAAGGGTCTGGTAGGGAATCCCCATTGTCTTTTTGAGTCGATATCGCTAACGTAAATAATCTTTGCAGTCACCCTGGCCGATGGTACACGCGTGAATATATCAAACCATCCGTCCAACAGCGGTGAAATGAGGATGGAGACTTGGCTTGATGTCCATGGCACGGCAGCCTGCATAGCAGAGATAGGCGAACAGCTTGCATGGGCCGCAAGTGTGCTTCATACTTCGTCCTCACAGGATGAGCATATATGCATAAGCAGCAAGCCTGTCATGAAGTCCCTGAAAATTAGACACGTATTCGATAAAGGACCTAGCCTAGCAACGTATGTATTTGAGATCGGTGTTGATAAACATGAGCTAGTCGGCGCCGGTGAATCTTGCTGGTTAGGCCTAGTTTCTCCGCCAACAGTTGTCGAGGGCTTCCCAACCCAGCGCCGGCCACCTGAATGTTCCCCTGGCCTCGAGATACGGCTTAGTGCAATGGCTCGCTTACTAGAAGCACGAAAGGTGCAGCGGTTTGACGGCAGGACCTTGCTCAAGGGATTCTCAACCATGGTGATACCAACACAATGCATCAAAGATATTATCAGTTGGCATCTTGTTCAAAAGGACGACGATAAGCGAGTTTCGTATCTTGAAAGTAAAAACTTCCCATTCTTGGATATCTCACTTGGTCAATTGGAGAATGCTCGGCATATCCTAGGGTGATGTCCTGAAGTCAAGCTCTACGCTGGTAAGCAATCCCGCCCTATGTATGATTCGTCAATGGTCTATCGCGGCTAAGCCTCGACTACAGGAACATCGGACGCAAGTTACAAAATCGACGACTCTAGGCTACCCCGAGGATGTAACCTTCATATCTTGAATTATGCGTCTCTGTCCTTAAACTAGCTAATAACCGACGATGCAGCCTGCAGTCTCAGCCGCAAAGACATCCGTCTGAGACGGAACGGGTACGTAAGTAAGATGAGATGGGTTTTCAACATATATATGACACTGTGGGATACTAAGGAGGAAAGAGGCTGGCTTCTCAATGGGGCGAGCGGTCTTCTACATCTTGTCCGTGGGTCACTGGAGCGAGATAGGACTGATCCAGCCCTCAGATCTATTGTCCTTCTCAAGACAGATGATCTTACACAGGCTTCAAAAGCACATCATCCCGAATCTGCTCTTGAGGTCCTTCTAAACCCAAGCAACCTGAACCTCAAGTTATACCAAGTTGACGCGAATGTTACGTTCAAAGACCGCGTTGAAGACTACTACGGCCGGCTGGAGAAAATGTACGACTATCAAGTCAGCGGTTTGCAGAGGAATGGAGGACACCACGGTCTTTGTTGGAGGGCTGGGACTTTCAAAACCTGGTGCACGAAAAAGATCCTATTCGTCCACGTCACACTATGCTTTGCCAGAATGGGCGCTCCTAGGTTGACTTCACTCGTTCTCTAAACACTACCACCATGTTTGGACGTGACTTTGGGGAATTTATCAGGCCGCTGGGCGCGTGTGCCGAATTTTTCAATTCCAAGCCAGAGAGATCATCCCTTGCTGCGACCATGGTCGATCCGAAAAATATTATGGCGTCAAGGGGGGATGCTTACTGTGCTCCTATGAAGCTAACGCAAGACGTAGTCTGGCACGTTTCCAAGGATCTATTCCAGTCCTGTCTGTCTGATGAGCCAGGGCATAAACATCGGTCTCATGTGGTGTTGAGCCTGCTTCCCTCCAGTATGTGCCGCGAACTACCTGAAAACCCATCCAATATCTCTTCCAACAGCGGAGCTGTCATTCTGGGATTCGACAGGCAAAACAAGTGGTTCTGGGGTGAAACCGGCCCTCCGTCAAAGATACCAATTGCCCCTAAATATAATGCATTTGATAAAAGACGGCTGAATGCCGGCTCCGATGATAGTGGGCTAGGACGGAGCCTGGGTACATCGGCAGACGGTGAAACAGAGATATCAGCAAGCTTCGAATCGTGCGCCAGCACAAATCCACAGCAGTATAAGGGGGGGATTGTGTGTGCCCTGCACCTAGAACTCATGGCGATCCGCATTCTCTTCGATAAATCGCACCCTAAAGTGAAGACACTTAACGAAGATCCAAACAATTATGCTCTCGGGAGCATAGGAGGACACAATGTTGTTGCAGTGTGTTTGCCGCATGGATCGTATGGCACCAATGCGGCTACAGATGTTGCCTCGAATATGAGACGGAGCTTTCCATCATTGCGGTTTTGCCTTTTGGGAATCGGAGCAGGCGTTCCTTCATCGAAGAATGATATCCGTCGTGGGGATATTATCGTTAGTACACCGTCTGGAAGATACTCGGGCGTTCTTCCGTATGACATGATCAAGAGCCTCGAGGCAGGGACATCGCAGCTCAACGGATATCTCTGCCCATCACCACAGACACTCATGTGTGCGATCAGCGAGCTAGAGTCTGACCCAACCTTATTATCTACACCAGTCGACAATTTCCTGTGTCATATCCAAAAATGTAAACCACTAAAATTCGAATACCCAGGGACGGATAAAGACCGGCTCTTCGTTGCTGAGTATATACACCCCGAAGACTACGATAGCTGTGAGAGATGCGACGCTCGCTACTTGATCAGAAGAGCAACGCACTATCCTAACCAGCCAAAGATCTTCTATGGCTTGATAGCATTGGGAAATTGGTTGATGAGGTGCGCAGACGAGCGTGATAGGCTGGGAAAAGAGCATAACGTGCTATGTATCGAAATGGAAGGAGCAGGTATCATGAACAACTTTCCGTGCCTGGTCATTCGTGGCATATGTGACTATGCCGATTCCCACAAGAACAAGACCTGGCAGAATTACGTATCTGCTGCTGCCGCAGCATATGCAAAGTTATTGCTTTCGCGCCTTAGAACAATGGATGATTTGGAGGACTCCCCCACCGTTGAGGATCAGGGACTCTTAAGGAAGAGACTGAGATCCCTGAGTGCTGATGATTATCAACAGTCTAAGAAGCGAGCGGCTAGTTGACGACCCGTGGTATGATGCAGAATAGATACAAATATCGTTCTGAGAAGCCATTCAACAAGCGAACAGGCCCGCATTTACTCCGAAGAATTGCCTAGCCAGGCATTGTGACAAACTTGGAGCCTTGGAGCCTTGAACCCAAAATCCCCATGTCTCGGAGTCTCGGCCCGATCTTGGATGAGAAAATGGGAGACTCACGGTGCAGGAGGAGAAGGTGCAGGCGCTCGGAAATACTCCGGCCGGAATAAGGTCACGTGACTTTCCCCAGCGGATCGGATGTGAGTCTAAGCCTAAAAGAGCAGCCAGCCAGCTCGGCTGGCTCCTGATAGGCACACACACCTCTCGGCTACATACACACCTCCACCCATCCAAAACTTGTCCTGTCTGCCTCCAACCTGGTGGGTCGGGCGTGCATGCAGTCGAGGTAGTTGTGTCTGTATCAAAACTCCGATGTTTAGCCGTTGCTCATAAGCGAGGACCATCTTCCTGTCGCAACGATTCATGTGAACAGCAACCAACGGCTCGATAACCATTGTAATTGACCCATTTGGTCTCCACACCATGGCGCAACGATCCATCATGCGGGGTGCTGAGGCGACACACCGGGGAGAAGCGGCATGACGAGCGCGACACTGGATGTCTCTTTAAGAGACAGTCTTCCTCCAAGCTGTTTTCTCAGAAGCGAGCTCCAAAGTCTTCGCGAGCAGCCGAGAGACGAATTCATCATGGGTTTCAAGAACGTCGACTCCGTGCAAATTGAGAGTCTGCTCTCCAAATTGACTCTGGTGGAGAAGGTACATGTTTTTGCCCACCTCACACTGGACTAATACTGACAAGAAAACAGATCACTCTTCTCGCGGGAAAGAACTTCTGGGAAACAGCTGACTTCCCCGAGAAGGGGATTCCTTCTGTCAAGGTTTGTTGCGTATGTCACAAATTACGTCGCTCGAAGACTGACCAGTTCCAGACATCCGATGGCCCGAACGGTGCACGAGGTGCCACTTTCAAAGGAGGCACGACGGCTGCCTGCTTTCCTGCATCCTCCCTTCTAGCTGCGACCTGGGATCTTGAAGCCGCGAAACATATCGGAAACGCCCTGGCGGATGAGACACGGTCAAAGGGCGCAAGGGTGCTGTAAGTGGGATATTGTGGTCAATCGTGGATCATATACTAACTGTCAATGCCTAGATTGGCCCCTACCGTGTGCCCCCATCGTCACCCACTCGGAGGCCGCAATTTTGAATCCTTCTCCGAGGACCCCTTCTTGGCCGGGAAGCTGGCTGCGCAATATATCACCGGTTTGCAAGAAAAGGGAGTCGCGGCCACCATCAAACACTATGCTGTGAATGAACAAGAGACCTGCCGGTTTACTGTCAACGAAATCGTTGCAGAGCGAGCTCTTCGCGAAATCTACCTGAAGCCGTTCGAGATTGCCATCAAGGAGGCCAAACCCCTAGCAGTTATGACTGCCTACAACATTGTCAATGGCGAGCACGCCGATTCCAACAAGTTCCTTCTGCAAGATGTGCTTCGGGGGCAATGGGGCTGGGATGGTCTTGTAATGAGCGACTGGGGCGGCACCAACTCTACCGCTGACTCACTCAACGCCGGTCTTGATCTGGAGATGCCTGGTCCTACTAGGTGGCGTAAGGTCGAAGATGTCGTTGCTGCCGTGAAGGCTGGCAGTGTCTCAGAGAAGACCATCGATGACCGCGCCCGACGAGTCCTTGAGCTGCTCACCAAGCTGGGCTGTTTTGAAGACCCGGCTATCCCAGATGAGCAGGCCATTATCCTGCCTGAACACAAACGCTTGATCCGTTCCGTAGGAAGCCAGGGTCTCGTCCTCCTCAAGAACGAGGGGGAAGTACTTCCGCTGAAGAAGGAGAAACTTGCCAAGAAGAAGATTGCATTGCTCGGGTTTGCGCGCGAGGCTCTTATTCACGGCGGTGGCAGTGCTAGTGTTAATGCTCACTATCGCGTTACTCCCGAGGAAGGTCTTCGCGCTGCCCTGGGCGACACTGTCGAGTTTGAGTTTGCAAAGGGAGCCCATACATTCCGCCAGCTTCCTCTGCTAGTTGAAAATGTTGTCAACCGCGAGGGCAAGCCTGGTTGGACGTTTGACTTCTTCGTCGAGGAAGAGCCAGCCGAAAAGCCTGCCTCATCACGCTCTTCCGAGGCCCCGACTTATATCCCCATTTTCGTTAAGGAAACGTCGGGTAGCCTTCGAGCTTCCACCCGTTACACGCCTACACAAAGCGGAAGCCACTACTTTGGCATGTCTGGATTAGGAAAGTCCAAGGTTCTCATTGACGGAAAGCTTGTTTATGAGCAGAAGGAGAACTGCCCTGACTCCATGGCATTCTTCCTGGGAGGAGTGAAAGAACCAGAGATCCAGTACAGCTTCGAGGCTGGTAAGACTTATACCATTGAAATAGAAACCGTGAAGCCAACATCCAGTGGTGGCCTTGCTATGCTGGAAGGCTTCATCGGCTTCCGCTTCGGTCTCATGACCGAGCAAGAACATAACCAGGACTTGGTATCGGAGGCAGTGGAAGTGGCTAAGAACGCCGATTACGCAATCGTCTTCACCGGCCATACTCCTGACTGGGAGACTGAAGGCCAGGACCAGCTCAGCTTCCACCTTCCCAGCAACGGTTCCCAGGATCGTCTAGTTGCCGCTGTTGGCGCTGTCAACTCCAACACCATCGTTGTCAACTCTACTGGGGTTGCAATCGCCATGCCTTGGCTGAACGAGGTCAAGGCAGTCGTCCAAGCTTGGTTCCCTGGGCAGGAAGCCGGTAACGCCATCGCCGACGTCCTCACTGGAGCTGTGAACCCAGCTGGTCGCCTGCCTGTGTCCTTCCCTCACAAACTCGAAGATGCTCCCGCGCATGGAAACTTCCCTGGAGAGTATGTCGACTATGATGGTGGTCGCCGACTTGAGGTGAAGTATGAGGAAGGCATCTTCATCGGTTACCGACACTATGATCTTTCAGAAGATACCCGCTCCAAGGTCTTGTTCCCCTTCGGTTATGGCCTGTCCTACACTACCTTTGCGCACGCCATCCCCAGGGCAAGCGTTACTGGCGAGACGATTGAGGTCACGGTCGATGTCACTAACACTGGCTCTTATGCCGGTGCTGAGGTTGTTCAGGTGTACGCTGGATCCAAGCTGGTGGTTCCGGAGAACCCCGTCAAAGAGCTTGTTGGGTTTGCCAAGGTCCACGTGGAGCCTGGTGAGACCAAGGCTGCCAAAGTTACTTTCCAAGCTCTTCAGTTGGCTCATTTTAGCGAGAAGAGCGGCCAGTGGGAGCTGAAATCGGGTGACTATGAGGTGTCAATCGGACAGTCAGTGAGAGACATCACTGGGCAGGCGACAGTACATGTGGATGCTCAGACTTACGAGCCATGATTCAATGTTTAATATAGAAATTGTTACCTAGCTATGAAATAATGCCTCCCTATTCTACTTCCTATATCTGTGTAGCACCACGTGACTCGGTGTAGGCTTCGGCTTCCAAAAGCTGTTTTCCTCCCCGACCTCAAACCTTGTGTAGTTTATTGATCTGCCTCCAATCTCTCTCTCCACGTGGGATAAGCTCACGCCATGCTATTGCTCGGGGTATCCCTGCCCGATACCGACGCAGCCGACGCGTACAGTTGAGAAACAACAATTAGGGGTTACAAATCAGTGAAGATTCTCGGTAGGTAATACCACGAGCCTGAGACAAACACAAGCGGAGGTGGTTGGAATTGCCATGTTTGCGGCAGAATTTCGGCAGGAAACCCCCCAAGCCATGGAATATCGCCTCTGTGGCGTCGCTTTAGACTTCTTTATGCCGAAACCCCACGTATTAAACCCAAAAAGTGCCGGTTCGGAGGAACGCTCTTCCTGTCCCACGGGTCTGTTCTCCAGGCTTTCCCCCGAATCCGATCGTGCGGGCCCCCGGACACGAGAAGGGCGCCGGCTAGTGGTTTGAGTTTTCCAACTTCATTCTGCGTTTCCGCCAAAACTAACCTGTTTTCTGATAGTTTCGAGGCTTTCGTCTCCTCATTTTGCACTTGCGACTCGTGAACCCAACCGTCCGAGGCAGCAAACTCTGGTATCTTCCCCGTGGCACAGAATACCGCATTCGATCATGGAGAAACGGCGTCATGCCATTTGAAAAGGGCATGAGGAGATAAATAGCAGATCATCCCCGTGGGCAAAGTTACATTGGAATCTTATTCTCCACACCTCTATTCCTTCTCCTATCCCTTATTTCACATTGTTCACTACCCCTTGCTACCCCAACAACTTCCTTCCGCCATGGACAAACCAGATGTTGACATGGTTGAGCGGACCGACGACCAGCAGCTGGGGTATCTCGCTGACCAGGAGGATCATGAGCTGGGCAAGTGGGACAGTCTGAAGAAGTATCCTTGGACCTTCGTCTGGTGTCTCTACGCTGTCTGGTGTATCCTCCTCGTCAGTTTCGAGAACCAAGCTGCTGGCAATGTCACGGGTATCCCCCAGTTCCGCAAGGATTTTGGCAGCTTCTTTGAGAACAACTGGGTTCTGGACGCCAAATGGCAATCCGCATTCAATGGTGGCCCTGTCGCCTCTGCTGTCGTTGGCGCTCTCGGTTCGGGTCAGATCGCTGATTACTTTGGGCGCAAATGGACCATTTTCGGCGGTCTCCTCATTTCAGTGGCTGCCGTTACCATCGAGTTCACTGCTACCACGAACCAGATGTTCTTCGGCGGCAAGTTCCTGAACGGCTTTGCGCTGGGTGCCCTTGCTTCTGTACCCGTCACCTACGTCGGTGAAGTCTCCCCTCTCGCCCTCCGAGGAACTCTCACCTGCGTGACTGCAATGGCCTACTGTGTCGGCCCTTTCATTGTCGCCCTCATCACCAACACCACGGGCAATTTCACCAATCGCTGGGCCTACCGTGCCGTCTTCGCTGCCCAATACGGCTACGCCGCCGTCGCCTTGGCTTTCATCTTCTTCATGCCCGAATCGCCCTGGTGGCTCGCCTCGAAGGACCGCCATGATAACGCCCTTGCCTCCCTCCGCCGCCTGGGCTACAGCGACAGCGAATCCACCAAAAAACTCGCCTCCATAACCACAACCCTTGACCAAGTCCGCGCCGAAACTAAAGGAGCAACCTACCTCGAATGCTTCCGCCGCTCCAACCTCCGCCGCACAATCATCTCCATCGCCCCGCTCGCCATCCAAGCCCTGTCGGGTGTGATCTTCGTCTCCAGCTACTCAACCTACTACATGCAACTCGCCGGCTACAGTAACTCCATGTCCTTCCGCCTCCAGATCGCACAACAGGTCATGTCCATAGCCGGCAACGCCATGTCTTACTTCATGATCGACCGCCTGGGTCGCCGAAACCTCATGCTCCTCGGTCTCTTCATCATGACCTGCATCCTCATGGTCACAGGCGGCCTGGGCGTCGTCGCGTCTGATACATCGAGCGCCAGTTCCGGCGGCGCAGTCAAGGGGACCGTCGCGCTCATCCTCGTCTACTGTTGGTGGTACAACACGACCATTGGCGCCGCAGGCTACACCATCCTCGCCGAGGTCTCGACCTCGAGGCTCCGCGTCAAGACCATCGCCATCGGTCTTGCCCTGCAGAACGGCCTGTACACCATGTGGTCCTTTGTCCTCCCCTACCTCTTCAACCCGGATAAGGCGAACCTTGGCGCAAAGGTCATGTTCATCTTCGGTGGCCTGTCTGTCATCTGCCTTGTGTATCTGTGGTTCTACCAGCCTGAGACGGCGGGTAGGACGTATGGAGAGCTTGATGAGATGTTTATGAAGAAGGTGCCGCCGAGGAAGTTCAAGGGGTACCAGACCGATGCGCAGGCGATGGGGCTGGCAGTTAAGGAGGGACGTGCTGAGGGGGATGTTTAGGTCGTGCTTCTAAGGCTGAAGATGAAGATATGTGTTTTTTGGTTTATTTTTGTCCCGCTCATAAATATGCCTAGCTATGTGGTTACGGCTGGAATTGTAATATAGTATTAGAGAATTTCATTTATGGATGTCTTATGATTCATCTATTTTTACATTACAGGTTACATTGTACAAATCAGCTACTAACCCGTCTATCCGACGATTAGGAGTTAGTGTTGAACAGAATAGATATGTCTATTTTATATTTACCCGCTCTATGAAAATCATACCTCATCCCAATCTATAGCTGATACAAATTACTTGCTCGACGCAATCTCTCCACCACTAAGTATCTCGCCTAGAACGAGCTTAATCTCTCCCAAGAATCTAGTAACCTCTTGCTCTGTTCCAACCGTGATTCTCAGGCATCCCTCACACCCTAGCTCCTTGCCACGGAACCTTACCACGACACCACGCTTCTCAGCCATGCCTTCGTACGCTGCCAGCGCGGCAACGTTACTGGGCTTTCCTCCCTGGTCTGCGGGCTTGTCAAGGATTTCAACGAGGAGGAAGTTCGACTCGGTGCCGCCGCGGAAGCGCCCTATACCCGGGATCTTAGGCAGTTCGGTGAGGAGTCTGTTGCGCTGTGTAATGATTCGTTCGCGGTAATTGCGCATGACCTCAAGATTGGCGGGATTGCCAAGGGCGGCGGTTGCGAGGGCGCTTGTAGGGCTGGAGATGTTGTAGGGGGCTTTCAGGCTGTTGAGGAGGGTTGCGATGGGCGGGCTTGTGAAGGCGACTCCCAGTCTGATTCCGGCAAGACCGAACGCCTTGCTGAGCGTCTGCATGACGACGAGGTTGGGCCATTCGGCGACCCACTCCGCGAGACTGGAGCCTTCGGGCGCAAAATCGATGTATGCCTCGTCGACAACCACCACACCGTTCCATGTCGGGTGCTCGAGGACTTTTTGGATATCGGATTTGGCGATCAGGTTGGCGGTTGGGTTTCCTGGGGAGCAAATGTAAACAAGTTTAATTGTGGGGTCTGCGGAGAGCGCAGCGTTTATCTTTTCGGGTTGCAGGGCAAATCCGTTCTCGGTGTCTAGCGGGACCTTGACGATTTCGAGGTCGTTGACGTCGGCGCTGACAGAGTACATGCCGTATGTCGGTGGGCAGGTGAGGATCTTATCCTTGCCGGGGATGCAGAACGCGCGGAGGAGGGCATCGATGGCTTCGTCTGAGCCAACGCCGACGAACAGGTTCTCGGGGCCAATGGTCTTGTCTGTGTGGGTGTGGGTGTTGCGGAGGTTGCAGAAGAGTTGCTTAAGGGGATGCTGGTGGCTAATCAAAGGTGAGGAAACAATTAGCACATGTGACATGCAGGAGCAGAGGAGTATGTACGTACGGGTCAGGGTAACGGTTCAGTCCCAAAAGGTCAATCTCCAGCTTTGATGACCCTGTTGAGCCGCCATTGACGGCTGACTCCTGGAGAGCGCCTTGTTCATTGAGCGCCAGGCCCGGGCCGTAGGCATTCTCATTCGCATCAAGGAGGATATTCGTGCCGTCATCCTTGTAGTCACTGAGTCAATTGCATTAGTTTCGGCGTTTGCGGAGCAAGGAGGGGTTAGCGGGGAATGTCATACTCTCTTGCGCACCGGTAGGGTTGCAATTTCAGGATGTTCTTACGAGCGCATGTGGAGAGATCGAAAGCTGAGGGTTTCGTAGCCATTTTGACGGTGACTGCTGGATAATGAGAGTGGTGGTTTCTTTTCTCTCAGCAAGGGCGGAGGAAGAGAAGAAATAGGTGGGGAGCGGCGGGGACGGAGGACAATCGGAGTCATAGGCGGAACCGGCCCTGAGACCAACCAGCGTCTAGTGAGTCAGATTCATGCATACCATCATTTCCTCAGGATTTTTGTGATAGCGTGTAAGTATTGTAAGCAGCGACGCGCTCAGTTGAGTAGTACAACAATTGATGCAGCATAAGGTTGTAAGAATGTTTCTATTGTCACTCCTGCGACGGTATGGTCCATGGAGTATGTATATAGTTTTAGTTGAAAAGCCACCACCTTCAATTCCAGTTCAACGCCGTAATATGCTCTAGTTTAATGACAGTATGCAATGTGTAAACCGTCTATTCTTGTTTTGAGTTCTTCGGAGCATCTCCGCTTGAATCTTTCGTTTTCTTGCCGGAATTCCGCCACTTGTCTTGCTTCGCCTTGAGGTACCGCCAGGTCCTGCTGATCCCAGCGGTAAACAGGCCTTTGACTGTCTCGACGGAGCTCGGCCATCGGATAGTTTTTGTGATTGCGGCCTGGATCTCTTTTTGGAGGCCTATATCGCTCGAAATGCGCTGTTCAAACTTCCCGCCCTGTCTTCGGCGGATTTGCTCGGGGTCGTTGTCATTGCTCTCCTTCATCATCTTCATGAACTCTGCGCGAGGAATCTGGAAGCGTGTCTGGTATTGGAAGTATAGTCTTTCCCTGAACGATTCAGGTAGACGACGCACCATGTTGCCGCGCTTCACTGGGTCCATATCTTGAGAAAGTCGCACGTTGGCATCGGGATCATCAATCCAGTCCTCATCAGTGCAGCGTTTATCGTTAAAGACGACATTGGGGAGATTTTCAATGAGCGGAGCGTACAGCCGCCTAAAGTTCGCCATTTGGGACGAGACAATGTTGTTGACTTTTCGTGGATCTTCTACTGGCAAAGCCATGCGAAGGTCACCCATGTAACTGATCGAGGCGATAGTGCTGTAAAGTTGGAATTCCGTAAATTCTTCCGGCATCAGAAGTAGGGCTACCCTAACAGCGGATAGTAGGTTCATCTGGTTCGCTAGCCGGACCTTGGGATGATCTCGCAGGATCTTGACTGGCTTCTGCAAGCGGCCCGCGAGGTATAGTGTATTCCATTGGCTCAGATCGCTGCACAGAGTGTCAATGTTAACGACTCCATATTTGATGAGTGTGCCGTTAACCGTGATATAAGGATTGAAGTAGACGCCCGCGCCGAATCTGTCCTGCACTTGGGATACCATGTAAGAGCCCAAGGCACCGACCCCTGAATAGTGATCACGGTGTTGCGAGAGGTTCAAATCATGCCAGTGTTGAGAATAGGACACGCCGAAGATAAAGTCTATCATCTTCCCCTTTCCTTGTTGCATATTTTGGATTGCCGCCGGTGCTGACGGATGGCATTGCTCCGAGCCCGGGGCGCTCCCATGCTGCGGAAAGACGCCGGATCCATATGCGAAAGCATAGCGAATTGGAGCTCGGAATTGCCAAAGAATCTGGCGCAATGCTTCTTTGAATTCTTGGTTTATGATCATGTGCTGGTTAATTCCGAAGTCCTTCGAAGGGAGCTCCGAGAATTGTGATATTGCGAGATTCGGGTTCGCGTCCCAATCTCCTTGATCGGATATTTTAGAAGACGTGGAAAATGAAGCCGAAGATGGCGATACCAAATGGTCTGAGCTGGAGTATTGTCCATTTTTGATGCCATAAAGGCCCGACCGGTCCCCAGGTATGGTCAGACGGCCATGACGCGGAGAAATTGTGTTCGACTCGGTCGACAGGTACCGGGAGAAGCCTGGTCTTCGACAGCACCGCTGGAGCGCCGGACGGACTGAGCGCACATGCATGTGAGAGACCGAAGTAACGTTCGAGAAGAAGATCTTGACAGAAAGAGGTTAATTAGCATGGAGCTGAACGGACAAAAGGGGGAGCCACGGGGATGCTTTTTACAGTAGCGTCGCGCATTGTCGCGAGAGGAAAGGAGGGAGACATCACACTCCTCGGTTAAACCATGATTTCCAATTCAACAGACAGAAGAAGGCGGTGCGGAATGACGATGTAATCGAATGGTTTCGGTGAGATGGAGCCCAGAGTGAAATTATTCGTCGGGGATCTGATCGAGAATCGGCCGCTGCGCTGACGTACCCTCGGCTGTAATTCACGGAGCCTGTGGCTCTCGCCGCCTCAGGCAACAATATCACGTGTATCCACAGACACCCATATTGGGCAAATCGGGCAAACACCCGACAACCTTAAGCCATTTCTTCGAGCTTAAAATCATCCAAGCTCGTTGGAAGCTTCCTGCCAAGACTCCCTGCCAATGCCGCAGATGGGATAATGATGTCGCATGGGCGCCGCGAGTTGGAGAAGTGCCGCCTACAAGTAAAGCAGGTATCACTCTTGCTCATCCATAGTTCTTCGTAAAGTGGTGACCAGAGGGCTCTGGAATCTTCATGTCGATGGTAAAAGCGTCCCAAAGCTGAGTTCCTTGCGCTATTGACACCGTCTAGGGTAATGGTACCGTTGGTTCCGCCTTCCTCGAGGACAGTCCTCATCCCCAGACTCGCATTTAATTTTGAAGACCATCCGCCAGATCCTCACAAAGACCGACAAGTTCAAATAGGGTACTGTACTGTTTCCCGTACCTCTCCATTTCCAACTTGACTACGTGTATACGATTGACGAAGATGCCGGTCATTTTACAGTCACCTGGTGGAAAAGGGTGGATGGGGCTCTATACCTAAGGACACGGCGTACCACGTTAGCTAGTATACGGGAGACATCGCTCAACACGGTAGACACACTCCTCAAGGATCTTGTGGAAGAGTATGGGCACAATGATGGCTCACTGACTGGTCGTCTAATCGAGAAAGATACTGTGCAACTATCAAAATCATTCAAAATCCTTCACAGTAATCCAACACGGCTAAACGAACCACAATTTCATCTCTTTACGGATTTTGCTTTCACGTGGTTTTGTCTTTACAGCAGTTCGATCTGGGAACGATCGTTCTTCCTCTTTGCTAGCCTTGCGGTTGGGTTATTACGTATCACGACATGGGACTTTGAGGTCAGAGATGCGGACACTGAGGAACTACCAAACACATTTTCTTCCCTTCCTCAATGGAATGCGCCTTCTGACAGCATATTCTGGTACCACAAATGTCTGATTGTCTACTGCGCCGCTGGATCAATTAACACTTCTGAGGCTACAAAAGCAAAGGAATTTGTATCCCGCACTCATAGCCACGCGGGGACTGTTCATGGGATAGTAATTTCCATACGGCATATCTCCCTCTTTACGATCACCAATGGCGATATAGTCCAGTCGCGACCCATCTCCCTTGTCACCAATAGCTCGGCAATGTCTTGCTCCCCTGGTTTTAGGACATTAGCTTCTATGTTCACCTCAGATAACCAGAGGGGATTTCCAGCCGAGCCCAGATAATTCTGGGGAATTACAATACCCACAGAGCTTTTTGACATGATCCTTGGGACAACCACGCCGAGGGATTTGGTATCAATGGCACAGGCGTCTATTCTGGTCGAGAAATGGTACTACTCTTCCATACCCCAATTTCATGGATTCAAGCTACAAAACTTTGCGCTCTCAATCCCTTGTTGCGGCAAGCGAGAGGCGCCAGGTACTGCCGGCTTGTGCTGCTCGATCTGCTATAGCTGGTCGCACATTATATGTATAGAGCCGTCATCTAATATGCCCAGTGACACCTTTGAGTATATCTGTTCGGTCTGTAAAGAGAACAGGCCTTCCACCTCCCTTGAGTTGGGCGGTATACACCAAGCCTACCGTGCAAAGCGAGAGCGGAAGATATGCAGCGTAGTTCATGGCAGCAAAACTATTGACTTTCGGCTGCGAGTTTCTAATCCATCATCTCGTCGGCCGGAGTTATGGTTTATTCGAAGCCACGGCCCGTCTCCCCCACGAAGTGTGAATTATACGATATCCTTCAATGGTGTGTTCTTCGATCTTGCGTAGGGTTTAATGAATAACTCATTTCATTTTTAGTAGAGAACGGTGTGTCATTAGGTGCGTTATCCAAGAGGGGGCGAATATAGATGCAGGGAATGTCATATTCAACCGCCCTGAGCTTCAGATCGGGACCATGTTTTGTCTGCCTAAGGTGCTCAAATACTGAAATTATCTAAAGCTCCGATCACACATGTCTGACAGAATCCTCCTCATCTGGTACAACATTTCGGCATACGCCAGTAGTAATCTATAATTTCTTCCATGCCAAATCGAGCAGTCGTGGCTGCCGCTCTGGCGCCGTAGAATAGCAGTCTATCTTTGTCTTGTCTGAGACCAGAATCTGGTGACATATAATGATCGAGCACTGAGGGCTTGATGTTGTCATGGGGAATGAGCACCTTCTTGAGCGCGCTGAGCAGATCAGGGTCCTTGACTTGTGAGCCGAGCAACAAAACGTGATTAATGGGTTCATCATCTATGACGCTTTCCAGAAGGTTCTGGACTTGATACCAGTGCTCTCTGGGTTCCTTATGCTGCGCAAGCTCGGTACCGTGTGCTGGGCTTTCCAGAGCTCGCACTAGCTGTAACCTGTCATATTCCTTGTGCTGCGCAGTACTAGCCCAAGGCTGGCGGCATTATAGCTGACGACCAGGGCGACCTCTACATCGTCCTCAGTTATTCCATCCAGAAAGAAATCTACACCTTCATGCTGGAGAGCAGCCATTGAGACAATCTTCCCTGCTTGTTCGAATGATTTGAAACCAGCTAGGTGGCAAGCAAGCTGAAACCTCTCATTGTGTATATGTGTAGTGTCGTAGAGCACATCCGGCCAACTCAAGTAGACATCGTTGAAATCCAACAGCGGTTTAAGGGTGTCTATCGCGGCAGATTTGACTTCTGATAATAACCCGGCTACTGCTCGAATCCATTCGTCAGAAAAACACTCAGTTGGGGTTTGATCACGAAAGCTATCCATAAGTTTGTGGAGCCATATTGGAACATTGTACCACCAGGCCCAAGATGACCTCCAATAATTATGGATAGGGTAAGGGTTTTGCCACGTCGGGTCTGGAAAGTGTACTCGCTCCCTGCTCATACTCCATTGAGTTATATATCGACAAGGGGTTGCAGGAATGATCTTACAAAGAAGAATTAAGGCCACTCCGCATGTTAAGAGCATCTTCTGTTATCAGTCTCGTAGCTGCACGGTACTCGGGAGAGCCATCCATCTTGAAAAGGATCGCAGCGGTGCTTTCGAGGTGAGTGAACTGAGGACTCAGTCCATGACACTGAGACTCACGCATATGCCATCGTTAGGTCTATTCCCAAACCTTAACTAGAGTCAGTAGATCTGATTCCCTTAATAGTGAACGTACTCATTCTGACCTGGAGCACTTTGCCTTCCAGGAGCACTGCACTTGGGCCATTGAGTTACTCCGCAGATAAAATCCACACTCGAAGCTGAAACCACCATTGATGCCACCACGAACCCGCAAATAAACGGAGAAGTTGGGTGTCTGAAAGCCATTTCTTGTCATCGATGGTAATGGAATGCAGGGCAGGTCACCCTAGAGGCCAAATGTATGATGCCATCTCCCTAAAGGGCAGATATGTCAAGCCATCTCGAAGGACACGGTGATGATATGTAATGTAAGAACACACGTGTCAGGCTGTGGCTGACGCCCAGTTGATTCCTATCATGCAGATGGCTATATGCGTTTAGTGGTGATTATCAAGGATAGCAGCCCAATCGGCATCGCGCAGTTGAGATATGATTTTGCATCAGGCTCTCCGCGCTAGGAGAAGGATTTTGGCCAACTCTATGAGCTTTCCCCATTCTATGTATGGTCACCTAAGTATATGAAGTCGCGGTTTGCAATATCGGTGGCTGTCAACCTTTTTCATTTCTTGGATGCAACAACGCTGCCCAGTGATATATCTGATGCCTCAGGCATGAATAATTTCAGTCACGTGGTATCCTTCCTCCGCAGCGCGTTCCGCCCGCGGATCCAAACAAAGACAGTAAACAAACACAACAATCGGCCCCTCCGCCATAACAAATCGATTTTACGTCCATCTGGAGTCTAGGAACAATCGGCTCCCAATGCGCATATATAATGGCTAACGACATGGAAACATTTGCGGCCCGCCTAGCTACATTCGACCTCGTCCTTCCGCCAGACAGGCGGTCTTCGAGCTCAAAGTCCGCAAAACCGATCTCTTGGCCGCACATTAGCCCTTCCCCAGCTGAGGTACCATCTGCCCTTTCGAAATTGCGCTTGAGGAGCTGTGAATTATTGATCCGCTTGCTATCTAGTTGGCCAATGCCGGTTTCTTCTATAATCCCTACGAAACCAACCCTGATAACACAACATGTTTTCTGTGCCGAAGAGCGCTCGATGGGTGGGAAGAGGACGATAACCCAATCACGGAACATTTGAAGCACACAAAGGACTGCGGATGGGCAGTTATGATGGATATCTACCGGAGTAGTTCGAACCCCGCTGAAATAGACGACCCCACAAGCGAGAAGATAGCTGGGGCCAGACTTGCGACCTTTGGTGAATCATGGCCGCATGATGGCAAGAAAGGATGGCTGTGCCAATCCGAAAAGGTAACATAGTCTCTTCATCACCCTATTGAGAAGGACCAACGACCCTAATGTCGATGCGCGGTTATAGATGGTTGAAGGTGGATGGTATTTCTGTCCAAACGAAGAAAGCACTGATATGGCGAGTTGCGCCTACTGCAAGCTCTCTCTTGATTGCTGGGAACCCAAGGATAATCCATTGTGAGTGCCCTCCGTTCTTTCCCTGGTGATTTGGCTGACTTTCCAAGCGATGAACACTACCGACGTTCCCCCGACTGCTCATTCTTCGTATTCGCAAACCCTGCTAAAGGAAAGGGCTCGCGATCTAAGAAGGGCCGCACCTCCAAAGCCTCTCGCCTCTCAACCCAGTCTACCGCTTCTGAAATCGCCGCATCCGACATCGAGGACCAAATGGATGAGAGCCTGTTGGCTCTTCCAGCCAAAGCCAAAGCCAGCAAAAAGTCTTCTAAGTCAAAGGCAAAGAGCACGAAGTCAAAGAAGGATGAAGTACAAGATGTTGCAAATCGGATGGAGGTGGATGAAGCTGATTACACCCAGCCGGAACCGCCGAAACCCAAACGCAGTACAAGGGGCACAAAACGCTCGAGTGCTGATTTTGAGAAAGACAACGTAAGCATTGTGGATGGAGACAGTGTTAATCCGCCCGAGCCACCCACTAAGAAGAGAGCTACGAAACCGCGTACCAGCCGAGCGCGATCACAAAGTGTTGTCTCTACGGATGCGCCCTTGGATGCCCACGGGTATGAAAGTGACGCCACTCAGCATGAGGAGCAGCGAACAAGCCGAACTAGCAAGAAGAAAACGTCGAAGAGCCGCAAGGCTTCCGTGTCATCCACTTCGAAGTCCACTTCCAAGTCTCGTGTTCCAAGGGATTCGGAGCTTGATGCAGCAATTGAAGCCGGTCTTGAAACTGACGGTCCCCAAAAGACGGAGATCGAAGAGACGAATATTGAGAAGACTCCACCCAAACCTTCGAAGAAATCAAAATCGAAGAAAAAGGCCACGAAGAAGGATCCAGAACCTCCTGCCGATATCGATGCCCATGTCAGCGAAGATGAAACCAATGCGATGTTTTGGACAGATGTCGAACATAAGACGAATCAGGATGGCGATCTCACCGCAGACCAAGAGTCTAAAGAAACAGAAGAAAAGGGCAAGCGCTGGAGCATGAAGAACTCAGTCGAACAACCACAAACTAAGAGAGCCTCCGCTGCTCTTGAAGAAGCGACGGCACAAATGGATGACGATGAGGTTGGCCACCATCATGATTCCTTCATATCAGTCGAGATTGTCTCCAAGCCGCCCGCAGAGTACAGTGTCCTGGAACCGACTGATAAGGACAGCAAGAAGCCTAAGAAGAAAGCCTCGTCTGAGAAGCCCAAAAAGTCAAGGAAGGCTGACAAGGCTGACAAATCCGAGAAAGCCGAGACAACGACTAAACCAGACAAGGCCGAAGAGAAGCTTCAGAAACGTCATTCTGAAGAAAATGAGATCGCTGAACAGCAGTCACCTCTATCGGCTCGACTAAGCACCCCAGAGCCGAGCAAGCCCGAACATACCGAAGAGGAATCGTCTCGTTGTCGGTCATCCAAAGTGCCCCCGAAGACAGCCGAACGATACAGCGACATTTCCCACAAAAAGCAATATGCTAAATCCCTTGTCGAATCTCAAGGGTCCGAGACGGTGGAAGATAAACGACGTACCAGCAGGAATGACGGAGAGGACGAGCCCGTATCCCCACTTCCACCTGCCTCCAGAGGAAGCCTTTCTCTATCGCCACAATCCTCAGACGCTGAAAATCACCCCCCGTCTACGAACTTCTCAGCCGCCCGACCGCAGGTATCGTCGCCATCCAAAAAGTCACATGTTCGAATCCCCCTGGCGGATAGTACACCGTCTCCTTCGAAGCGGAATGCTTCTGCAGGAAGAGTCCAAACATCCCACCCATGGGTCCCAATTGATATCGACGAGATGGTGTTAGCCAGCGCAAGCGATAAAGAGAATGTCGATTTGACCGGAGCCTTGAGCAACGCCAAGAACGACCTGTCAAGCCCCGAGAAGAAAATGACGGTAGAGGAATGGATCATGTGGAACGCAAAGAATGGTGAGGAGAGGTTGAAACGCGAATGTGAAAGACTTGTCGGGCAATTTGAGAGAGAAGGAGCGCGGGCGATGCGGGCACTAGAGGGAATCGAGTGCATTGACTGAACGAAGCAGGACTTCGAGGATTCAAGCACTTGGAAGGAGTTTAGGAACTGGGAAGTTGGTCTAGGGCGTAAGGTAATATGGTTGTCTATATTCTATTGAGCGATATCTACTATGCAATCTTGCCGAATTCATTCCCGGCATTTTAATGGCTGTTCACAAGCCGAACTCCGCCCTTTCCGAATAAACAAAACGCCAGGGTATATGAAGACCAGTTGTACATGAAAGTTTTTGGTGAAAATGTGAGGCTCATCAAAGCAGCATTCCCGACTAGGCGATGATCCCCAGACGGCCTTCCCAACTGTCTTCCTGCTTGATATCATCTCCACCTTTCCGACGCTTCTCGTTTCGCTTCCGCCGCTTCTCCTCGCGCTCCTTTGAGATCTGTTCCTCTCTCTCTTTGAGTCGTTCTCCTAGATCCAGTTGCCAAACCCGTCGCTCTTCCTCCTCCCGTACTCGCTTCTGGTGAGCAAGCAACCTCAGCCGCTGCCTCACATCTTCCACAGTCGCCCGGGTAACCTCCCCGCTCTGTCCTGTAGCAATCAAATGCTGCTTGCTATTCAGATGCTCAACAAGTTGCAAGTTATCCTTAAACGTCAAATCACAGTCCGAGCAGTAGAAACCAGCGCCGCGCCCACGCTTGCCCACCGCATTCGCCGCCGAGACAATCGTGGTCTTTCCAACCATTGACGCGACATCCAGTCGCTCTTTGCGGGAGGTAGTCGCCTCAAGGGAACCGTAGTCGACTGGCGCGTGCCATTTTTTGCCGAGAAGTTTGGCCTCGTAGCGGGCTTTGCCTTCTTCTCGTCGTTTCGCCTCGTCTTCTTTGGCCTTCTGGGCGTATTCTTCACGGTCCCAGGATTTGCCGCCGAAAGTGTCGGACGTCGGGGTACCGTAGGCGGACTTTTTGGAGGACATTGTAAGATGTGATATATATCAGAGGTATCGCAGATATAGGTCGTTATGGGCGACAGAGGCAATGTAGGTTTTGGGGATGAAATATGATGTCGAACAGAAAGTAACGATCGCTCTGGCGGCAGAAAGGAGGTGAGTGGATATGAAAGCAGAAGGCGGTAATATCGACTCGGGGGGCTTATCGCTCCACTTCTTTCCCCTCCGATCGGCCCAGCCGTATGACACAGCCTCAAACAGAAGGGCTTGGGTGAGTGGGATCAGGACGAGCTCAAATCCATTGATCGCACGTTGGTGACTCCATCATCCATCCTCTCGTTCCTGATCTTATGCAGGGTCATTTCTGCAGCTCCTGTCTTACATGAAGCAGAATGGGCTTAAACACTCGTTTCAGCACGACGCATGAGAACACCCAATGATGACTCTGGCGTCTCGTATTGCACTCTTATCCCACCTCATTCTGACTTTCGAGCCTGCAGGAGCTGAAACATCTCTATTCCCAGGCCCTCTATTTTTGTCTCCTGCCACGCTGGTCCGTCCAGGGGCTTTTAAAGGTGCCTGGTTCCTCAACCTTTAGGCAACAATTGCAGCTCCTCTCGTACTTATATTATAGCTCAGTTGTCAGCTCCCAGGAATTGGACTCCACTCCATCATTGCACTGCACTGCCACCGCAGCTCAAGCGGTTCCCCAGGCCTTCACTTCTTCATAGAGCATATAAAAACAGCTAGGGATCACAGCCGGGACCCCCCAATATTCATACATCTTCCTCGTATCTATCATTCCTGCTCGCAAACACGACCTGGAACCCCGCAATCAACATGGCGGCGTCTGCTTCCACATCCACCACCCCAGAACAACCCCCATCCTTCCGGCTCATGGATCTCCCCACGGAACTACACCTAAACATTGCCACATTTCTCACATACCCAGACGCCCTAGCTCTAAAGCATACCTGTCGCCATTTCTACTCGTTTGTCTACACAGGCGTGCATCTCAAAGTCGACTGGCTTGTGGAGCGCTTTGAGCGTAAACTAGAATGCCCAATGGAGAAGTGCTCGTTCCGAACAGACGAGGCTTTTTGCAACTGGCGGATACGAAAGATAATGGAGCGCAGGCGCCGGCATCTCGAGTGTCGCCGATTTCGCGGTGGTTGCCTGGTGATTGAGGGGAGAACTTGTCAGATGGATCTTGTCCCAACATGGTTGAAGAGGCAGGGACGAGTGAAGGTGCTCAAGAGGGTTGGAAATGAAGGTTCGTTTCTCTCCCATATACACCTTGCTTTTTTCTGACAAAGATGGACGATACTGACGAGCTCTACAGTTCTCATTCATGCGTTCATGGTGCTCTGCATGCAATTAATATGGGTCGTCTACCAGAGGTATAGCCCTATTACCACCGTAGCCTGAACGAGTGTCTCATAATGACAGATATATCTTTCCACAATATCCGCTGCGCATATTCCCCGGTTCCAGCTAGTTGGAGTAGCTGGTACAGGCAAATCTTAAACAACATCTACGTGTTCGGTCTCCTGTGGGCCCCTGCCACATAGGGCTCTATTGCTTTTTTTCTCGGGAATACTGCGTTCAGATGCAGCTGGCTGCATGAACATCTGGTTGGCGCGTTGCTTGTTATGCTCGTATTACGGGATGATATATTTATAATAAGTATATACCAATAATGTCTAATTGATATACCGGTTTACTGTTGACTGCTACCGCCCATCTTAGGCAGCGGCAGCTATCCAACTACGGGAAACGGCCATGATTTGGACCAGGCATTGCGTTCAGCCCCACCCCCAGCTACCTGCTCAAGAAACTGTTATCATATTCCTCAATCTTAACGAACCAACCCCACCCACTATATGTCCCAAATAAAGGAGCGAGCCGACAGGGCCTGCAAGGCGGCATAAAGGCGTGTCCCGCGCGCTGAGGGCATTGCCCGGGTCGCGTGACTGTTTCGGTAGTTCCACCTCGTAAAGTACATACAGTACCTGATAGACGTGCAGTTTCTTTGTGAGCTTCTGTTCGTCGACTGGCAGATCCTTAAAGTCCTCGGGTAAGTTTGGTCCTTTGAGGCCCTTGGAGGAGTACCGTGGAAGTTGAGAGTGGCAAATCATACAAGGCAAGTACGCCAGATCGCACCTTCCTCTTTTTGCTGGTGTACGGCTCGGAACAAAGGGAAGGAGCCACCAGCGTGCCTTCCGTAATTGATTCGTACCTGAATTAGGAAGGTAGCCCCCTGCCGCGGTCGGTCGCGCCTTCCTATAAGCATGGGGCAGCCGAGGAAAGAGCGACTGTCCTGGCTTCCATATTTGATTAATCTGCGATTCGCACCTTTGTCATGCTTTGGTCCGGATTCTACATTAGGCCTTCGTCTTGCATATAACCAAGGTGAGCATGACAGAATCTTCGATGAAGTCGGTAGCGGAACCGAGGCTCAGAAAACCCATTGATCAAACATGACTCCAAAGTCCAACGTATCCAGAAACTCCATGCCTTCGGCAGCCCAAGACCCAGTCCAATCGACCCCGGTTGAAGCTCCTACGTCTAAACTAACCTCGTCAGATGCCACACCATTCAGAGCTGGCAAACCAGCCTCCAGGACTTCGTCAAGGATATTGGTGAACATTTTTCCAGCGCGCTCGAACAATGCATGATTCACATTCAGTGTCGTTGGCCGAGTCAGTAACTCGATGTGCGAGATGAAAATGCTGAGGTTCCGAATGAGCTCTGCCCTTGAGCCAGTGTAGGGGAGTGCTTGGCCGGTTCGGACTTGCGTTTGCAGGGCTTTTATCAGGGTGCTTGCGCTAGAAAATCCAAATAGTACAATCTATGTCATTGTTTAGTGAATCCTGCTGTAGGGTGTTGTCATACTGAAAACTTACGGCGCCGATAAAGTCGCGTTGGAGATCAATCATAGGTTCTTGTTGCTTGCCTAGTAATAAGACAGCGGATAGCAACTTCGAGCTCACATCAAGTAACTCTGTCTCGGCAGAGCGGTCATGCTGCATGAGGAGTCTATGAATGAGGAAGATATTATATAAGTAGGCCGAATATGCAAGGACGAGCATGATGCGAATGCCTATAGATAGGCTATCGTCCCAGTGAGCTGAGGAATAGCGCAGGTGAGACGGCATGGAATCCCATGTCTGAGTGCAGCGGTGTGAGATATCCCTAATAACGCACACGTTAGAACGCGGCCGGAGAAGGTAGTATCAGGTCCTGAGGTTTACCTTAATTTCTCTACAGTCCCAGGATTCAACGGCTGCAGAGACAGGTCCAAGATCTCCTCCCTAAAGGTGTAAATCATGTATCGTTGTCGATACCAAGAGGTGTACTGAAACGCCCCCTGAATGTTCCAGCCATCACTGTCCAACTGGCGTAGAGCCTGCTTGAGTTCCTCTCCCTCAGAAATGATAGCAATATCGCTAATATCCAGAGGCGGCTTGGTATCCGAATATCTCCACGAAATGTGCGGAGGACGGCCAAGAAATGTGGCGACGTTTTTGTCTAATTGGTAGAATCCCACGAAGATTCGTCGCCGTATTTCTCGTAGAAAGAATGGAATCTCTTCGGACACGTGGGATTCGCGATGTATGCCTAGCTCGTAGATGCAGCTCGACAGCTCTCCAAGCCGGTGCCATGTTGAAGAACCTTGGCAGCAATCCAGGTCAGCTCTTCATAAAACAAACTCTTATATTCTATATGTGAACATACTAGACTCCCCAAGTAACATGCAGCAGACTTGCCAGTTATCGTACAGCATCCAGACCATCAGATCGTTGACTGAACCCAGGATCCTACACACTTGCAGAGCAGTGTCACTCGCCGCTAACATCTTTCGCGCAAATTTGAGGCGTGCGACGGATGCAGGCCCAACAGGCCCTCTAAAGAATTTATCGTGAGCTAACCCAAAAATGCTAGCCTGAGCAGCAATGACATATACGATTGCTATGATTTCCAGACGCAAGCGGGTTCCGGTAAACATATGGTGAAAGTCCTTACCCTTAGTTTCGGGGGGTATATGCAATTTGCGTGCGGTATTCTCCAAGATCTGAGTTGTCTTTCTGTGTAATGTCTGTGGCGTCTCTCCTTCTTCAATTAGACCTCGCATTGTGGCTATAGAGTTAAGAATGATGGGGCTTGGAATGACAGCAGCCTGGCTGGCGGCATAGAATTCACGGAGGAGCTGCTCAATTGTAGGATAGTCCGTCAAATAGGTCAACATCTTGGTTACTTCATTCACCCAAAAAGAGGGCAAATGGGAGGAGCTCAATGTTGGTTCCTTTTCATGTAGTCGAGGTGCATCATTTGAAGACGAGGGGGTGGTTTCTGAGCTTTCAGCAAATGCAGATACCCAACTGGTGGGTCCAAAGTAGCCTGATGGAAGCGACTGGTCTGCGCCTGGGCTTCGGACAGTGATCTCAACGGAGGAGGGTGTCGGGGATGACAGTCTTTCTATCCTTTTTCGACTCCGCCGTTTTGTAGGATGGACATTGTGCTGTATTTGTGATTGTGAAGCTGGGGGTTCTGCCTTTTGGGTCAAGGGCGATGGATGGTAGAAACAGCGACTAGTTGTGTTTCGCTTCTGGCATCGTCCGCAGAAGGGGTGTCCATGATCACACCGCACCTTATCTTTCCGACAAGGCTCGCACGAGGCTTGCTGGCCATTACGGCGGCGTGAGCTCATAGCAATACGGGCGAGCACCGGAATGGAAAAATAAGGTCGAAGCAAAAGGAGGATTGAGGGGAAGGGAATTAGAGGTTGCATTGTCATTCGGAGTTCGGAGTTCGGAGTTCGGACCTACTGTAATATCGGATGAGTAGCAACCCTCAAGCAGATCGGTATATTATGATCGGAACGGAATTTCTTAATGTAAGATAAGGACACTGTTCCTAGGGTGAGGCAACGCTTTTTCACGGTCAATTTCTCTCTTGAATCCAGTCAGTTGTCAAGTAATGGTTTGTGGGGAGGAGTCGCCTGAAACATCAAGCGTGGCTAAGATATATTAAGAAATCATCTCAGATAAGGTAGGACATTGAATCGAATTCTGATTAACGAAAACAGAGAACTAGCCTTGTTCCAGATAACGAAACCATGGGACGCCCAACCATCCAAAACTAAGTAGGACTCGCGCCTATTGGTATCGTACACTCATTAAGATGTGGGTATCTAAGCGAATCCATAACTCCCTTGCAAAAAACACCAAGTGGATAATCCCAAAGCATCAAATCTAGGAATATCAGTAGGTGCAAAACTTATTCCGTAGAAAAGGAAGAAAAGACTTACCAGCCTGAGAGGCATGCGAGCAGGAAGACGACCGTTATGAAGGAGCATCGCGATGTTCTTGTTGGGGGTGGCCTGCAACTTGCGATACGCTTCACGGATATGACGCGGTTCGACAGGGGTACGACCTTCTTCAGGAGGATCGAATAGACCAGTCTCACGTTTGCGCTTCTTGGTTTCAGCTCCGTTTTCTGCACCTCCGCGGCGGTTCTTCTCGCGATCTTCGCGCTCCTTGACCTTGAGAGCTTCTTCGGTAAGAGTCTGTACAATCTCAAATGTCAAGAAACCGAGAATATCGACAATGTCATCATTGGGCTTTGACTCTGTGACAATGCCAAAGCCAGCCCACTCTCTAAAGCGCTTGCTCTTGCGGTAGGTAAAGGACGCCTGACGACATTCGGACCAGAACACATACTCCTCGCGAGTCATGTTCTTGGTTCGCTCATCCGCGGCAGCGAGGCGTTGGAGGGTGGCATAATTCTGCTCTTCTTCCTCCTCGTCTTCTTCATCTTCTCTTTCAGGAACTTGGATGGAGTAAAAGCTGTTGACATCCCACGCAAGCCCGACACGAGCTCTCTTGTTCTTAGGTTTAGACGCGACATCCTGGGGTCCCGCGACAACGCCGCCGGCAATTGGGTCATCAGCACCCGCAAAATCGGCAGCGTCAGCACCACCTTTGTCGTCGGAGTCTTTCACGTTCTTGCGGACATCCTTCCAGGAGAGAAAGGTTTTGAGGCGGGACACCTTGGCCTTGTCATGACGAATCAGAAAAATTAGATCATCGGTAGAGATAGATCGAACGCCACGGCGAGTCGCCAGGGCTGTGCTGCGGGCGAGCTGCGATATGTGTGAGCACATACTAAGACTCAAGCTGGAGAGGGTAACGTACGATCTCAACAACCTGCTGACGCACAATGTCCTCAATCAAAGTGGTAGTTTCAACGGATGGTTCGGCGGTTTCTCCAGAGACGAACATCATCTGACGAAAAAAGTGAGCCTTTTTGTCCGCAAACATTTCCGCAGTTTCGATCTCTTCGTCAAATGGGTCTCCCTCTACGACTTGAGTGGTTCCAGAAGTGCTTCCAGCTTGCGACTCGGTAGAGCTCAAGGTCACCGACGAATCACTGCTTGAAGAATCATCCGATTCATCAGGGTAAGAAATCCCGCTTTTAGTCTCCGAGTCAAGAGCTCCATTTCCCTGATGGGCAGATGGATGCTCTCGAGAGGCCATGCTTGCTTTCCAAGATGATGAACAAGGGACCAAACATCAAAGAACATAGAAAGGAACTTCTCAAAAGTCTCAAGCACCTAAACAGCGACATATGTACTATCTCCAGAAGCAAGCTAAAGTTGTAATAAACAGTCGCCGCTGGGGCCATGATTTGACGTTCAATGAGAACATCAACCCAGATCTGCTGGACAAACACCTGAGACAGAGAAAGTGCCTTATCTCCATATTTTGCGCAATTGCACATTAAGAGAAGGCAACAAGACCATAAAAACCGCCAATGAAAATGATGCTTACCTGCTGGATTTCCTGGCGATACTTTGGAGTACGGTCGGAAGACATGTTGGAAGGGTTATGAGCAAAAATCGGACTCGATACAACCAAGCAAGACAGACAGACAAGCGGCTCAATATATTTCTATCAAGACAGCACTAGAGCCTATCGAGAACAGATGCTGTTCATTGTGAATGAGTATACAGTTGAACCGAGGAAAGTGGTCAGCGCCTGTCCGACGAGGGCAAGCAACCTCGTATTATTTATTTCTCCGGCTTCCGCCCCGTGCTCGAATTCACATGGTGGGGTGGTCCAGAATTTTGGGAACAACAACCTATTTGTTTCAATTACCGCCTCAAGGTTACAATATGCTTTACCTCGTGGGGCTCGGTCTTGCAGATGAAACGGACATCACTGTCCGAGGCCTGGAGGTGGTGAAGAAGGCCGAACGAGTTTACCTCGAAGCATACACCAGCATTCTGCTTGTCGACAAAGCGAAACTAGTGAGATCACCAGCACCCCAATTCCAACCATGTGCCCCCAGGGTGGCTTTTGTTAACTAATGATAAATCGCTTCAGTAGGAAGCTTTCTATGGACGTGAAGTTATCGAAGCCGACCGTGAGCTTGTCGAGACCGGCAGCGACGACATCCTCGCAAATGCGGACAAAGTCGACGTAGCGTTCCTCGTGGTCGGAGATCCATTCGGGTATGCTTCTTTTGCCATGCGCTTTCCCTACTTTTGGATCTAACTATCGCTCCTAAAGGGCTACGACGCATACCGACCTTGTCCTCCGCGCGCGGGAACTGGGCATCGAGTCCAAGGTTATCCCGAACGCATCGATCATGTCCGGCATCGGCTGCACGGGTCTACAGCTCTACAACTTCGGACAAACAGTGAGCATGGTTTTCTTCACAGAGACCTGGAAGCCATCCTCGTACTACGACCGGGTGAAGGAGAACGTGCAGCTCGGACTTCACACTCTGGTGCTGTTGGATATCAAGGTGAAGGAACAGTCACTGGAGAACATGGCCAGAGGACGCTTGGTCTACGAACCTCCAAGGTACATGACGGTTGCTCAATGTGCCAGCCAAATGCTGGAGACCGAAGAGGAACGGAAGGACGGTGTTTGGGGCCCGGATAGTCTCGCCGTGGGTGCCGCGCGAGTTGGAGCAGCCGATCAGGAATTGGTTGCAGGGACACTGTCAGAATTGGCCCAGGTCGACATGGGCCGACCACTGCACAGTCTGGTTCTCCTTGGTCGGAGAGCGCATGACCTAGAAAAGGACTACATTCGACAGTTTGCAGTGGATGAGGCTACGTTCAACGCAGCTTGGCAGAAAGGTGGATACGGGTCCAGTTAGAAGTAACAAAGATATAACCAAATACAAAATATCCGCCCGTCATGCCCTAAACATAGACAATGACCCGAGATCAAGACACCCACAGACACCGAAAACCAGCTTGTTGACAGAATGCAGACCCTCCCGACCCTTTTGTTGGAATCCTCATCACTCGTAATATAACTCGTACAACCATCACGAAGATCTCTTGCTGAAGAACCGTGTGAATGATTCGGGAAGCCGAATCTAGAATGTAAGTCGTTAGCCATGCACTATAAAAAAAAAAGAACATCTTCTAGGCGGGTAAGGACATACCGTCGGGGTTGATGGGGCCTCACTGGAATTCGAATGCGAGTTCCTACTCCGATCATACTCATAATTATCCTCGGATTCCTCATCTTCCTCCATGATATCATCATCATACTCTTCCGCCTCCTCATGAGGATAATATCGCTCAGGGTCTCCATTGTAGACGATCCACCACCCTATTCTTTCCCCAGCGGCATACTTATCGCGAAACTCAGCCAATGCCTTGTCCCCGGCAGCATCCAGAGGATTCTCCTGGAAAATATCTGTGTTCCAAGATGTCCCTGCACTCGCTGACCCTTTTTCAGGGATACTGACCACTTTGGCACCAACATAGGCATAAGGTTTGCTCACGGCGTCGTCGCTCTCGTCTTCCGGGTCGTATTGTTCGATAAACCGTAGCTCGGAGAGGTTAGCGATAATGCCTGGTTCTGTCTTTGAAAACGAGTCGATAAGTAGTTTATTCGTGATCGGATTCTGGACGTATTCGGCCGTTGCGTCTTCGAGGTTATGCAGGACGACGTAGACTCGGATGCCGGTGAAGCCAGCCCGAGGCCATCGGAAGCCATAGAGCATGTAGACCGGCATGGCGAAAGAGGACGGCTGAATGTCCTGGCCGAGAAGGAAGAGCCGAGATAGCCTGCTGCGATTCCTGAGGAATCATATTAATTTATCTAGGAGATGGGGCGTCGTTGTCACCATGCTGTGGCGCAACCTCGTATGAAATTTGACAGGTATGGGCGGCTGGACAGGGTGCGGCTGTCGATTTCGATCCCTCATCGGCGCAACGGTCCTTGGCGTTTTCTGTTAAACTATAATTAACCTTATTGGGGATCCGTGTCACACGGCGATTTCTTCGCGGGCACAAAGGGGTTGTTTTTGAGTTTGGATTGGGCAGCTATATAGACAAAACTGTGCTACAGTTATTCATCCATGAGTGCAGTGCTGGCCTAGACCTGCATTAGATTCTATAGTGTTCCCAATAATAGAGTGACAGGACTAAAAAACGTTGAGGGCGGTGGGAGCTAGCAGTATGGCGCGATTAGCCCCCGATGCAGAGTGATTACCAGCTCCGAGACGATAGCTGCATTCCGCTGTAGTTCTTGCTTGGAGCTCTGCGGACCGTCAGTCACGATGGTTCTGTCATTTATCATAGTCCAAAATCGCCAGTATGCCTCGACGCTGTCACTATACTGTGCCGGATCTTGTCACAACTAACCATGGACGAATAGGGGCAAGACTCGCCTTGCGAAGTGGTATGCGCCGTACAGCGTAAGTCCTGCTCCAAAATCCGTTACTTATCGTTGGGTCTCTAATAGCGACTCTATGGGATAGGATGAAGAGAAAGTGAAGCTCAAAGGAGAGGTTTGTCCCGCCCGACTCCGTCACACACCCCGTTCCCCGGGGTTCCTGTTCATTCGGAGGATTAACTTCCCCAGGTTCATCGCTTGGTGGCCCCCAGAGATCAGAAATACCAGTCAAATTTTGTTGAATTCAAACGGAGTACGAAAATCGTATACCGCAGATATGCGGGCCTCTTCTTCTGCGCATGTGTGGACGCGACGGACAATGAGTTAGCGTACCTGGAAGCAATACATTTCTTCGTCGAAGTCTTAGATCAATTCTTCGGCAACGTGTGCGAGTTGGATTTGGTTTTCAACTTCTACAAAGTGGGTGTTACCGGCCGCGATTCGAGTGGATATGGCACGGTGCCGTTTCAACGAAGGCGTACAATTCGCTAACCGTGCGATGCTTTATAGGTCTATGCGATACTTGACGAGGTCTTCCTAGCGGGCGAGATCGAAGAGACCAGCAAGCAGGTTGTCTTGACAAGACTAGAACATCTGGATAAATTAGAGTGATGATGGCTATACTTGAGTGGATGCAAAACCTCTCCGGGTTGCATACTTGGAAATACGCATGAGTGACCACCAGTTATGGCCACCAATGGAGTTACTGGCGTCTTCTATTTATCTGTTGTCCCACAATTTCGGCGACTAGGGTTGGTATAGCTGCTGATTCTACACTTTCAATACCCTTTTAATGTTCATCGACCTTTGCTTTGCACCGGAGCCCGCGCACTCCGCATTACGCATTGCACCCTCCACCCCGTAAAGGGCAAGGGATTTAGACTGTCAAATAATAACAACAGATCATTTAGTATCTTTCGTACCTTGGAGAGAAGAGCAAATCAAAGCCATGCAATTGCCTGTTGCCTGTTGCCTGGAACTCAACAGCCGAAAATATTGCCGTGTCTCAGACAAGCTTTCAGAAACTGCAGCTGAGTCTCCATACCAGCCCTACGAAGCATGGCTTCAGGGGCGATCAGTGGTGCAATATGGTAGCCTATATCAGAGGAGTAAGGTTAAAAGAAGCTCTGTGGACGGTCCCTGAATCAAAAATGGTTGTCCTTTCCCAGAGTGGGTAAGGCAAAGTGAGGTGATCGCGAGCATCGATTGCGATAGTATCACCAAAGTGACAACATCGCTTGGCATCATACTTTAAAAGCACCTCATCGCTCGAAGAGATCCCTTGTTTCTCTTTTATGTGGATGTTCTCATATTTCGCTGCCCTTTCTCTTGTATTCCACTCTTGCAAGATGTGATACTAGTGCTTATACAGTCGATTGACCGCCTGTCTACTGCTACAATCCCCTGCGATCTGCTCCGCAACCGAACCAGAACCCAGCAGCTTTTCAGCACAAGCATTACGGATGCTAACGGTCCGGCATACTATGTTTTAACATCTCGAGCTGAGTGGGCATGGCATTCAGCAAAACATCCTTTGGCATGGCTACTCTCTTGCACCACGACGATCTGCTCGTCTGAGAGTTCGGGGCAACTTTCGACGCTGAAATTGGGAAACAGTTTCCATCTGCGCCTTGGTACGGAAAAAGCAATCAATTGGAGATCCTCATCAAACTGAGGGTTTTCCGCCTTTCTCATACTTGCGACCGTGTCTGCTAAGCCGTCTTGGCGCTCAAAAACTTGCTGGACGAGCTCGACAGGTTAAGAGAAACGCATCAATCACAATCAGGAGTCTTCCGTCAATGATACTGAAGTGACGGCCCGAACGTTCTTGCCACGGCGACTCCTGCGAGATGAGTTACCCCTGAATACAACAGTGGTTCCAACTTCCAAGGATCCAAGGATTGAGCCCGAGCGGGGCTAATGTACCGCTGATTATCTTTGATATTAGCTTTCGACACGAGGTGTCAAACTCTGATGGTATGCCATTGCCAGATCGTTATCCGAATGAATATTGGGAAGCGACAGGATGAGGAGCTTGAGGGCAGCGCCATCACATCCCCTATTATTATCTCTTTCCCTACGAGTGACGACGCCAATAAGTGAACCCATGACGAATCCCACGCGGCTGAGGCAACTACAATTCCACCTGGTTACCGTTTTTGAGAGCTGTTATTTTGCAGTTTGAACCTTGTTGGTTGTGTGTTGAGAAAATAACGAGGTTGAGATGCGCTCCACTCGAGTTATCAAGGCCGAAATTGGCACTGCAACAAGTCAACAACGCTTCCCGCGAAGATCCAAGCGAACGATGATCAATCTTCATACTCCATAGTGAGCGAGGTTAATCGCAATTACGAGAGCTTCGTCGTCGTTGGTGGAGAGCTACGTTTCAGGTGCCTCTTCTCGCATCCATAAGTTGCAAAGACTGAGCAATTACGGAGCATGTACGCGTCACTGCGATTGACGGTGGACAAGCGCTGGAGAAATTCCGGAACCACAATGATTTGCGAGCCTACGCGGCCCATTTGGCGGGTGGTCTTGGCATCCCCCATGCATCCGTGGGACCGCCTTTTTTCCAGCCGCCTCAAGCCACTCACGACACACAGCATTCAGGAGTTGTGTGGATTATCCTGCGTTATGACCAGCTATTCTCGGCGATTATCAACATCCTTTCACTGGGTACCCTCGCTCCCCTGACAATCTCGTTTTGCAAAAAGTCGCAACATCCTGCTTCTGTCTACCCTTTTCGGTTCTCAGCAATCGAACTTCGTCAGCGCCGAGGTAAGTCAAGCGGAGTTTACTTGCGGAAGTATACGCAGCTTGGGGCGTCACTAAGAATGGCAGGAAAAAATGACTTGGAAGAGGGACGGAACGCACTGACGATCGTGACCCAGTCGCAGGGGGTGTTTCGTAAAGTTGTTACATGTTTGTGATTGACAAATGATGAGCCAGTGCTCTACTTTTGCGAAACCCCAGCTTATGCAAATCCAGACCTTCGGGGTTCTATGTGTGATGCCGGTCTTGCCACACGGGGATTGGTCGCTGATTCCTCCCTGGAGTCCTTGGGTGTCGCTTGGCCTTCATCTTGTCGTTCTCGATTAATATTATTGTTTTCCATTTATTATTATTTACATACAATTCCTTTCCACGCCACCGGTTTGAACTTTACAACGCTAGCTACTCAAACTTACAATTCTAGGTTGATGACTTATCAAAGATCTCAGCACTTTTATTTTCACTGATCAACCCAGTCCTCTTTCTACATCTTCAAGCTTCATCTCGCCTTGTTCTCTTCAAGTCCATCCTTGGTCGTTGTGTCTCTCCTTCGGACCGTGAAAGCCTTGCCCAACTACAAGACCCTTGTTATTATCTACATCACAACAATCCACGTCTAGCACATATCAAAATGTCCTTAGCCTACTCTGACAACCTGGCTCCTCAGCCCATGACCGATGTATTCACCAATGATACCTGCGTTGACAGACGGCAATGCCACCGCACCGTACCCATGAAGGTGCTCGCTCTCGGAGTCGGAAGAACAGGAACTGCCTGTATGTTCTGCGGTCCGGACCTCGTCTATTCACAGCTGACCGTGACTCCTGAACAGCACTCCGTATTGCTCTAGAGCGCCTAGGATATCTCAAATGCTACCACATGATGTCTGCCAGTATGGAAAACCCACCAGATTGCCTCATGTGGCACGATGCCCTTCGTGCCAAATATGATGGTGTGGGCGAGTTCGGCCGTAAAGAGTGGGATCAGCTTCTGGGAGAATGCCAGGTAAATTCAGGCGTTTTCTGAGTGTATTGACTGAACTTCAAGCTAATAAATCCCCAGGCTGTCTGCGACTGGCCCGCTTGTGCCTTTGCTAAGGAGCTGATTGAAGCTTACCCTAATGCTAAGGTTATCCTGACGACCCGTGAGGTGGACTCATGGCACGCCTCCGTCATGAAGACCGTCCACTGGCGTGTGTCTGACCCCGAGCACCGCTTCGTCTCGAACTTCAGCTGGGCTGCCAGCATGTACTACCCCATGCTGAACAAGTTCTTCGAGACCTTTTTCCGTGGTGACTTCCCCAACAAGGGCAAGCAGGTTTACGAAGACCACGTCGCGGAAGTCCGCAGCCTCGTTCCTCCCGAGAACCTCCTTGAATACAAGATCAGTGATGGCTGGGGCCCGCTCTGCGAGTTCCTCGGCGAGGAAGTTCCAGACACTGCATTCCCTCGAGGAAATGACATGGCCGACTTCTTCAAGCGCTGCCGTGGGCGGAACAGGCGCCAGATGGCCAACGCCGCTCTCCAAGCTGTGACAATGAGCGGCGCTATCATCGCCGCCGGATTTGCCGCCGCTACTATTTTCAAGCGCTTCTCCCGGTGAAGCGGTTGCGCTCTTTTCTCCTATCCTTTCTTTTCTTACAGTGGCGGAGCGCTGGGCGCCACCGCTGCGAAGTAGTCTTTTTAACCTCCAGTTCTGGGACTTACACTTCCTTCTCTGTCTTTTCGCCCAGAACGTATGTAATGTTTTCTGTGCGGTTTTCTCTCTTTACCTGTGTTTTCTTATCATACCGATTAGCGGCTTTCTTGGAATGTACATTAATACCCATATTTCTCGGTCCGCTCGACGGCTGAGCTTCTAGATCTCATTTCGCATCTGGGACAGGTCTTACTTGAGCGCTGGTAGCTGGAACGGGAGCAAGAAAAAAAAATAAATACCATGTCTAAATTGGGAAGTCCAATCTTATCCATTATTTCTTCCTCGTATCCCCCTTCCTTGTCCTTCCTTGGCTGATGACTTGGAAGACACCATAACCACACGCGCACAGTTTGAACTTTCAACTTGGCCAAGGAACCCCTCGCAAACGGGCAACAGCCCAGGTCTTGGCTAAGACATGAGCAAGCACCGATTCACAAATAAAGCTGACAGTCGCGCCCTACCAGGCTCACTGCACGTTATCGATTGGAGCCTATTGCTGGAGGATTGGCTTGGCATAAGCGGTCGTGGGTTGTTGTCTTTGGGATTGGATTATTGAGACAGGCTCATGGACGAAGATAACAACGTTGCCCTGTTGGCGCTAAGGTTGTTACATACGGTCCGACTATTTATGGTTCAATTTAAAGCCTGCGAATATGGATACCACAGACATGTTCAATGAAATAGTGCGGCCCTTGCGTGGCGGAACTCTGAGTCGTTTATCTTGAACTCGAGGGCCCCATTTTCGCTTCCTGTAGGTACTAGGACGGAGATACCCCAAAAGGAACCGTGGCATGAGGGGCAATTGATCGCAAATACTGAGGTGGGTAGACGCACATTCCAATTACAAGCTTCATGACTCGCAGAATATCCCGACTTACCTACTTAGGAGAGTAACAAGGTGCGTCGCCGTATAAGTCGAACTAACCACTACAAAGTCTACGACAAGGTGGGGGATAAAATCCCCAATTGCCTACTATACGATGCACAATAACGGTATTAAGAACCAGTGCAGTTACGAGTGCCAGCGTTGGATGGATACAAAATCAAACTTCAGTAGAGCTGTAGCTGCAATATGAGAATTCGAGAGATCGGGCAAGTCAGATGCAAGGTTGATGAATGCCGGAGTACCTAGGTATCACAGACTGATTTCGGGAATCAAAGCACAACGGCGACGAACCTATCGAGGCTCGTACTAGCCACATGGGTTGTCATGTTGTGCGTTTTTAAAACTTGGAAGCCTAAACTTTTACACAAGGTGCAGAGAAAGTAAGAAATCTGGGCAATCAAAGAGAATAACCGCTCTGAAAGATTCCTAGATCATCGTGTCTTTCTACTTCGTCAGCGTGGAGGGAAAATGAGAATCGTGCGTTAACCAGCGCGAAGGGAAGAGCAAAAATCTGGACATCACCGCGATCTACTCCCACTAAAATATTGGTCTGCGACAGCATCCTTCAGTGCCGGCACCCTGACCGGACAAACATCTATCAATGCAACAGAATTGCTCGTTATCCGATAATTCTAGACAGTCGCTTGCAAAGTGGGTACGGAGATTAATGCTCCAGCCACTTTCTTGGCAATCTGTCACTGCTGGAGCCTTCATCCATTCGTTCCGACGCCCTCAACCCACAAAAACTTGGAAGCGCTTGAGTCAGCTGCCATTGCTGTCAAGGGCGCTCGCGAGCACCTGTTCGTCACTCTGCCTACGTATACACTTCCTGAACTAGTAAACGAGGCGAATCTGGTTGACGCGGCCCGGGCTACGTTGGCCATGAGTCTAAAGAAGCTCCCAGAGCGAAGCGCGGAGGGCCCATGGTTGGTTGGTCTCCGCGTAGGTGGGACGAAACTGATCTCCATGACTCCATACATAAATTACAGGTACGTATTGATATTTCGGGCACTCTGAGTCAGCCGTAGTTTTCAGTGTTGAGGCTGTGTATTTTGCTTTTATTTTGTCTCGCATCTGAGGCTAAATGAAGGATTTCACCAGTGATCTAGACAGCATGCAAACAATTATGTTTAACAGGAACTTAGATTTGACTGACGAAGGCTACAGGTGATACTTTCTTTATCTTTGTGTAGGGAGGGGTCAGCTCGTCTTTTCGGTCGACTGAGTCAAGCCGTCAATGTTAACAAGGATATGCCCGCTCGCACAAGTACAGAATATACGTGGAGGGCAGCTGATATTTTCCCCGAAGAACCAATCACTTTGTCGATAGGACCAAGCCTTGAAGCGACCGCAGTTTCCGAGCGTGTGTGGGGCAGCCTTGCAGTGGACTGATTCGTATGCCTACAAACATGTTGACGAGGCAGACCATCCTCCGACGATTCGACCAAGGGACTTGATTAAGCACCCCAAGCATGGCCTGTGGTGTAGACACCGCCAGTCTGGCGACTGCTTTGGTTGCAGGTGGCGTTGGCGTTCTTCGCTTCCTCTTCCTGTTCCAATTCACGAAGACCACTGATCTTCAACTCTCTCACGGCCAAATCCATAGATGGGCCTCAGTCTGCTGCCGATTTGCTGCTCGTCCTAATACCATTACGTCGATCCATCCTCCACATTGTTGCAGTATCTCCCTGGGGTAGCCCCCTGTAGATACTTTGGATATCATCCAGCTCTCGATAACCCGGGGAGGTTACGCTGGCTCACTCTGGTTTGGTTTAGAACGAACCAGAGCTTGTGATGGGAAGCATTCATGTACTTCTTCCTTGCCGCTCTTTTTAGAGCGCCTGTCCATACATTTTGCACTCGTCTTTCCGTTGTCTGCACATTCATCCTGTTACTGGGCGGATTACAGAAGGTTAGTGCTGAAATAGACTCAGCCTTCAAATCGGTCTGTATATTGTCCTCGGCAACATGCGGTCGTTAGCTGATACCTCTATCGCAAGCGTCCCGACCTTTACCCTCCAATCTTTACATTCGAGCGCCGCATTCCACAGAAGCTTCAACCGGGTTACATCTTCCTTGGTCCGTATGAGGCCGATAACTCTGGTCCTTACATTTACGATAACGATGGAGTATGTAGACCCATTAACCTGCTTTGTGCTGGTGCTGACGGCTTTAGAACCTAGTATGGAGCGGCTGGGGCAACTCCGGCCCTGGGAATGCCCATGGCATGCACGTGTGCCAATACAAAGGGAAAGATCACCTATGTTTCTTCCAGGGAATTCAGCAGAACGGATATTGCAGGGGCCATGGCGTCATCATGGACGAGCATTATCATATCGTCAAGACTGTTGTCCCTGGAGGAGGCATGGCGGCAAGCGACATGCATGAGTTCAAGCTTATCAACGACGGAAAGACAGCCTTGTTGACTGTGTACCAGCAGCGACAGTTTGATATGAGCATCTGGAACGTCAAAGGCGGCATGGGCTGGCTGATGGAGAGTGTCTTTCAAGAAGTGGACGTGGAAACCAACAAAGTCATATTCGAATGGAAGTCGCTTGACCACGTCGACCCTTCCGTCAGTTATACATACCCTGGCTACACAGACACATCGGGCACCGGGCTGGAACCGCGCTCGCCCTGGGATTACTTCCATATCAATTCTGTTGATAAGAATGCAGACGGAGACTATCTCATCTCATCGCGCCACACATGCGCGATTTACAAAATCTCAGGAAAGGATGGCTCCGTAGTTTGGCAACTGCACGGCGCGAACCCATCGTTTGAGAATATCAATTTCAGCTTCTCACAGCAGCATGATGCCCGGTGGCTCACTGAGAACGGAACCCATACCTTGATGTCCTTGTACAATAACGGGTTCAATGGCTTCAACAGAACGCATGACTACTCATCAGGCATGCTAATAATGATTGACCATAGGGCTAAGACAGCCACGCAGTTACATGAATTTGCGCCTCAGAATCATGACATGATCAGCTCCAGTCAGGGAAATATGCAAGTCCTACCGAACGGGAACGTTTTCATAGGTTGGGGTAACAACGCGTATGTTTCCGAGCATGATGCAGAGGGAAACCTGCTCTTATGGGGTTACATTGATAAGGGTCGAATCATGAACTATCGCGCTCAGAAATTCCACTGGGAGGGCAATCCGACCGACATTCCGGCTCTCTGGACCTATTCCAAGTCGACTGACGCCTCTTCAACCACGTTCTACGTCAGCTGGAACGGCGCCACGCGTGTGAAGCACTGGCGTTTCTATGGCACGAACAACTCTACCGACAACTACACCTTCATTCACCAGGCACCAAAGGATGGGTTCGAGACCTCGTATACGGCATCTGAGTTCTACCGCTTCACTTATGCAGAGGCCATCGATGCACATGGAAACGTGCTCGGTAAATCACGCGAGCAGTTTACGTTCACTCCGTCGCCTGTGCTCCAGGTTTACTGCGAAGACACAACATGCGAAAACACACAAGCGTATGGACTTCCCGGGGAGGAGGACGCAAAGGCGATCATCCCCGAGGTTGGTCTCAACACGGTTCCCTGGGTAGACCCAGATCAGCCTGGAGTTCATCTCAACTGGGGACACAAGTGGCCCCCTGCGCCTGAAGATAAACCTTCGGGTGCCCTGAAGAATTCTTATGGTAATTTTATCTATCCACCATCAACTCGTGGCGCGTAAGGTAACAATCTAGACCGTGTTGGATGGGTCGCACCGTCGTTAGGTATCCTCATGACTGTCGTCGGCGTCTACGTGGTGCTGCGCATGTATCGAAGAAGCCAGAACTACAGCGGCATGAGGCGGAGATCGTCGGAACCGCTGGAGGCGAGAGAGTCGAAAGATCCATTGCGCGTTTCGAGTTTGCCGTGGTGGAGCCTCCGCCGCTGGAGGCAAACTGAGCCAACACGCTACTATCCTTTATCAGAGGAACAGGACCACATACATTGAGATTTTTTGTGGAGTACCTTTCTTTTTAGTACCTTGTGTATATAGTGTATAGTATATTATATAGAAGCCAAGTTGTGTGCTCTTGAGTGCATCACGTAGCAGCAGCAACAAAATATCCAAGCTTTAAGAGTGAGCACACTTGTCGGCAGATCGGCTTCGAATGATGGGGCTGCAGAATAAAGTGAAACCACAGCCGATGACAGCCCAGTATTGAAAATACCGACTGAGTGTTTACGAGGCGTTTTGAAGCGCTCAGAGTGGGGATAGCGTCGCAAGCTCGGCGCTAACAAATTAATTTAAATCCGGAGAACCATGTATATAAAATACACGTGGTAATTTTGAAGGGGGACTTTTCGAGAATCAGATGTGGCTGACAGGAGACATTCTTTCAGATTGATAACGTGGGAAGCGAAAGAGGAAGAAGGAAACGAGAATAATAAACCTTCTAACAGCCTTTTTTTGATTGTGGTGACTGATTGAGTAGGCGCATTGATGATCGATTGGCAGCAATAATTTCCGCGACTCTGACATCTTGTCTTCTCTCCACCTCCGCGCCTCTTGTTATCTGTCTTTTCTTCTCGTCTCTCACTAAGATTCCTTGAGCTATTATTATTCCTGCGTTTATTGGCACCAACGGAGAAACCGTACTCTTCTCCCTCCAACTCTTTTTCTGACGTTGTCGCACCACTAGCGCCTTCGCGAAGCGCTGAACGGTTCCGATCTTTTCTTCCCAGACTTTCACTTTCGCCCTGATGACCGGATCCAGTCGCCAATCGCTGGCTTCTTCTGTTTCACCTAATAACAGTAGTAATCCGTCTTCTTCGTCAGCTGTTAAGAACCCCAAAACCCGGCATGCGCACCACTCTCGCAAGACTTCTTGGGCTTCCGGTCTCGATCAAGGCGGCGAACCATCTCCGGATTTCCCTTACCCTCAACAGCGCCGTCGGGCGGAGTCATTAGCCCACGTCTCAGAGGGTTCTTCTGGCCGCTACGAGGACGACGAGGCGGCTATATCAGCGTCAAATATGGCCCTGAGGAACACCTCCTTCGAATGGAACGAGGGCCACGCGCGCTCCCGGTCTCAGAGTCAGCCACAGATGCCGGTCTTCGATCCGATGGAAACCTCCCCCGCGCGCCCAGGGCCCGTGACCTGGATGTCACTGCCCAGAAAGAAACAGCTGGCATTGCTGGGTCTCTGCCGGGTGTTCGACTTTCTTCAGATTGCGTCTTTGCAAGCGTATATGTTTTACCAGCTCAAGTCCTTTGATGATACCCTCTCCGACTCAGATGTTTCTACCCAGGCCGGGATTCTCCAGGGTGCGTTTACGGCTGCGCAGTTTGCCACGGCTATTCCCTGGGGCCGGGTTGCTGATGCCGAGTGGGGAGGGCGCAAGTTTGTCCTTCTTGTTGGGTTGTTAGGGACGGCGGTCTCTTGTCTGGGTGTCGCCTATTCGACGTCATTCGCGCAGGCCGTGTTCTGGCGGTCGTTTGGTGGCGCCATCAATGGCACCGTTGGGATTATACGCACTATGATTGCGGAGAATGTGAAGGAGAAGAAGTACCATTCAAGGGCGTTCTTGATTCTACCAATTGGCTTCAACATTGCCGCACTTTTTGGACCTGGTACGCTACGGCTCCCGCACGGTATATAAGCGTTGCTAACATGCATAGTGATGGGTGGCATGCTTTCCGACCCTGTCAGAACCTCCCCAGCCCTCTTCGGACCCAACTCCTTCTTTGGAGGTGAAAATGGGGTTGAGTGGCTTATGCGCTATCCGTATGCTCTACCGATGTTAGCCAATACAGTTTTTCTTACGTTTTGTGCTGGTTGCGTCGCTCTCGGTCTCGAAGAGGTAAGATTCTAGTCGCCTTGTATGCAGCACAAACTAACCCTCACAGACTCTTCAAGCGTGCAAAGGAAAGCCTGGCCTTGGCGCCTTTATCAAACGACTTACTGCTCGCGCTGTTAAAGCCGTGGTTCCCTCGTCCTCGCCTTTATACTCACGACTACAATTTGCGGACTACGATGAGTCCGGTCCACTACTCAGCCGACGACCTGAGTCGTACGAGCTTGAAGAGAAGGCTTCCAGGCCTGGTCGCCATGCTCATATCCTACCATTCCGACAAATCTGGACCAAGAACGTCTGGTGCACTCTTCTAGCGCAAGCCTTCTTCGACTTCCAGATGGGGTATGTTTAGCAATCCGATAAACACGAAACGATACTGATCTGGATAGTGCATTCAACAACCTCTGGCTCCTCTTCCTCTCAACTCCTCGCTATGACTCGAATGACCCCGCCAGCCCCGCTCAACGACTCCCTTTCACCTTTACCGGCGGCCTAGGCATGCTCCCCCAAAGCGTCGGCTTCGCAACCGCGATCCTCGGCGTAATCGGCATGATCCTCCAATTCACAATCTACCCCTCTATCAACAGTCGTCTTGGAACCGCTAAAAGTTACCAATACTTCCTCACCCTCTTTCCCATCGCCTACGCTTTTGCACCCTACATTGCCCTCGCACCGTCGTCAACACCACCACCAAACCAAGCGAACGGAGGCTGGGTCTGGTTCTCCATCATTATCGTCCTCTTCCTACAAGTCACAGCTCGCACATTCACGCTCCCGACTTCAATCATCCTACTCAATAACTGCTCCCCGCACCCGTCAGTTCTCGGCACAATCCACGGCATCGGCCAGTCCGTCTCATCCGCCTTCCGTACCATCGGGCCTATCTTCTCGGGAGCATGGTACGGCTACGGCCTAGAGATAGGAACAGTCGGGTTCGCGTGGTGGCTGGTCGCCCTCGTCTCTGTATTCGGCTGCGTCGCAGCTATTTTCGTTTACGAGGGATCAGGCCATGAGGTTTATCTTCCCGGTGAAGAAGAGGATATGTGAAATGTGATTTATATTTTTTGGGGTATATTCTTTTTTGGGGGTTCTTTCCCGCCATTTACATTCTTTCCTAGCATCTCGTTGCATTTTCTTATGTTGTACTATATATATGGTTTGTGGGCACGCGCATATGTATATTTGGTGGGTGTCTTGCTTTTTTGAGCATCGCTGTTTTTTGTTCGACATGAGAGATACCATTCTAGCCTGGCCGGTTACGGGTGTATGAAAAAGCAAGAAAGAAAGAGGATGGAGGGCATGTCTTTTGGTAGTAGACTTGGATACCTAACATAATACATAGAATGCCATGACTCGTCAATACAAATAACCTTCAGAAGTGAAAGCCAGCGTATGGATTGTGAAAGAGAAAGTATGATGCTTAATCTACCGTTTCAAGGCGGCGAATCTTCTTGACAATTCATCCACTTCCGGTATCCCACTCTTATCTCTACCCCCGCGCTGCCCTGGACTAGGGCTTGGTACTTCCGTCGGCGCATTCTTGCTGCTATCATTGGGCACCTTCACTCTCGGGTTCGGGTTATCAGATCGCGGTCCCGGAGGCGCAACGCTCACGGGACTCTTGCCGAGTTTATCTGCGTGTAATCCCCTCGGTGGCGTCGCACGAGTCAGCTCTGTCGTCTCTGATGCTCGGCGGACAAGCTCGCCCACGTCACCCCCATCACCATCGCCGTTTCCATCTCGGCCAAGGTCGTCGCCGCTAGCAAGCACCTCTTCAAGAACCGCGTCAACTTCTTGTTCATCCACATCTACTTCCTCTCCCCACTGAACCTTGTATGCCCTCGCAATCTCTCTTAGATAGCTGTCCACAAGTTCTTGGCTTGGCGGCCTCACGCGAAGTCCCTTCACCAGGCGCTCAGGAACCTTGATGTCCGCCAGCTTATTTTCTGATGCGAGGGCCATATAGTCCTTCCCGTAGCGGTCTGCGAGCAAGGAGCGGAGAAGTGTGAGTTCGCGCACTTCACTAGGGAATCGCGACCACGCATAGAAGATGCATGCCGCGGCTTCATCAAGGGCCTGGTCTAGATAAAACGTGTCCTCGGAATCCGCAACAGCAGCTTCGGAATCAGACACGGTAGGCTGATCCTGCACCTGCGGCTTTGACTGCGTTTGCGTCTGCGGCGCAGCCTTCTTCCCTCCAAAGAATCCGAAGAACCCCCCACCCCCACTTTTCGCCTCCTCTCCAGCCGCACCTGAGCCCACGCCCTTCCCCTTCGAATTATTATGAGCAAAAGCCTCCTCCCTCACCCTTGCCCGCATGCGCTGTCCAGCCTCCCCAAACGCAAGACCATCAAGCACTCCCGCTCTTGCAAGCAAAAGCTCGCAGTATAACTCGACCATCTCCATAACCTCCACGGCGATATCTGTAGCAATGACATTCTCGACGCGAATGCGGGCGCTTGCGTCGCGGTTGTTTTCGAGTAGAGAGGCGAGGTCGCGGCGCTGTACGACCGATGACGCGGTAGATTTCTTCTGGAGGAGGCGGAGGCGCGGGATTAGAAGGTGAAGGGTCGAGGTTAGTTTTGCCTTTTTTTTTAACTGTTAGTTTGTGTTTGCGAGGTAAATATTGGATATGATCGTGGTTATGTTATGAATGTGGTGAGGTGATGCGATGGAGGAGTGCGGGGTATTATCCTCGGGTTGCGTTTTGGTTCTCGAGGCAGTATGACTTACCGTCTGTGGTGATGGTGGCATTTTGGGGTGGTTGTATAATATCTCGCCGTGTAGAACAGAGGATAGGAAGAGGATGAGGGAGATTCGTGAGTTGCGACAAGGCAGTCGCAGGCAGGCAGATAAGATACAGCGGAGGCCGAGCGGAGGGGCCGCCGCAAGTCTCATGCCTCAGGCACCGACATATCTATATAACTGCTCAGCCTTCTAGGTAACAGAATTAGATTATGATTAACTAAGCTACCAAGGCGAATAAATGCACTGTGAGGAGTATTTATACATTTTCGCTGATATGAACAAGAAATTATCCGAAGTATGCAGAGAATGAACCGTCAGACTGAGCTGATGAAGCCGGGGTGGGTTGTAAATCATCATCCAATCAATGTACAAGAACGTTAATCGTAAAAGGTATCCCAAGAAGTTAGAAGTCAATATCAAGGTATAAAGGTAAGGTATCCAAGAAGTGAAGGGGAAATAATATAAAAGAAAAAGAAGAGTGTGTGCTGCCAAATTTTAGGCATGTAAGTATAAGTTGTGGAGGCCAGAATATATGAAGTGGATATGTGTGGCCGGTATTTAGTGGTGTAGAGTCGTAGCCTAGAATGTGAAGGCTGCCATCGCGATGACGCCGAATAGGGCCATCATCGCGTTTTGGCTGGTTTGGTGGGCACCCGACGTCGGGCTGGGGGTTGCTTCTTCCGGTTCGCTAGTTCCCGAGGCGAAGGCACTGCTACCGCCGGTTTCGACGAGCACATGAGGTTTATATGTGTAGTCAGGGTAGCCAGAACTGCTGGGAGTCTCATGCGATGAGCTAGAGTGGGAGATCAGGTCTGAAGAGGAAGAAGACTCGGTTGTCGTTGTGGTGGTTGTAGTGGTTGTGGTGCTCTTGCTAGTTGTGGTAGTCGTGGTAGATTTGGTCGTAGTGGTGGTGGTTGTGCTGGTGGGCTCCTCAGTGGTAGTAGTGGTGGTCTCCTCCTCTTCCTCCTCCTCCTCGTCATCGTCATCACTGCTGCTGCCACCGCCGCTACCGCCAGACCCGTCGAAGATAACAATGCTAGCCGTCTCACCCTTGGGCACGGTGACAACACAGAACGCGGCTCCACCGGCACCATCACTCGAGGCACCTGTAACTTCGTTGACCCCATTCTCGGCGGGGTCGATCTTGCAGGGGAGGCCGTTGCATCCGCCGCCGGCGCATTCGATCTCAACTCCAAAGTCGGGGACTGTGTTGCGGAATGGGGTAGCGGGTTCCAGGTAGATAGGGTTCCATCCGATCTTCACAAAAGTGTTTCCGTTACCATCGGTGTTGGCGCCTGCCACGTATGGGGACCAGTTACCCCAGGGGTTGGCGGAAGTACCCCAAACACAAGCGGTAGCGGTGTCCTTTCCGGGAGGGTTGATGTAGAAGCTGCAGAATTAGCATATAGTTGCTGTGGAGATCAGAAGCGGCTTACTGAGCAGCTGTCTCGCACCAGTAGCTGAGATCCGGCACAGCAAGAGTAGCCGTAGACTCGACCAGAGTTGGGATCAGCATGGCCTCGTTACCAGGAAGGACTGTTTGGCAAATCGAGACAACATCCCCGCATCGATTGACGGCCTCAACGGCGCCAGTTCCGTCCGTGCAGTATGGCTTATCGGGGAAAGGCTTCTCGATCTCGCCGTCCTCGTTACAATACAGACCGCCGTTCTACATAATCAGTATGCGCCGGGACCATCATATTGACAACGACTTACCATGGACTGTGGGTAGGAGTACGAGGTTGCGTCCGGATCCCACTGCATGGATACCTGTCCCGGAGGACAAGCATACGGGCAGTAATGGCCCGGCTCACAGGGCTGGTCAGGGCTCATCGCCCACCCAGCGTTTTTGGAACCCGGGGTGACGGAAACCAGCCCAGCGTCGGTGGGAAATGCGCAGGCGCCGCCTCTCTTCTCATGCACATCCTTCTTCCCGTGGTGATGATGATGCGAGTGGCCACGGCTATGCTGAGATGCCTCGGCGGCGACGGCGCAGAGCAAAGCGGTTGCGAAGATGAATCTCATATTGAAGCGAATTGAGCCTGCAGTGCTGGTCATGAAAAGGAGTGAAATGCGCAACCGCAACGGTTGGAGACAAGTCCACCGGGCGGGTATAAAATGGACGAAAAAGAAAAAAAGGCGTCTAGCAACGAAGCAAAATAGGGGGGGAACGAAAGACTATGGTCAGGACCCTGATAATGAACGACTTGGGGGTGAGGAGGGAAAGGGAAGAGGAAGAGGGCAGAGCAGGAAATGAGATACGAGGTGCAAACAAAGCCGCCGTAGCGCCAGAGCCCCGAACTCCAAGTGCCCTGGCTTCTGACAAGAGAAAAGTCGTGCTCAGGGCTCAAAAAGGGACCACAATTCGGGCCCTGGCGCATTTCCTCTCTGGGTTTACTTCGAAGCTATTGACGCTAATTTTCCCCCATTGGGCTCAGCCTCCACGCCAGCGTCAGGGGTAGCAGCCAATAGAGGGCTGCTACCAGCTCGTTATCCCCCGCGGTTCGTGGAACTTGGGTCCACTCTACCAAATTTGCCCCAGCACACTCAATCTCCGACGAGCCAATCAACGCCACAAAAGATCGTGCCGTGTGACGGACTCGCCTCATGTTGCTCAGTCCAGCAAATACACTCCTGGCCCTCAGCCAAAAGTACGACCCTGAAACACCTCGAGAGACGCCGGAGATCGTCATCTTCAGCTGGGTTTTGGTTATAAACAAAGCACGCTCCCATCGCAGCGCTTTTTGTGCGGCGAGAACACTGACCCAACCTGTACCTGCCTATCGCTGTCATTGTCACCGTTACACAAGTCGAGGCCCAACGATCGTCATCTCTGCTCCCACAATCCAGCAAATAGGGTGCCACATGGTCAGCCTTAGCGATGATACTTTCTAGTAGCGGTGCCAATAGTGTGTGCTAAAGAGTTTATCGGAGTAACTGCCAGCTTGCCGAGTCTCCGAGCCCTGAAGTCAGGAAACCGTCACGTGTTACACATGACCAGGGGTGCCCATTTCCTCAGTGGATGAACAACACAACTCCCATGCATCAAGCAATTTCATTTGTACACGCTACAATGATACGTGTTTGCTATCCAATTCTTTATTTCGGTGGCTGCAGGTCTCCGAGTCCTCGCTCTCGTGTTCTCGCGCCTGTTGCTAGTCCCGAGAATGGCGCGGAGAACGGGGTTTCTCAGGGGTCCTTTCACCAAAGATTGACCCGCCATTCTCGTCATGTGCACAGTCAGCCTTCCGAGGATTGTCCCTCCAGGTCTCCCCAGCCATCAAATTGAACACATCCCTCTCGCCAGCCCCAGGCAACACAATAATGCTGTGCAAGCAGCTTCCACTCCTCCATTTCATCAAGCATTTCAAGCCCAGCAACTCGTTCCTTCTCCTCGTCACTCACCCACCGTTCCCACAGAAAATCCACATCCGCAGCCGCCTGGCCCCCATCAAAGCCCTGCTGGCGGAGCCGCCCCCGCTGCGCCTCCAGCGAGGCATACTCGTGAAGAGTCTGAAGCTGGATCCCGCGCGTCGCAAGGTTCGCTACCATTGTCCGTCCGAACGCGTCGTCAGGCCGAATTGGCTCGTAGAGGACAAAGGCTAGAGTTTCTGACTTGTTTGATGGCGTAAACAAGGTTTGTGTGAAGTAGCGCACAACGCCTGCGGCTTCGTCGGGCGAAAGATACACCAGGCAGCACTCGGATAGTATCAGCGTTGGGAGTGTCGTGTCTATCGTTTCTCGTAGTCGGGCCACTAGACCTTCGCTTGTGCTGCCCTCCTCCGCCTGGTGTGCCAGCGTTCGTAGATCGATCGGATGAATGTGATAGATCGGAGAGTGCAACGCATCCCCCGCATCGGAGATTGTGACGTCTTCACGATGACCTAACACCCGTTGTAGCAAATGCGTCCCCCGAATAGTCTTGATCTTCGCAGCATTATTGACCGCAAAGTCGATTTCATGGTAGACGATATTTGGCGCGGGGTGCGATTGCAGCAGTCGAAAGACGCGCGTGTCGGAACCAGCACCAAGCGAAATGATCTGTTTCTTTTTCTGCTTCCATGCCGAGTCCGGATCCGATGACAATCCCAGAAATCTCGCGACAAGTTGATCGATCGCCGTCGTGCGCACGTAGGTTCCTATACAATCAACCCCGCACTTAGTCCAGTCCACAACTCTCCAGAATGAAAAGAAGTTCAAGCTGAAACCTACCTCGATTTATAATCGGCAACCTCCTCGTCTCCTGCCCTAACGGCGTCAAGATTCTTGCAAACGGGTCCTCGAGGTACCCCAACCCCACCGCGCTCAGTCGGGAGACACTGGCGTCATTGTCTGTTCCCTGCACAACCCGGTCTTTCAGTCCGCGGGAAGTCGATCCAGGGCCCTCATGTCCGCCTCGACCTCGTAAGCGACCGCGACCGGCTCCTCGGCGGAGAGTATTTAAGTTGGGGATTTGTGGTGCTGACATGGCGGGGTCATGGTGAAGCTTGGTCGTAAACGATGGGTTGGAGAGCGGTCTGGTCTGCTGTTGTGGGGACTCTATCAGTGTCATGCATGTGTCTCACCTGCAAGGCTATTATCTGGTGGAAAAGGGAACAGTGTCTTTTATGCTGTTGCTGGTCTAAATTGCTTAAATTTTGAAGGAATCAATCTATGTCTTCGTTTCTAGTAAATATGCAAATGCTAATGCTGACCCAATGTCTGCTAAGCATAGAGACGAGATATAATAAGCCCGACGTCATTAATTTTTCCAGACCCAGCAAAAAAACCTTTGCATCCGCCATGCTAATGCAACAGATAAAAATAGCTATATCCACAATCATGCAAAGCTAAAATGGTTTCGACATAGCGGACAAGTACTCTGGTTGCTGCTCTTGAACCACCGGTACAAACAGACCGAGTGGAAGGCATTCTTGCACGTCGCGCACCGTTTGTTCGGCGTCTGCATATCTGTTGAGATAACCGAATAGCAAATCGCGCACTCGCTCTGGCCCTTCATTGCGCCTTGGACGTTTCTGCGGAATGCTAGAAGTCCATCTTCTAGGGCACCGTTTGAGAACATGATGACTCCTTGAATGGTGAGAAGCCAGCTCTTCCACTTCCTTTCGTCAACCAGCACTCGGCTTCGGCCGACGACTAGGGCGGGGTGCAGAGGATAGGCAGGAGGGAGAGATATTGAGAGTGAGACAGGTGGTGATTCTTCGTCGATCGGGATACTGGCGATGATCTCGGCTGTCTTTGAGGCGACTTTAACGTTGAGCGCTCGTTCCTCGTTCGGGTCCTGGGTTGACATCCATTGAGTTACCCTTTCTAGAGCATCCTCGGCAACTAGCGTCGAAATCTATTTAAAGCCATGTTAGTACATTCGCAATAGCCGCCCAGATGCTTCATTTCTCACATATTTCTCTGTCCAAGCTTCCACGGGACCTTTAATGCGCTTCTTCGCATCAATCCACCAGGCTTTAGTCAGGTTGGCAAGATGTTTCAAGGACAAAAAGTACAAATGAACGAGCAGCCACTGCGTCTCCTTTTCGTAGCTCTCCGATTGGCAAAGTTTAAAAGAGCGAATATCTAGCTTCGATGCATCTAGAAGCTTGCCGTGTCCTTTCTGAAGGAAATCAAACATGAATTCTAACAAAGGAGTCAACACATCATGCTCCTTAACGTCAGAAGCATACTGCTCTTGAAGAGCCAGAGACTAGAGAGTAATCAGCCTTTTACGGCCACCGAATAATACGAAATTTGGAGCATACCGCATTGGTAAAGTGATCAAAGACCAATTTCCAGCTCAGAAGATAAGACCTTATATCAGCCCAAGACTTATCATCTCCGTATGAGGCAGATATTGATTCCAGCGTTGGTGCACCAATGAGCAGAGATACAAGTTCGTACGGAAGCTTAACCTCCGTTTTTGATAACGCCACGTCAAATGACAGCTGCTCTTGTGCGGTCGGAATATAACGGTGAAGGAGAGTGTAGGCTGCATGCTGCAGAACCAGGCTGTGCGCTGTCAGGAGAGGGAAAACCTTGCCAACATTCTCGAGGTTCTCAACCGGGATAGTCTTGATCAAGTGACATAGTTTGTCGACAGTGAGGTCTCGGGGCAGGTAGAATGTTGTAGAGGAGTCTAAACGGAGGTCAGCACAATACGTTCACCAATCAAACACCTGATCCTTACCGAATTTCCATAAAGTCGATGTCATGTCGTTGAGCAGAGCCTTCTTTCGCTCAGCCCAGGCGTCTTTCACGTCGTCATTGCTATCTTCATCTTTGACAATCGACTCCAAGCAGCTGTAGAGCTGATAAGATGAGTTTAGGACAGGCAGAGCGCCGTCTGCCCCGCCGATATTTCGCCATGTTGAACCGAGTATATCCAGGCAATCTTCCCAATGAGAACCATACATGTCCTTGACGTTGGGAAGTGCTAGACTCAGAGCCCCGAAGACCTCCGCTTTTAGGCTGAGCGATATTTCCTCCGACTGGAGGCACTGTATCATGTGTTTGACGAAGAATATCAACCTCTGGGTTGGCATAGACGTCATGGGGTTAAGGTCCTCCTCCTCAGACAAGAGGAGGTTAAGTAAGGCCAATTTCCGAAGACCTGTAACTGTTAGAGAGCTGTGACCTGGGTATAGTCATAATGAATACTAACCGTTGATCGTCTTATCTTCAACCTTCAATCCAGTAGAGTCTGCTACAAACTCATTGCAAACTCGAATCCCCGCCGGATTTGACAGAATGGATCGTCGGAGAACAGCCACTCGGGCAGCGGAGCGAATGGCATTATCTGATCGCATTCCTCTGCATAGTTGCCCGATCGCCTCGGTGGAGAGTGCTATAGCCGATGGGTCTACGCCCTCTATGACTTTCGTGAAGGCCTGCGCAACTCGATAATCCATCGGGGATGTGCCTTCCAACTTCTCAAGCCTTGTTTCCCAAACAGATGCAATAGTAGCAGAAATGGTCGCACCTGTCGAGGGAATTTGCTGGGTTGATGAAGACCATCCCTGGATAATATTCTTCCCATCGTTGACAATATTTCTGCATTCCTCTCGCTGCTCCTGAATCCAGGACCCGGCGATAAAATTATATCGTTCAATGGCGAGGTCGTCTTCGAGCAATTGTACCACAAGGGGCAGGTTAGAGAATAAGACCTTGAATTCGTCCACGCCAATGTGCTGAGTGATATTCAAGGAAGAGAGTGCCCGAACAGTGAAATGAGCAAGTCGGAATGCGGCTGAGCCATGACTTGAGTCGCGTGCGATATTCTCGTAGCGTTGGGAGAATGTCTCTGATATATTTTGGTCAATCAAGTGCACGGTACCTGAAAGTGGGCTTGTGATAGAGGTGGATAAACGAGGTGGAAGTTCGAGAAAAGGCCCCAAAGCTTCGTCCCACATTGGTTGTGAAGGTAGGATGTCTCTAGCAACCTGTGAAACATCTTCAGACTTGGAGCTGCGCAACAACTCTTCCGCAATGCTCAACAGTGATTCGACCCTTACTCGGTCAGTATACGGTTCGAAGTTTTATCCTTGAACAGGTACTTACGACAATGATTCCTCATTGACAACGGCAAGGTTATGCTGCAGAATCTCAAGGCTCGCCTTTGTGCTCGCTTCACCGACTGCTGAGTTTTTCAGCAGACCGATCATGGAATCTGCGAGGCTAGCAACCTCTTCTGATGGAGATTCCGTTAGGAACAAGAGCTTCCCAGCTAATTTCGAGCCTTGACTACCACTTTGGAATCTCGCGACGGCGCTAGGGGCGAACGAGGCTATTTGTGTTAGCCCACGCAGAGCGTTCGAAGCTTCATCTTCCGAAGACAGGATGTCAAGAATGGAGACAAAAATCGAGTCTTCCATCTCGCCTTGGGCTGTTGGGTTTCGGAGAACGGCAATAATAACCGACCAATGTAGCTGGCTTCCTTTAATAGCCAGTTCTAGAGCCCGCATAATCACAGGACCGAGAATCTTCCCATCCACTTCATTGAAATCGAGACTCGAGAGCAGCTTCTGGACAGCAATTGCATTGGTCATGACGTTTTCAAGTTGTGCGACTTGCTTGACAATTAGCTCGAAGCTCGAACCGAAGTCAGGCCATGAACGACAAAGCAGCGTGATTGAGATGATTTGATCACCAGATGGGGAGAACAGGAGCTCAGGCGCATCATTTTGAAGGAATACCTGAAGCTCCCGCGATCTATGCGCAATCTGCGGGACCTTCCGCACCATCTCTTCAACGACTGCCGCTGCCCCATAGGGCTTACCGTTTCGAGTTCGTAATATCTGTAAGCAATTGTTGAGTAGCCCTAGGTTCAGACTCTCGAGCGTTTGCAACGTGCTGGTCTCGTAATCTCTATCCGCAAGATGCGACAGCAGAGAATTTTCCATTGAAAAGAGGCGTCCAGCCTGTGCACACACTGCGTCCTGAGAGGCTTTGAAATCTTTTGATTGTTCGGGTGAAGACAGTCGAACGGCCTCAAGTAGGTCATCCGATAGTTTCGTCCACAGATCGTTGAGTGAAATCTCATAACCAAACGCAATCAGAGCAGTAAGGTATTCAGAACAAATAGCCTCGGAGGACTGCGAGGGTAAAGACCACCGCGATCCCTCCTGCTCGGGCTTCACATGCTGCGCCACTAACGGAGAAAGCTTATCATGTAAAATCTTCACTGTGTCATTATCGTTGAGTCCCTGGGCAAGCCACATGGCAACCTCGACATAAATCTTCCAGCCGAGCGTGCGATTTTGCTGAGGTTCGTCTCTTGAGCTCAGCCCCTCATGCAAGGCATCCATCAAAGCCGTTGCGCTCGCCCATCCAATATTATCACCACCAATCGAATTCAAATCGAGACTCGTTAGTGTTTGTATTGGAACAAGTTGCAGCAGCTGATACAGATTCGACCAAAAAATGTCTGGTCCACTTTGAGAGCCTTTCCGGATATATTGAAGCAACCTTTTCGAAGCGGAGCTCTTCCCAGAATAGTCCGTGGTCCATATTTGCGGGCGTATGGATGTCACAAGTAGTAACGTCTCCGACAGCTCGGATGCAGACCCAAGCTGTGGAGTGGAAAGTGATTTACCGATCAAGGCTGCGCTGACCAGCTTCCAGTCCAGCTCATCGGGGTCTCCGGAGACGGCAGTTCGAAGAAGAATGTAAAGTGAGCGGCGGACAAACGGATCATCATGGTATGAAAATGCCCAGAGTGATTTGCTGCCGAGCAAATTTTCTAACGTGGGTAAATCACTTTGGCGATCTTCCTTCGTGGTGTTGCCTGTTTCATTCTAAGCAATGTCGCTTCGAACTCGATTGAAAGAAACATACCTAATATGCGATTGAGTAACAGAATAGCAGTTCCAACTACACGCGCGTATTTGGCCTCCGCATCGTCAGGCTTGACAGTTCTTTCATCACTGAGTGTGTTAGGAGTCTGCTGAAGAATGACATCATCGACGAAGTCCAGAATAGAACTTTGATAGATCCTCCACACGCCAGCTCTCTTCTCGTCAGTAGAGAAAACCTGGGTGAAAGAGTCTAGGGCCGACTGATGAACCGGTTTATCGTTGTCATAAACCCCAGCCAGCCACGCTCCGATTACCTTGGGTAGAAAGCGGGCGATTCGCTTTCCCACGAGGCTAGCAACAGATCCTTGGACTGAATGCGTGGTCTGCCTCACTCTTCGGTAGACATCAATAGACGCCCGAGGATATATCCGTACCTGTTCTGGGTCAAAATTCGATTTCCAGCATCACACGGATCAAACCACCTACCCAAGCTTCCAGGAAACCGTCATCAAGGGTCCCACCATTCTTTTCTACAGCAGAGACGTAGAACCTTATATCGTCTAGGGCTTTCGTTCTAGTGACTTCATCTTTCTTTGAAAAGTTTTTGAATGCGATCGCCAATTGCGGTTCGGATATTTTTGACAGATCTGGTGGCTCAGCGACGTATGTAAGAGAGGATAGCTCTCTTCCCTGACTCGCTCCCAATGAGGAGAACCCTCCAAAGCTACCAAATGCGCTACCAGCCGCCCGACTGCTCGACGCCTGCGATTTGAACTTTTTGCTCATAGTTATAGTGTGGGGTAAGCGGGGTGAAGGGAACTGATTGAACGAGAGGAATAACAGAGGAAATGAGAACAGAACAAAGGGTGAGAATGGGGGAAACAAAAGGAAGCCAGCCAAAACCTTGTTCCTGACTCACTGTCATCCCAAAAAACGTGCTTGTTGAACCACCCTTCACAAAAAAGTTCAAGCAACAGCTCAGCCTTATCATTGCGGACTTGGTCGGCGTCCTTATCGGGAGCGCACGTGATCTGGTGTCATCCATGGCCGAGAAAGGAAAAGTGCAACGCGGTCTGGCCCAAAAAGAGCCGCTCAGTCTTGCCCGACGACTCAGACGAGCTGCGTTCCCTCAGCTTCAAGCTCGCCTCTCACAATGAAATTTTTCATTGAGTAAGTGCCGCATATTTCCATGTAATGAGCTTCAGTATCTGATAGCTCTTCATCCACTAGTGATCTCCCTGTCCTCTTCCCTTATCCTCGTATATACCCCGAACAATATGCCTACATGTGTGATCTCAAGAAGACCCTCGATGCCGGGGGTCATTGTGTCCTGGAGATGCCCTCAGGCACCGGAAAGACAGTCACGCTATTATCATTGATCGTTGCCTATCAACAGCATAAGCCAGAGCATCGAAAGCTCATTTACTGCTCCCGAACGATGTCCGAGATTGAAAAGGCCTTGGCGGAGTTGAGAGAGCTCATGAAATACCGTGCGGAGCAGCTAGGTTATACTGAGGACTTCCGTGCTCTAGGACTCACCAGTCGGAAAAACCTGTGTCTGCACCCTTCCGTCAAACGAGAGAAAAGCGGGACAGTGGTTGACGCCCGGTGCCGGAGCTTGACTGCCGGGTTTGTGAAGGAGAAGAAGGAGAGGGGTGAAGATGTTGAGCTGTGCGTCTATCATGAGGTATTAATGGCCAGCCTACAGCTTTAAATTGCGGTTAACCGTTTCTAGAACTTGGATCTTCTTGAACCTCACAATCTTGTTCCTCCAGGCGTTTTTACCCTTGATGGCCTCTTGAACTATGGAGAACAACATAAACAATGCCCCTATTTCTCGGCCCGGCGCATGGTATGTCTGCTCACAGATCCGTTGATGCGTCGTCATCTCTAACAAATGTTTAGATGCCGTATTGCAATGTCATCATCTACTCCTACCACTATCTATTAGACCCAAAGATCGCCGAAAGAGTCTCGAAGGAATTCTCGAAGGATAGTATCGTGGTATTTGACGAGGCACACAATATCGATAACGTCTGCATCGAGTCACTTAGCATCGATATATCCGAAGACTCATTACGGAAAGCCACGAGGGGCGCAAACAATCTGGAACGTAAGATTCAGGAAGTAAAGAGCTCAGATGCGGAGAAGCTCAATAACGAGTACATGAAACTCGTTGAAGGCTTACGTGAGGCTGAGCAGGCTAGAGAGGAAGACCAGTTCATTTCAAACCCAGTCCTTCCAGATGATCTACTCAAGGAAGCCGTTCCGGGTAATATAAGACGGGCGGAACACTTTGTTGCCTTCCTTAAGAGGTTTATTGAATACCTGAAGACCCGGATGAAAGTCACACACACCATTTCAGAGACGCCTTTATCGTTTTTGAGTCATGTGAAGGAGTTGACTTTTATTGAAAGAAAACCCCTGAGATTCTGCGCAGAACGTTTAACATCTTTGGTCAGAACATTGGAACTGATCAATATCGAGGATTATCAGCCCCTCCAGGAAGTGGCAACATTTGCTACTTTGGTCTCTACGTACGACAAGGGTTTTCTTCTGATTCTGGAACCGTTCGAGTCTGAGGCAGCAACGGTACCGAATCCAGTCCTACACTTTACATGTCTAGACGCCGCTATCGCAATCAAACCGGTATTTGAACGATTCAGCTCGGTCGTCATCACCTCCGGAACTCTATCACCACTTGAAATGTATCCCAAAATGCTCGACTTCCCAACTGTGATGCAAGAATCGTATAGTATGACACTTGCTCGTCGTTCTTTCTTACCTATGATCGTGACTCGTGGCTCGGATCAAGCACAAATCTCGTCTTCCTTTCAGATTCGAAATGATCCAGGTGTCGTTCGCAATTATGGAAACATCGTTCTCGAATTCTCCCGCATCACGCCAGATGGAATTGTGGTCTTCTTCCCTTCCTATCTCTATATGGAATCTATCATCAGCATGTGGCAGGGTATGGGCATACTTGATTCGATCTGGAACTACAAATTGATTCTGGTGGAAACCCCTGATGCGCAAGAGTCATCACTAGCGCTCGAAACCTATCGAACAGCATGCTGCAACGGTCGAGGTGCCATCCTTTTCTGTGTCGCTCGAGGCAAAGTCTCCGAGGGTATTGATTTCGATCATCACTACGGACGAGCCGTGTTGTGTATCGGCGTTCCGTTCCAGTACACAGAGTCGCGTATCCTTAAGGCACGTCTTGAATTCCTGCGAGAGACCTATCGCATCCGAGAAAACGACTTCTTGTCCTTCGATGCCATGAGGCACGCTGCTCAATGTCTGGGGCGTGTTCTCCGAGGCAAAGATGACTACGGCGTTATGGTTCTGGCCGACCGGCGATTCCAGAAGAAACGCAACCAGCTTCCAAAGTGGATCAGTCAGGCGCTACTAGAAAGTGAAACGAACCTCAGCACGGACATGGCGGTGGCAACGGCGAAGAACTTTCTTCGCACTATGGCCCAGCCTTTCAAGGCCAAGGATCAGGAAGGTATTTCTACCTGGAGCCTGGCGGATTTGGAGAAACATCGCCAGAAGCAAATGCAGGAAGAGCAAAGAGTGCAGCTTGAAAATATTGCTCATGGAAATGGAGCTAGCGGTGCTAATAAGAGAGGCGTAGACGAGTTCGATGACGGTATCGACCAAGACCTCATGATGCTCGACGCATGATTGATGCTAGCCTCCATTCTCGAACTCTTTCTATCGGTGTTGTTTTTTGAGATATTCTACCTCTTGTGGAAAATGTTAAGCATGATACCACGGACGTTCGGTGTTATATTGATCTTGGGAATGCATTTAAAATCTGATCAAAATACGAATTCTATTTATTCTTCCAGACATAGATGTTAATGAAAATAAACACTATCTGAGTAAGGGAACCTTTTACTTTCCGCTTTAAACAAAACTCCAGAGCTCATGGGGCACATCATGAATGAATCGCGTGCGTATAAACAATGAGTAAACCCTTTTGAAGAACATATACACAGGCAAGAAAAGGGCGCCAAATAGTAAATCATACAGACCAACTACAGACAATTCATGTCTATGCCACAGGAGCAAGGACATCAAAGGCGCCTGTACCAATGGTTCCAGTCCGGCCGACAACAATCCGACTACTGGGGTTGTTCAGGTTATCCCAGTCGCGCTCTCGGACTGCATCCTTGAGGTAACCAACAGTGGTTTCGAAACTCATCTTGGCCAAGGGTGAGGAGATATCCTTGACAAGCTGATTACGATTGAAAGCCTGGAAGCCACCGGCATGTGTCATCACGTCACCGATGAGGTTAAGGTGACGGTTATCGACGGAGATACTGTGACCCGTGAAAACGGCAGACATTTCCTTGACAATGGATGCGCGAGCGGCTTCGACACCGTAGTGGACGAGCATGTGGTCGATAGAGTTTGTGTAGATTGAATGAGGCTTGATGATGTCTTGATAGTCGCGCATCGCAAGCATGTTGACACCGTCGGTGATGACGCAGGCGGGCTCGCCCTTTGCCTGGTCTGCTTCCACAAACGTGCAGTTGCCGAGGCCAGGGATGGACTGGATGACTGCGTTGCAGCAAGCGTCTTCGACCAGAGGGAGGAGCAGGAGCTTGGGTGTAGCGATATCATACTGCAGTTGTATGGTACACGTGGAGCCCTTGTGCTGGTTGAACTTGAACTGTGTGACCTCGGCGTATTTAGACCTGACGTCGTCCTCACGCAATTTCGAGTCCTTGGTATGCCCTTCCTCGTCCAATTCGTCGTCCGAGGAGTCATCATCCATCTCGGCATCACGGTCCTGGTCCGGTCCTTCATCGTCATCATCCTCTTGTGCGTCGGTTTGGCGGATCATTCTCTCTTCTTCTTCCTCCGGGCCTTCGTATGAAACCTGGTTGGAACGGTTCTGAGCCCCACGAGCCCGCTTGGCGTCGTCCTCATCGTCTTCGACATCATCATCCGGAGGTTGCTCCTCAGAGTCAGCACTTCGTGGCGCTTCCTCAATCGTGCCAACTGAGATGCCAATCTCAGGCTGCGCAGATGAGTTCTTGCTCAGCGATTTCTCGTCGTGTCGTTTCTTCAACTCCGCCTTGGTGAGTTTCACAAGTCGGGGAATGAATTTATGTTGCAGAGTTGCTTGGACATCCCGGATGGTGATCGCATATTCGGCGGTGTATTCTTCGGCAGGGAACAGTGAAATTTCGATATCGTAGATCTTGGCTTTTGTGCTTCCGGAAGAGACTCTCTCCTTGACTTGCACCTTGTCGACGACCTCTGCGATGCTGAGCTTGCTGATGGCCTTGGCGAACCTCTCGCCATGTTGCTCAGGGAGCTCCTCGTTCAGGATCAAAGTCATTGTGGGCGTCATAATCTGTTTACTGGCGGTCATGACAATCTCACGCAAACGAGGAATGCCCAGTGTGACATTCTTTGCAGAGTGACCTGCCAAGTGGAAGGTGTTCAGGGTCATTTGGGTAGACGGTTCACCGATAGATTGACCAGCCACAATTCCGACAGCCTCACCAGGATCGACAACAGATTTCAGGTATTTCATGTTCATCAAAGTGTTGAATGCTTTTTTGCTAATGACACCCTCGGCGCCCTTCTTCTTGTCCTTGAGGAGCTTCTCCTTATTCTCATCCTCCCACTACAAGCAAACGTGGTTAGTCTATTGAGAGATATTAAAATAGGGATGGTAGATTTTACCTTCTTAACCGCCTGAGAAAACGACTCCGATGTACTACCCAGGTTGCCTCCAGGGTGGTAAACGGACAGGACGGGGTCCATGGCATCAAACTTTCCAGTCTTGCGCACCTTCTTCATGGCGTCCTTGTGCCAGTTCGTCACCACATCCTTCTCCAGGTGGTGGAAGTTTTCAGTAAGCTCGACTTGCTGCTTGATGGAAAGGTGGTTCGATGCCAAAAAGTCGAAGTTCTCCAAATGAACCTGCTTGGTAATGTCAAGACCGTCCTCTCCGTACAAGAACTGAATCATGGAGCCATCAGATGTTTCTCGGACAGAAGAATCGTACTCTGCCCTCAGCCCCTCCATACCCTTGATCAAACAACGCTGAAGGTAACCGGATCTAGAAGTTTTCACAGCAGTATCAATGAGACCCTCACGACCAGCCATGGCGTGGAAATAATACTCTTGGGGTTTAATTCCAGTCAAGAAACGGCCAAGAACATATCCGCCAGCCATTGGGTTTGTGTCGAATGCCCTGAAACTAGGAAGAGTTTTACCACTGATCATTACAGGCACACGTCGACCTTCCAGAACCTGCTGTCCCAAATTGCAAGAAATGAGGTTTGCGTTGACGGCAGAACCTTTGGCTCCAGTAACAGTCATAGACTGCATTTGATTCCACGGGAAAGGCTTCACCAAACCGGCGGGAAGACAAGCCTTCGTGATCGCTGTGGACAACTGCGCCGATCGAGCGTTAGACACACTATCAAGACCACTTTGCTTATCATCGTCGCGCAAAACTTCTTCCAGGCGTCGTTGTAGTCCGGCATCCTCGTCGGGCACATTTGTTTGGTCGAGTGTCACATACTTAAGGGCGACCTCACGACCAATCTTCGGGGCCTCGCGGAGCAATTCTTTGCGCTTGCGATTCCCCTCGTCGGTTAACCGAAGATCATCGATACCGCAAGTAAAGGCGCGCATGTTCAAATATCTGGTCAGAAGTCGTCCCAGTATACTGATTAACTTTCCAGCGACGGTGTGGCCGTAAACCTCATGAATTGAGTCAATCAAACCGCCTGCGGTAGGACCAATCTGCTTCTTATCGAGAATACCGCAAAGAAGTTCACCATCCTTGAAGATCACCTGGTCCTCCTCGTTGCCTTGGCCCCAGCGGTCTCCGGGCGTTGAAGACTTGCTCTTCAAGTTGAGTCCTGCTCTTTCCGGTGGCATAATATTCTTGAGAATAGTTGTAATCACCTGTTTGCCGGTCCAAAGAGGCTTCGGTCGAATGATCGCCGGGCTTACTGTCTCAATTCTGTCTGATACGGTGTGAGAGTTCTCAGGTCTCAGGCAACTGTACAACAACTCGTGATAATCCTCTCGGTCGAAAAATGCATCTCGGCACGTAAACCAGGTGCCCATTGAAATGTGATCTTGAATCAAACCTCTGAGCGGTTTGCCTGAGGTCGCAACGAGATACTGATGGTCCGCGTCTGCAAGCATCATAGCTTCCGTTCGGGCAAGCTCGTTTTGAGGAAAGTGCATGTTCATTTCGTCACCATCAAAATCCGCGTTGTAAGTATTACAGTTGGCGTAGTGCATCCGAATGGTTTTCTCATTGGGGAGAACACGAGCCTTGTGGCCCATGATGGAGGGTTTGTGGAGCGTCGGCTGTCGGTTCATCAAGACAACATCACCAGTAGTGAGATGACGGTAAACTTTCTTGTTGCGAGAACCCTTCATCCTCCAGTTCGAGGGTGCGAGAAGCTGATTAGCCAACGCTATTCGCTCGTCGAGACTCTTAAATTTGAGGTTTGTGACTTGACCAAGCTCATTTTCGATGGCAGTAGCACCGGGGTACTTGTCGGGACCATTAATGACTGCTTGCTTCAATTCCCAGAAGTTGTGATTGGTGACAGGTTCGGGATACGTCAACTTCTTTGCGAACACGTGTGGGACACCGATCTCATTCGTCTCAATGTTGGGGTCGGGCGAGATGACACTTCTAGCCGCAAAGTTGACACGCTTTCCCATCATGTTCTTTCTGAACAAACCCTCCTTCTTTTCCAAGATCTGCTTGATACCCATAGGGGCCTTGGCTGCTGCTGCTCCTGAAAGACCATTTCGATCACGATCAATCAAACCATTAACAGTATCTTGAAGCTGGACGATGGCATGCAGAAGATCGCGGTAGTCCCGAACACGTGTAGCCGAATCGGCGCCGAGATTCTGTCTTTCTTTGCTAATCTGATTAATGATGTCACAATTTTTCAGGATGTTTGTCAAGGGCGTATTTTGTTGTGCTTCCATGATCCCCCCGGCGCCCTGCACAGCTGCAGGTCGATATTTATTAGGCGGCACCAAAATATTCTTAATGAAGAACATATTCGCAGTGACTTTCGAGTCTTTCTTCGATGCGGGACGAGAGTTATAAACTAGGTTCAAGACTTCACCCTCTTTCTCAAATAGCAGAGTGACCGCCGCATGAACTTCGGAAGATGGCATATACTGCTGGGCCTCGCCTGGGCCTTGCTTTTTGCTCTCCACTTGTGCCACAACGGCATTTCCACGCGCAACCTCCTCTTCCGCGCCATGAGTCTCCGAAGTAACGCTAGCAGTATCGGAAAAGCCATTGGCGAGCGGTTTCTTTTCCTTGTTGTTGAACTTCTTCGCCTGTTGGAGGAGGATCAAGGAGTTCGGAATTTGCAGACCTGCTTGTATCATAGCGAGTCTGGCCTTCTCCGTAAAAGGTCGGCGGAAGATCTTCGAAGCCTTGTCTTTCCGATAACCTGGTGAGATACTTCCCCATTCTGTTAGTGGATGCATAGGCGAGAAGAACTAGAGGCAGTATGGAGCAACATACCCACTGCAGCTAGCACATTTACCAGCAGCCGAGATATCCTTGAAGAAATCCCTGATCAAGGCTTTCCTTTTCTCCATAGCCAACGGGTTCTTGATTCCGGCCATGATACTTTTAAGCATTCCGGCTGCTTGTGCCTCACGTATAGTTTTCTTGACGTATGCGTTTCTGCGAGAAATCAAATCATCGTCATCTTCGTCTTCTTCGTCGGAGCCATCAGCACCCTTGCCCCGGTTCGACTTGGGCACCTTCGAGCCCATATTGTCGACGGCTGCTACTGCATCAACCAATCCGTATTGTAGAAGGCGCAGCTTGCATGAATATAAGTTGATCTGGGTCCGGGCCAGTTGGAAGCGATGGCAGAAGACGCATTGCGCTCGCAGTAAACGATAAAGCTGGTCGAGATGTGTTACGTTGTATACATGGACTGGTAGCTCGATGTGTCCGGAGTGTCCAGCACAGGACCAGGAATTTAATCGACAAGTTGTACAGCTGCATACTGTTAGCCACTGGGTTTCCCGAGCATAATGTCGAAAAAGCAAGTATAGATGAGGATTTTATGAGGCGCAAAACATACACATGGTCTCCCCAAGCCCCTAGTGCAGGATCATATAAACCACCAGGCACAGGATTGTTGAAGGAATCCAAGGTGGGAGTATTATGAATTCGCTTCACAGAGGTCGCTTTGATATCTTCGTCGGAATAGACCTCAAAGTTGATTCCCGCAATTGTCGAGGCCACGGGGCGTGCGAAAGTCGCCATTATCCCTGTCGCAGCTCCTCGAGCAACCAGACACGCTGAAAGTGCGAATTCTTCTCGGGGTTCGACTTTCGGTCGCTGGCGGAGAAACGGGTGCGACGATCTTGATGCTGCGAAGAAAAAAATGTCCCAGCTTTTTTTCTGCCACGCGGAACCGCCTTCACGTCCACATTTGGCATTTGCTTGTAGCTCTGCATGACGACCTTCTCCCCCTCTCCAGCTCTGACTCTGACAGTTCTTTCTAACGTCAACAGCCGGCTCTCGAGTCCTGTCTCTCCTTCCCGCAATACTCTAGCTTTACTCTTCCTTTTGGTGGGTAAGTTGACAACCCTCCGTCGCGAAGGCGATGTCGGACGTATCAGGCAACATGCTGAAGCGACCTCATCCTGAGGATGAAGACAACAATGCGCAAAAGAGGCCGCGCTCGAACAATGGCTCGCCTCATCCGAGTCAAGGAGGTACAACTCCCGGGAATATCGATATTGCCAAGGTAGTGGCCGAGGCCAGAGCGAAGGCCCAGGCCGTCCGAGACAGGCTTATGGCCGAAAAACAAGGATCCGCATCTCCTTCCCCAGCACCACCAGCTTCCAGTTCGAGTCCCGCTCCCTCAGCTGCGAGTTCTGCTATGTCGAGATTGGAACAAATGAAAGCTAGGGTGGCGGCTGCAACAGGACGAGCAAATACTGCCGCGCAGCAAAGAACGAACATCGCAACCCCACCACCACCAGCTCCTCCTCCTCCCTTCGATGATGAGGATGACGGTCTATCCCGCGCCAGGGGTGGTCTTGATGTCGGTTTGCATCCCGCACTTCTTGCAGATAATCTCGAATATCGGGGGGGCAGAGGACGACAATCAGGGCAGTTAAGAGGCCGTCGGACCGAGTCTCCAGCCGTCAGTGGAAAACAAGATCGGCCAGGGCTTAACCTCTCTGGGCCATCTCTTGAAGAAATAAAGAAGAACCCTTACTTTGACCCAAGCTTGGGACCTAAGGCTACAATTTCTAAGCCTCGGCAATCGCGACAGCTTCTTTTCAACCAAAAGGGTAAATATATACAGCAGGCTGCTGCCCTTCGCCGACAAGCGCAACTGGAGGCTATGAAGAAGCGTATTGCTGAACGAGCAAGGCAGGCGGGTATCGACGAAGATCTAGATCTTGAAAAGGGATTTGTGGTGCCAGCTCCACCAGAAATTGAGTGGTGGGACGAGGGCTTGGTAAATGGGTCGGATTATACGACAATCGAAGATGGAAAGAACCTTAAGATCGAAACGCCCGACTCAATAATCACGCTTTATGTCCAGCATCCAGTTCTTCTTGAGCCTCCCCAAGAGAAGCTTAAGCCAGAACAAAAGCCAATGTATCTCACGTCGAAAGAGCAAGCGAAGATTCGTCGGCAGCGCCGCATGGCGGACCTGAAGGAACAACAGGCGAAGATTCGTCTAGGTCTCGAACCGGCCCCTCCGCCGAAGGTCAAGAAATCGAATCTCATGCGTGTACTGGGCGAACAAGCTGTCAAGGATCCCACTGCCGTTGAAGCGCGGGTCAACCGGGAGATCTCAGAACGCCGAGAACAGCACGAGGCGGCCAACGAAAATCGCAAGCTTACAAAGGAACAACGTCATGAGAAGCTTGCACGGCAACAGGAGCAGGACGCTGAAAAGGGTCTATTTATGACAGTATATCGGATTGATACACTCGCAAATGGGCGCCATCGGTTCAAGATTAGCAAGAACGCAGAACAAAATGCCCTTACTGGGGTGTGTGTCATGCATCCCAAGTTTAACTTAGTCATTGTTGAGGGAGGGGCCCACTCTATCAACAGCTACAGAAAGCTGATGGTTAATCGAATTGACTGGGCGGAGAATGCAGGTCCTGACGCGGTACGAGAGGGAAATCGTGAAGCTCAAATGTCGTGGCTCGCTGCTGAAAATGAGTCGGGCGAGTTGAAGGACCTCAGTTCTAATACATGCACCCTGCTTTGGGAGGGTCAGGTCAAGGCTCGAGCATTCCGCAAATGGCTTGGCGCACGAGTTTGTGAAACTGACTCCCAGGCAAAGGATGTGCTAACGCGGGCGAAGCTGGAGAATTTTTGGGTTCTGGCGAAGAGTGCTAAGCAGAGCGAGACATGACACCATTCCTTCCATCGTTTCGAGATGCTGTACCGTTAATTCTAGCGTGGCGGTGCGATCGTGTATTATTACTAGACACAATGAACAAATACTCCACAAAATTTCATAAAATCATCTAATCAAAGTGGTATCTCAAATATGTACCATAGAACGTAACCAGAAGAACTTTTCCATACCCTTTGCATAACCGAACCGAACCACAAATGCAATATGCGAGCAAAAAAAGAAAAGCAAACAATATAGTTGCAGAAAATCATGAGCGAGGCGGCCATTGACCTCCATTCCTCAACTGCTGCAACATCTCCAGCTGCGCCTTGACCCCTTCAAGATTCAAAGCTTGCCCGGGCTGAGGCTGCTGCTGCTGCTGCCCTGTGCCCGGTTGCTGTGGCTGCTGGTATTGCTGTTGCTGCTGATACTGCTGCTGTTGTTGTTGGTACTGCTGTTGCTGTTGCAAGGCGGCTAAGAAGAGGGGATTAATATGTGGCTGCGGTTGGCCGGGCATTTGTTGGTATGGGTTCGGTTGTTGGTACGCCTGCTGGTACGGCATCTGGAAGTTAAACGGAGCTGTTGGCAGTCCGGCTTGTGTATAGGGCTGCTGCGGCTGTTGTTGGGTTTGTTGTTGTGGCAGGGGTTGGTAGGCGGGATACTGTTGAGGCGGGTTGTAAGGGGGGTACTGCTGGGGTTGTGAATGTGGTTGTGAATGTGGTTGAGATTCGTGCCTTTCATGCTGATGATAGGACTGACGATCGTGATGGGAATGTGGCCCATGGTGATCCCTAGATCCTCCTCCTCCACGTCCCCGACCACCTCGGCCACGATCAGAACCCCGTCCTCGGCCTCTACCACCGCCGAAGCCAGACTGTCTGTTCGAAAAGCCATCGTTTTCGACGGGCGCTTCATGTCGCATCATCTCATGCAAATTCTTAGGGCGTGTGAGTGGAGTGTAGCCATCTTCACCAGCGTTATCATCATAGTTGAGTTGGCTTTGACTGAGCTTCGACGGCCCTGGTCCGCCTCTGCCGCCTCGTCCTGAGTTGCCGTTATCGTTTTTGGCTCCCTTTCTCTCCTGGCGCTTTTGCTTCAGTTTCCGCCTGTATTCGGCTTCTTGTTCGTCGTCAGAGAATTCAACTTCATCCTCGGCAACTTCTTCGTCGTGGAAGTTTGAGGCGTCACTTCCCTTTAGGCCCTTCAGTGGCTGGGTGAAAACGAATGTGGAGTGCGTCTCTACATAGTAGATTGCGGTGCCTCTGGAAAGACCACGTTCCTCAACGTCCGCCGCAGTGGGGAACCGAACAGCATACAGCGGGTTCTCGACTCGCCCTAAAGTCTCAGAAACGACTCCAGCAACACGACGGTCTTCCAAACAGAGAAGCGATCCGGCCTCAAGGACTTTATACTCTCCCGTGACGTTGGCCGCAATAAGAATTGTGTTCTCAACCGCCGCCTCCACACTCCCCAGAAGCACAATCTTCATTTCAGGTGTGATGGTGACATCTGGGATTGGAAAAACCTCTTCGGGGATCTCGTTCGCTGTCTTCAGGCCACCGCCTGATTTACCCTTGCCCTCGCCCTCATCATCAGAACCTAGCTCTCCTTGCATCAGAATTCGGGCTTGTTCTTCAGGGCTGAGTATCGGATAATCCTCGTCCTCGTCACCACTATCAGAGGAATCTGTGTCGGAACTGTCCGACGACGATTCATATGGCGAAGAGTCAATCTCCCACTCAGGATGCTCCTCCTCCTCCTCCTCCTCTTGTTGTTGTTGCTGCTCAGCCGATGCCAGTTCGGCTCCTCCGGCGGCAGATGCGGCATCTACATCGCGGTTTGTGCCAGCGGTATCTTCTTTACTATCTTGTTCGACTTCCATCGCGTCTGTGTCTTCCAGTCCCGAATTTTCTATCTCTTGAACTTTTGTCGCAGACTCAGATTGTGAAGTAGCAGTTTCCGAGTTATTCGGGTTCTCGCGCGCGTCGGATTTGTTCTGTCCTTCTTGCGCATCGTTAAAATTGTCATTCACAAGACTTAGGCCGGGGATCATTGAAGGCACTTTCGACGGTACAGGCGGTTCACTTGTCGGGACCTGATGGACTTTCTCTCCAATATGACCACTATTTACCGGAGTGCCCGCAGTTAGAGGAGTGTTATAAAAATCGCTTCCATCGTCTCCTAGTGGCGTATCGTTCATGGGAGGATTTGTCACTTGCAGGGCTTGAAGGGTAGCCCCGGGGGTATTCTGATTATGAGGTTCGGTCATTCTGGGTGCATAAAGTCCCACGTAGAAGATTTGCCTGAATCTAAGCCGAGGGCAAGGTATGTCGAGTGTTCCTCGAGAATTTCTTCCTCGGAATTTTTTTATGGAACTGCCACAGTTGCCGTTGCGGTCGCCGAACAAGCTCCTTATCGATAAGCGTTGGGGTTTCGTGGCTTGACGATCCGGCTTATTTCCTCCATCTTCGTTCGACATTTGCGCTTCTTCTACTTGAAGAAAAGGCATCATGTCTCGGGAAGGGGTCGAGATACCATCGATACCGCAAGCACATGCGGCACCGCGCACCAAGCCACGGTATAGTCGCCAATGGGTTTCCGCCAATCTCGCCGACTAACTTCAATATTGCAGTCCACCACCACCGCCCTTCCTCCTCCCTTTGAATATCACACTATACGTGTGCGTCATATCAAATGGCATCGCAGCTTTCCTCGCGCCGATACAGGACTGCGATGAGATCTTCAATTTCTGGGAGCCCGTCCACTACCTGAATCATGGATACGGGCTTCAGACTTGGGAGTACTCTCCAGTGTATTCGATACGGAGCTGGCTGTATATCTCCATTCACAGCCTTGTCGGGAAAGTTGGTTCATTCGTGCTTGCAAAGAAGTCTTCAGAGTTCTATTTTGTTCGGTTCTTCCTGGCTATGGTGTGCGCTTCCTGTCAAATCAGGTTATATTCCACCATCTGTCGAAACCTGAATCCCAGAATTGGACTACTATTCATCATGATCGTCGCCTTCAGTCCTGGCATGTTCCATGCTTCAGCGGCATTTCTTCCGTCCAGCTTTACCATGTATACGTCAATGCTTGGTCTATCGGCTTTTCTGGATTGGAAAAAGAGTCAAAAGACTGCGCAGGGAATCATGTGGTTTGGTCTAGGCGCGATTGTTGGATGGCCCTTTGCTGGAGCTTTGTTGCTCCCTCTTCTGCTTGAGGAAGTTGTGATAGGCTTCGTCTCAGGGGACATGCGAAAAGTCATTCTTGACATACTCAATGGGATTTTAAGATGCTTGGCGATATTGGTAATGTTGCCCGCTTATCGAACCATCATCATCAATCATGCTAACTAGCTCTAGGCTGCTGAAGTTGCTGTCGATCACGCATTTATTGGGAAGATTACCATTGTGCCTTGGAATATTGTTGCATACAACGTTTTTGGAGGAGAAGGTAGAGGGCCAGAGATTTTTGGGACAGAACCTTGGACATTCTATATCCGAAACTTGACATTGAACTTCAATGTTTGGTTTATATTCGCAATCTCTGCAGGCCCATTGATGTTGCTTCAGGCTATTTTGCGCTCCCAAGCAACTAACAAGGAGACGTTGGTCAGGACTCTCACTCTCATATCACCCTTCTACATGTGGTTCGCCATCTTCACCATCCAACCCCACAAAGAGGAGCGATTCATGTACCCGGCATACCCATTTCTTGCTCTCAACGCGGCGATCTCGTTTCACATGCTCCTTTCATACATCGGCTCGAGCAACCCGAAGGAGCTGGTTGGTCGATTGCCTGCCAAGCTGAAGCTTGCAGCTGTGATGTCCGTAATCTTGCTCGCTATAAACGGTGGTCTTCTAAGGACTCTGGGTATGATCACCGCATACAATGCTCCTTTGAAGGTTCTCGAACCTCTGGGACGGCCAGAAATGGTACGTCCTGGTGACTCCATTTGCTTTGGCAAGGAATGGTATCGCTTCCCGTCATCTTTTTTCCTCCCCGATGGGACGCGAGCCAAGTTTATCCGCAGCGAATTCCGCGGGTTGCTCCCTGGTGAGTTTCCTGACGCTTCGAACTATTCGGCGCTGCTCAAAAGCACTTCGCGGATACCAGATGGTATGAACGATCGCAATGAGGAGGACGAAGGGAAATACGTAAGTGCCTATGCTCGCTTCTCTCGGATCTTGGCTGACGCCTTACCAGACCAACATTTCACAGTGCTCATTTCTTCTCGACTCGTACTTTCCCGGTAGTGAGCCCACCGAGCTTGAGCCCCGTTACATAGAGGATGAGGCGCAATGGGAGGAGATCTCCTGTAAATCATTCCTTGATGCCTCCAGGACGAGACTTCTAGGTCGTCTCATCTGGATTCCGGATCTGCCGATCATCCCAGAACGTTTCCGCCGCAAATGGGGTTACCAGTGCCTACTTCGGCGACGTACCACGAAACCCGAGGCGGAGTAACTGAAGAGCAACTTAATGCGCAAAAATGTACATAGCTAAGTCAATAACGTCTAATCGTTACGCCACATTTGTATTCTGGTTGCGACGCCAGTGCGAGGACCAAAGCGCACATGCGCGGCTTTACCTGATAGGGTAAAAATATCCCCAACTCAACTTGCAGTCATCAGATGATATGCGTCCTGATAAGATCTCCCTGTTCCCCTCTGCCCTTATCAGTGACTTCAACTGCGGGGGAATGACAGTATGCAGGCTTTCAAGTCGCATCCGATTAACGGAAAGGGTAATCAGTCCTGTTATCCAGGTCAGGGCCTGTTTGTTAAAAGAATGGCTCTTCCCAGTGGGATCGTCTGGTATAGACTCCCATTTCCAAGTATCATCTCCCGCATCCAGAAAATATGTTTCCAGAGACATTATACGCCAACCAGTACCGTGTCCGAAATGTGGCCGCTGCCTCTGTCCTGACTGCAGCCTGTATCTGGGTTTTCGCCATGGTCCTACGAAGATGGAATATCTCCAAGCAATCAAAGATCCCAGTGGGCTATAAAACCCAGAAGTCAACAAGGAAATATGGGGGTAAGAGTCTATGTCAGAAAGTTTGGGCATGGTTAATTCTCGATGTTAGAATGGCCTCCGTCCGACTTCAAACGACCAGCTGCTTCCCCATACCCAGACTGGGACGTCCATACAACCAAGCCTATTCCCTACCGACCATTCAGATATGGACCGTAAGACTTGACTAAATGGCCATTGTTTTCGATTGAGCTAACAGTATGCAGAAAGTATTTCATCACAATGGGCTTGAGAAACATGAAATGGGACGAATGGATTGGTGAGCCTAGCCCTAGGTACCCAAGCCCAGCAGCACTAACGCACGATTACCAGAGCTCGACAACCACTACCTTCGCTACCACGTTGACAAGGCTCAACGGATTGAAGAACGCGGAGACAAATGCTGCGCCACTGCTCCCGAAGCATGGGACGCCGCAATTGAACTCCTCGAAGAGCTGTACGTACCAACCGCCTAACTATCTATCCTTGACCCCTTAAACACATAACTCAAATACTCTGCAGGGCCTCCTACCTCCCCGAGCGCTACCCTACTATGTTCCGCAAGACCCCAACAGGCCTAGCAAACCTCATAACGAACGAAACCTTCGACATAACTAAACGCCCTCTCCCGGAAGACCCGATGCGGATCTGCGCCCGTCTGGTCCAGGACGACCTCGCCATAATGATTGAGAAACCTGACGGCGAATACTACCTGCTCGCCGGCGCCGTTCTCCTCGCCGGCTTCTGGCGCCTAAGCGATAAGTATGGCATGCGCCTCTCCGACATCCACTACTCTGGCGACGTCCCGGGATACAGGGAGAAACTGGAGAAGGGTATGATGAACTTCTTCCGCCGACTTAGACCCGAGGACGCCGTTGTGCGGAACAACTACTTCATCCAAGTCGACGATAACCTGGCCTGGTCGCATAGTATCGGGTCTGAGGACTCGCCGTCTGTTTCATGGAACACGGCGGCGAAAAACAAGGCGATTGAGCATCATTATTTCCGGTCTGAGAGGCAGAGTTTGCGAAGACTTCCTAAGTCTGGTGGCGTGGTGTTTACGATCAGGACTTACTTTGAGCCAGTCACGGAGGTTGTTAAAGAGGATTATGTTCCGGGCAGGTTGGCTTCAGCGATAAGGAGTTGGGGTGAAGATGTTTCGAGGTATAAGGGGAAGGAAAAGTATGGGGAGGTGTTGTTGGAGTATTTAGATAAGAAACATGAGGAGCAGGTTGTGAGGGGGCTAAATTTGGAGAAGGAGGATGAGGTGAGGAGTTACCCATTGTAGACACAGGCCCCTTCATTTTTATTATTTGATGAAATATATGATATTATGTATCGTGATTGTCCATACAATGCAGTTAAAGCTAAGAATGCAGGATAACAAGTCCTCTCAGTCCAACCACCAAGATATGCTAAATACTCCCAAATAAAACCCAGTAGATGCAAGATAATAAAAAATAAAAAAAACGCCACCAACACGACCAATGCTACGTGGACTCCAAGAAGAGACCTAAGGGAAATGAAGGTAGTATTCACCCAGCAGCATCCACTGACTGTTGTCCCCTCTTCCTTCTTGCATATGCCCATTCCCTCTCCTGGCGCCACTCGCACTCGTCCTGGAACTCACAAATCCGACATTTCCATGCTTCCATGACTTCGACCCCACGGGGAGTTCGTTGGCCTCGCCACCAATTCATTTGATCAGACAGATATGCCTCTAAGGACTTCGGGTCGAATAGAAAGGATCGACTACCGAGGACACGGGACTGAAGGTTGGCATTCGGCAAGGAGGATAGGTAGCGGGCCGTCAGGACTGGGGAGAGGATTGAAGGGTAAGAGTCAAGCACCGGCGGTTGGAACTCGGATGGGATTGAGGGAGCAACGGGAATTGATTTCAGGGTTGGCGGGAGGAAGGTGAAGCGGAGTTGGTCTTTCATGAGTTTCCAAAGTGACGTTAAGTTATTATGGGCTAGGAGGACGCTCGTAGAGTCCTGGCTTGCGGATGGTATCCACTGCCTAGGCTCTGTATCGTCTGATTTTTGAGATGACTCGTGGCGGATGAGCGCATCTTCCGGTGTAGGTATATAATCGGGGTCAAATTCCATTGAGAGTGCGTCGAAGAATCTGTCGTTCAGCGAGCCGACTTCTGTGATAAAGGCATCGCTAAATACTTTCTTCGGCTCGAGTTCGTACCGCGATGCAAGCAGTTCGATAGTAACGTCATCGCTAAGGATAAGACGGTTGAGCATATGGTAGTAGAGCTGCAGTTGAAGCATCGTCGGCCGAAACGACGAGCTCTTGACCGTCGGCGTCGAACTACTTCCTCGTGTCTTAATGTCTGTCATGTATATACGGGGCAGGTGCTGGAGCTCGGATGACGACTGGCTGCTGATCGGTTCCTCCACAGCTTGAGGTTCTACCTCATGACCCGACAGGTCAGCGATTGTTTTCCCTCCCTGCGCGGGAGATAGCAGATAGTCCGTCAGTGACATCTGATACTCAGGCATGACTGCCCGCGATGCTGCCACCTCCGCATAGTGAGACGCCGCCGAAGCCTCGAGCTCGGAATCAGGGCACTCATATGAAAGCTGGTCAATAACGCCATTAACCAACTCCCCTTCCACCATTCCCCATATTTCCAGCTCTCGCGTAATACCAAACTCTCTCAGGGTGCGTAATCCCTGTATGATGTTCCATATCCGCAGCGCCAAGGCATCTTCCTTTGTTGTGATCTCTATTGGTACAGTTGTATAGATCTCATCCTCTAAGGATTTGTGCATAGTGCTTCCCCGCTTCATTGCCGGCGTCCTCCGTTTCCTCCCATGTTTCGTCAAAGTATACCAGTACTGTACTTCGCACCAAGCAGGCGAGACGAGGTCGGTGACGGAGAAAGCCTTGTTTGGTGGACGTCTAAAGCGCTCGACGGGGGAGCGCGTATCTAGAGGGGACTTCGCATCGCTAATCTGCTCCTGATGGCGAGCCGCGTCCCTCTCGCGCTGCTTCTCTCGCCCTTCGGTAGAATTGGGATGCTCAACTAATCGCTTCGTAGTCAGACCGTCAGCGTTCCCACATCAGGCAAAACATGGTCACAATATAAAGCATCGGACAAGATAGAACAAGGAGCAAGGAGCTCTCACCAATCGCGGTTCTCCCAAAGACTGGAACCCAACCCGTCTTGTTTGCACGCGCATCCGAAAGGGCACCTCCAGGCCTTTTAATCTGCCAGGCAGGTTTCTCCTTCCCCAGCACCCTCGGCCTCCGGCCGCCCGATACATCCTCGTCACAGTCTTCAATGTCCCTAACTTTTACCGCGGGAGCTTGAGCCTGCGCCTGTCGCGTCGGGCTGTGTCGTTGACGCGCGGGTGGCACGGGTGGCCCGATGATGACCGGCTCAGGCGCGTCGACTTGGGCAAGTAGCTGGTTCACCAGCTCAGTTTCGTCCGCGCTGAAGTCGGATCCGTAGTCGCTATCATCGGCATTGGTCACATTGGGCTCATCATCGCGTTGCGCTGGCGTTGGTGGTTGACATGACATGCCTGGGTGCCAATGCAAGTGTTACCATTGAGAGTTGGGATGGTTGCGGGGAGGCGAAGGGGATACAGGACGCGATGGCGGCGTAACGTCATTTTGAGGTGGACTTACTAGCTGGTTCCTCGTGTATTCCATGTCTCCCAACGGGGTGACGAAGTAGGAAAGTAGGGACGATATAAAGAGTTCTTTTCGAGAATTAACTCGTCTACTATGATCCAGCCCGTGGTTAACTAGACTCACCCACCAGTCGGCATCAGTCAGGAAATCGCGAATCACGACGAAGCCAATACAAATCAGTTGTTGATTTATATCGTCGAACAGTCTATATATCGCTTCGTATGATGTTATTAAAAGTAAGACGATAAACACAATCTATGAGGATCATAATCTAGAAAATTGCGAGCACGAGTGATTACAGTGCTATAGGTAGGGTAGCGGTGTAAAAAGGTGCCGATGTATATATCTTCGTCCTGCCGAGTGTAGCCACTCTCCTTCATACATCACGAATCCTCAAACATCAGAATTATAAAACATATACCGGGAAAAATCGCATGGATAACTTCATACTTGAATTTTATATCATCTAAAACATAATAATGGGGTATGCGAATCTATCATCAGACCATAAACCTACCAAAATCTAGCGTATGCAAATGAAACCAACCAGAAAATGCACAAAGGACCCGGCGCGACATGATAAAGATCCGCCTATGCCTCCAGGGCCACCGCGGAAGCCTCATTGCCGATGTGTGACGAAGCCGGCTCCGCCAACGCGTTCTCTACCTCATGCGCAGCCTTCTGGTTCAGCCAGCTCAGATACGTCTGCCAACCCACAGCGATGCAGCCAGAGAAGACGTTCCGGAACTGTGGTGGCACATACATGAAACTAAATGCTGTGACCATAGGCCAGAACTTGGCGCTGTTGACGATGCTCCGCGGAAGGGCGACCTTTAAGCGCTCAAATGTCTCTTCTAGTGAGGCTCCGGATAGCAGGGAATGAACGCTGAAGAAGTAGGTATTGAAGACGGGCGTGAAGACAGCCTGTTGTACGACGACCTTAGTGAGGATGGAGAGGGCTTTCGAGGTAAAGTTGAAGTTGTTGTGGAGAAACATGAACCTTCAGACACGAGGTTAGTTTCAAGGTCTCCGGAGGAGGTAAGTCGACCCACCAGTTATACGATGGAATGCTTGATCCGATTCCCACCGTCAAATGGCGCATTGTCCGCCAGGGGTCATACCCTCCTCGTTCCTCGACAACAGCATCCTCCGGGCCTTTCTCACCAGACTCTATACTCTTTTGTTGCGCGGGCTTCTCCGGGAACAAAAACTGTGCGCTCAAGTCTCCACAGAGATATATCACAATCGAACTGCATATCTGAGTCGTGTATGGCCGTCGTTCCTGAAACCGAGAGTATGATCGTCCCAACTTTCCAACAGGACCTGCCTGAATCATCTGGCGGAGCGATCGGGCCCCGGACCGAGCAGAAACTGAGGGTGTTGCTTCCGGCGGCGGCGGAGGAGAAAGGGCATTCTGCGATTCCGGAAGAGAGGATGACTGTGGCTTGTCTTTAGGAACCGGATCGGACTCGGATTTGGTCGATTTATATCGGTTTGTTCGTAGACGAAGGGATAGTAATGATCTAGAGGGTGTGGGAATCGTCCGTCGGAGAAAGAATGTAGGTCTCATGTCGAGGGCGCGTGGCGCTCGAAGCACCTATTAAACAATAGTCCGCAAACTTCAGGTCGTCCAGTTCATCATAGATCCAGAGTGATGACTCGAGCGAACGGCTGGGGTCGATGTCTGGGTGCCGAAGAGCAGCAGTATGAAAGTGATAGGCCGCAGGTAAGGATCTGATATCCGACCATTAACGCATGGTGCAAAAGAGAAATAAGATTCAACAAACGGAAGAAATCTATAGTTGGAGTAAGGGACAAAAAGGCCGTGAGATTGATAATCGCGGGATGGCGACAGAGGATGGAAAAAAGAAATCGGCATCAGCGTTTGCCGAGGTCGGCGTTTACGGCGTTGACTTCCAACCAGAGGATCCAGGAGTTTCCCCTGCCTAGTAACTCCGACAGACTCAAGTCTACTCCGTACTTGTTCAACTCATTTGCAACAACTCTTCTGCCAAATCATGATGCTAACTTAAACGAGGGAATCATGTTATGAAGACAGTCATTATTACTATCATAAAACCTGACAACTCCGCCATCTATAATGCATATCCAAACAGGTCATACAGGGTATATCAACAATGCAAATGCTAAAGCAACCACTTTTCGCTCGCATCTCACGTTCACTCATCAAGGTAGCGTGCGCTGATGAAAAGGAGTACTAAAAATTAGGTATCAGAGGGTAATATAGGGGGATATAGGTAGCCGGGGCTGAACCGTCTATTTGAAGGACTCGCGGGTGTTGACACGGTCGATATCGTAAGGGTTGCCCTCGTACAACGACATGTGCGACCTATGAGATGCGACCGACCGGGCCGAGGCCTTGCTTTGGATCTGTCTCATTGAGGGGAGCTCTTCAATATTGGAATCGGCTTCAGAACTCACGTCCTCATCGCCAAGATCGGGAGCGGGCGCTTCGGTGCGGTCAAATTTTTCAGAATCCTCTCGTTCTCCCTCCTTCTCGAGTTCCTCGGCTTCGGACTCGGGTCGCTGCTGCATGGACTGTTGCATTTTGCGCATGAACGCCTCAGACTGGGCGGCATACTTGCAACGAAGACGGATGGGTTTGCCATACTTGTAGAAAAGGAAGGGGAAGGGGACGCAAGCGAGAGCCAAAAACGCCGGAATCGAGGAAGCCCAGTGGATGCCAAGATCGGCATACATATATGAAGTAAAGAGGGGGAAGACAGCACCGAAGATCGAACGCAAGACCGAGTTAGCGGCGAGGACCGAGGCGGCGAAGATCGTGTAGGTATCGATCAAGTAACTCATGATACTCAGGAACACCAGGACCATGCCGAAACCGAAGGGGACACCTGCCGCGATACAGGCCATCCAGTGAACAGAGGGGTAATTTGTCCACGCGAACCAGAACAAACCAATGGGAATAGCAACGGAGGCCACCATGCACGGAGGAAGACGTGCCTCCGGAGGAGCAAACCCATCGTGCGCGTCTTGGGCACGCACGTACCGCTTGTTATCCCAGATACTATAGGCAACAGCAAAGAGCATGCCGACCATGATACCCAAGAACGGGAGCGCGCCGATACCCTGGTTCCAGCCGCGGGTCGCTTGGAAAACGATGGGGTACGCGGCGAAAAGCATGTACAGGGTTCCATATACGATGGCCATGTACAGAGAAAGCAAGAAGACAATGGGTTCGCGGAACAGGAGGACCCAGGGTCGAGACAGAGCAGTCTTGAACGCATCACCAAGAGTGGTCCTGCCTTGGTCGATATCCATCTTGCTTCGGTATACTTTTCCCGTGAGTTTGGTCAACTTTTCAGCGCGACGACGCAGGAGAACAGGCGCATATGTCTCAGGGATCAACAGCGATCCAGCAATCCAAAGAGCCCCGGAGAAAGCGCCCAAGAAGCCCATTACCCACCTCCAACCTGCGTTCATGCCGAGAAATCCGCCAATGATTGGGCCGAGGACGGGACCTAAATGAAGACAACATCAGTTTCAGATCAATCAACAGTCAATGGCAAGCGCAGCAAGAACATACCAAGGAACGGAGCAGCGGCGAACAAGCTCATCGCAATACCTCTCTGCTTGGCGGCAAACATGTCCGCGATGACACCACCAGCATTGGTAAGAGGCGAGGAACCGAAAGCTCCGGCCCAGAAGCGAAGAATGATCAAAGTCCAGGAGTTTTTAGCGCCGGCGCATCCACAGTTGAACGCCGTAAGCGCCATGTAGGTAAAGAAGTAGATGATCTGTCGGCCAAACATTTCACTGAGGGGAGCCCAGAGCAGAGGTCCGATTGCGAAACCGAGGACGAAAAGAGAAACACCGAGGGTCGCAACCTCGTTGCCAATGCCAAACTCAGCTTCAATCTCTGCAGCACCACCCGTATACGCGGACGACACGAGAGCGACTGCCAGGGTCGCCATGGCGGCCGCCATAGTGATGAACCATTTCAGTGCTTGCGAGAATTCCTGGGGATTGCGGGGGTCGTTGGGCATCCAGATAACGGAGTAGGGGTCTTCTTCTGTTCCAGATCCAGCATATTTGTGGTCGATGACTTCTTGCGTGACGACGCCCTGGTCAAAGATCAGGCGGAAGAATGGTATCTTGCGGTTTTCGGGTGCCTCTATCTTCGAGTTCCCGTTAGGGGTACCATCGGCCATGGTGAGCGATTCGATTATCGCTCAGCGTCGATGGTGTCTGCCGAGTTCGAGCAGGGAGGCGAACGAGGGGTATATAATGAGCTACCGGGAGGAATGGCGCGATAGGCCTTTAGCTCTAATGTCTAATGAGGGGAAGGAGTAACCGTCTTAGTATGAGAACGATCGTATAGCCGAATGCAGTACAATGCACCAGCAAATCCTCTATATTTTCAAGATAAGAGAACTATATGTTCGAACAATTAGGCCGCTGCAAAATGACCAGGCAAAGCTTGCCAGGAACCCTCTCCACCTTATATACAGACCACCAAACCGACAAAGAAAAAATCCGGGCCCCAGTCTTCTGACTTCATAATTATGAAACCAGAATCTTGACTCGAGTAGCCTCGGAGCTCAATACGGTCTTGGGCAGATCAAGAGCGCTAGTTGGCCAGAAAAGGACCAAGCGCCCGACATCGAGCATTAAACGGGCGCTATGCACAGTTTTCTACCATTATTCTCCGGATAACTGGCAATGTCGGGACCAACCGAGAGCCACGCTTGCGCTCGGAAACGACAACCCAAGGGCGGCACCTGGGCCTGCGCCACTTGCGTCGCAGTTTGATTTGTCCATGATATTGATGCATCCATTATTTCCATGGGCAGAGAATGGACATGAATTTTCTGCCGACGCCCCATGATGTGGAACCGTGTCATAGGATCGGCATCAGCACAACTTCACCAATGCGCCTCATACCCTTCATATCTCCGAACGTCCAGAGAAGTTGCGTGTAGAGTATCTGATCTGATTATGAATCAGATACGGACTTGACAGGTGATCATCCCTGCAGCGATTGCGAGAAACTGTTAAAGGCGCTGGTGGTTGTTATTTCCGGGCTTGTTCACTCTTCGTTCCCGCCCGCAATCGGCTCCCACGGCATCTTTAGTCGCACTCGGACTCGGTCACACTTGAACACCGTGGCTAATCAGTCAGATATTCTCCTGCTGGCATATCTGAGTCGAGCAGTCCGGCCCAGTTGCGACCCTTATGTGCAGTTACTCTTGCATCCATCGCTATTCCACCTCCTCCTCGTATTTACTAAACAATTTCAAATTCATGCTTCTGGCTCGAGGGCCAACCTTGGAAGAGAAGGCAAAACTTCGGCAACCACACAAACAATCCAAGAATCCTCGAGGCCGTACCCCTGGATCCTAGGGCCCTTCATCTAACTATTGCATAAAAATAACCGCCGATTTGATCCTCAGCGCCATACACATATTGATAGTGGACCTCTCGGCAAAGGGCAGAGCAAGCTTAGCAACATCGGCATCCCCGTTGCCCCACTACGGAGAGAAGACATTTTGGTTCTAGAACGATTTTATGCGGCGAACTTCTGAATCATTCCAGACATAATGCACAATGCATTGGATTCTACCTCGGTGGTTGACACTTTCGAGTTTTCTTCTGGGTGGCGAATGTTGAAAAGCCTCGACAGCAGAACATGACATATTCTCTATCGATTACTGATGGCGACTGCAACACTCGACTCTAATAATATAAGCGTACGATCGTAGTGAAATGAATTTGAAGGAACGCTAGGGAGTAGTGATCGATATCGCCAAATTATACTTCGATGCCTTGGCCCTCGCCACCTTATCCATTAATTCAGTACATAAAAACCCAGATGGAGCAGCCGCCTCTACCTAGTGCGTTGTATAATTACATTGTCTCCACCGGGTCTCTGATATACTTGTATCTACTCCGTACGTTGTAGTGCTCTCTTTCCAAGCTACTTTGGTGAGGTACAAGAATGGGCAACCTCAATAGTATAGGCAGACTCGGACAAAATCGTATTCATCTATTGATATCTGGTTAAGAACTAGAGTACTGGATAAATGTCATGATTTATACGCTTAGCAATGTCCACTCTCCGGCGATTTCTACGTATCTGACGCGTATCTGGGCACATACAGTGCTTTGTCATGTACCAACATCGATGCTCCTCGCATGGACACAGCCCTGGTGAGACAAAGGTTGGAACAGACTCGATCAACTGTGGTTGTTATTTTGAGGAACAACTGTTTTGAAGTATAAAGGAATACTATCCGACGTGGGTGCAGGATCAGGCGAGGCAGAGACCGTGTCTTGGTCCAATAGGCACTAGCAATCTTGCGACCGGTCAGCATACTGCGACACGGTCGCGTCGAGGATGAAGATACAAGGGGATTATTATTGGGACTGGAGTCGATTGTTCGTAGATACTGAATTCGCGTCTATGCCATCCGGTGGCATTGACAAAGACACCTTTCGAGGATAGAAAGATTCTTTTAATGTACATAGCATTCGAAAGCATCCATGATGATCCGTTCAGCCGCTAATGGGCAGCCTACTATTTATCGATCGAGAAAAACACGAAACCCATTGCCGAACCCATTGATATTGGAAAAAGAAAACCCGTCATGTATCGCCAGTCATGAAAAAGAAACAAAAACCCCATTATCGCCTTCCCAGAAGAACCGACCACGAAACGAACTTAAGAACGCTCACCACGGAGGCGGCGGGCAAGCTGGATGTCCTTGGACTGGATGGTGACACGCTTGGCGTGGATGGCGCAGAGGTTGGTGTCCTCGAATAGGGAGACGAGGTAGGCCTCAACGGACTCCTGGAGAGCACCGATGGCGGAGGACTGGAAGCGGAGGTCGGACTTGAAATCCTGAGCAATTTCACGAACGAGACGCTGGAAGGGGAGCTTGCGGATCAGAAGCTCGGTGGACTTCTGGTAACGACGGATCTCACGGAGAGCGACAGTACCTTTATTTAAAGCGTTAGCACCAAGGCAGTGAGATGAGGTCAAGTTGTGTTACTTACCAGGCTTGTAACGGTGAGGCTTCTTGACACCTCCGGTGGAGGGAGCGGCCTTGCGGGCAGCCTTGGAAGCGAGCTGCTTACGGGGAGCCTTGCCACCAGTGGACTTACCTAATGGGGAGTTAGCATGATGTTATTCAAGAGGTCGCCAGTGACACGGTCGCGTCACCAAGAGTAAGGACAGTGAGAGTGGGCCTTACGGGCAGTCTGCTTGGTTCTAGCCATTGTAGATGGTGGGGTTTGATGAATTTAGTTGAATTTGAGATGAAAAAGTGATGATGTTGATGGAAAGTCGATGGCTGAAAATAGGTGTCGACTAAAAGGATAGTTGGAAGAAAGAGGGAGGGGGCGGGTGGGGGAAGGTATTTGTAGTAAGCGAGAAGCGGGTGGGTGATCTGGTGTTTGCCAGTCAAGTTGGGTGGCCTTAGCGCCGTTGCCTTTGATCAGAAAAAGTGTTCGGAAAGCAGCACACCATAAGCCGTGATTTCGCGGCCCCGTTTTTGCTGGGAAAATCAAAAGAGTTGCGGGCCAGGGCGGTCAGCTCTGGCAGTTCCACTGCTGCGCTAAGCGAGAATCCCACCGGTTCGGCCAATGGGATCTCAGGATCACGGATTTAGAATGCCTCCCTGTCGCCAACTGATCCCAACCTCAACACTGGTATCTCGCTAGATCAGAAGAATTCTAGCAGTTTCTTCGCTACGTAGGAATTTACTTTTGCCCTTCTGAATGTTGATCACGGTCCCGACGTGTTGTCGCGCCGAGATCAAGCTCCTCCCCCGCTGAATCACTGCGTCACCGTCACGCTACCCGGGGCTTGGGTTGGTCGCTCGGATCCTCTGCTCTGATTGGACGATCACGCTTCCTCGCGAGTGATTCCAGTCCGTTCCCCACGCGCTTCGCCCGACTATACAAATATCTCCCGTCCCATGGAAGCCATCCGCTCTTCCTTATCCCATCAATCTCTCGACGTCCATTCGACACTCTACTTATCTCCACTTCATCAACCTTAAGTTTATTCCTCTTAACACACTATCAACATGTCTGGACGTAAGTGACCTCCATCTTGATGAGATCCATCTCGAATATCCTCAACTGACGCGTCTTTCTTTAAACAGGTGGCAAAGGTGGCAAGGGTCTCGGAAAGGGTGGTGCCAAGCGTCACCGAAAGATCTTGCGTGACAACATCCAGGGTATCACCAAGCCTGCTATCCGTCGTCTTGCCCGCCGTGGTGGTGTCAAGCGTATCTCCGCCATGATCTACGAGGAGACCCGTGGTGTCCTCAAGACCTTCCTCGAGGGTGTCATCCGTGACGCCGTCACCTACACTGAGCACGCTAAGCGCAAGACTGTCACTTCTCTCGATGTCGTCTACGCTCTCAAGCGTCAAGGACGTGAGTGTTCCTATTATCTTGGTTCTCTTCTGCCTCTTCTAACGTTACATGTTCTCAGGTACCCTCTACGGTTTCGGTGGTTAAGCGTGTTCTTTCTTCGTTGTTTTCGTTTCCACCATCCTGCGCGGTCGGCGCGTCAGTTGTCCTTCCGCAGCAGTGACGCGACGGTTTGCTTTTTCGGGTTGGTTCACGGTATGACTGGGACGTTGGGGTGTTCTTGATCTTTTATTACACAAGTGTCATGGGTCTCTGGGTTTTCTTTAACGTACTTTTTATTTACTTTTCCAACGCATCCACTACTGGTCTGCTGGTGGTCGTCTTTGATTTTCTGTATCATATCAGCCTTCATGCTTCGGCTGGTGCCATGGGCTAAATAGGATCGTGCGGCATGAGACGCGATCATGAATACAAATGATCAAAAATCAACTTCGTCCGAGTAATCTTTTCTTCGCGTGTAGCTCGCTTTCTGTTTGTGGGGCTCTTGTAATTGCTAGTCCATGGTGTCCTCGCGTAAGGAAGGCTGTGATGGGATGCTTGGGTGTAGGCCCTCATGGCTCATGACTTGGAGCCTTTCTAAATAGCATTCATGGTTCTTTACCGTTACTCTGTTTTGCTATCTCTTTTCCGAACTATTTTATCAGCTCGCTTGATTATCTTCGAGAACGCGTTCGCTTCATCGTGACGCGCTTTCCTTGGTTCCTTTTGGGCTTTATTCTGGTTTCGTTTAAGTCGCATCTGTTCGTCTGACCCGCTGGTCTTTGTATAATGTCTTAATTGTACTTGGTTCTCGAGTATAATTCGGGTTATGTACTTTGGGATCGTATTGTATGTGTTACGTTAGTTTGTCGCAGAACATGCTTAATGTAGGTGCAGCTATAATGCACGATATATAAATCGGAGTACGTGATACAGATGCGATGGCCCACCGAACACTACGAGACAGCTAGGACAAACACATCACACCATTGAACAAACCATAGCTAGCATATAGAGAGATGGAAATTAATAACCTAAGCTCAGAAACACAGACATAAAGGTCACAGTTCATCGGTCATCATCGAGCCTCGACGAGAGCAAGCCATGCCAAGCCTGACAGAGTAGGAAATTCGCCACTGCTTTGCAAGATATCGCCAAGACCCCAGATTGGGAATGGTAGCATACGTGCAGTGATCAGCCCCAGGATCGCGAAACCGTCGCGTAATCAAGGGCCAGTCAGGAATGCCACTACATAGTGAATCCGACGCGCTGTGCCTGCCTGAGAATCGGATGGAGCTCGCGTTTGGTACGCCCCCTGGCTAGCCGACACAATGGAATACGGCCTGACGAACGGAGTCGCACCAGAACAATGCCTACAGGGGCGGCGAAACGCGCGGTCTACCCTAGACCTGAGACGACCTGACAGAAACACCGGGACCGGAGTCGAAGCCCTCCACAGAGCAATACACCCCAAAAGGTCATGAACACGCGCACCCCATCCATGGGAACCACAACGAGACAATCACCAAGCCCAACCACGCCAAACAAACGGAACACAAGCACGGATGGGCTCATACACATACTGGAAACTGGAACACATATGAGAAGGAACCTATGGATGGACATTACGTCGTAAAAGGCCCAATGCGAGGGTAGATCGGGAACGGATGATAGAGAATCCATCTATACCATACCGCGAACATAAATGTGCAGAGATCGAAGAGCATGGCATCCACTCTCGCCCCCATGGCCCAGGCATAGAGCGACAGGAGTCACTCCAACGAATTGGCCAAGAGACAACAGAAACTTCGCAGCTCAAGAATAAATTCGCTGATACCGGGCACGGATCGTGTCAAGCCGAGCCGAAAGGGCGTTGGAACTACTGTCGCTGCATCGAATACAGAGATCCAACCCGTGAAGTACCTGGCTCTCGCCACATTGGAACAAGTCGTCAACATACCACAGACCCCTCATCACCAGGAAACTAAACCCGACGGCGAGAAACTTCGCATCGGCCCGAACGCCAACCACCCCGTAGCAAACCCTAGGGCGTAAGTCGCTGCGGGTGAAGCTGGGCAGTAGGTTGGAATCGAGGAAGAAGCCAGATGCAATTGAAAGCGCAGATCCACCACATTGGCTGGGATTGGCAGACAGCCCACCTGGAGCATGGAGGGTAACCACTGTGCCGCCACGCATTGGCGCGAGCGCGTCTCCCCGTTGTTCGACACCCGGGCTCCGAGGACACTGGATCTCTCTCACCAGGAACACCCCGACATACAGGGCAGAAATCACTGGTAAAGTCTGATTGAAAGGGGGAGGGTCTATGTGAAGGCGCACCCAACATCAGAGCCAAGTGTGCGTAAGCAGATTGGCGGAGACGGCGCCGTTACAGAGACGGATGTTGACAAGTCTTTCGTAAATCCGGCCCTAGTGATGCTAGTACATGATAAGATTTCTCCAGAGTGCGGCTGAGATATCGAAATCAACTAGGCCCCCGGTACATCGACTCACGAGGAATCCCTAGTTACTAGTACACAGAAGCAGCCCCATTCAACTAGTCAACAAAACCCATGACTGGCTAACTCACAGATCGAATTATTCCAAATTCCGGCATTTGACTCTTTAAGGCTCATCGCCTCCAACGATAAGTCCAGCTACTCCACAATGAACAAGTCTCCCGGGACCACGTCGACTAGCCTGTCATCCGCCAGTTTCCCCATCTATGTTGACTTAAGAGTGCCTCCACGGCCCTTCCTCGCCTCATTATCACACGGCCCGGTTTGCGCATCCTCTACACCGTCTGCACCCGACTCCCCAATGGCACCGACGATTTTCCTCGTTCCCGGATTCTGGGAGGGCCCGTCGGTCTTCAACCGGGTCTCCTATCTCCTGAAGTCCCACCGATTTACGACAGAGATATCCGCGCTCCCTAGTACAGGCAACACGTCCCCAGGGAATCCAACCATGAAAGAAGACGTCGCATCCATACGCAACCATATAGAGACAGTTGTTTCTCGGGGCGAGGATGTACTGCTCGTCCTGCATTCAGCTGGAGGATTTATCGGAAGCGAGGCGATGAAAGGACTGAGCAAAGCCGAACGGACTCAGAATGGACACGAGGGAGGTGTGGTCAGTATAGTGTTCATTGCTGGCGTAGTATACCCGGAGGGACATGAGCACAAGGTTCCACCCTTTGCGATTGTCGAGGTATGTCTACTCCTCTACACTGCCCTGAAACTGCGTAGCATGGCACTGACAACCCCCAAGGGCGGAGCACTTCACTGTGCGCAGCCTGAAAAATTGCTCTTCGGCGAACTCCCAGAGGACGAGAAGGCCACATGGCTAGCGGCAATCAAACCGCAACCCTCGCAGGGCTGGGAAGCGACGGTGGAATATGCCGGCTGGAAGCACGTGCCGAGTGTGTACCTGGTTTGCGAGGGTGATAACGCGTTGCCTGTGTCGTTGCAAGAGCAACTGGCTGCACTGGCGGGTAGTAGAGTCGAGAGGTGCAGTGCTGGGCATTTACCGCAGCTTAGCCAGCCTGAGAAGGTTGTTGAGGTGATCGAAAGGGCTGTTTCTGGGGGTTAATGAGAATGGATGCCTGGCTTACGCCGCTTTCATGAGTGACGTAGCTAGTGCCAATGTTCCATATTTCTTCTTTCCCCCGCGCGCTCAAGCATAAGTTCTGTACATGAGATGATTACCCCGTCACTAGACGTGAACACAGCAGCCCCCTCCCCCCCCCGCCCATAAGCTATACACAAACTACCGTGCCAGAGATTTCCGTCAACCTGCACAGAGGTTTCTCGAATGCTGAACAACGTCCCTCGCCACTTTGCTATACCTACGACTCCCGATCCCAGGGGCCATAACATAATGTACAGTGTCACACTAGGACAAGACAGGGATATGTCAGCACCGCGTGTTGCAAGGCGACTCTGAGAGGGTGAAAATAGATAAACATCTCACTTTTTGAACCCCACGCCAGCACAGCCGCGCACCTTAAGAGTATTAGCTGGCAAGCCAAAGCAAGAAACGAAGGACTGACCATTCAACAACTCCCTGGGCCCCTCCTTCGTCTTGTAAACAAGCCGCATGTGCAATACCTCCAGCTTATAGGAAAAAGTAGAATTGAATTTCTCTACGATGAGATCCTTCAGTTCGAGCACGAGCATATTCATGTCCACCATGACGGGCAGCTGTTGTGGTATAAGGTTCCGAGCAAAGATCTCCGTCGTGAAGGAGTACTCCTTGCCACTACCTTGTTTGAGACATGGGATGATCATCACGGTATCGCCCTTGAGGAGCAATTAATTATCTACACCAGAGATCTTCCTCGGCCTCCAATGTTTGACATACGTTTCGGATATCATAGTGGCCAAGACTTTGGTCGTCCTTATACCCTCGACAGCCACCACAACAACACGCTGAAAACATGACGCCCCGTTGATAGATCCGTTGGTCGGCAACCGCTACCCCGAGAACCCTCTCCGCGGTGACCTTGAAGTCTCGCAGTGACATGTTGAGGTCCACTGTGATGGCCTGGGCGGGGCCCAGCTTCCGCTGGATGTAGATTGTTGCTTCATTCGGATACTCGGGAAGGGGAGGGTATGTTGGCATTTTTTCATCCATCATCAGAAATAGACTCGACCGATGCGTATTATCGTACCGAGAATGTAAACGAGTAAGCGCCCTCGGCTTCAAGATCAGTAATTCACGAGGTGAAGCCATTTCGGAGGAGCAGGCTCTCGTATAGCTGTATCATGTGGTTGCCTACTGTACTGTGCGCTAAGCCTGGAGTACATGAGGGGGCTATACTTTGAACCTGCGAATGGCCGATCCAACCTAAACTCTAGACCAAAAGCATACATAGATCCTGTGCGCCTGGCTTTGAGGTAGGTACTGATTATCAAAAGCTGCGCCTTCATATAGTTTTGCCCATCGCTGGTCACGTGAACAAATGGGATGGGAAGAGCAAAACGGGCTCATTCTGGAGAGTTCAGCTGGACAGCCTCAATTTTTCAACACAATCCCCTCAAACTCCGGGGCTTGGTTGATTTTCTCTTTTTGGCCCCAAATGAGGACGCAAGCAAAATGGGTCGCCTGAGTCCTAGCGCATCCCCGCTTAATTGTGACATTCAGCTCCTTTTCATCGGGTTCAGCTGAATCACCAAATTATTCCTCACCATCCTTAAGACCGCTGACCTACACTTTCCATGTCGCCTCTAAAGAGACGCAGAAAGTCCTCGAAGCGGTCCCTTACAGGGTGTCGGACTTGCCGGTAAGTACATTCTCCAGCTCCGTGGGATGGTGTGTCGGGATTAATTGATGTTATAGCGCTCGTCATATCAAATGCGATGAAGGCCCCGGCGCATGTAACAATTGTACCTCCACAGGTCGGACCTGCGATGGGTATGACCTCGCCCGTTTGCCAGTGGAGAGGTTCACCCTCGCACACCAACCCAAGGTTGCTACTCGATTGGCCTGGTTGACAACGACGGACGAGAAGCGCTGCTTTTCGTATTTCATGAATCACTCCATTCCAAGCTTATCGGCGCTCTTTGACCAGCCACTGTGGCAAAAAATGGCCATGCAGTTGAGCCATGTTGACCGCGCCGTCTACCATGCCGCCAACATGCTTGGCGCTTTGCACGAAGACTCGGAGGAGAACCAGATGCGTCTGTTTGGAGAGAATCTCAACCATCCTCGGCATCGTTTCGCGTTAGAGCAGGCTTCTCGCTCCTTTGAGATTCTTCATCGACGCCAGGCTTCTAACGACCCTCAGCTCCGGGAGGTCATGCTGTTATGCTGCTTGCTGTTTGTTATCTCTGACTTGCTTCTGGGGCGATATGACAATGCTTTAGAACACCTGAGAGGAGGCCTGCGGATCCTACAAGAGGCACAAAAAAAGCGACAACCATGTTCGATATCGGAAGTAGACGGTGGTTTGGTCAAAATGTTCCAGAGACTGGATGTCGAATATTCTCACTTCGGGCCAGGAAAGCCGTTCTTTTTCGCAAATGACGAATTAGAATATGATTGGTTTGTGAGGCGCCCGTTACATACTCTAGACGATGTGCGCGATAGCGTAACACGTCTGCTGAACCTCGGAATACCGTTTCTCGCCAAATGCTGGCCGCTCACCGAAGCTGATATCAGGGTGGACTACCTTGACTTACACCGAACCCAGGAGCGACTTTTGTCACTTTATTATAGTCTTCGAGACCGGATACAAGCGCTACACGACAGGCCCTATCCTAGGCTGAGCTACAAGGAACAGCGAGGGCTCGCTCTTTCCAAGCTGCAATGCCTCAGCCAAATTCTCGGTATTAAGACCTGTCTTATTGATGGGCCTCTGCCTGCTAGCTGGACCCCAGAATTTGTGGGCTTGCTGTCGGCTCATCAAGATTTTCTGGCAAAGTTCTCGGAACGTCCAACGATGACGATGGATTACGGCATCATACCAGGCCTATATGTCGTGACCAAGTGTCCGCATTATCTGGTTCGTTTGCAGGCAATTGACATTTTGCTGAGCTGGCCGCATCGCGAAGCAGTTGTCAACTCTAACGTCGTGGCCTCACTTGCCCTTGAGACCCTAAAGGTGGAAATGCAAGCCACAGACCGGCTGCAGGTCTTGGGCGTTGACGACGAAGCCGCCCAAGCGCTGAACTCTTTTCTATCCAACACTCTGAAGTCGACCCCCCGTGCTGTGAACTGGTCAACTATCCAAGCTTCCAAGATAATTCCTCGCTCAAAAAGTCCATGAATACATTTCTTCACAAATGAAGCAGCTATTTAGTGACTCTCATTCGATATCAGATTCAACTATATAAGGCGCATTTTGACGGTCACCGAGTGGCCAGCAGTCTTTGCGATTTACGCGTTCGCCCGACCAAGTGATACTCTAGCCCTCTTCTATGGTAGAGTGGCCTCGAATAAAGCAACGGGAACGGTGGCTGACTGCCCCTTCCAAACGTTAGCTATCATGAAACCCGCTTTTTCAAGCAGGGTAACCCATTGCTGCTCGCTCCGCTCCAAGGCGGAGAATATCTCCATCATATGAAAATCGAGTGTCGCCGCCAGTGGGGGAACGTTGCCCCCTTCAGGAGTCGTATGCTCGTGGATAAGGAGGATAGAGTCTTTTGCCATGGCTTCACGAATGTGGGAGAGTGCTTCTAGGGCTTGCTTGTCTGGGAAATCGTGCAGTACTGTTCGCATGTAGTACGCCTTGGCACCTTGGATTGGCTGCGGTTCGAACATATTGTGGCCGACTGCAATGATACCATCGGAATCTGGCTCCTTGACGGTGTCAATCACTTGTGGGAGGTCCTGAAAAATCAGCATTCCCGGTAGCTCTGGAAACCTGTTTTTAAAAGCTTTGATGTCGTGACCAACCCCGGCGCCAATGTCGACGAGTAGAGCTCTATCCAAAGACTCTGATGCGCTCAGTGTGAGCTTCTCCGGAACTGGAAAGATGTCAAACCAGTCATCGCCACGGTGCTTCTGAGACTCTGTCATGACTGAGTTGAAAGCCTCCTGAATCTCAGGGTTCTTCTTGAGCCACTCAAAATAATGGTCATTTGTATTGTATGCAAGTTGAAAAGGAGCGTCAGAGGCATCCTCGGGATTTGTATAACCCCTTTGTTCGAAGTATTCGAAGATTTTTGCGCTTGCTTGCATACAGGCGTGACTAGAAGAGTGCATGGGTGAGCGCTGTTGACCTAACTTTGACTGTGCGACACATACAAGTGCTTGATCATGTTTCCAGGCGCGGACCCCGTCCCGAAGGCCATAGCGAGAGGCAACGGCTGATATATTTCTTTGGCCTCCTCCTTGAAGATACTGTGCGCGCAAAGGAAGCGCATGACACGTTCTATGGATGTCGGCTGTGAGTGTTAATTTCATTGATGAATGGGAAACCCCAACACATACTCAAGAGTTTGTCGTCACCCTTCGTCTTTGACGAGAGTTCTTGGGCAGTCAATGCTGCACCACGAGCCCCAACGAAAGCGTCGAAGATCCCCATGCCTTGGGCCACTCGAATGACTACGAGTGGGTAGTGCTGGGCAACTTTAGCATCTGTTCCACTTATTGTCGGACAAAATAATAAAGCTCGACGAAGTAAAATCAACGTACCGAGAAGCAAAATCGCCGAAGGGATACGACAGGTGGCTCAAGCTCCTCTTGCAAGCGATTGATAGCCTCGAGGAGCGGCATACGCTCCCCATCTTGAATCTTATCTTGAGGCGGGAGGCTCGACAGAGCAGATGTTATGGTGGAAGTGAGATCAGTCAAAGTGCTCGCCATGGCTGCAGTGCAAACAAAGTTTGGAAGAAAAATAGGTTATGATGAAGATAGAAGAGATACTGAAAGACACGGCCTTGAGCTTTCTTTTATATCCCGGCCGCGCATCAGAAAGTAGGCTGGCCATGCCTCGAGCCTCGCTTGCATCCTAAGATGCTGTAGTTAGGTACGTACTTAGTTCGTAACTTCATCCATATCCAGAGTAAGCGCTAAGTCTTCACTAGCCTTCTAGCTTGACAATGTCCACGTTCCGACAAATTATAATTTTGCAATGGGGCCCCTCGCGGAGCTTGTCCACGGCCTGACCTATGACAATTGGATATTACTTTCTTAGCACTGCTAGTCAGCCACTCTTTTTGCTTTCCAGAGTACCACATAGCCGCAGAGAATGAAGCCGATGTTGCATCTAAATGTACAGCACAGCTGGACATTAAACTTTAGTACTCATGTGACCTTGAATTAAGAAGCGAGGTAGCCAATGGGGAATGCCTTCCAGTTCGAAGTAACGGGCTCGCTCCGTCCTGGCTTGTGCAAGCACCCTCGTGGATGCCTGGTACATTTGACTAGGGATAGAGAATTTGCTCCTCACCTAGATGCAAAGTTACGGTGAAGTGCCTTTGAATGAGTCGTGAAACTACTTGCCTAGGTACTTGACAGCCCCGTGGCTAATGCAGTGGTCAATGCTAGATGTCTACTCAGCCGCAAAGCTCAGCGAGCATATCCAACTTGTATCCTCATAGATCTTTAAAGGTGAAACTCATTTAGGCTTGGGGACTTCGATAACAGCTCAGAGTGCCTTCAATCATTGGTCTATGTATGCGAAAACTTATAATGGCCACGACTACAACTGGCTCCTCGCCAAAGCTCATAGATTCTGATTCAAATAGGTGTCCGAGTGCCGGGACAAACCTAGCAAGTGTTGAAGCACTGAAGCAACGCACACTGCTGTGCTAATATAGCCTTTATCCAGCCAATCTAACCGCCTTCTATCGAGGGATAACCCGTTGGAAAGCATGCACCAGGGAAATTATCCAGACTTTAACTGGCTGGCCAGGGTACGGAGTATCATGAGCGCATACTTCGACTCAAAGGTATAGTGCAAAGTCTGAAAAGTGTCACTGAAGTTCCAAGTCTCCCGCCTGGAAAGATAGATAGATAGGGTTCCTATCTTTTCCGACCTTGACTTCCGGAGAAAGCATCCTGTGGCCAGGAACCAACCTTGAACATGACCGCCTCATCTAAGCTCAAATTTGAGTTCACTAGAAACCGCTGCAGGAACCCGGATGGCGGAAACATGTCCCCGATAAGTTTTGGAGTGAAGGAAAATCAGATTTACACACCAGGAACGACTGCAGATTGACTGAATACTGGGATCAACTCGAAATGAGGCCTGCGCTTCCCTCGTAATCTGAGACGTCGTACAGCTGATCCAGTCCTGTGATATGGAATGTAAGATTCAATATAGAGAGGTTCTAAAAAAAAAAAACACACGATTTATCCTGAATAAACGTTGTATGTCTCGTAATGGGATCTCAAAGATGCTCGGGATATCGCGGAAGGTTGGGGTGTCCGGGACGGACATACACCTGGATCACACGTCATATGCTTCTCACATATGGAAGTTATAAGAGGGGCAATGTAACTGGTGTAACATGGGAATGGAATGTCTAGGAACATGAGCGTTCGTTTGGTAGCTCGTGGGTGGTGTGATCGGGGAAGGTGGTTCGAGAATTTCGAGATCGTCCGATTTGCGAGGGCGTAATGGGAAGTTCACGTCTCGATTCCGTGATGCTCGAACTGCAATCATACCGAAGGGATACCCGTGACTTGAGCCATTGAGATGCTGTTGACAGAAGTAGATGGAAGCAGGTGGATGTTCCTCGAGACCTCTATGAACCACGTGACGGTACTTGGAAGCGAAGGAGCTTATGGGAACCTGAAGCAGCCGTGCTATTTTGGACTATCAGTACTATACGTAGATGGCTGTTTCTGAGTAAACTCGAGAAATTCATTGAAGCCCAATGCTAGTGCTCGCATCTCTCAACCCAACCTCCCGCCATAACCACCATATGCCCAAAGCTCAGAAGATCCTTGCCTACAAGAGTACGGCAGCACGCCCAATTCAATTCCTGCCTCATAATTAGGAGAATGCATGAGGAACAATGATATTGTGGCTGCACAGCCACAGATCTACAGCAATACGAAAGGTCGATGATCACCTATAATACGTCCTACGTACGGAAATGCGGACTTTGGACCTGCTTCGTACCCCAGTGGGTCTGCACCACAACAGCTGGGAGCTCGGGTGGAGCACTGGTCCAACTCTCCAATTTCGAAGTTGGGTTTCATATTCATCCTGACGTTTGATCGTCATAGGTCTTTTACAATGCGTTTCAATGCATACGGGACCCTAGTCTGACGGGGGTCTCCATGTTCAATCATGGGACTTTTGCTCCATTCTCGATAACTAAGGGTCTCAGCTAGTAACATTGCAGCGATTTGTGAGCGGTCCCTCGAATGACTTAAGGCTGACATCCTGGAATACATCATAGAAGCACAGAGAAGACAATTTGATCATGATCACCAATCTGGAGGAATTAAGTTCGTTTGTGGTTGTACAATTGTAGGGTACAGAAAATAGTGTACAGTCAACTGGAACCTTTGCGCGCCTTCGAACCCAAGCTCTGCTGGTCCAATGCAAACTGTATCATCGAAAACACCGAATAATCATGCAAAACATCGTAGCATCGTACAGTATCAATATAGTACAGCGTAACCCATGAAGAAATCAATCCCAACCCATGTCTAGTGAAAAACAATCTGCTTCTTTTTGATGCAACGATTTTCCCCACCCATGCTGCAAAAGAAAGGAAATCTATGACCCAATCGTAAAAAAAAGGAAGGCTGGCTTGCTGAACAATACACAAGAATAACAATTAGAAGATGTAAAAGAGGACGAAAAGAGATAGAAATGCGTCATCCTTTGTCGATGACAGCTGTGATAGCGATGCCCTTTTCGAGAAGGGGGAACGTCAGTTGGTGTAGCCATGACATCATGAGTGCGTTCTTGGGGTGTGTCGGCGCCGTAGCACTAACTTAATTAGGAAGTCTCCGCGATGATCGGGGTTTGGTAAGTAGCTCCCTTCCACTTTGGGCGGCGCCAATGACATCAGAGGCTGGCTCATCTCATGTCGAGTCATTATTGAAGCTATTCGATGTGGAACTCAGAGCTGCTTCCCCCATTCGTTGCTCCACAACTGAAATTCACGCTGGCACAAGGGCCTAGCAGAGGAGCGTGAGAGGAAGAGAAGTCTAATCCCGGCCTCTGCGCCTCTGTTTACCGGGCCAGTCAACTTCTGGGTGAACGACCCGCATGTGCCGAGTAAGGGCATCGTTGCGGGAGAACGTCTTTTCCTCGGTGCACAGATGGCAGCGGACCTTCTGCTTACGGGCGTTGTGGATCGTATCTTCATGCCGCGTCAAGTCGTATGGTCGAGAGAAGATAGAACCGCACGGCTTGCCCGTTTGAGGATTGATCCTGTCGCACCTATGGGGACCGGCCTGAGAGTTGCGTGATGTTCCATCGCGGCTAGGCTGGTGACCTCCGGGAGTGGTTTGACGGTGGGCCTCGCGCTTATGCTTTTGTAGCTTGTTTGGAGTCTCGAACCGCTGGGTACACCCATGGTATGTGCAGGTGTAGGTGCCGGCATCGGCCGAAGTGTCCTGAGGTCGGCTAATCGCTGAACCACGCTGAGGGATGCCTGTAGTCTTTGATATTGAGGGCGAAATAACACCATTAGAGAAGGCATCACTTCCAGTAGATTCAAATCGAGGCAATGAAGCAGGAAACTCTGGAGTCTGATGTAGAAGGCTGCTTTGCTGCTGCGACTGTCTCCGACCCTGCTGAGGCTGACTGAAGACAAACTGCTGGGAAGGTCCCTGGGCCTGGCTGAATTGAGGAAGCGATTCCATCGAGGGGAAGGTGGGAGCTGGCTGGAATGTGTTTTCCTGTCGTAGCCCGAGAGTGTCCCCGAGGTTGAAGTCAGGCTGGTGTAGATACGGCAACTGATGATCTTCACTTTGATCGAAATCGTGCAAAACTGCGTCCTTGGGAGAGATGGTCTTCGGCTGCTCAATCTGCGTTTGTTGCATCGGGTGAGCGTTCGGAACACTCGTGACGGGAGGTTGTCGGAACGCATCGTTCTCATATTCTACTGCCAGGGGAGAATTCTGTCTGAAAGGAGAACGATCTCTGTGGATAGATCCCATAGGTGATCGGTTCCGTGCAGACAGATGACCCTGGTTAGCTGCCTTGAGGCGGTCGTTCAGCGGGTTCTGATACGACGGGAGCAGATTCTGCTGGTGGCTAGGTTGCTTTGCGGCCTGTTGCGCTTGCATAGGATTGTAGAGCTCGTCTTGATAGACATCGGTGATTGTTCGGTTCAGCTTGGGAATCCCAAGCGGAAGTCCGTTTGAGCTGCTGTAATCTGGAAGCGCATCAAGGCGTAAGTATTCATGCAACCATCGGTCATCAGCGGGTAATTGATTCTCACCATTATGCACGGGCTTTGGAATTTCCTCGTCCTCAAAGCCTGTAAGAGGAGTGGCGGGAGAATTGTGGCTCACAGTTGACACTGAAGGAGCGAGCGAGTAATCGCTGGTCTGGTGTGTGTGATTCTGTTGCTGGTCCGCCATGAATAGCCCAGGCTGGCTACCATTATGCGATGATAGATCGTTCTTCTGATATTGAGGTGTTAGGAAAGACTGCTGTTGCAATGGCGTGTGCACAGGAGTGGGAAGAGGCTTTGTCGGAGCACTGTAGTGAGCGGAGTGCTGCTGGATGGTGTTTCCTGGTGATCTCCCCGAGGACGGGTTTGGTGTTTGGAGACTGTGCAGGTTGTGCTCCCAAGTGTGGTTGTTCGGGATATATTGTTGCGTCAACATCGGCGAGTTATCAAAGACAAACTGCGGCGGGTGGTACTGAGGAAGATAAGACTGGTGGAGAGGAGAGCCGGAATGGTGACCGTCAATCGAAGGGTTGTAGGAGGGGGCAGGGGTCATCGAAGGAGCTTCAAAGTTCGAACCGTCAAAGACGGCAGGAGAATAGTCGGCAGCGACTGCCGTCGGCCCAGTAAAGTGAGATACGGACGAAGCTGGAGACGAAGGCACGGACGACGGTGGCGAAACGAAGTTCAAGCCCTGGCGATACTCAAAGGCGGATTGTAACCGCGGTTGTTCTTGACTGAGATACTGAAAAGGGATCTCTTGCGAGTATTCTGGGAAGAATTGGTCGTCTTGTATGTAAACCGCGTCGGTATAGCTAAAGGGAATTGAAGTTGGTTCTGAATAGGCTCCTTTATTTTGTGAAGGATGCATCAACATGATAAAGTAATGGACGTCAGGCGCCGGATGAGGGAGGATTTTGCCACCCGGTGGGAAAAGCAGGAGCTTATAAAGTATTGGGTTGGCACCAGAGGCCACCGACAGTCGAAGGTTTGTTGCAACCAAGTATCGCGGAGGCGAGATCCGTTGGGCCGGGACTGGAAGACGGTTTGCGATTGGATCGTTCTGGAATAGTCTGGTCACTCAATAATCACTGATCGAGTGATGGGTTGATTTTAAATCGGATTTTGGCTCTGGGAGTTTGTATTTGGGTTAGAACCTGACTCACAACCATATGACGCTGCCCGCTGCCCGCTGTCACAGTGATATGATGGGAGGAGTGGTGGGTGTCATGGCTCGATAAGAGAGAGCAGCTGGACTCACCTGTATGATTAGGTTATTGACCGAGAGTGTAGTTTGAAGTGTAGCTGAATGTGTGAGGCGAATTTGATTATGGGCATTTTGACGGGGGGTTCGAGCATAATTAATAGTTGTGAAGCCTGATGTCGTCACTTGTTGTAGAAGCTCCTCTCCGGGAGACAGCGAATCCCAGTAGCCCTGCGCTAAAAGCAGTATTGGTAATTTTACGGTCATGCAGCGGATTAATTACTAGCCTAACAGCAAAAATAATTATTTTTTTCCCTTTTAATTATTTTGAATTTTGAATTTTGAGTTTCTATTTTTTCCCTCCAAGCGATGATCAGCGTGTCAAACGCAGAAGATCCTTCAGCATTAACCTCTCCTTCCAGCCCTGTCCTCCGCCGATTGGATTGCTCTCCCCAAGCCACGGAAAAGATTTTCATCCACACAATGCATCTGGGTCTGGTCTGTTAGCGTTGGCGTAGACTTTCTCCGTCGCTTCCTCGTTTTCTCTGGGGAATGTTATCGATCCATCCGACACGGAGCATGCCATTTACCCATGCCCATCGTAGTCAGAGTCACTGCTTCGGAGGTGCTAATCCGCGATATCTTCCTCAGCCCGAGTTTTCCCCGTGGACAACCTTATATTCTGCTGACAATACAATTTATAAGAGATGGATAGTTCGGGAAACATATGCTGATGCTGACCCCAGACTTGGTATCACATAATCGACGATTCTGTCGATGCTGACCGGGAGCAGATTGGGCAGTTACAACGTAGTCGCGACCCACCATCTTCTCATCAATGATAATGAATCATGAAGCAGAAGCACTGGCCGTGGCTCTCAGCCACAGATCGAGGGAGCCGGCTATCCGACGATCTCTCCATTTTTCCCTCGATGACAAATGGAGAACAAAGGGCCTTGCATTCCTCAAGCTGCGCTCTGGATACTCTGTGGATGGAGCCCGGCCGAAGATCATTGTTGAATAATGGCTCCACATTGCAGAAAAAGAAGATGCCTGACTGGCCGCAGCGGCACTGGCGTTCCCGAGTGCGAACTCAGCCACCTTGCTCATGGCTTTCGATTACCGATCGGGACTAGCATCTGTGGCTGGAGCTTGTGCAGCCCAAAGGGTCTTTCGGAGTCACCGGTCGCTAATCAAAGCGCCATATTCGCGAGGAACCGCTTCCCATCTGTCCCCCATCGTTAGATCGGCGAGTAAGTCGTGAGCCCTGGAGGAACGTCTTTTGACCACGTTTTTCGTTTCTGCATGCACTGCGCAGGGGCCGGAAAACCCTCGGGCCTGCGGTTAACTCTCCCCCCGTCCATGGTGTTGGGTTTTCGGCCTTCTCCTAACACCGGGTGACGCTCCCACAGCGCGCACCTTTCCGCTTGACTCAACTGAGCTCGTCTAGTCTTCCAAGTTTCCTCTCGGCCGCTTGGTTCTCCCCAACACTTTCAGTAAGTTGACAACGTGTTCTTGCGATCGGCTGGAGGCTCAGCCAGGCAACCTCACCCGGTCAGCTGATGCGTTAACCCCGGCCTCGCGCTCTGACTAGGGTAAAAACGACCGACGCTTTCCGTGGTACTTGTCCTATCCCGGGCTGTCAGTCAGACAGCCTGGAGCCAAACCTGGGCACATGACCACACTTTCATATGCAATAAGTCACGATTTGCAAACAACGTGATCGTAGTTCCATCGTACAACAGAATCCTGTCTGGGCTCTTGAACCAGGGAAATGTCAGCCTCAGCCTGATTCTATCGCATTGTATTACTCTATACACGACTAGTAGTATCGACTACCTGCTCCTAGCATCTTCGGTACTGCTTACTCCGCAGTCGTCGATTGGCGCTTAATACACACCTGACTTGTCTGTCTACTAGTACTAGTACCTGCCATGTGGTTCGGAGTTAATTCGCATCTTCAGGCGGCAGAGACAATGTCTGAGTCGGGTTTACTCAGTATTACTCACAGTTCTTCAGTATTTCAACTTATGCATGTGTATCATTGTGTATTTCATACTATTTTCTTTTGCCATAATTCATAAGCGCAGCTTTTCGCCGCGCTGAACTGGGATAATTGAGCTGCCTACAGAGTACATACTACAGGAACTTGCGAAGGGCAGTGTCGAAACGGCGCCGCGCGGCGATCAACTCGACATCCCGCCAGCGAGATCGCTCCCACCCAGATTCCAGCTGGGAGGAGCATCGCGTTCCCAACTAGCCCCGCCAATCTCAGACTGTCTCTCTGTAGGCCCCCGCCCGCTCCGAATCAGCTGGGCAAAACTCTCCGCCCACCTAGTCTCAGTGCCCACCCAGTATGTAGTAGTACACCAGTCCGCGGCTGCACCTGAGATTCGAGAGTCAGGACTCAAGTCTACTCCGCACCAGAGTGGATCGACCCCAGACAAAAAAAAATCAACCAAGTTGATCACGCCGACCAGCCCAGCCAACCCGCAAAGCTCCCCAATCGAATAGTTCCACCGCTGCATACGCTGTAGAAAACAGAACAGCTGAAATCAGTGGCAATGTCCGAGACAATTAGCCCAGCTGCTAGCTAGCTAGTTAACTAGTTAGCTGGGTAGATTTGACGCGATACGTGTTTGCAGTGCGTGCGATGCTTGTCGGACTTGTAGCCAATCTAATCTGTTCCCAGCCCACTAGGAGGTTGATATAATGACTAGTCTGTTTAAGGTTCGTTCTACGAGACATTGGGCGGGCGCAGTCTGCACGAACGGTTGAGCTCGCTTAGCATCGCCCTGCTAGGGTACGTCGGTACGATATACGAGTCGATTCGATTTCAGCAGTGCTGAGCTGAGGGTCTCGACTTGCTAGTTGCGTTTGCAGGGAGGAATGGAGAAAAAAGTAATATGGCAGCAGGAGGTGATGGGAGTGGACCAGTATCACCATAGTGCGTTTTTTTTTTTTTTTTTTTTTCACTTTTCGCCCCCCTCCATGCATGATCTTAGACCGGGATTTTGACTGTGTGTGTGTGTGTGTGTGTGTGTGTGTGTGTGGCTGTCAACGTCGGATCCGAGGTTTCTACTGGCTCTCGAGTCTTCCGTACGGCCGATACGTTCAGACTGCCTAGTAGGACTGTAGGTAGGAGTGAGATCGAATGCTAGATGCCGAACGGGTAGCCGAGTCCTCGGGATCTGGAGCTAAACTCTTTGGTTCAATTTCGGCTGGGGCTGGGGGTGGTGGCGGCCACGAGACCACTCCGTGAGTCGTGGGCCTCTGGAAGTCCGGGGATTGCTCTGGCCAGGTCTCTCAGTGGAGTTTACTACTGTTTGTGATTCTCTGGGATAGCCTGCCGAGGAAGGTTATACCTCGGTCCTCTCTTTTTATCATGTCGTGTAATCACGATGACTTTTGATCATTAAACCTCGATCGACCCTGTCGGAAGACACTTCCACCTAACAGGATACACACAACCGTCGGAGTACACCCATGCGATACAAGGAGCAATCTCATCCATCCACACCAAAAGGATCTGCCTAGTATTCCATTGCCCACACACACACCTCCGCGGAAAATAATGCAACGGGAGAGTGCAACACCAAATCCTGAATCTCATCTGTAAATCCCGGGATTCAGAATTCCGAGGAGCGCAGAATTTTCATCGGCAAACCAGCTGATAGGGTACACTAAGGCATTGTTGGTGGGCAGGGCAATGTGCCAGCGTCAGCACCTTAACCACCGGCGCGGTCTTCAGGTGCCATCTTGACAAGGATTCAAGGTAGCGAGCGACTGGCGCGGTTCGTAGGGCTGCAAGCCTGCGAGCAGGGGTTGGAAAATTTTTTTTTTTTTTCAGTCCACCCTGCCATGTGTCAAGCAACCTCTGAAGCTGTTGGGGGAGCATGATTGGTGGGCGGAAGTGTCAAGGCTCGAGCACAGCCTGGGCTGAGTCCCGCTCTCAAGCCACATTTTCAAGGTGGATTGTGAAGGTTTCATTGTCAGTGGTTGGCTGTGGAGGGTGGGTGGAGCATGACCGATCGAATCTGGTTTACTACTGGGCTCTATTGTCTGGGTTGCAACTTGCGAGGAGGAGAGGACAATGAATGGATGAATTATGCACCCGTCGGGATATCGTGGAAAGAAACAAGGTTCCGATTCATAATCGAAAAGGTCTAAGTCCGAAGACAATCGAATCATCCACGTCCTCCGTGAGGCAGTGTAAAATACAGTTTTGGCGAAACAAGCACGAAAGCCACTTGGCCAACAAGCCGGAAATCGGAATACCGGAGAACAGGGCGGTCTTGGCATCTTCGGGCACTCCGCAAGGGTGGGAGACGACTTCCTCAGACTAGCAGCCTAAACAAGGCTAGCGTGGAAGAAAATCTCTTCTAGAAACCTTCTAATTTTGGTCTCGGCCGTTTCCTTCGCGTACGAGGTAACGACAGAAGACGGCGGTGCGCTGCCAAACCTTGCTTGTGCATGAGACTAGCCCTCCATCAGGACAAAGGATTCTGGTCTGCAGAAGGATGGATCACGCTAAGCGGAAAAATTTCTTCTTCGTGTCTTCCAGAAGGTCCGAGGCTCGTCATGAGTCCTATTGCGACTTCGCAAGCAGCGCATCCAATCGGAGGAATACTACTAACACCGGGCGCTTGCGGGAGATACGATTGCGACACTAATGGCCATGACTGCTACAGAGTTTTCAATATGCAATAGTTGCGTTATGATATTCTAATCTTTTGAGTTCACACCGCAGGGCTAATTGAGTGGTACAGCGGCCGCTGCCCCAGCGTTGTGACACGGCCGGATATCGAAGTGGGGGGTACCTTGATACCATCGATCGCTGATAACTCGAGAGACCCTGGGACTTGATAGTTAAGTGATAACAAAGCGTGAGTCAGGTTGCCGTATGGGTCGTCGGGCCGGCAGATCAAGAACCAGAGCAGCGCACTGACTGAGGCAGCCTCTGGCAGGGGAGATTCGGAAGCACGGCACCGTCAGCCCTTGAAGAAGTTCCTTGAAATTCAGGATTCCGATTCAAGTCCGTGTCGAATTTCGTATTATTCGTGGAATATCCCCGGGGTGCGTTTCGCTGCATCTCTGCAGTTTTGCATTTCAGATAATAAGAAGATCATGGACGGTGGTCCGCGCCCGACTAGGCGTCCTCTCAATCCTTCCCACGTTATCGCCAGATAACAATTATCCGACATCAAGCATGTTATTCACACCATACGCCCCGTTTGCTCCTATCTTTTGAGTCTGTGTCACCCGTAGCGTCGCCTGTCTGTAGATTGCCTTGTCGGGTCTGTAACCCAAATGCAATGTCTCAGTTGCGACCGTTGACGCGCATATTCCCGACCGAAAATAGATACACCCATCCTCATCCATCATGGGCCACATCCGTGACTATCCTAGACAAGACCAACTTGCAAGACACCTGAACAGGACACAGAGACAAAAACAGAAACAAGCCCACCACCTCCTGACTCCCAGACTCTGAGGTCGGTCGCATCAACTGACCAACTTACGTACATTAGCGCTCTTCTCTCCTGAAGATCAGCAAATACCTCCCCTGTACGGAGTAATCTAGTAGGAAATGATCAATCTAGAAGATGATCTTAGCAAAATCTCGCAGAGTCGGCCGTAATCCAGAACGCCTGCGACGCGCAATCCATCTCCGTCGCTAAGTGTCTGTAGTCTAAGCGCACCGGGTCCGGAGCCGATTATCGTTCGCTAGCTTCCGAGCCCAGCACAGCCCTCTTCTTGTTCATCGTTCATGCATGGACGCAAATTCTAGACTGGGTCTTTTTCTCGAATTCGATTTTGGCGATGCGAGTCTCGAACGCTCGAGATCGCGGAGGAAATTTTTTTTCTCTTCTCTCGTGCGAGGTTCATCTGACCTTTGCTGAATTTTCTCGTGCGAGTCTTCGTTGAACGTGTTCGGGCTCTCGAACATTGATCGCTTAGCTGGAGAGTTGGACCTGGCAGGTTTGTTTACGGCTATCGTTATCGGTTATCAGCAAACTACTACAAACTCAGACATGGATACTATTCTTAGATCATCTACTACATACGAAGTAGGAGTAAATTGGGTTTCACCGATAGCAGCGATAGTGTCTAATCTAAGTTATCATTCGATTCCAGCTCAACTCTAGTTTATGTTACCCAATCCAGAACCATGTCTCTCGCTTCCGAGATAAACTCGTCGCTAGGAGGAAAGGTTTCCGGGCGCACGCTCAGGCCTTTTTGTCCGTAACGAGTCTTAAATGCTATAACTATGAACGTGGAGCTGGGTCATTGGTAGATAACAGATAAGGTAGATTCTAGACGATGTAATATTTTAGCATTGTGCCGAGTGTATATAACTCTTATCTTCAAAAGGATGGAAATGCAACGCGCGCTTTTGTTGAAATACGCGTAAATCAATGTAGAGAAAGGGAAGGCATGGATGGAAAGGAGGGAATCCTGATTCAAGACGCTTGGAAAGCATTATTGGGATTCAAGGACGGCGGCCTAGGGTTTGTAATTAGTCTTTGAGACAAATGACAATGGTTATTGATGAGCTTGGTATAGACATACCCTAGCGCTTTCGTATAGCGGAGATATCCCCGTCCAGTGCTTGAACTGTACATTTCGTCAGCCCACCCGTTCTTAACCTAGATATGGTAGGTTTAACTCACCTGATACCAACCCTGTCCAACAAGAACCTCGAGACCTGGAATAGTTTTCCACCCAGAGTCAGACGCCAGCCGCATGAGCGCGGTTACCTGTGGCTTATACGCCATCTCGAGAAGGACCCGCGGTGCGTGCTCGCCAGAATTGATGGTTGTTGCATCCGCTTCCTGTGCGCGCTCGAACATGTGACACAGTGTTTCGCGCATCCCAGGGTCGATCGGTTGGTCGGCGGGGATGGTGCCAATCGCGACATGCGGAATAGTTTTGAGGCTTTCGATACCATCAACAACTCTGATGTTGTAGCTGCTGGGGAATGTCGAGACCATGCCATCAAGCTTAGCGGGAGATCGGCCCACGATGTAGATCGGGGAGTAACCCATGCTGTGCAGCGCGTAGATGGCTGCCCGGGCGGTTCCACCACCACCGACGACGAGCGCGCTTTGCTGGTCCTCGGGCCCGTAGACGCCTGCGTTGCGTAGGGAGAGAATCATTCCCTGCCAGTCGGTGTTGCGGCCAATCAGACGCGCGGGCTTGTCTTTCCCGCCGGGGACGGGGATGATTGTGTTCACGGCCCCAATGATTTCGGCCTCTGCGGCGACTTCATCCAGCAGGGGCATGATGTCGAGCTTGAGGGGAATCGTTACCGATGCACCTCCGAAATCAGGGGAGCGAATAAAACCCTTGACGTCTTCAGCATTAGTGGTCTCCAGCCGAGTGTATTCGTGGGGAAGGCCGATTTGAGAGAAGAGGGAATTGTGGAGGGCGGGGGAGCGAGATGCAGAAATCGGACTGCCAAAGAGAGCGAATTTCTTGGCCTTAATTTCTCCCATCAGCGAGAGACCCTGGCGAATCTCCGTTGCAGAGAGCTGGCCTGGAGCGGCCTTGAAGGGCAAGCTAGGATGAGACACAGGGGTCATGAAGCCGTTCAGGATGCGGCTCAGCTGACCCTGGTTGCCCATGTTGATTGCAATCAAAGGGACATCGTGAGCCTCTGCCGCCCAGTTCTTGAACTTCCTTAGCGCCGTGTTGTCATCAAGATTCTGAGCGACACCAACAAGCTTGATGATGTCACCCCACTCGAGGGCTTTGTTGTAGAACTTGATCCACGACATGTTAGCCCAAGAAAGTTCGCCCTTGGGGTCGTGGTGCGAAGCGATGATCTTGGAATATCCCTTCATGGCAGTTACTGTTCGCAGGAGATCCTCCGGGAAGGCAATCTCAAGGTCGACAAATTCGACGCCAGATCGGAATGCGAGACGATACAGTTCGAGCGCAGCGTCGTGAGCATCGTCAGGGAAACGACCGCCCTGGCTCTTGGTTCGGATGGTAAAGATTACAGGAAGTGAGATGCGGCTACGGAGGAAGGACAATTGTTCAACAACGTAGTCGACCGACGGAATGTCGCCCTCTGATGAGGGATCCTTCAGCAGATCGACTCGTAACTCCACTGCATCGGATCCAACGCACACTTCTTCCAGGATATCTCCAGCCTCACGGAGATCGGGCAGTGTGAGGGAGACGAAGAAAGAGTGCTCCTTCTTCTTGATGATGGCGAGGTTGTCGACCTGACCGGTAGCAACTTGTAGAAAGCGATTGAAGCTCTCGGATGCCCGAGCCAGTCCGCCCGAACTGGCCTGTTGACTGTAGTACTGAATGTTACTACATTCCTGGAACCAAGGCTTGCGTCGCAGCCAGACCCCCATCATGTCCTCAACGTAAGCGGGGCGCGTCTTATCAATTGAGAGGAAGTCCATGACCTTCTTGATGTCGCGCATAAGAAGCAGAACATTTCCCTTATTATTGTGATAGTCAACGAGCAGTTTGCGCGCTTCGGGCATTTCTACCACACCACCGCCACAGGCAAAGACGTAGCCCCTAGGACGTTCCTTCAGAGAACGCTTGAGGATCTCTAGTTCCGCATCCCTAAAGCCTTGCCAACCACGGGTCTTAATGATGTCGGGGATAGTCATGCCTTCTGTGGCCTCGAGCTCTGTATCCAGGTCGACAAAAGGCCGGTCGAGAGCCTTGGAAACCCAGTTACCTGCTGTAGACTTTCCAGCACCACGCATGCCAATAATGTAGATCGAGGCATTAGCCTTGTCAGTGCTGCTGAGGGTGAGGGGTTCCTCTTCTTCCAACTCTCGACCCTCTAGTTTCACACCATACAACTGGCGAGCAGTATCCCACCAACCCGGCCACGTCTTGCCAACACACTCCTTCTCAAGGATAAGAGTGGGTTGAGGAGTTACAAGCGACAGCACGCTGAAGCTAAAGGCAACTCGGTGGTCATCGTAGCAGAAAACACCACCAGCAGGCTGGCGTAGCGTTGTGCGGTCGACACCATCAATCTCGATACCATCATCGTGCTCTCGGCATACAACACCGAACTTGGCAAGCTCATCCTTCATTGCCTTGATTCGGTTGCATTCTTTGACACGTTGGTTGGCGATACCGTAGATACGGGTTGTGTGGTTTGATTCCTTCCCACGAGCGACTGCTGCGAGCACAGAAGCCGTGAGAAATGCATCTGTCATGGGCTCCATATCAACGTTGGGAAGTGGCCGCAGGATACCATCTGCCGGCCCGGTAACAGTGGTCGAAGTATCTGTCTGCTCGACAGTGCAGCCCATGGGCCGCAGAACATCGACAGCGAAACGAGCATCACCTTGGAGGGAGGCGGATCCGATGTTAGGAACTGTGCAAGTAGTAGATGTGATGGCGGCAATCGCGAGAGGGTAGGTAGCAGAGCTGGCATCGCTTTCAATGACGTATTCAGCAGGGTTCACATAATGGCCTTGGGGAATATGGTAGGTGTGTTCTTCGGTTGTCGACTTTTTCACATCAATGCCGAAAGATCGCATCATTGCGGTTGTCATGTCAATGTAGGGTTGAGAGATGGGCTTGCCACCAACTAGACGTAGAGTCACAGGCTCTTTGGCGTACGGGGCACACATAAGTAACGACGAAACGTATTGAGATGACACTTTGGCGGCGAGATTGATACTTCCTCCAGCAAATCCACCCGAGGCAGCAATCTTAAGAGGTAGACTGCCGGTCTTCTCGACGTATTCGACAGAAGCTCCGTTGGCTGTCAGTGCATCCACCAGGTCCCCAATGGGTCGCTGCTTCATACGGTTGTTGCCGGTAAGAATATTGAAATCGACAGTGCTGGTATTTGCAAGAGTGGCAACAGTGGTGAGGAATCTTGAAGCTGTACCGGCGTTGCCTAGGTACAACTGCGAGGGATGAGCGCGCAAGTCTCCACCCTTACCGTTCACCACAAGCACTTCACCTTCATCTTCCCACGCGAAAGTGGCAGCGCCTAACCTTTCCAAAGCATTCAACATGACTTCGGTGTCATCCGAGTGGAGCAGATTTTTGATTCGGCAGGTACCTGAACCAAGAGCGGCTAGAACCAGAGCGCGGTTAGAAATACTCTTAGAGCCTGGAGGCGCACAGACAACGTTCAACGACTTTGATACACCTGGATGTACCTCAATGCTCGGAGCGAGGACAACGCGGATTTCTTCATTGGCGACAACACTTGCACGGGGCTCATAAGTGCGTCCAATTGCGGAGAGAAGGACGATCTTCTTCTTTGGGCCATCGTTCTTCTTGTCCAAGGCCATATTGAAAATCAGCTGGTCGACCGAGCAGTGCTTGCCAGCCGTGAGCTTGCGGATCCGGGCATCTTTTAATGAAGTGGGCAGGCCGTAGGCGGCCAGGCATTTGACAATACGGGAAACGGCAACGCCCTTGAGAATGCCCAAATGGCGAGCCAATTCCGCCTCTTTCACCATACCAATCGCAACGCATTCTCCGTGGAGAATCTGCGGGGTCAAAATGGCTTCAATGGCATGACCGATAGAATGCCCCCAGTTCAAAAGGTTCCGCAGACCACCCTCACGCTCGTCCGCTGAGACGACATATGCCTTGTGTCGTGCAGAGGCCAAGATTCTTGCCTTGAGGATTTTCTCAAGACCCCTGAAACGGTGTTGCCCAGGCTTAATATCCTGGCGGACAGCCTTGAGTATTGTCTCCGCATTGTCCTCCAGAGCCGTGAATTCTTCTTCACTGGAGATGGCAGCCGTCTTGATCACCTCTGCCATACCATTGATGAACTCTCGCACTGGCAGTGTTTCAAGGAACTCCAGATCAATGTAGATCTTTGTCGGTTGCCAAATCGCGCCGATAAGGTTCTTTCCGAGAGGAGTGTCAATCGCGGTTTTCCCACCGATTGATGAGTCCACCATGGCAAGCAGAGTCGTGGGGACTTGAACATAGCGGACACCGCGCATATAGGTCGCGGCGACGAATCCGGTCAGATCGCCGATAACTCCTCCGCCTAAAGCAATGACGACAGTATCACGACCGCATGGAGGATTTTGGCTCAGCATCCAGTCCTCAATATCGGCTTTCGTTTGGCGGGACTTGGAGACCTCTCCGGGTGGGGCATTGTAAATGAGCAGACGGGGGGAGGGAGAGACGGCGGCGGCGGCATCTTCAAAGTTCTTTTGGAATCCGGGGGTGTATATTGAGCCGATATTCGTATCGGTGATGAGGACATAGGTCGTGGACGGACAATCATTGATCAGGTCCTTGGCGACATAGTTACGCCAAAGTCCGAAATCAGCGACGATACTCTCACGACCTAAGATACTGATCTTTGTAGGTTCGGCCATCATCGGAGACGAGTAGCGCGAACAGGGAAGAGAGGCAAGGGTTGTAAAAAGTGTGCGAGAATGTTGATGTCTCTTAGTTCATGGTCACAAAGCGACTAAGCTTCCCAAGCAACCTGTCTATTTTTCGGTTGCGGCGACACGGTAGAGGAATAGACGGACGTCACCTAGTTTAGCTATTCTAGTAAGCGGTTGATCGTTAACAAGCACGGATATATCTGAACCCAGCTCGCTCGAATTGCGCCATGAGCGCTGCAGCCATCGGAGAATCGGAGAAGAGTGGGGGATTGAGGCGTGATTGAAGACTTACCTTACCAAAGAGGCGAATTGACAAGAAGGGCGGAGATAGGACACCTGTAATGATTTGAGACAATGAATTGAGCCTGGAGAGTGGCTGCCCCAAATGTTCCTGAAGGAGCGGACACAAAAAAGAGTGAGTGATGGTTGACTCATTTCGAAATCCCGCCCTTTCTGGGGATTTTTCTTCTCCCCGCAGCTCCGATGTCGTCGTCTCGGCAGCGGCTCTTTTCTTCTGCTTGCCAAAGATTTTACTAAGAACATTTCTAGTTTTATGGAATCGTAGGATTGTGATTTTTACGGAACCAATTTATAATGCCTCTCAGGCATCTCTTTTGATTCTGTCTGTACTGTACTCTACAGGGTATGTCGGTTATACCTGCAATTCCGCCCTCCGATTGAACGCCGTCCTCCTTACCGACTTCCAAGAATGATAGTAGAAAAAAGAAAAACCAAAGCCAATGATTCACAACATGTCAAACTTTTTCAAATGGACGTATTTGCTTATTCTCCTGAAGAGACCACCACGCATCATGCATTAGTAGCGACCGTAGCCGCCGCCCTGGCCTCTCGATGAATAGTTGTCTCGGCCTCGGTGTCCTCCTCCCCGATAGCCTCCACCACGACGTTCCTGCGAACCATAACCTTGGTTTCTTCCGTTGTACGGGTCAGAGGGGCCGTTGTTGTAGGGTCCGGGAGGTCCCCGACCATAATAGTCGCCGTGTCCGTAGTTTGACTGTTGATAGTCACGCTGTTGACCTTGACTCGTGTACGAACCATACTGCTGGGAGCCGTATCCTCCCCTTGGAGGGGGTGGTGGTCCCCTCGAAAAGTTGCCAGAGTTTGGCGGGGGCACCCAGCCGGATGGCATCCCCATTGGAGCGCCTGTATTTGGTGCTGGCATGAACTTGGGATCAAGGTGTGCCGCAAATGGGTTCGGCCGGTCGCTGGCATAATTCATACGACCGCCCCGGTGACCACCGCGAAGTGGCGCGCCGCCATAGGAGCGCCCAGAGTGCTGTGCTCTCGATTTGGTTGCCTGGATGTCGGCATTATCTAGAGCTGGAGGAGCAAACTTAACTCCTCTGAGAAGCATGGACTTGTGAACATGAGAAGATTTGGGTATCTCGTAGTTAACACTGTTAAGAGAAAAAAGATTAGTTAACAGCTATTGTAATTATTGAAAAGAGAGAACTTACGTTAGCGAGCGGTCATCGTCCAGAGTGGGCATGCCCAGATGCTCGAAGGAGGACACAAGAGAGCTGTGCGGGATGTACGTCTCGTTCTTCTCAACCTTGCCAGCCAGTCCCTCGCTGATGCGCATGTTGAGTTTATATTTTGGAGCGCCTTGCTTTTTAGAGTAGAAATTCCCTACCAAATCTTGATAAAGAGGGTGACCGTCTGATAGCAATAGCACCTCTTTACCAACAGTATTGCGTGCCTTTTCGTCGTCTGACAGAAGAGGATATTTCTTTTCCATAGCAGCCAGAAGGCGTTTTTCATCGATGAAAGGCAGCAAAACGACTCCTTGCCAAGCAAACTTCTTGCCATTCAAATCAACCGCAAAATCTTCCGGATAGAAATCGATGATCTCGCTATCAGGTTCGCTCATGAGTGGGTGGAACACCTTTGGTATAGCATGATTTGAAGAGGCGGGAAGAACACCCATAAGCTGCTCGAAAGGCCTGAAGGGCGTTCCCTTTTCGAATGACAATTCGATGTCGCCGATATCCACAAAGTCTGCAGCAAAAGGCGCATAGTGATACGGGTAGTACCAGTTCCAGGACGGGCACCCCTGGAAATAGTATAGCAAAACCCACGCAAGACCTTCGGCATACGCCCTCGCGACTTTGTGACGAAATTCCTTATCCTGTGGGTCAACATGGAACTTCTGCTCATAGTACCGGTCGCCGTATCCCTCTTCCCAAAGGCGGACAGTGTCCGGCGGCAGCTCATCATCTTTCGGCGGCTCGGGCTTGCTTGGTGTCTCAACGCCGTTTCCTTCAATCTCCGCATCCCCTGCCTTTCGTTTGCCGAGTACGGATGGCGAGGTCTCCGGTTGGCCATCAGGTGTCTCTGGTGTTGGTTCCGATTCCTCGGAGGCTTCGCTCTCCGGCGCCCCGCCCATAAGTTTGCTCTTCAGAACAGCAGCGGCGCTTTTGTTAGCCATGTTGGCTCGGTATACAGCACCGCGGTTGACAACCATGCTGTGGGTTAGTTCTCTGGTCTTCCGAGTCAGTTCACCCCGAGCTGGAGTGATTAAATCAAGTTGGCTCGGAGCCGCCGCAGCGCCTCCGGCGGCACGAGGCTTCGCACTTGTTGGGGATTCAATGGGCTCGTAAGTAGGAGAGCTTCGTCTCCGCTTTCGGGCGCGCTCTTCGTTTCTTAACTTTTCTTCCTGCTTGCGCCTTTTCTCGTTCGCAAGCTTTCTCTCCTCCGCCTGTCTGCGACGACGGAAGATCGCATCTTCTTGCTTTGCAAGGCCCTGAAGGATGAGCTGCGCTTTCTTAAAGTCCACTCGTCCGTCTTGTGTAAGATACCCGCCCATAAGGGGGATATTGTCACGCCAGATTGCGATCAGTGTATCGATACCATCCTCGCGGATATCAAGAGAAGGTAGATGCGGAAGAAAATCGTTTCCTACGAAGAAACACATGAAAACCCAATCGTCTAATGCACGCTCAAGGTCAAATGGAAACGGTTGATGAGGAACAAAGAGCTCCGCCGCAAGATACTCTCTAAGAATGGAGACATGGAGCCAGATGAACGGTTTGGGAGTGGCTGGCTTTCCTTTTTCATCAAATTCCCCGTTCTTCACCTTTGCCTGGCCCCGACATTCTTCTGCTTTATGCCCGGGCTGACCACATAAATGGCAGGTTCGCGGCTTGGATTCCTGCGCAAAAACATCTTCTCGCAGGACTCTGAAATGGGGTTCATGGGTAGCTAGGCCCAACATAATCAAGTCTGCGTCCTTTACAGCGAAATTGGTATTAGTTTCTATATAAAATCGAGGTTAGAGAGGAGGGGCGTACCAATCCATAGATAACATGACGAGTATTGGGGTCATGCTCAGGCGAAGCCCGCTGCGATCGAATGAATTCCATGATCTTGTGCTCACCTTCTCCGGGGACCGTTGCATCAGAAATAATGATTTTCATCTATAGAGGTCAGAATCATGGCAATATGTTTGTTAACCTGACGGACCTTTTCCCAAGCTGGGTCAGTGTTGAGCTTGTACGCAATCCAGTACCGTAGAGACGCTGCAAGGATATCCATAAACGGCGTTCCAGGTGTAATAACATTGCTATCCCACGTCTTCTGAATAACCTGCTCTTGAAGTCCTTGGTCCTTGTCTCCATTCTGCTTAGCAAGCATCTTCTGGAATTCTTCCTTCTTTTCGTCTTGCTCTCTGGCTTCTTGAGCGGAGCGGAATCGACGGGCTCGCTGTTGGTTCATCTTGGCTCTTGGGGCAACTCCATCTATAGGTAAAACGGTGAATCAGCTCCAAGTTCTTCAAAACAAAGGGTAGGAAAGTTTAAACATACCGACGGCGATCATCAGAAGCTTTCTGGGCCGGACCATGTTCACGACACGATCAGTATACTTGAAGATCTCGATCATCATTTCCTCCTCGTTTGCTGGTGGCGGCCTGCCCTCTGGGTGCGTACATGGGTGAACAATACCGTTCATATCCAAATACAGATTATCCATTTCTTCGCCGTTTGGATTCGGCCGCGTGCCATCCACCGGAATCTCTTCCCCATTGATCTCGTATGGGAACTCCTCGATTACCGGAGAGATAATCTTCGGATATTTCTTGGACAGCCATCTGAACAGCGCTGGGACACCCATGGTGACGAGAAATTAAATCCAGGAAGCTATACGAGGAACAGTAGAGAGCGAAAAAAGAATAATCGATTCTTTTTGAGCCTAATAGCGTAAAGTAGAATATTTAGGCACGTCCCGCGAAATGGTCCATCAGCGATTTCCAACTTGGAAGGCCAACTACTGCTCGGAACAGACTTGATAGTAGAAAAATGTGTCAGGATGAAGGAATACCCTGACTGGAAGAGGCACTGCACCCAGATTAAAACGAATGGCAGGCCGTGGGTATGTCGAAGACGTTAAAAAGAACAATGAAAGTCTCTGCGAATGCGACAGTCGAGTTGCCTGGAGACGAGTTGCGGCTGTTTCGGCACTTCTTTTGTCGCGGCTCCGACAGGTTAGCGGCCGCTTGGCGGTGGATTTGGCTGATGCATGGAGCTGTCCCCGAAAGAACAACTCACCAGCTCGCCATTTCTGAAATTCCCCTCAATTGTTCGATGTATAGCAATTGCTACGCGCCCGGCTGGTGGTGACCATGAAATATCGAGTGACCCGTTGCGATGTTTCGAATCCTCGAGTCGCAGGCGCCCGCCAAACAAACGGCGACAGACACGATCAACACCCTGAGCAGTAGGCTGCAGAGTGCAACATTACTGGAGGACCGCCGGGCAGCTATACAAGGGCTGAGGAGCTTTGCGAAAATATATCCTGCATCAGTTGCGTCAGGCGCCTTACGGCCTTTAATTAGCAGTCTCCGCAATGACCGGGAGGATGTGGACACGCTCAAGGTGGTTTTTGAGACCCTGTTGGGGTTATTCTCACCGGATGAGAGTAGTGTACGTTTGTTTCAGACATCAGCTTTATTCTTGGTGCGCTGATGCCCTTTGTCTAGCCCGAAGCGTCGGATGAAATAGCTCTCTGGCTGTCGGACGAGTTTACCCAGGTATGAACGTCAGTAGGGTGATGCTATTCCCTAAGCACTAACAAGACGCAAGCGACAAGATAATATTACAGCCCTTCTCGACCTTTTAGACACCCGCGACTTCTATTCGCGCCTATATTCATTACAGCTTATGTACCAGATCTCGAGCGCACGGCCGGAGAGAACGCAGGAATGTATCTTAACAGCGCCACTGGGTATTCCAAGGCTTGTTGGTGCGCTCGGTGATTCGCGGGAGCCCGTACGGAACGGTATGTTCTGGCTATTATTCAAATACGCACTTCACTTTCATCCGAAGAACAGACCTAGCTAACACAAATCTTCTCCCTGGCAGAGGCGCTCCTCCTCCTTATCGCATTGACACCCGCATCGGAGGAGTTCCAGAAGCTCGTCGCCTTCGAGAATGCGTTCGAATCTATATGCTTGTTGATAGAGATAGAAGGAGGCTTAATTCATGGATCAGAAGTCATCGAGGACTGTCTCTCGCTGCTAGCTAACTTGCTGAGGCTCAACATCCCGAACCAGTCATACTTCCGGGAGACCGGGTGCATACAGAGACTGGCCAGGCTTCTTGCTGAGGTCAACCGTGAACAAGGTTCGTCGGAGGAACCTACACCGCAATGGGCCCTTGCCCATCGTGATAGGAATGTCTGGGGCCTACTTGTGATTATTCAGCTATTTTTGGTAAAAGGTGGGGTCAACACACATGCAAATCAGATGGCCTTTTGGAATAGCGGTGTGATGGAGCAAGTGCTTAGCACCGCATTTGGCCAAAAGTTTTCCGTCAATGTTACAGCAAAAGTTAGTATATCGTTGCCCAATCAAGGCTTGAGATTGACCAAAGCAGGCTCTTGCAACATGCGCCGACTTAATCCGTGGAAACCAACCACTTCAGGAACGGTTTGGAGATGTTGAGGTTTTCTGGGGTGCGGGACATGCCAGCGAGGAGGTTAATGGCACGAAACCCGCGAAAACGCTCCCCCGGATTAATGTGATCGAAGCCTTGCTCAAGCTATCGCTGGAACCAGCACCGATTCAACTCCTTGATGCGCGCCTCGCAGCCTGTGACTGCGTAAAGGCATTTTTCACAAACCATACGGGAATTCGTGTCCACGTCTTGGGAAGGGCAATTAGCGGGCATGCTAGCGGCGAAGACGCAATACCTAACATTCTAACTGTCTTACTTACGCCGCCGGAGCTAAGAGGCAACGCTGACCCATACCAAACATGGATGGCTGCTGTGCTGATGTTCCACCTGCTTTTCGAGAATGCGGAAGCGAAGTCAGTCGCGATGGGGGTAACCGAGGGGGATGCCGAGGCTGGTGAGGAAGTTATAACTTGCATTCAGACAATCGCTGGCAATCTGATCACCGGAATAAAGCGCGGAGATGATGAGAGGATATCTCTCGGTTACTTGATGCTGCTTTGCGGTTGGTTGTTCGAGGAGCCTGATGCAGTGAACGACTTCCTGGGCGAGGGCAGCAGCATACAAAGCTTGCTGCAGGAGACTAAACACAGAGGTGTTACAAATGTGCTCGTTCCAGGACTCTCCACGATTTTGCTAGGGATCATTTACGAATTCTCTTCCAAGGACTCTCCTATTCCCCGCAAAACGTTGCACAAGCTACTGCTTGAACAGCTAGGAAGAGAGCAATTCATTGATAGAATTACTCGACTGAGAGAATCTCCTTTGATTCGAGATTTTGAGGTTCTTCCGCAGACAATCGGGGCAAACTACGAAGGGGGACTACCCGAGATCTTCTTTGACAGAACATTTGTCGAATTTCTGAAAGATAACTTCAGCCGCTTAACTCGCGCCATCGATCGGGAACCTGGGCTTGAAATCTCCGTGATCACTAACGGGGTGGAGAGGGGCGTTTCGCGCGAGTTGGTCGATTCTTTGAAGACTGACCTTGAAGAGAAAAGTCAGGCTGTACAGAATCTTGAATCGGAATTAGTTTCACTGAGGCACAAACTCGAGCACGAACAAGCCGAACATCGGAAGTCGAGGGATTCAGGCGGTCTGGAGTTTACAAGGCTACAACATATGTACGACTCTCTCCAAAAACGCCACGAGCAGGAACTAGCGGCGTTAGGCGAACAGAACAAGCAAGCCAGGAATGATTTGCTTAAGCAGCATGGAGAGCAGCTCCGAGCTATTGATGCACAACTACGGGAAACCTCTACCGAATACGAGATGAAGAGTCTGAAGTTCAAAGAACGACACGAGGCCGAAGTGGCAGATCTTCAGAAGCAAATTCGATCATTAGAGTCTGAAATAGGTCGTGTCAGAGAACAGTACAGTAATGAAGCTCGTGGCCTGACCACGAGCGTCGAAGCCCTGAAATCAGAGGCTGTTCAAACCAGGGAACAGCATGCTGCGGAAGTTGGACAACTCAACAAAACTATCAGTGACTTGCAATCACAGGCAGAACAAGCCGAGCAATACCAGTCCCAAGTTGACGAACTTACCTCGAAGGTTGAGATCCTCGGTTCAGACGCGGAACGAACAAGGCAGCAACATGCAGCTGAAGTGTCTGACCTCAACAAGACGGCCCAGGGCCTCCAATCAAGGTTGGATACTGCGAAAGAGCAGCATAACTCAGAGGTCGCTAAACTCGAATCCGCCAATGAAACAGCACGCTCCGAGCTCAACACAGTGAAGGAACAGTCTACACAAGATATTGAAGCGGTAAGGGAAGACTTCTCTTCGAAGTGCTCTGCTCTTGAATCTAGAGCAGAACAGGCCGAGAAAGAGGTCGAAAGGCTTGAGGCCGAGGCACGCAGAACTGCCCAGGCCCTTGAAGAAGCACAAAAGGCTTTAGCGAAAGCCGAAGCAGAGGCCAAGGAGAAAGAAGAGGCGCGCCAGGCAGCCCAGTCAGAGCTCGAGGATCTCCTCATTGTGTTTGGTGACCTTGAGACTAAGAGAAATGAGGACAAAGTAAGTCATATCATTATATCCCCAAGCATGTAAACAATTGTATACTAAGACATGCAACAGAAGCGCTTAAAGGACCTAGGCCAGGAAGTATCTGAAGATGAGGACGAGGACGAGGATGAGTAGGATATAAATGATAGACCGCCTGAGGCCAATATTTCCAAGATGTGCCCACCGTTCGTATTTTCGGGGAAATGTAAAATAACTCTGTAACTCTGTAACGACAGCATCTATAGTTCTAAGCGAAGGGCGTGTAGTGTGACTCAAGAGTTGGACGGGGCTTGGCATGGTCGGTAAGGCGCGGGGTGACTCACTTTTTCTTCAAAGGCGGCTCGACCCCGCGGCCAGCCTGGTGTGCGATACAATCACCATCTTGACAGCTGCCAACACACCGCTGCTCGTCATGTCCATTGATTTTCCCAAGGAGGAGGAGCTCGTCCTCGCGAGGTGGAGGGAAATCAATGCCTTCCACCGACAGGTCGAGCTCTCCAAAGGGCGGAAACCGTACACATTCTACGATGGCCCCCCGTTCGCTACCGGTCTCCCTCACTACGGCCACCTGTTGGCGTCGACCATTAAAGATATTATTCCGCGGTATTGGTCCATGAAAGGGCACTATGTCGAGCGACGATTTGGCTGGGATACCCATGGTGTGCCCATTGAGTACGAGATCGACAAGAAGTTGGGCATGTCCGGATTGGAGGCAGTTGAGAAGATCGGAATTGAGAAATACAACGAGGAGTGCAGGGCTATTGTTATGAGATTCGCCGCTGAATGGCGTGAGACTATTGACAGGCTCGGCCGCTGGATCGACTTCGATAACGACTACAAGGTTCGTGAGTTTTTCTGTTTGTCCGCCTCGATCACTTGAGAGGTAGTCGCTAACCCACAGGATCGCAATCTAGACTATGAACACCTCGTTCATGGAGTCAGTGTGGTGGGTTTTCAAGCAATTATTCGACAAGGGACTCGTTTACAAGGGCTTCCGCGTTATGCCTTATTCGACGGCCCTCAACACCCCGCTTAGCAACTTCGAAGCCCAGCAAAATTACAAGGATGTTCAGGACCCGGCTGTCGTAGTTACGTTCCCTCTCGTGGATGACCCAGAGACGTGTCTTCTTGCGTGGACAACTACACCCTGGACCCTTCCTTCGAACATTGCCCTCGCAGTGAACCCCGGGTTCGAGTATATCAAGATCTACGATGAAGCCTCAAAAAAGCATTACATCCTTCTTGAGTCATTGCTCCGAACATTATACAAGGACCCTAAGAAGGCTAAGTTCAAGGTTGTTGATCGGTTCAAGGGTTCTCAGATGAAAGACTGGAAATACCAGCCCCTCTTCAACTACTTCTACGATGCCTTCAAGGACTATGGTTTCCGCGTCTTGAATGCTGAATATGTTACAGCCGATGATGGTACCGGCGTTGTCCACCAGTCTCCCTCTTTCGGTGAGGACGATTACAGAGTTGCAATGGAAGCAGGAGTCATCAATGAGACCCGCCACCCCCCTAACCCTGTCGATGAGATGGGTAACTTTACTTCAGAAGTTCCCGAATTCCAAGGTCAAAATGTCAAGGCTGCTGATAAGGCCATCATCAAGCACTTGAAGGGGACCGGACGCTTGATTGTCGATAGCCAGATTACCCACAGTTATCCATTCTGTTGGCGCTCAGATACGCCTCTCATCTACCGGGCTGTTCCTTCATGGTTCGTTAAGATCGGACCCATCATCCCACAGATGCTTCAGGGCATTGAAGAGTCTCACTGGGTCCCTAGCTTCGTCAAGGATCGAAGATTCGCTAGCTGGATTCAGAACGCTCGTGACTGGAACATTTCTCGTAACCGATTCTGGGGAACTCCCCTACCTCTATGGGCGAATGAGGACTTCAGCGAGGTTATCGCTATCGGTAGTGTTCAAGAACTCAAGGAACTCAGTGGCTATGAAGGAGAGATCACTGATATCCATCGCCACAAGGTGGATCACATCACCATTCCCAGCAAGAAGGGCAACGGTGTCCTTCGCCGTGTGAGTGAGGTGTTCGATTGTTGGTTTGAGTCCGGTAGCATGCCGTACGCTTCCCAGCACTACCCGTTCGAGAATAAGGACCACTTTGAGAACAGTTTCCCTGGCGATTTCATTGCCGAAGGTCTTGACCAAACTCGTGGTTGGTTCTACACTCTGACTGTCCTCGGAACTCACCTCTTTGGCAAACTGCCCTTCAAGAACTGTGTTGTCAACGGCATTGTCCTCGCAGAGGACGGAAAGAAGATGTCAAAGAGACTTAAGAACTACCCTGATCCTTCCTTGATCATGGATAGGTACGGCTCGGATGCTCTGCGACTATACCTTATCAACTCGCCTGTTGTTCGCGCTGAGCCGCTCAGGTTCAAGGAAAGTGGTGTCAAGGAAATCGTCGCCAAGGTCCTCCTTCCTCTGTGGAACAGTTATAAGTTCTTCGAGGGCCAAGCAGCTCTCTTCAAGAAGACCGAAGGCGTTGATTTTATGTGGGACCCTAAGGCAGAATCAACCAACACCAACGTTATGGACCGTTGGATCTTGGCAAGCACTCAAAGCCTCCTCAAGTTCGTTAACGAGGAAATGGCCGGTTACCGCCTGTACACTGTCGTTCCTCGCCTCCTGGAGCTCATCGATAACACCACAAACTGGTACATCAGATTCAACCGAAAGCGCTTAAAGGGAGAGAACGGTACCGACGACACGCTCCATGCACTAAACACGCTCTTTGAGGTTCTGTACACTCTGGTTCGAGGCCTTGCCCCGTTCACACCTTTCCTTACCGATAACATCTACCTGCGTCTGCTCTCACACATCCCCGAGAACCTTCGTAGCGAGGATAGCCGAAGCGTCCACTTCCTCGCGTTCCCGGAGGTGCGCGAAGAGTTGTTCGACGAGGTCGTTGAGAGGAGAGTGGCCCGCATGCAAAAGGTCATCGAGATGGCTCGTGTTTCTCGTGAACGCAAGTCTCTCGGTCTGAAGACGCCATTGAAGAGCCTCGTCGTTATCCACCAGGACGAGCAATATCTGGAGGATGTGAAGTCTTTGGAGAGCTATATTCTCGAGGAGATCAACGTCCAGGAGCTCATCCTGTCGTCTGACGAAGCAAAGTACAATGTCCAGTACAGCGTGTCCGCTGATTGGCCTACGCTGGGCAAAAAGCTCAAGAAGGATGCACAAAAAGTCAAGAAGGCCTTGCCATCACTGAGCAGCGACGACGTGAAAAAATTCGTTGCTGACAAGAAGATTCTTGTTGATGGCATTGAGCTTGTTGAAGGAGATCTCGTTGTGAAGCGAGGACTGAAGCAGGATTCGTCTTCAGAAGACATGGAGCCCAACGCTGATGCTGATGTATTGACTATCCTCGATGTCAAGCTGCATCCAGAGCTCGCCCAGCAGGGTCTCGGTCGAGAGATCATCAACCGACTCCAACGTCTTCGCAAGAAGGCTGGGTTGGTCCCCACCGATGATGTGAAGATGGAGTACGTTGTTCTTTCCGACCCCGATAATGTCGGTATCCAAGAGGCTTTCCAGACGCAAGCGTCAGCCATTGAGAAGGTGGTGCGTCGGCCTCTTGAGCAATACGAGCTCGTTGATGGCAAGGCGCCCACTGCAGATGACGAGGGCATGATTATGCAAGAGGAGCAGGAGGTACAGAGCGCGACTTTCTTGTTGCGACTGTTAAAGTTGTAGATGTGAAGAAAGCGATGATTTCCCCTTTTGCCCCACCCCCCTTAGACTCTGATTTGAATTAGAGATCTTACACTGGTTCTTAAAATGGTATTTCATTAAGAATATATATCCAGACTTTCGTGGTTGAATGTGTCAACAGTAAAGCACATGATTGCGCCGCCCACAGGTACGTAATATACGGTACAGCTGCTTGCTGCAAACCGAGGACCCTGCCCAGGTTTAGACCTTCTTCGACGCCGCCTGCCTTCAGTCAGACATAGCCAGTCATGGGTGTAGAACGTAACTTTACCAGGAAGCAGTCTTTCAGTTTCATGAATTCTTTGGCACACATGTCTTTGTGCACTCCTTGATAATCCGCAACGATGCACTTTCCGTATGCCGCCGCCTGCAAATCCCCGCCCATCAATATGGCTTCTCCCACGGCAGAATAGGGAAGGACAACAAACCTCTACAGCACACTTGGAAGTGGCTTTGGCAAACTTCTCGATGGGCCGCGTCCGTGTCGATGGCATTCTTCTTTATGCAATTCTTGATGTGCTTCCATCACCAGCCTCTCGGTGATACAGCCGGACTTATTATTACATAAGCGATATTTTACACGTGACTTCCTCGTTCCATGTTTTGGTCGGCGCGACAAAGCAAAACACTCTGGGACAGTTAGGGACCAAAAGATCGGAAAGCGAAGACGCCATTGTTACCGTCAACGTCGTTGTTCTTGAGTCAATCAATGCGATTCAGCGTCGCAAACTCGAGGACAGCGAGTCTTTCCACCGCATCGACCCCTACGCTCGCAATGGTTGCTTTGGTTCCTCGTCTCCATGACCCAGCTGCGAAAAACACGCGTTAAGTCGCGGACATTTCGATGCCTCCCGTTCCCGCTCAGCGAAGAGCTTTATCCCATGAAGACCCGGCCCTTTCGGACGAAGGTGCGCAATCGCATGTTATCTCTCTACCGCGTCGGAATGCTAATGGCTGTGATTCTGTGTGTTAGATGTCGGCTTCCTCTTCCAGATTATCAGCCGCGCGGAGCGCTATCCGGACGCCGATCGCCTACCATACAGAGTTCTGTTCAAAGAATATGATACCGCAATTGAGGAGCATGGTCCGCAGGCGGACCCAGGATTGGCCCTCATGCGCTTCCTGTTCAAGATGGGAGGCAAAGATGTCAAAGGCGATACCCTGTTCGAGAAGTTCGAGTACTTGCTACAGCAAAGCGGCATCGTGATTGAATTCGGCAACGAGGAAAATGATACCGATGCTTACACTGATCATGTTCCCGATCTTGATGCGCCGTCAAGAATCAGGGCCTCGAGAGAGGACACAGTTCAATCCATTCAAACACCTCGACCACGGCGAGCGTCCTTCAACTCAATGTATGATGTTGGGGATGACCCAACTACCCGGAGCTTCATAAACCGACCAAGTTCGCGTTCCTCATTGTCGCGACTGCAGACGGGCAAACCTGAGTTTCAGGTCCCAGCAGTTGCGGACAGCAGGGGGGCCGAGTCGACGGATAGGACGCAACTGATCGCACAATTCATGGATGTTGGGCGTCGGCTCATCAGTAAAATGGAGTCTTTCGAACCTACCAAGAAACGGTCCGAAGAACTATCCTCTGCTGTCAAAAGAGACCGGTCAAAGCGAATGGCAGAAGCCTCCCGGACAAACATATCTAAATCCCGCCGTGTCAGTTCTGGGAGCTCTGATGATGGTTTTGAAAAAGGAGAAGAAGACGATGAGGAGGATCTGTCTTTGGGTTCGCAGGATATCAGCGAGCCCATCGAGAAACCAGTTCTACCGCCCGAGATGCTCTACCGCCCATCCTTGTCTGACCTGCTGCGGGATGCTTCCACATTCAATATGTATCGGCATCGCGCGATCAACAGACGGATCCTAACACAATGGATGAAAAAGGGTGCTCAGGCGCGTCAGGCTCATCGGAATATGGAAATGGTCGCCGCCAACAGAGATAGAGTGACCCTTCTTCGTCAGGCCTTCGGGACCTGGAATTCTATCATCCGAAACAAACGACAAGAGGCTAGGACGGAAAGATTTTTTAAGCATTTGGAAGAACGCGCCGCCCGAGCCCGAAATCTATACTTGATGACCAAAGCCTTCACCCACTGGGCAGCCGTCACTTCGGATGAACTGGAAAAAACAACAGCGGCTCGACGTCATATTCTTGGTGTCAAATACTTCAACGCATGGCGTGAAATAACCGCGGTCAATGTTCTCAAAGCTCAACGATTTGCGTTACACCGGCCTCTGCAAGCTTTGAAGAAAAAGGTTGATCACATCAAGGGGCTAGAGTCACAGGCCGTTCTTCACCATAGTTCGAAGCTAAAGCATGGCTTCTACTGGCAATGGTTCTGGAATCTCTGTGACAGACGTGCTCCTAGATGGCACGATTATTGCGTAAAGAGGCGCGCTTTGCTCTCTTGGTTGCAGAAGTTTCGAACAAACCGAGAACGTATTCAGGAGATTGACATAGATAACAAACGCTCCATGCTGAGGTCCGCCTTGCAGGCTTTGTCAACAAGGTCGAAAGCAATTGTCTCTGCTGAACATAATGCCGTATCCATGCAGCGACACTGTGTCCTACAGAGCTCTTTCGACGAATGGAAGCTCCAAGCTCGTCTTGCTCCAGCTGCTTCCCGCGTCGCAGACACGGTCGGTACTCATATTCTGCACTCAGCATACAGCCAATGGGTGAAACGTATCAACATGCTCAATCAGGCAAGGGAGATGGATCGATGTAGGATTATGCGCAATTCGTGGGTTGCGTGGAACGATACACTACGCTGCCAGGCTTTAAACGCGCGCATTGAGGAGCGCTTGAAGATTGAGACCATGTACAAATGGATCCTCGCGGAGCGATTCCGCCTCATGCAACGAATTTGTGAACAGCGAATCAAACGAGAAGTTTTCTCTGCGTTTGTGACGAATATCCGTGCTACATATACCCAGCTACTCTATCACGCTGACAACTACGAAGATTGTCGTAATGGCGACTTGCTGCAGTCCAAGCTTGATTCCTGGCGGAATCGGCTGGCTATTCAACACCAGCGTGAGGATATCGCCTTTGAATTTTATGCACCGCGCCTTGTACAGGAATCGCTTGTGGCATGGAAGTCTAAACTTGAGCATATAGCAAAACTGGAGGAGTGGTCCCACGACGCCAACTTCTACTTCGGTGCGACTCGCACTTTGAAACGCTGGCATGCTGCAACAGTGGATTCCGCTAAACGCCGCCGACAGGACGCTTACACGAGAGTTCGACGGCTGATCAAGGTCAACCTCGCGTCAAGGGCTTTCGCAACTTGGCGGTCCAAGACACAGGATGTTATCGAGATGGAGCAGCAGGCCCTGCAGCTAGACAGAGGCAAGTCCCTGGATATAGTATCTGAATTGATGGATCGGTGGCACGAGAAAACGGCCAAGCGACTGCACGAGTGCGATGAAGCCGATATCTCTTACTCTAAGAAAATCGCTTACAGCCAACTGATACGATGGGCTGAGGGTGTGGTCGAGTCTCGCCAGCTGGAGGAGCAGGCAATTAGTGTGTATCGGCTTCATGTACTCGGTCAGACTAATGCCTCTCTTCGCAAGCTTAGTTTCCGCATATTCCAGATACATAGCAACGCTGAAACCGCGGAAGCCATGAAGGAACGCAATCTGAGGAAGCACTCGAGAGGGATGTTCCGCCGCTGGGTGGATAAGACGAGGATGAATCTTGAGGTTCGTGATTCTCCGGGGCCCTTGAGAAGTCCAACACGAAACCTTAGCCGTGCTGCTCCTAGTGCCATGGAACCGTCGATATTCGATCCTTGGCATGTCGAAACCCCTTTCAAGCTCAATGACTTCGTCCCCGAGCTCCAACCCCCGTCTACGACCCCGCTAGCCACGCCTAGCTACATGACTTCACCGTCCAGGCGAGCAGCGCGGGCGCGGGCGCTAGCGCGGGCTTCTACAACTCCAGTAACGCCTCTCCAGACGCCCTTTGCCAGCCGACTTCTGCGAGAAGGAGTGTCTATTCCGATCACATCAAGTCGACCAAATCGTAATGGGCGCCGGACACCGTTGACCACAAGTGTCCGATTCGTTGATCAAGACCCTGAGTCACCTACCAGTGGAAGAGGGTCCTCGAACCGACAGCCATGATGTGGCTTCTCAGTGGGCCGTCTCGTGTGAGAAGTATACTGCTGTTATATTATTTATTAGAGCGACGATTGTGATGATACCCATTTGCTTGCACAAGCGTTATGTACAGATAGGTAGTAGTTACGATATTGCATGAATCAAATGATAGAGTCATGAACCACCTATATTTACTCGTGATCTGTAGTGTCGGCTGAACTAAGCTACTTCCGAAGAAAGGCGGAGCTTCAGCGGAATCGGCGTCATCGTTCCTAATTCCAGCATACCCTATTTCAGACTTACGGCCCTACGCTGGCTCTACTGGGCCTCTAGTATAGTTTTCCCCTGTCATTCTCTTCATTGAGCCCTATCAAATCTCCCGCTCGGCAATGGTGTCATGTCCGTTTTGAGCGCAACAAGCGTCTAACCTCCAAACAACAACCCCTATGCGAGCAGTTCTGCCGGGGCGGCCCCCAGCGAAGCTCCAGTCTTTCAGCACCGCGCTGTGGAATGGTCTTCGAGTTGTTGTAAGCCTTCCAAGGAGTCTAGCTCGAAGTTACTGTTGTTCGATCCAAGCTAATGGAGTCCCGTTTTCTTTTAGGTGTACATATCCGGTCAAGCTCTGGTCATCCTCGGTGGCCCGCACAAGCTTTTACAGACGATCTATGTCGATGATACGCCGGCGCTGGAAGCTGTCGCGATCGATGAAGCTTCGGGAAAGATAGCTGTATGCGGAGGCCCGCATGCCTTCGTTTATCAGCCCTATGGGGTTTTGAATGAGACGCTGAAGGTTCGTGAGTGTGGCCGAGGAGCTGGAGCCAGCCCCGAACGCTGCTGACATCTTTGCTTAAACTAGTGGTCGCTGTCCTCTACCTTCCGCTACGAGAACGACGAAGAAACGATACATACAATATCATGGGGTTCTCCCGACGAGCTTCTCCTGGGAAACTCGCATCTCACACTCTGGTTCCTGAACGACACACCGCGTGCAGCATGGAGGCAGAAAGTGGCGAACCCGGTCAAGTTTGCGCAATTCTCGCCTGATTCCACTCTCATTGTTACAACGGGGTTGTATGATCGCTTCGTTAAAGTATGGAGACGGCTGGCATTTGGCGCCGACGATGTGCGGTTCGATGTTTCGTACCTCGTACACCCATCCATCGTTACAGGATTTCACTGGCGCCGGCCACACCACGGACAACAATCAATTCCAAATGTCTTCTACACACTATGTGCTGACAGCAAGATTAGGGTCTGGGCCACGATTGACCATCATGCTCCGTCAGCGCTGCAACTTTGGACACAGATTGATATGGGCGTCTCCGTGCAGCCGAGACATGCGACAGATGCCGAGGATAGATCTCGACGGTATGGGTTCATTATCGACAGCCGTGATTTCTGTAGCGCAACTGAGCGCGCAGTGCAGCGTGGCACGGGGAAGAAAGGAAACCATGCGCTGGAGCACATCATCGAGGTTGCTAACAAAAGCCCCGAAATATGTGTGGTCATAGACGGACAGGGTCACATGTCAGCATGGGCGCTTGAAGATGTCGGCTCCAAAATTCGGGCTGAATTGAATGTCTTCAATGTTCTACATGTTGAAGGGTTGGACTTCTCGTTCCTGCGTGCGGTCTCTGCGCAGGAAGACTATGCGCAAATATGCGCATTCCAAAGTGACGATACCTCGGATTCGCTTTCCATTCTGATTCACCACTTTGACGGGCGGGTTGAGTGGTTTAACTCGCAGGTTGATGTTTTATTCGACCCTGCCCCTGTCAAAAATCGGACTACACGCAAAGCTTCCTGGACTGGGCATATCGGCCCAGTCAAAAAAATCGTTCGGAATGCTGTTGGGGATACAATCGCCTCTCGTACTGATGACAACAAAGCTTTGATCTGGAAACAGAAGTGGAGGGATAGTGACTCGGGGCTGGTCCGCAAGAGTACCCTATTTTCTGGCGAACATATTCACCGCAGCTGCGTGATTGAGGGTGGGGATTTCCTCGTCAACCTCCACCACAATGGAATATCTATCTGGGATGTTCGGTCTTTCCATTCCGAGAGGATTGCCTCCTCAACATTCAAGCTCTCAAGCAAACCACTTTGTGTTTTGGATATGCTCACCCCTGCGAAGGATGCCGGATTAGTTTATCTAGCGGCAGTTGGAGCAGACATGACCGGTATAGCCTGGGAGGTCCAGCTTCCTATTGCTAGCAAACAGCCAAACGATGGAAAGCCGGATGATCGTTGCCACCTGAAGGAATTTTGTACTTTCGACCTGGGTCTCAAAGAGGATGTTTCGTACTTTCTTCCTGTGGACCCCGCCGGTCCTAGAACCCAAATGTCTGGGTTTTTCGATCACTTTTCACCAGACATAGCACTATCCTACACGGCAACAGGTGTTCTGCGCACCTGGACGGCCAAAGTCGACAAGGAGAGCAGGCGAATAAAATGGCTCCTGACCTCCACCGTCGATACCGGAATAACGAACCCTTCGTTAGCTAGTGGAAGCTCCATAAAAAAGGCTGCGCTTGTCGACGAGGACCGTACACATCTCACGATCTGGGACACAAGCGGTGCGCAGCTCGAGTTCGAGGAACACTTCTCACAGCAGGATATTATCCGCGACTTAGACTGGACGTCTACCCCAGATGCACAGTCAATTCTCGCAGTGGGATTTCCTCACAAAGTGGTTTTGCTCTCACAACTTCGGTACGATTACCTAGACTCTCGCCCATCTTGGACTCAGATCCGAGAAATCTGGATTCGCGATCTCACGCCTCATCCCATCGGCGACTCTTGCTGGCTGAACAATGGCCACCTTGTTATTGGTGCCGGCAATCAGCTTTTTGTCTACGGAAATGAGATTGATGTAGCAGATAGGCTGGTATCGCAACTTCGAATTCCGACTGGCGGTTCCTCAACGGTTGATCTTTTCGAAGTTGTTAGTCGACTGAATGGCCCGCTTCCCGTATTCCACCCACAGTTTCTTGCTCAGTGTATACTCAGCGGCAAGGCGAACCTAGTACATTCAATATTGATGAATCTCCACCAGAAACTGAAATTTCATACCGAGGGCGATGAGATTGACAGTTTCCTGGATATCCCGTTAGATGATTTCTACTTCGAACATGATGTGAGTAGGCACCAAAAAATAAGCTGTACACAATGCTAACAATTAACAGACACCACAGAAAGCGGTTTCCAAAGAACTGCACTCGTCATATGCCGATCTGTCTCTAGAAGAGGAGCCCACCGCTATCGACGAAGCTATTGCAACCACTCTCAACGAGAACCTAGCTCGGATCCCATTACCGCAGCTGACTAGCCAAGAGCAATTCCGGCTGGTCGATACGATCGAATGTGTTGCTACCGTAGAGAAGCACCGGCGCTCAATGGATGATAATGCTGCTCGCTACCTCTTGTTTTTCCGGCAACACATGTTGCGCAGGATTCAAGGAGTCGCGAACAAAGGTACAGTGTCTTGGCGAGAAATTGTCTGGGCCTTCCACAGCGGTAGCCAGGAAATTCTTATCGATCTCGTGTCGAGACAATATGGCGGCAAGATGACCTGGAAGGCTGCTCGAGAGAGTGGCATGTTCATGTGGCTATCAAGCATTACGACAATTGTAAGAATAAACCAATCCTGGTAAGACATGTGCTAACAGTCAATAGCGGGAGCAATTGGAAATAGTCGCTCGGAATGAATACACAAAAACTGAAGAGAAGAATCCAATTGACTGCTCTCTGTATTATCTTGCGCTTAGGAAGAAGAACGTTCTCCAGGGCCTCTGGCGCATGGCCCACTGGAACCGAGAGCAAGCTGTGACATCAAAGCTGTTAGCGAACAATTTCCAAGAGCCTCGATGGAAAACGGCAGCATTGAAAAATGCATATGCTTTGCTTGGGAAGCGAAGATTCGGTAAGCCTTCACATCCTTTGGTTGACGAAACCACGGCTCACAAGTACAGAATATGCCGCGACGTTCTTTCTGCTCGCGGACCATTTGCGGGATGCCGCCCTTGTCTGCCTAAACCAGATTGGAGATATTCAGCTGGCAATTGCCATAACCCGTGCGTATGAGGGAGATGACGGCCCTGTCATGAAGGAGATCCTGGAAACCAGGGTCCTGCCGGAGGCTGCCATTGACGGGAACCGCTGGATGGCCTCCTGGGCGTTTTGGATGCTAGGTCGCCGCGATATGGCAGTGCGATCGCTTATTGTGAACACATCCCCATACCCAGCTTAAACCCCTACTAATAGTCTTTAGTCCTCTGTCGAGTCCTTGATCCCCTCATCTCCTGCCTCCCCAGAGACCCCAGGGGCGATTCCTTTGCAAGCCAAATCATACCTTTCAAATGACCCTGCACTAGTCATCCTGTACAAGCAACTACGCGAAAAGACACTGCAAACCTTGAAAGGAGCCTCCAAGGTGTCTGTCCAAGCAGAAACGGATTTTGTCCTACGCAATGCACGTCTGTACACACGCATGGGCTGTGACCTCCTTGCTCTCGACCTCGTCCGCCGCTGGGAATTCCTAAAGGAACTACCTTCCACCCAACTAAACAAGGACAACACTGTCATTATGGTTGATGGCGAAGTCGACTATAGAAAGATGCTCCGCCGAAGAAGCAGTCTCGTCGTGGCCGATATCCCAGCTAAACCGAGTTTCGGACAAGAGCCAAAATCTCCAGTTGCGCCGAAGAAGTCGCAACCGCCGCCTACCATGTTCCATGAGCCAGATGCGAACTCGCTGCTTGATAGTTTTGGGTTCTAGATTGGTTTCTTATGTTGATCTCTATGTATATATAGCGGGAGACAAGAGTTGCTTACATTTACTTGTCTGGATGGCGCATATCCGGCGTAATAGTGCTTGATACCGGAAGCAATGCTTTTATTGACGAACTATGGCCGAAAGACTCATTTCAAGCCCTTTAAAGGGACAACCTCTTCCGCCGCCCGCTCCGTGACAAAGTACTATTCCTGGCAGCAGTACCATTCGAGTACTTTCCCAAAACTGGCGCATGCAAATTCGGACGACGCACACCCGCCTTCTCCCTCTCCGCTCTGTTGCAATCAACCCTCACAAAAACCTCATTCAGCGCACCAAACTTCCTCTCCCGACACTCACTCTTCTGTTCTAGACCATCAGAAGAACGACTGATCTCCGCCTCAACAAGCGAAGTCCCAAAGCACCCGGGAACCTCCCACAACCTCACCACGCATGTTTCTTCCTCCCCACCTTCACGGCGGCTCTGCCATTCCCACTGCCTCCTCGGCCCTTTTAGCACACCTGCTTGCTGTCCTTGAACCCGCGACGCCGAAACGAAAACGTGATCCACTTCCGAGATATAGGGTAGTGCAAGCGGAACAGGGACGGGCTGGCAGATCCCCGAGCGGATTGTGACGGAGGTGCTGAAGGACTCGTTTAGTTCAAGGTCACCTGGTCTCGTGCCGGGGTCGGGACAGGTGGGTGTGAATGTTGTTGTGATGCGGGTTGTTTGGAGGGCGCTTGTTGATTGTGTGAAGAGGAAAAGGAGAAGATGAGGGAGCGTCTAGGTAGGTGATTAGCAGGGGAATAAGGAAGCAGATCATGCGTGGAGAGAGATGGGAAGAAGGTGAACGTACGATTGACCAGTACATGGTTTGACTATTCCTAGTATCGGACTAGTTGATGACTGGGTCTGGAATTAAAGGAATGGGCTGTATGAGCCCGAATATATCTTCAAAGGGTGGACGGTTGTAGTGCTTATACCATATGGTTAACTTGCCATGAATCTATCCTACCCCAGTTGGAGCCAGCCATTATTATATCCCTTCTCCCAGGATAAGATTGCCCCCATCGCACGTCCTCGCGGATGTGTTTGCACGGCTGGGAAGAACTCAGCTTGACACGTCTTGTGTCTCGAGAAAGTCGCGAAGCTTGTGCTGAAAGCCTGAAGCGCGACTTCTTCTTGAAGATCCTTAGTTTGGTATGTGAAGTCTGAGCTTTTGCCTGTTCGAGGTATGTGGCAGTACCTGGGACTTACATTCTTGGCCTCTTCTGGCCTGCAGACTGCAGATTTCTGTGGGCAAAATTCAACTATCGACTTGTTGTTTTTTTCAGATTTTCAAGAGTAAGGGTGGGATGTGGTAATCGTAATTGAGTTTATCTAGAGACACGAAAATATATTAGGTATTATGATATGAAATTACTTGTCATACATGATATCAGAGCCCAGCTTATAGTTAGCCTTGACCTACAAGCCCAGACCCGAAAGGAAGCTATTCTTGCCCTTGGGCTGCTGAGGAGCCTGCTGCTGACGGCCCTCCTCACCCTCCTTGCCCTCCTCACCTTCATCGTGCTCAGCGTGGTCGTCATGGTCATCGTCGTGCTCACCATTCTCATTATGGTCGTCCCCCTGGTCATCGTCGTGCTCACCATGCTCGTCGTGGTCGTCATTGTCATTGTCATCATCATGATGCTCATAATCACAGATCAACCTGACAGAGACAGACTTCTCAAAATATTCATCCTGGACACAGCCGCTCTTGGCATCCTCCTGGTCAGGCCAGAGCGGGATAACAGTCAGCGGAATACCAACGCACTCGTCGTTGGTATAGACAGCGACACCGTGGCAGGTGTACGTGGTGTCCTTGGTGATGGGTGTCACGTCGAAGGAGTACGCGTCAATATCAAAAGAGTGTTTGGCCGGAAGCTGCGTGCAAGTGTCCTTGGTGACAACGGTGGACTCCGGAGTGTCGACATTATTGGTTGGTTTGTCGTTGTTCGCACAGGCTTCGTGGTAGGCAATTTCGACAGTTGCGACGCCGTAGCCGTAGACTGCGGGGGCAAGGGTCATCGCTGACGCGAGGATGAGCTGGTCTTGGTTAGTTTGCGTATAACGAAGGACTTGGAGGCTAGACTGACGTTTGAGAAGTGCATCTTGTCGGTGTTGGAATCTCAATTGGGCCGGTTTGAAGGAAAGTTGTGAATATTGCGTGCTCGAGTACCAGAAAGTCAACATAGGCATGACGGTCTATTTATGTTCCTTTAGAAAAGGTGACAGGGCGTCGGAACGTGTGGCTGTCTTCAAAGGTCTTCATGGCGGAATTCATGGTTTTCCTAGTTAGCGAAGGCGCTCGGAATGCCAGGAGGTAACTACTAGCTGTATTGGGGGCTGGAGTGCTCTTTTCGAGCTGACGGAATGCAAAGGAAAAGATTTCCAAAGGAATGTTTCTGCCTTGAAATGTCAAATCATGCTTCCAGCTGTCGGGCCTCTTTGGCTTCAGGGTCTTCAACCAAGGGGTGGCGTGCCCGTGAAGAATACAAGGCGGCTACTTAATAGGGATAACCATGGCCCCATGTCATAAACAAAACAAATGCTTTGCACTCAAGTGTCGCATCTTTTTACATTTACCAACGGCCTCAGAAAACCAGTCGAACAGATACCGGTGCGGAAAAAGCTTGGTTTCGCTTTATATTCATGTACGCTGGATTGGCGAGGCTAATCAAGACACGACGTTCACAGGTTGGCCTTTAGACCATCCCTCGACCGCTAATTTCAACTTTGTTGCATAGTTGATAGCTGTCTTCTGGGACAGCCATGCCAAGTGGGGTGTAGCAATTATGTTGAGATCTTTAGCATCTTCTGCCACTAAAGGTGAATTTTCGGGGCCTGCAGGCTCATCTTTAAATACGTCCGTCGCTGCTCCGCAAATCTTGCGCTCTTGGAGTGCCTTGACGAGAGCTTCTTCATCCACGGTGCCACCTCGAGAGACATTGACCAGGACGGCATGTGGGGACATGGAATCAAATTCTGGCGTCGAGATAAAATTCCGAGTGGAATCCAAGAGTGGCACGGCGACGAAAAGCACTGTGCTTTGCTTGATGACAGTCGCGAAAGGTACCCTCGAAGGATCTGCCGTAGTGGACGACTTGCGGTCAGAGACTATCACTTTCATGCCCAAGCTATTTGCTAGCATGGCAATTCTCTTTCCTGATACCACTGTCAGGCCTGGTAGATAGAGGGAGTATACACCTTAATACTCACCAACACCGCCATTCCCAATGATCCCAGCAACTTCTTCCTGACAAGTGAGAGGAGGTGTTCCATCTTTATCCACATAATCCAGCATCAGAATCCCCTTCTCTTTCCATTTACCCGCTCTTGTTGCCATATGCATGTCTAACAATTTCCGCCGTGCGGTGAAATACAGTCCAATCGCGTGCTCAGATACAGCCTCAATGTTTGAACCAGGGCAATTGCAAACCATGATTCTTCTCTTCTTGCACGCCTCGAGATCAACACAGTCGTAGCCCGTCGCGATCATGACAATGAGCTTGAGATGTGGGCTCACCTCGGGAGATAGGGCATGAGCATCGATCCGAGCAGCCGACAGGGCGATTATAGATGCATCATGGATGCGTTCTGGGACCTGTGCGGCAGTGGTCCAACCATAAACTGTTTGAGAGTATGTGAGCGGCTTTGGGAGGTTGAATTTGGGAATCTCTAGGACATCTCCTTGAAGAAAGACGATGTGAAGATGTTCCGCGGAGGGGAGAGGCATATTATAGAATCTCTTTGAAATTGGTTGACTGCAGACTGCGCGCAAGCAGACGGGCTAGATTGGTATTTATTGCTGGACTGGCAATCCATGTAAGCAGCTTATCACACCAGAATCTTGGGGGAAACGGTGGGGCGGCGCCCTGTAGGTGACATGCTAAAGTGGATGGGCCATCGGTCATCAATTGAGACTTTGGTAATCTCCAACAGGCGAGGATCACATGATGCCTATATGCATGAAGTGCCGTTTTTTTGTCCAACATTGTACAGTGACGCAAATAGAAGGCATAAGCTTTGAAGCTCCTAGTATATTTGCAGGTCGCAGGACAAGATCTCGGCCGTGGTGAATGCGGAGGTTATCGCTTATCGCCCATATGTATCCCGATTAGTAATATGATGAATGCCAGGCTGTGACGTGATCTCCTCACTTCTCCTCACGCTCCCTTAACTCTCAGTTTGCCATGCTACTGAGTGAACTTAGGCGAGCTGATGAACTACGAGTCGATCGCCAAACCAGGCGATGCCGCCTGCAATAGCGCCAATATGACATCGTCGACAGTCAATATTGCGGGCTCCCAACAGTCCACGGATATGCCACCCCGCAGCTTTACCCTGCGGTCACTGCTAGTCGGTCTCGTCATCGGTGCCCTGATTACCTTTTCGAATACCTACTTTGGATTGCAGACCGGCTGGATCAGTACTATGGCCATGCCTTCAGCATTGATTGGGTTTTCGGTTTTCAAAGTGTTCTCGAAGTACCTCTCGTATCCGTTCACCCCCGTCGAGAACGTCTTGATACAGACTGTGGCCGGTGCGGTCGGAACAATGCCTCTGGGATGCGGCTTTGTTGGTGTCATTCCTGCCCTGGAATACCTCATCAGAGATGGAGAAGACGGGCCATCGGGTGATGGAGGTACTGGAGAGGGCGGCCCTTTGAAACTCAATTTTTGGAAATTGGTTCTGTGGAGTTTGGGGGTATGCCTTTTCGGAGTCGTATTTGCTGTACCGCTGAGAAAGGAAGTGATCATCCGTGAGAAATTGAGGTTCCCTAGTGGGACAGCCTCTGCCCTAATGCTTCGAGTCCTGCATGGGACAGGGGGAAACGAGAAAGCGGTAACGAGTAGGATTAACCGAGCTGAAGACGAGCCAGACGAGGAGGAGGCTCGGGCGCCTTTGCTATCCCGCAGTACTGAGGAACATGAGGCCATACTGCAACAGAGCATCCTACACTCGGATGAAATGAAAAGAGACTGGAGGTCGAAAATGCATCTGCTGGTCGGCGCATTCGTAGTATCCGGTATTTATGTAAGGCGTGCCTACAAGACTTGAAACCGAGATTTATATTGACGATTATAGACACTCTTCTCTTACTTTGTACCTCAAGTCCGCGACATTCCGATTCTAGGCCTGTCTCTTGCTCACAACTGGTTATGGACTCTCAACCCGTCCCCAGCATACGTCGGACAGGGTATTATCATGGGGCCATCGACGTGCATGCATATGCTGTTCGGAGCGGTTCTAGGTTGGGGAATACTGTCACCGCTGGCAAAAGCACGCGGATGGGCCCCGGGCCCTGTGAACAGCTGGGAAGATGGGAGCAAAGCCTGGATTGTGTGGATATCTTTAGCAATCATGCTCGCAGACTCGATTGTCAGCCTTGGCTGGTTGGTGGTGAAGCCCGCTGTGTCAGTTGCCCCAAGCGTGATGCGCAAAATCGCAAATAGTCATATCGGACATTGGACTGCCTCGAGGACTTGGCAAATCATGGGCCGACATAACTATAATTACTCGGCCTTGAACCCTTCCCAAGAATCGGCCCAGGGCCACCCTACTCAAGCCACGGGTAGATCAAAGGCTGAAGAAGAGCAAGATGCACCGCCATCCCAGCTGATTTCCATGCGAACAGTCCTCGTTTTACTCCCGCTGACCCTGGTACTGAACGTTATCTGCATGCACATCGTCTTCGGCGACATCATATCCCCTCTGCTTTCAAGCCTCGCCACCCTCCTCGCCGTCCTCCTATCAATCATGGGCGTCCGCGCCCTCGGCGAAACAGACCTCAATCCTGTCTCCGGAATCAGTAAACTCACCCAACTCCTCTTCTCACTTGCAACACCCTCTTCCCACTTCTCCCGGCGCACGGCGCTCATAACAAACCTTCTCGCCGGCGCTGTCTCCGAATCTGGTGCTCTCCAAGCAGGCGACATGATGCAAGACCTGAAAACAGGACACATCCTCGGTGCAAGCCCCAAGGCCCAGTTTTACGGCCAGATTATCGGCAGTCTCGTGGGGGCAGTGCTCTCCACAGCCGTCTACAAAATGTATGTCAACGTTTACGAGGTTCCCGGTCCCATGTTCCAGACTCCAACAGCCTATGTCTGGATCTTCACTGCCCGCCTTGTCACAGGGCAAGGTCTGCCCCCAATGGCTTGGGAAGCTTCTGTTCTCGCCGGGTCAGCCTTTGTAGCTGTAACCGTGCTCCGGATTATGGCCGCCTCGCCCATCGCCAATGGCGGCCGTCCTCATGGTGTCGCTGCGCCGTGGAGATCGTGGATACCAGGGGGTATCGCTGTTGCCGTAGGCATCTTCAATGTACCGTCTTTCACGTTGGCTAGGGCCATTGGCGGCATCATTGCCTGGTGGTGGTCTCGCGGGCACGCAAGAAAGAATGAGCAGCCATCAACCCAGCCTCCCACTACACTACAAACAGGCGTTGCAGATCCATGTGAAAACGACCCGTCGAATCCTGATACTAAAACCTCTAACCAGAAGACCGATGATGAGGACGCCGCGTCGTCGAGCGTCATTGTGTTGGCTTCAGGCTTGATTCTTGGGGAGGGAATCATGAGTATTGTGAATCTGCTTTTAGCTAGCGGAAGTGTTCCTCATCTTTGAGGGTTTGTTTGTCCATGATAAACGGGTGGCGTTTTATATATCGTGGGTAGTTTCGTGTATATATATTAGATAAAATGATGGCTTGTGTGACAATTCGTGTTTAGAGGGATATATATATGTCTGTTTACTTTCCTATTATTTGAAACAAAAACTCATTTTGGCGTTCTGTCCAATCCACCTATATACTGTATAAAAAGGCAAACAGTGCCATAGAAATGATTATAGGATGTATCCGAATCAGGGACATGGCACATAAAAACATTAATACAAGTGCACGTATTGTAGAGATTGAAGTGTAAACAACTCACTGACTAGCATGAGGAAAGGCTAGAAAAAAAAATTGATTGTATAATAAGGTATGGAGTAGTGTGTCAGGAAAAGAAATAGAGCATATTTATCTCATACAGAAGATCTTACAAATAAAGGGTATATCCCGTTAAACGGACATATGCGTCTTTCTTCAACGAGTAAGAAAATGAGCGGAGCTCATCCTAAGGACTTGTCGGTTCGTTCATTGGAGAAGCGTGATATGAAACGTGAGCATAAAAGCGAAATCAAGGTGAGAAGAAACTAAGCGTTGAAGTTGGAGTAGGTGATGGGCAAAGGAAAAAGGGAAAATTGCGTCACAGGCGCCGCTAATAGGAAAGGTAGTGCGGTCTATATCCAACAGCAATATTACTGGTCTGATTTCAAGTCGATCGATTGGGTTTCAGGGATCTGAATACAAACCAGTTCAAGCGCCGTTGGACGGAGCAGGCGCTGGGGGTGTTGGGATCGCAGGAAGAGCGCTTGACGGGGGTGGTGCAACAGGAGCAGCTAGGGGACTCGATCCCGGTCCGACGGGCGTCCGAGGATTTGAACCAATAGCTCCCCCAGTGCTGTTGCTACGTTGCCGTTGATTGGCAGCGGGCATTTCTGGTCTTTGCAGGCCTGGAGGTCCGTAGGGTCCAGGACTCATTGAGCGTGGTATAGGACGAGGGCCGGGATTTGGGCCTGGAGAGTATGACCTTGGGACCGATGGGAATTGGGCTGGAGACATGGAGCGAGGAGGCTGAACATGAGGGGGCGGAGGTCCGTATGGAACCTGTGCAGGAGACCTTGGACGAGCAGGAGACATAGGTCGGGCCGGAGACATTGGACGAGACGAGGGCGATCCAGGCCTGCTGCCATCTTGAGGGTAGAAACGTGGGGGTTGAGGCATACGGCCGGTAGGCCCCATTGCTGGGGAGCCTGGAGGACCCTGAGGAACCGGAGGACCGCGCAGGCCAGGGCCAGGGCCAGCCCCGGGGGGTGGCCGAGAGCGAGGCTTCACAGGGCGCGCCGAGAGACAGGAGCGAGGAGCGACTCCTTGCTGCGAGCGATCCAGTCTTACACAAAGGGTCCAGCCGTCATCGTACTCATGCAAGACCCTAACCAGTTGACCAGCGTGAAGTTCCAACTCATCATCCATTGAGGGCGCGAAATCCAGCTGTACGCGGTGTACGTTTGTCGGCATTGGAACAGCCCCTGCCCCAGGTGCGGGGACTGGCGCAGAGGCTGCGTCAACGATATTTGAGTTAGGAGCCGTAGGAGCGGGAATAGACGAGACCTCTGAGTCGGAGCTTGCCGGTCGACTTGGCACATCTTTTTCGCTGCTTTGAGAAGCGACAGCAATAGCGGCAGCACCGACAGCGACTCCAGCAGCAGTGGCAGCGGCAACACTAGATCCAATTTCTGCTCCAGATGGTGAGGCACTCGGTGAAGGCCCGGCAGGAGCTGGAGGTGAAACAACAGGGTTTGCTCCAGTAGAGACGAGGGAGACCGCCGCTTGCTGGCTGCGAGTCGATGCGTTGGTAATGGCAGAGACAGGAGACGGGGGAACCTCTGCCTGGCTACCGAATGGATTGACGGGGTCGCCGAAGGGATCTCTAGTGCTAACACTGGATTGTGGAGTGTGCATTTGCGGTGTTTGAGGTGGTGAATTACCGGTGAGATTGCGCGATGCAGTGGCCGCTGGTGCAATAGCAGCCGTTGCGCTGACAGCAGATACGGGCGTAATGCCACCTTGAATTGGAGTCAAATCCGGAGCGAACTGAGTCACGGGCCGCACGTTGAGCTGGGGAGGGTTGGACTGGGCCATCGGTGGGAGAGTCGGTTGTGGTTGATGCTGCGGTTGCAGTGGTGTATTGTAGCCTCCATAGGACTTTTCGTTCTGTGCATCGTTTTCCTCCAACTCCTGCCCCTGCTGCTGCTTCTTCTTCTTCCAGATAAAGAAGAAGATCAACCCAGCAATCAAACCGACGCCGAGGATTACACCTACAGCAATACCCGCCTTTGCACCCGATGACATGCCACTGGAGCCAGAGTTGACAGCTGCAACGGAATCTGTTGCGGTGGCCTCATCGGCGATGATACTACTGGAGGTTACAGGATCATCGGATTCAGTGCTGGTCGACGTGATCGTGGATAGGGTGGTTTGAGTGGTCGATGTCGAGTCCTCTGTCGTACTGTGGGTTGTTGTCACTTCGGTAGGTTCTATGGTTTTGGTTGTAGTCCGAGACGGTGCTTCAGTGGTGGTTGTCTCGTCATCATCGTCATCGTCGTCGTCGTTTGAATGTGTACTTGTCTGCGTTGGTTCGGACTCCGACTCTGTGCTCGAACGAGTTGGTCGAACTGGGTCACCAACGACACCGGTCTTTGTAGTAGTTTCATCTTCGTTCTGGGTCGAATAACCACCAATGGGACCATCGAAAGTTGGTTCTGCAGTGACATAAATTGTGATCCCATCTGGGTCGCGCGCCTCCAGATGGGCATTATGGCCGTGGTGGCCGTGTGCGTGTACCATTTTTTTATGTTTATGTCGCGGTCACGTCCTTCACCAACACACTATTTGTTGTGATCCGAGCGATACTCAAACAAGAGACATATGCCCGGCGATCTGGCGGTTCGAATCTCAAGGTCTGCGGATAGACGTTGATGAATGGGCGGTTCGTACGTGAGGGTCGGCAGATATTATTGCGAAATTTCAGCTTGTACGACTACAAGCGCGTTTTGGAGCGAAAAAGGCGCAAGCGCGTGAAGGAATGCGTGGGAGAAAGGAACGTCAAGTATGTGTATACTCGGATGTGGCTGGTGGCCAACCGTGGAGGGAGAAAGAATGACAACGAGCTTCCAGGCCGCGAGGATCAAAAGAATGAAGAGAAAGAAAAGAGGAATCACAGGGTCCCTGCGGATCCGGAGAAAGAAGGAAAGGAAGAAGGGAAGATGAGGAGGACGGGCTGAGGCTGTGGCCTTGTGAGCCAGCAATTAGCGGAGCGAGTATTATTATTGTGATGAAGAGCAGGAACAGGAACCCTCGGCCCACTCCACTGGCAGCCTTACCGTATTGACCCAAAAACCACAGCCTCTGGAAAGACAAACGAAATGAGATCAAACCTAAAGGCGAGCAAAAGCCAATTGTAGTGTCGGATTCAACCGGGTGAAAGAAGGGGTACTAACCAGTTATGGCTAAGACCCTCTAGCCGTCCCGCCATTTCAGGGCCCAAAGTGTGCTGATTGGATCTATATTTAATTACGGTGCCTGGTATTGAGACAGTAAACACGGACACGAGGGACTCCAGAGTTGCTGATTCAACTCACGCCAGATGAAAGCGAAGAGCACTAGGCAAGGATTTTCATGGGCTCTGAGGTGATGCCATTGAAGCTATATTTGGAAATCATCCTGCTTTCCCAACACCAAGGAAGAGCGTCACAATTGCCCGGGCTGCCCTCTGCCACTCAAGAAGCAGAACTCCAACCCTGAAATTATGGCACCAGTCCCTGAACCCTTCAAGTCCTCCGAGTCAGGGGTCTGGCAACCTGCAGAGTGGGAAGTCGAGTCCTCGAATCGTGGCTCGGATACACTCTAAGCAAGAAAAGGAAAAAACCGAGATTTTCTCTCCTCATTTTAGCATTATTATGATTCGTCAGGAGCGAGCCTGCGCTTTGTGTGCATAATCTGGCTTTTAAATTTGGGGGGACAATCGTGATTGGTCTATATCGCTCATCGCTCAATGCCTCCTCCGGGTGTCCCGAACGACTTTCTGACCTCTTCACTTAGGAGTAGTATAACAAGGTGTCGGTCAGTTTAATCAGGTCTCCATCTTTTGGGTTGTACCCCGTGTAGTCAGCCTTGCCGAGCTTGCGAATGACGACAGATGTCACCTCATTACAGAGTAGTATTGATCTAGAGCCAAGGTGAAACAGACCGTCGGGACTTGGCCCCTAAACGACGAGCACAACGGTCCGCCGAGAGATTGGCCCCCAGCCCACCCCGCCCGAGGTTCACGTTGCCAAAAAGACTGCAACTTTCGTTGTTCAAAAAGTTCAAACGGCGTCGGAGCACGTTGATGACTGCATCATTGAAGTTTCAGCCAATCATTATGGGGGTAGATGAAACGCAGGAACCGACTGGGCTTTTGAACTTTGATACGCCAGAGTGGAGTCTCAATCTCAATTCCTAGCTGCGGGGTTACAAGTTACAACCACCTTCATCAAGAGAAATAGGGATGAAGCAGAGCCTACCAAAATCTTAGAACTGTCACGGTCGCTCAGAAAGCTATGAAGAACTCACCTGGTCGGCAGAAATGCGCTGGCCACTCTCATAGCAGACTAGCTTGCTCACAAGGTCACGAGCATTCGAGGATGCTCCCGGAAGAATATCATCCCAGCGCTTCGCCGGGTACTTATAGAACTCAATCTTCCCCCAATCCGGAAGACACTTGGTTTCCTAGCGCTTGTCAGCATGCACTGTGATTGTACATTGAATTTGCGCTGGGTATGACTTACGGGCCAGGTGTCTTCATCTGGCGTTCCCAAGGTAGTGAATATAGATTGAATGAGGGACAGGTCACTTCCAACAGGGCCGGCATCAAAGAGCTGTTGATGCCCCACTGCAATCGCTTCTGCGACCACACACCCAGCGGCCCATAGATCGAGCGCTGTTCCGTATGCTTTGAAACCGAAAAGAACCTCGGGAGGTCGATAGCATGTCGTTCCCACATCCGTGATTTTTTTATTGCCAGTCTCGGCCTCTATGCTGCCTTCGTGCCAGGCAATCCCAAAGTCTGCTAAGTAGGCTGGCCCGTTGGGCGAATCCAGTAAAATATTTGCAGGCTTGATATCTCTGTGTATAATGCCAAATTTGTGAAGCCCACTCAGCGCACTGAACATATCCCGAAGAATAGATCGTGTTTGCGCCGCTGTCAACATATCTCGACGGAGCAACGTTTCAAGATCATACTTTTTGAAAGGAAAGACTAGGACAAATCGGCCTCCATCAAGTTTAAACGTCTCCAATAATGGTATAACATAATCACTCACTGACTGGTGCAAGAGCTGGATTTCACGCTTAGCATTATGTGGCGCCTCCAGTAGATGAGGAACGGTAATCTTCAGTGCAACAAGTGTGCCATCGCTACTTTTGGCTTTATATATTGTCGAATGGAGCCCATCAAAGTGATGGACGCACGCTCCATAATTGCCAATAGCCTCACCAGCATCCCAGTCAGCAGCATTTAAGCCATCATCTGACTCACCAGATGTAGCAACAGCTTGTTCGGAAGTAGTAAGCTCCGCTGCATCGATTGCTTTTTGGCAAAGCAGATCATACTCTTCCTACCTAGACTTAGCATATTCAGCAGACAGCTCTTGCAACCGAATTCAAACTAACCCTTGATATAGCTTGCTCATACGCTTCGCCCTCTACTTTCCTGGCCTGGCTCTGTGCTTCGGCGAATGCAGTGGAGGATGACGCTCGCTGGTGAGCAGTCGTCCTGGTGAGGGAGTCAGCATGGACCAGAAAACATACAATTGAGCCCTTACAGCGATTGAATAGTCCTCAGCCGATCTGTGAAACCCAGGGCCTTCTTCCAATCCATGGTTTACGTGAAGGTTGTCTTATCAAACATTGTTTCTGTCAACGATGTGACATGTGACTCGACCCTAGGCGCCTTTCCCAATTTGGAGCTCTGGACTGACCCTTGGGGCTTAGTCATATTCCCCCAGCTGGTCATCGTCATCACCCTCAACCTCCACCGGCTCCTCCCCCGGCTCCTCCCTCTTTCTTGTGAGTTTCAATCGCTCTAAATCTGCTTGCTTTGCTTTGCGTTTATTATGCGCCTCTCCGACTGTGGATTCCCGCGTTGTGTTCTATGAGAAACGATGGATCTCTCTCGGCAGGAGTATCCAGCCTTGCTGGTGCGGTAGACCCAACCCCGACCCCCGGCCTTTTCCGCTTCCTTCATTCTGAGCTATAATCTGGATGGCCTTATATTCTCGTTCTTACCCTTTGCTCTAGGCAACTTTGCAACCCGGCCAGGCGGCTACCGTACTAGCTGACCGTGTTCGCGTCATCAACAAGATCAATGCGGATATCGCAGATTGGCTACAGGTAATGCCTCTGCCCCGTGTGTCACAATTGGGATCCTGTCGGGCTGACACCCAATTCCTCTGAACTAGGAGCGCCGCCGTATTGAAGAAGCATATGCGCAAGGTTTACGGAAACTCGCCCATCGGCCCCAATTGGACAATGCGGCCGCCTTGGGGTAAGGCTGACTATCCCTGCTTCTCTTTGCCTTTCGTCACAACCATCGGTCGGATATCAATATATATAGCAGGGCTGATTATAGATGTCCATTTGAACCACAGGATTTTTCAGATACCATGGCAGCGCATTGTGAATTCGGTTGAAGCGGTTGCTACCTCGCATGAGACTCTGGCGCAGAAGATCGACGAGGACGTCGAGCGCCCGCTGAGGGAGTATAGTACCAAAAATAAGGAGCTCGCTGCGATGCCTGGAGTTCAAAGCGACCTTACCAACTTGGCAAGAAACCTGGAAAGCTCGCAGAAAAAGGTGGATAAGGCCAAAGAAAAGGGACCGAAGGGTGCGGACAAATTGTCCAGTGCCATAGCTGCTGCCCAGGAGGTGAACCAGCAATGGGGGTCCAGAGCGCCGTACGTTTTTGAGCAGCTCCAGGCAGCAGATGAGAGTCGGCTCAACCACCTCCGAGATGTCTTGACCCAACTGGAAACTCACGAGTCAGACTCGATTGAGCGCTGTCGCCAGGCCGCCGAAAGCTGCCTCAACGTTCTTCTCAATGTTGAGACTGCGGATGAAATCAAAACGTTCGCCGCGAAGGTGAATGGAGGACGACCAGTTGCACTGCTTCGACAACAAACGTCTCCTACTCCAGAACCGCCTCTTCCCCCCCCGCCGCGCATTCATGACGATGCTGCAAGCCAGCGCTCAGAAAGTTCGGGGCGCATCAGACCACCCCCTGGTGAGTTTCGAAGCGACGTAGACATTTAGCCTTTACGAAGCAAACTGTACTAATCTCTGTAATAGTACCTGAATCTAGACACGGCACGGCTTTTGGTGGCTTAAGACGATTAGGTACTGTGATGAACAGACGAAAAAGCATTGTTCTTCCCTCTGGGGGTCCATCAGAAAAGAAACACCGCAGTCCCTTTTCCTTCAAGAGGGGTGATTCCCGTGACATACAGATACCAGAGGACCCGCGCCCAGAGCGCCCGGGAACAGCACTTACTTCGCAAGACAGCTATAGCGAAGCTACACGTATCCAAAGTGAGCCCAACGAGAGGGAGAGTCATGATCGCGTGTCATCGAGCCCAGTACCCCAATCACCGCCTGGTGCTGTGAATGGATTTGGTTCTGCATCTCAAGAGAACCCAGTTGTAGCATCGCCCGCGGGGCCGAGCACAAATGAAGTATGTTATTTTCAATCAGTGATCGTCATGCTTTGTTTGTGTCCCGGAACTAACGTTCAAATATAGCCGCGAGTGGATTCTGAAGGTTTCTCGCAACGGCCGCAAATAATCGACGAGATTACTCTAGCTCAGCGCGAGGCAGCAGGGTAAATTATAATCCAAAACCTGACTCAGAACAGAATAATCGCTTACCCCTCTATAGACAAGAAGAACCTGGGCTGAACTTGACAATCCGAGACCAGCCGATCCCGGAGGATGAGAACCAGGCCAAGCAGGCACTGGACGATATGGCCAATCAATTAAGACTAGTAAGTGTACCCGAGATCGAAATCTGGCTGTTTCACTTAACCCTCCTATAGCAAGCTCAGCAGAGCGGTATTAGACGAAATGCGGGTACTATTCGTGGCCGACGCGATGTTCGCAATACCGTATTCATTCCCACCACACCTTCGCAGGGCAATACCATTCCTGGTCTAGCCATGGCTCAGACCAGCTCCGAGCCAGCTTCCCCAATCTCACCCTCGAAACATGCAGCCTCGCCAAGCAACGCCACCGAGGATCACACGCTGTCAGACACGACTTCAATTCGTTCATCACACACTCTACATAGCATCTCAGGCCCTGTTGCGCACCCAGAATTGCACGAACCAGGGCTCAACGCATCTATAATAGAGACGGTCAACGCTTTGTTTTCAGAAGGTGCCGTCACAAAATCATTTGTCGTCGGTGAGCTTGCGCTAGCATTCAATGGAACGTCCGAAGCCTCGGTGGAGAAAGTGCGAGTGCGTCTGAATAATTTCCAGGTCCTGGAAAAAGTGGCTGCAAACCCACAATTTACTCGCGAGGTAAAGGATCAGGACCAGTCAGACGAGAAAACGGGTGAATACGACATTGTCGTTTCCAATATCATACGGCCTGCGCCGACCGTCGCATTCAAATACCAGGTCCACATTAATCTGGAAGATACGTCGGCTTTCTGCCCCGTCATCTTCAAGCCTGCCTGGAATATTGAAGAGTTCCAAGCTAGCGTAATTGTCTTCTATTCGTTGAACCCGTCCTTCGCATCGTCCACGTCGAAAGATTCGATCACCTTGACAAATTTGGTTCTCACCGTCAACCTGGACACTTCTCCTCAGGAGGACCGAGAGGTAGCTCATGCAACTAGTGCTGTTATGTATCCCAACACGGGAGCAGTTTTTCGGCGCAAGCAATCAGCAGTCATCTGGAAAATTCCCGAGTTCGAGGTGAACAGCGGGTCAGACGGAAAACTACTTGTTCGCTTCTCAACAGCCAATAGCTGGCCACAGAAAGGCAAGGTCGAAGCAAAATTTGAGGTTCGCACTCCAGATGCTGGATCTCGGCTTGGAATAAGTGCTTCCTCTCGACAGGGAGAGGCTGTTCCAACAGGATCCGATCCTTTCGCCGATGAGACGGGTCCAGGCCATTGGAAGGACGTTCCAACGATACGCAAGTTGTCTACTGGAAAGTACATATCTTCCTAAAATCACCTTTTCCCAGGTGGATTGCCTGTATATTTCACTACCTGTCATTAATGACCCCTATCAAGACCCATCGCAACGGCCTAACAAACTTTGTCTCTTGCGCCAATTACTCCAATGCCGCCTGATCATACCAACGGCGCATGGACTCATTGCAGTTTCTCGACAGTACATACTATCGCTCCAGTCTTGTACGAACATATTCTGCCTCCCATATCTACCTTTTTCATTTGATTTCCTCTTGTCTCCCTTTCCTCCCTATCTATTCGTCTGCTACAGTCCCTAAAGTCCCCTGTGCTGATTTTCTCCGTTCCATATTTCGATATCTATGTCACATAGCATTCTCTTCTATTTGCCTTCCCTATTTCCCACTTGAACTAACATAATAACCGGACCGCCACGTTGGTAAGCACAACGAGTATGGTGGAATGGCCTGTAAATAACTTGTTCTTCGCTGCTCTACGCATCGCATTATATCCAGAGGTATATATACTCGGGGACCACAGGAACTTTAGCAATGACGGGCATAGTTACATTTTGTTTGGTACCTGTTAACTATAATGTTAAAGCTACAAATATTTGACCTGGTATTGTATCGAAAGAAAATTAGTCACTTCTGAGAATTGCTTCTCCCCCAGATGCTGTAGCCAGTACGCAAACAAAACACTGCCGGGATACCATTTCAAATATCGAAGAAGACCTGACCTAAGTAAACAAGTATATACATGATAGAGGAAACAACCTTAAGAAACAGAACACGACGCTAGATAGATTAGAAATTAGATCCGTGCAGCCCTCGTCGTCTTATCATAGAAATCCAAAGTCATGGCCGCCAAAAAACAAGGAATGTCTTTCCTCTCCTCGACCCAGAACTTAATAAGGTGTTTGATCTCCATCGCAAAGAGACTATTCGGTCCGCTAGAAATCTTCATAGTACCGTTCTCGCCATCGAAGATGATTGAGTTCTCGTCCCCATTACCCATGCTTCCTGCGCCCCGGGAATCTGACCCGGCCTCGCTATCACCGTGTCTGTAAGCGGGAGAGAGGTGGAACATGGACGTCACTCGAACTCGGCCGTTAGGCAGGAAGTCGAGTTTGTAGCCTAGTAGTGAGGCGACTGCTTCGCGGAACTCGGATGATTTAGCAGTCCAGATCTCCTTGAGTCTGCGCATGCGCTTCTCCTTGTCTGCGACTACGTGCTCCATGTCCTTTATTTCGAGCCTTATGCTTTCGAGAGCGCTGACAGGGACGACTTTGATGTCGCTGTGGTTTCCGTGCAGCTGGGCCAGTAGACCCTTGTTTTCGGCCTTGAGGGTGGTGAGCGTGGAGAGTTTGATGGCTTCAGCCTGTGCAGTGGGATTATCTCGGAGCTCGAGGATGCGAATTCGTGATTTGGCTTTGAGGGATTTGAGTTGGGATTTAGTAGCTTCCAGTTCCTTTCGTTGGAGCTTTAGCGCCTGTTCGGATTTGGACAGAGATTCCTGTAATGACCTATTCTTTCTCGTCAGGACGGAGAGCCGCTCGCTCTCTGCATCGCTTTCAGCGGGCGAGAGAGGTCTTTTGACGCCTCTGGGTTCTGAACTATCATTTTGGGCAGTTTCACGTTTGGACAATTCTTCATGAGCCTTTGCAAGTTCCTGTCGGTATTCATCGATCATCTTTTCGAGGTTGGCTATTTGTTCAGCCTTTTGCGCATCAAACTGGCCCTGTTCTGCATTCATAGTCTCTTCCTCGGTGTCAAACGTCTTTAGCTGAGCGCGGAGATACTCCACCTCCTTCACCGCGAGTGCTCGTTGCCGTTCAAGTCGAGCTTTGGCACGACTTTCTGCCGCCATCGGCCCTCCGGCTGTTGTTGCAGCGACACGAAGCTTCTCAACCTCTTGTCGCAAGCTGGACCGTTCAGTTTCCAGATCCTTGATTACCTCGTCCTTTTCTAAGAATTGGGCTTCGGCACTTCCGAGTCTGTCTAGAGCGCTGACCTTTTCGATCTGCTCCTTCAACAGGGCCTTTACCACCGTTTCCGGGGAATCGTACTCCGGAGGCTGGTCGTTGTCCTGTAATAGGCTGGCCCATGATCGTCGCTCATCTTCCAGAACTTGCTTCTGGATCTGGAGAGTCCCTAACTCCGCCTCGACTCCCTTCATAAGCTGCAGTTGATTCTCTAATGACTTCTTTTGCTCCTCGACCACCTCTACGTTGCGCTGCACCTTTCGCAGATGCCGTAGTTCCGCACTCTGTTCCCTGTTTGTTGTTTCCAGGCCTCTAATGTGGTTGACTTGGTCCGAAAGTTCTCTTTTGAGAACAACTAGAGTTTCAGCATCGTTTCCCTCGGCCTTTAGTCGAATGTTTTCCGCCTCCAAGTTGGCGACGTCCGACTCGCGCTCACGTAGCTTATCTTGTATCGCCTGCGCATCGTTCCTTGCATTTTCGAGATCTTTATGTAGCTCCTCTAGTGTTTTCTGGAGGGACGAGCGGATCGTTTCAAACTCATTGACCTGGTATTTGTACTGCCTTTCTTGGTCGAGGGACTGTTCTTTATTGTCCTCCATTTCTTCCCTTAGTCCCTGATTCTGGTCCTGAAGACTGCGTACTTTTCGCTCGAGATCAACTTTTTCGTTGAGTGCATTATCCTGTGCTTCCTTTAGTTCTCTAGCGAGCGTTTCGCTTTTGTGAGCGGCTCGGTTGCTGGATGATTCGGCTGCCTACAGGAACTGTTAGAGGTCTCTATGGAGTCATTGTAAGATGGAAAAATCGACTTACTTGTGCCTTTCTAAAATCGGCGTCCGCCTTAAGTTGGAGGTCGCGAAGCTCTTTCTCATGGCGCAAAAGTATCAACTCTCGCTCCTGCTTGAAGTTCTCTAGCTCATATCTCAGAGTATTCACCTGCACACGGAGCTCGTCCTTTTCCGGGTCTAAGAGCTGATTAATATCGGATACCGCGCGACTGAGACCGCGATGTCAACCCACCGGGATTCGGAGGAGCAAAGGAATGTCTGGATTGTCGCAAAATGCTTGGAGCTGGGGGAATGGACAAGGGAGAGGTATCTCTTATTGGAGAGCCCAAGGAAGGGTTTGGGCTCCCGCTGAAATCCATCTAAAGCAAGTTAGCTGGTATTCCTTGCGACTCGGTCTTCTACCATGTTGACATTGGAGATGTAACGAACGGCTCTAGATGAAAAGCTGTCGGACCACCGAGGTTCTCAATTGCTGGTGTAATCATAAAACTTCACGTAACGCCGAGAGTTTATACTCGCCCATCCCCTCAGGCAATAGTATCAAATTCAGAACAACCGTCAAAGACGAAGCATTACATGAATGAGTTGAGCAAGTTCATTGTTTTTGGTTGAAGGCTCGCGATTGGGCATGTGCTGAGTCATCCAAATCACCGCCCGCACTGCACAGAGCTACCTCACCCGAACAGGACTAGCGCCAAAATTTTGAAATAATTTCGAATTTTGTCAAGTGATGGTTCTTCTTTCCAACGACCACACTTTTTGCGCCGACCCCACATACCCTTCAACTTTGCGATTCGAGTTACCCGGCTCCCGAAATAATAAAAATGGCTAAGGACAAGTCTGAGAAGAGAGAGAAGCACGAGAAGAAGGAGAAGCGCTCCGAGAAGGACGGCGTTCACAAGAGCAAGAAGGATAAGAAGGACAAGAAGGATAAGACTGTTTTGTCCGATGCTGTCCTGAAGGGAATTGAACAAGAGATCTCCGCCAACACACCCGTTAATGGTGCCGTTAAGACCGATGAGGATGCAGTTGTCGACCGCCCCGTCGGAGCCCTTGTTCCTTTCGCCAAACCGCTGCTTGAAGACAAGTCGGCCAAGAAGGCCTTGAAGAGTGTGAAGAAGGGTAAGCTCTACTCCTTATTCGCTGATAGCATGCAGAATTTCCTTATTTCACTTACATCGCATGGCCTGTTTCCTCTCAACATTACACAAAACACCTCCTAAATATACCTATTTTGGCTCTATATAACGGCACATTTAAAACCGCCTTGAATGCGCTAATTTAATCGTTAAAACAGCTGCTGTCAACAAATGCCTCAAGCGTGGTGTTAAGGAGGTCGTCAAGGCTCTGAGGAAGTCGCCCATCCCCGCACCGAACGAGACCGTCTCAATCCCTAGCGGAGTTGTCGTTCTTGCTGCCGATATCTCGCCAATGGATGTTATCTCCCACATTCCCGTTCTCTGTGAGGACCACGGAATTCCGTATATCTTTGTCACATCTCGAGCAGAGCTCGGTAATGCCGCTGCGACGAAGCGCCCTACGAGTGTCACAATGGTCGTCCCCAAGTCCGCCGCAAAGGGCAAGAAGAAGGCCGATGACGACGATGAGGATTTCAGCAAGGTGTTCGAGGAACTGGCTAAACTCGCTCAAAAAGAGCTCGCCCAGGCCAACCTATAAAGGGTCAGCAAGACGTCTGGCCTTGGCCATTTTTTCATATCTCCTTTTGCTATTTTAATTATACGGCTTTTTACGCGTCTTGCCGTTTACCACGACTGTATAGTTCCGCTTTGTTTGGCAGGACAGCGAATGTCTTTGGGGTCTGGTCTTCGGACGTTTTCATCTGGGTTGATCGTTTTATGATTGTCTGTTGCAAAATTCGGCGTTCTTGAATCGGTGTATGAAAAGGCAGGAAGTATCAAATACAGGACGGCATAATGCTGATTGAGCTTTCTAGTAAGGACCTGTAGTGCCGTAAAACACATCTTGCCCTAAGACCCTCCGGACAACAATCAACCTTCATAAATTGCATGACTACAATTCGGACACATGACCGAACAGGAACCATCGAATTGAAGATGTTACTCAATCTTTTTTGTTATGATTGATATCATTCCTAATATACATACTATAATTCTTCAAGAACAGTTTGTCATCAAATTAAACCCGCTGGTCACTGCTCAACGGCTCATACCAACTGCCGTCGCCAGCACCTTTCTTCTGAGTTGGCGCCGCAGCACCGGCAACTGTCTCAGTCTCCCGGCGCTGGAACTTTTGCTCAGCAAGACGACTAGGGTCATCCACGGAACCGATCTGAGAGTTGAAGCTAGCGTTATACTTAGGGTCACTAGGGAAGTCACTCTGCTTTCCGCTGCCCTGACTAGCATCGGTAGTGGAGTATTGCTGCTGTTTCTGCTGCGCAGCAGTCGCGCTTCGGGTCTGGTATCCGCTGCCACTAGCCCTGGCGCCGGTACTGCTGGACTGCTGCTTGGATTGAGAGGGCTTGTTGGAGGACTGAGACAACTTCTCTGAAGCATAGTACTCTTTCCCACCGATGCCCAGGTCCTTCTTCGCTGCCGTTGATCCCCCAACATATCCAGTCTCTGGAACGTGGGTGCCGGGGTACTCTCCTTGGCCGCCGAGGGCATCGGGGTATCGCTCCTTCACAGTGGGGTCCTCGCGATCGTGAGCGTTGGCGGCCGAGGGGATCTTCCTTGCGGCGGATGTGTCGGTGGTGTTTGTGGTGGTGTTATGTCCAGTGACTCCTAGAGGGTTGGCGCCGCGGTTTTCAGCGTAAGAGCCACCACGGTGGGTGGACTCGGCGGCGAGGGAATCGCCCACGACGGGGCCGGAGGGTTCGCGGATTGGTTGCTCAGAGGCTGGGTCTGTGGTCACCTATCATGGAACCGTGTTAGGGGCACCGTGGGTATTCAAGGCGAGGTACTATATAGGGGACGTACGTACCTTGGCGCCGCGCTGGCCGGAGGGAATGGGCTGTCCTTGGAGATCCATTGTGAAATATGTGGTTGATTATGTTTGGTAAGATATGTGTCTTTTGAGATATGATGGATCTTTGATCACAACCGATAGTGAAGAGATTAGTTTCGAGGTTATGGTACTCAGGGCCTATGCTTGCAATTGGGACAGCTATATAGCATTGCTCGCTTCATCTGTATGGTCGTGTGATGTCATTCTGACGGGGCGACTAGGGCTCAATCCTCGAACGATGAGCAGAGTAGAGCATTCGAGACGTTGGGAGTGACGCGGCCAGGCCAAAACGACTACCAGAGAGCTCGTTGGTATGGATTGATGCTGAACAGTGGGCTCTTGATGCAATGCTGGGGCCAGAATAGGATACTTGACGTCACATTCCGATTCTCTGATAGGACAGATCACCAACCCCAAACTTTCAGATAAGCAGACTCATATGGAGTACTCGTGCAATTGTAAGCTCGAGTCAGAGTAATTCTAGTAATACACGCACAACAGCCCCCTTTTTAGCTCAGCTTGTATCGCCTACACGTCAGTATACGCAGAAATCAAAGGCGATTCAGGAACGCATCCACAAAGAAAATCGAAGCATTATAACCCTAAGTATGAACATGTAACGGGGAAGGTACCAGACCAAAAACAAGCCAATATTATATTAATTTTACTTCCAAAGAGCTACGAAAAAGGAAATAGAAGCTGATTGGAACCGAGAATTAGGGTTTCAAATTGGTCGTAAGATCACATTGCTATGGTACATCTTTGAACAGAGAAAGGAAATTACCGGGCAAGAGCATCCTTGGGCAGGTCTCCAAGGTTATCGTATGCCTGGCGGCCAACGTTTCCTGTTGGCTGTGTGTTCCTGTGCGTCTCCTCCCCAATTTCACGAGCACTGCTTGAAGCCGTGGCGGGGTCCCTTAGGGCTGAATTGGAATCACCAGAGATAGGAGCTTCCAGACCACCGGAGCCGACGTTGACAGCTCTCTGGTCAGCAGAGTTCCAGTCACTGGCGACAGGCGGCTGGTCTGGCAGGGGTAGGTTGGCCTTGGCGTTGTCGATCTGGGACTTCTTGTCTGTGTTCTGACCGATGATGGACTGCATCGCATGTTAGCTTGATTCTCCCTTGATATCAATAAAATTATTGAGCTAGCCATACCTTCATTGCGGAAATATTGGAGTCCTTGGCGGTATTGCCGCCGTGAGCGTGGGAGGCATGAGACTCAGGCTTGCGCAGGTCTTGGGTGGTGGTGTGGAAGGTGCTATCGGACATTTTGTAGGTGGTGTAGAGAAATGCTTTGATAGAGGAGATAGTGACTCGGGTAAGACAAAGTCGAGTTGATTCAATAGAATTATGATTAGTGTATCTTGGGAGTTTCTAGATAAATCAGCTGTCGTCTCAGTCTTTATATGTCTATCTATGTTCGACATTGGCTTGAATGACGTTAATTATTATGACGTTACGATGCGCTCCTGATCTATGTCAGGGACAAGGTGGCGGTGGACCCAACCTTGAGGATACGTATATTATTCGAATTTGGAGGAACTTTCTGCATATTGAAGACGGGTTTTGCAAGTCAGAATTGCTACCCTGGAGAACTGCTTCAGGGTCACCGTCTCCAGCGTTCCTGGGATGATACGTCATGAAGCGGTGCTAGGCCGGGGAAGATAATCAAGCGTTCGTGGATGATTCATTGTTAACAAGGGCCCCAGATAATCAGGACTCGTGTGTTATTTCCAAATTCGCGCTCGGTCATTGTGGACTGGGCTTGCCGCATGGTGCCACTCACTGTTTTTGTTTGAACTTGAGCATCTAAACTAAGGAGTGGTGGAGGCCATTTTAGCAACTTTTACCTGAAGGCAGAAAAATCGCAAGGCACATTAGATCAAGAGAGATATTGAGCCCTCTGATAGCAATTGGCTGGTCACAATAGTATCTGGACATGCGACTTTTTCTTGTCCTCGATCGCTGGACGTCGGTGCAAGAAGCAGGATACTTGGGAGAGCGGAGAAGATATGTATACAAAATATGTACACCGCCTTTCTCTTCGGCGGCAGAAATGGCTTGCTCCCCGCAGCACAGAAATTATCGTTTCTCTTGCTGTAACTTAATTGGCTGGCTGGCTGAATCTATTGGATCATTTTATTGATCGATACACCTTTCTATCCTCCATATCTGCAGAATGCCCAGAGATCCGTTGATTGGGTTGGTTGGGAAGGTCTGTTTGTCTCATGTTCCCCAAAGACGCCCCGCTGATCCATTTGAGTACGACAGCCATCCAGCGGGAAATCAACTACATTGAATAGTTTGACAGACGCTTCTTCCAAAGTCGGTATGCTATTGCTCCGTGATGGATTATATGATTTCGTGTACTGATAGAGGCTTTCTATCTAGGAAACTTCCCGTAAGCCGCTCCCAACATATCCGTCCCTCTCCCGGCCCGGCGCATTCGGCGGCGATGGCATTATTATACACATACCATTTTCAGAGCAGATTTAATACTTGAAGCACAGATTCACAACCATCGACCCCCAGCGAGCGATCGGGTATCTCCAAATAGAATGCGCCTGCCAACGATTTGGAGTTTCAGATAAATGCAAGCCTAATTACGGTAGTTGTATCAATGGAAAACGTAGCGTCCCTATTGAACTTCTAGATGTGGCGGGTCTAGTCCCGGGAGCGCATCAGGGGCGCGGCTTGGGAAATAAGTTTTTGGATGACCTTCGCCAGGCTGACGCCTTAATTCATGTGGTCGATGTCAGTGGTACCACGGATGCAGAAGGTCCGTCTCACGAACCCTCGCGACTCAGGTTCTCTTACGCGGCACGGAGTTATTGATAATATGGAACATTTTAGGGAAGGCCACGCGGGGTTATGATCCTTCTCAAGACATCGAATGGCTGAGGTCAGAAATTGTGCGGTGGGTGCAAGGAAATCTGATGCAAAAATGGTATACCCTGGTTCATCCATATATCCAGAGTCAATCAAACTGACATTGACTAGGGGGTCTGTCAAACGGAGACATATGGCGATAAGTTAGTGCGCAACCCATGGGATTCTATTTCGACTAAGACTGACATCTTGAGCTAGAGGCAACCGCTGTGGAAACTCTGCAAACACAGTTCTCGGGATACGGAAGTACACCGTCAACTGTTGCGCGGTGTCTCGACAGGATTGGCCTTAAGGAACCACTTGAGGAGTGGTCAGACGAGACGATAGAGAAAGTGGTTCAATCTTTCATTGATGAAAAATTCCCTACAGTCTTCGCTCTCAATAAGATCGACCATCCTGATGCGGATAAGGTCAGTGAATTTTTCTGGTTGCCTTGTTAGTACTGACTTTGGTGCTGCAGAATATCAGCAAAATCGCGAAAATGCAGGACCCACAATCCATTGTCCTTTGTTCCGCCATATCCGAGGTCTTCCTCCGAAGGCTTGCTAAGCAAGGCTATATCAAATATACGGAGGGAAGCGAGTTTGTAGATACAAGAGAGGACCTTATCGCCGATGGCGATCCGGATGGGGGTGGGCTCAAGGAAATGGATGAGAAGCTGCAGAAGTAGGATTTGTCGTTGAAGCGAAAGGAAGCATTGCTAACTTTGGCTTAGTCGCGTCGAGAACCTGAAAGATATGGTACTTTATCGATTCGGCTCTACAGGTGTTGTCCAATGTCTCTCTCGGGCTGCTGAGATTCTGGGTCTTGTGCCAGTCTTCCCTGTGAAGAACTTGCACACATTCGCAGCTGGAGCTGGGACTGCGGCATTCCGGGATTGTGTCCTTGTCAAAAAGTGAGTCATCTTGGACTATGATTTATAAGACATTCGTTAACACCCGCTTTAGGAACAGTACAGTGGGCGATGTTGCCCGGAAAGTCATGGGTGACATACCCATATCATATATTGAGGGTGTTGGAGGCGTCCGAGTGTCAGAAGATGAGATTGTTGGAGTGGGGAAACACGATGTAAGTTTCTTATCCTATTTATATTCGGTATATGGCTAACATACCATTTTAGGTACTTTCATTCAAACCCGGGCGATAAGGTCTTGAATGCATACGGCTCATGTAAGGATGGATGATAATGCATTGATACTTAAGAGATCGAGGCGCTGTTTTAGACACTATCTACCATTGATGGAAAAAGTCGTGTGCCATATGCTGAATATACTTTTCATTATACACGTTCGCTCTAGAGTAGATAATATACACAAGATTTTGGCAAACTACTGGGCAGCTACCTCTAATCGTGGGTTTGCCATATCGCATTCAAACTCCCTTCTACAAATGTCTTGAGTTAGCGATACTGGAGTATACATCGGTCTAGATAGTGCCAAACCCACCTGAGCTCTCTCATCATTCATCCCAATAACAGGCTCAGGCGCCTTCGGGTGGTCCTGCTTGGCCTTTTTCTCATTCTTTCTCCCTCCCCTTTCGGTCGCAGCGTCAGACTTTGCGCTGTTCCCTGTGCCATAGTTCTCCTCCCTATCCTTCATAGACCGCTCTGAACCTATTGTTTGAGGATCTGTAGCATCTTTTTCCTTCTGGATTCTGTGGGTTGCGTGCTTCTCCCCCGACGAGCCCTTCCAGTCTTTCGTTATGCCGCTGTTAAGACGGGTCTGGAGGCCAGAAGTAGGACGGAGAATATCCAATGGGCTTATTGATGAAGTAGGAGGCCGCGAAGCAAGAAGGCCATAGATATTTGAAGCTGAAGATAGTCTGCGAGGCATCTTGGAAGGGTAAACAAAGCTAAGATTGTTGCTGTTGGACTCCGGGGAAAAGCAAACAAATCAAGTGTACCTCAAATTGACTGGCAAATCAATGGCTTTTATCAACTTCATTACGAACCTACTCTGACTGAATTAATTCGATGGATGGCGTATGACGTCGCCATGATGTCTCCTCTAGGTCTCCTCGAACGGGGACGGATATAGGGCTTAGGGTTGAGCGCCTTATCTCGATAAGGAAACTAGCTCCCTTCCCCGCCGCCGAGGTCAACTTTCATGAGATGGAGGTTAACTAACCTACGAGTAATCAACCCAACTTTTTCATTGGTTCCAATGACCTTGACGCTTTAGAAAGCTGTATTTGATATTATGAAGGGCGAACACATCCCTATAGAAACTCTGAATCCTTTCGCCCGACTTTATGGCGTGTCCCTCCGAGGGGTTACTTTCGGAAAACTGCGAGCAGAAGATGGGACAGACAAAGGTGGCGCGATAATCGCAACACAGGAGAAACGGTCAGTGGATAATGAGTCACCAGAAGAAGATGTCCTCATCAAGGTGCCTTCTGACATGGTCCTGTCGCTCGAGATGGTCCAAGAGCGCGCCAAGTATGATCGGCACCTGGGTGAGGTATTAGAAGCTGTTGGAGATTTTGGGAAAGTAAGTATAGTATTGATATGCGTATATCATTGAGCGATGGCTCATAAAGGAATATCGCTAATATATGCAGACAGCTAGAGGCGCTATCCTAATATTCCTGCTCATCCAAATATCACATTCGTCTCCGGACGTGGCAGAAGAAAGGCAGAAGATCGGCTTACCCAATGCTTGGACGGAGTATGTCAAGTTTCTTCCTCCGTTCATACCACTTCCAACATTCTGGACAATTGAGGAACTTGAATTGCTACGTGGGACATCCTTGAGATTGGCCTACGAAGCAAAAATCGCTGCGCTGGAAAAGGAGTTCGAACATGTTCGCCAGGCCACAGACAGAATATCGTGGTGCCAGGATCTGTGGTGGGATGAGGCTACTAATGTCGTAACAATCGAAGATTGGAAATATCTTGATGCAGCATTCCGGTCACGCATGGTGGATTTACCTGGGTACGGGCATGCTATGGTTCCATGTATCGATATGGCCAACCATGCGTCTGACTCTGCTGTGAATGCCTTTTATGGTAAAGATGAAGAGGGGGATGCGATACTCCAGTTACGTCTTGGTAAGCAACTGCACTCTGACGAGGAAGTTACCATCTCGTAAGTCTTCATCTTCAGTTCAATCGTCTGTTACTGAAATTAACCAATGGGACCAAGATACGGCCAGGAGAAATCAGCGGCTGAGATGGTCTTCTCATACGGCTTTCTTGATGCAGAGAATAGCAGTACAAGGGAAATTCAACTGGATTTAGATATACCTGATGATGATCCCTTAGGAATGGCGAAGATGGCGTTTTGCAGAGAAATTCCAGGTGTTCGGGTTTCCGCGAAACCTACCTCGTCCGGCAAGATTCAAACGCATTGGGAAAGTCCCATTGTTTGGTGGGCCTGTGTCAACGAGGAAGATGGGCTCGACTTCGCAGTATTGCAAGCCAATGATGGCTCAAAGCAATTGAGGGTTACATGGAAGGGGAAGGATGTGGAAACGCCTCAGCACCTCCGAGACCTTCTAGCTGGAGATCCATCGTGGGACATATTCCAACTTCGTGCAACGGTTCTTATACTCGAACGATTAGAAACTCAATTCTTTATTCTAAAGACAACTGAAAGAATGGTTTCAGACATCAACGATAGCGAAGATATGCGTGCTCTATTCCGACCAGAAGTGTTCAACACGGTCACAAAATTGCGGAACTTGGAAGGAGAATTACTCAATATAGCGACCAAGGAACTAGAAATGCAGGTACGTTCTTCATAATCCTTCTAGACTTATAGTGTGTGCCAAATGCTAACCCCTGGCCGCCCGGTCTGCAGAGAGATAATTTAATGACGAGCGAAACAGTCAGCAAATATCTTGCTCAACAACAGTCTACAGAAGTTGAAGATGACTTTTCATGAAAGTTCTAGTCTACTATCCCTCGGTCTATGGACTATGATGATGTTGAAGGCAGCATTAGGCCGGGGCCCACAGACGAGGAGCCCTCCACAAAGCGAATTATGACGTGGGCGATCTCCGCTTGCTATCAATTGCGCCGACTTGATGATTTTCATGGGACAGTGTACGAGAGACAAAGCAAGTAATCTGGAGCCTAGTAATGATTGCCCCGGCGGAGTGTAAGATCCACGGTTGTAGCAGTCACCGAGGGTGATATACAATGCAATGAATGATTGACCACCGCAGAGGGTAAGTATGCGAAGAACCAGAACCAGGGATCTTGAGTCCTCTTCTGAGCCGCAGGACCAGGCAAGCAAGCTTGATGCGGAGACGCTCAGATTGGGAAGCCGAATCTTCCCCTGTTGCAGGTTGTGGAGCGCCCTGTACAGGAGAGATCTTTCCAAGGTTGAAGAAATGCGCCTTCTCGATGATCAGCAGAATGATCGATTAATTTTCTGTGGTTGGTTGAACCAATATCGGGCGACTCCATTATCCCCAAGTGTCTGGGAGACCAGCCTCCACTCATCGAGTTTTCGGCCAAGACTCGGTCTTTTAGGCAGAGGCACGCAAGTAATCCATCGAGGAATGCTAGAGCCACGAGTGATTCGCTCATCTTCAAAGAATCCCTCGCCGCACCTAACGGTGATATGGTATGACTTTTGTGGCGCCCTGTTATTTACCCACCTGGACCTGGGCCCACACCCCAAATTCGAGTTTCGATCGGGCCACGCAGGCGCGCTCCAAGAATCCCCGCGCTTTTTCTCCAGTATTCTCGAGAACGGCCGGGGAAGCCCGGAGGCAACTCGCAAAGCCAACATCGGTTCAACTTTTGTATGAACATGAGGGAAATGACAGAAGATACGAGCTCGCCAAGGCTCTCGGGGGAAAGGAAATCCAACTTTACTTTTTCTGTCCCGTTGTTTCATACGCGGAAAACCTTGTTGGGCATATATTAGCCTAGGTTAATTCGGCTGAATAGTGACAAATTCTACTTGCACGACTTTATAAGGGTCATCAATATGGAGTAGCTCGCCCCAGATCTTAGAATCTTTTCTCTATATGCTTGTCCACCCTGATTTGGTTGAAAACTGAGCTTTGCAGCCTTAGAATGTAGATAGAGGACAACTCTTCAGTGACCGTCCGGTGATGACTGCGAGGGCCAGGTCCTCTTTGTTCCCCATACGGCAATAGACTAGTAAAGACCAGAAGAACAACTAAAGTCGGCGAGCAAACAGGAAGGAAGACGAAACCAAGGGCGCTCCGTTACTGGGCATACATACTCCGCCGTTGTCGGCACTTCCAGATCCTGTACCAGCCGCTTTCCTTCCCACGATTGATTTGTCGGAACCATGGATGCATTTCCTTTCGGGTTTGGGCAGCCCTCGCCACTCTGTACTACTACTTACAACGTAAAGCTTAGTCAACTTGATCCTCCATCACTCGTTGTGCTCTGAGCGTTGGCTGATCTCATTTCGAAAGTTACGAGTGATGATCACATTCTCCTGGTAGTTATTGATTTGAGGGCTGTAATAATGAATAAACCTAAGGAAGCGCTAGTAACGAAGAATAGTACTGCGTCAGACGTCGCCTGAGCATACAAAACTGGTGTAAAAGCTGATCTGTGATTGGTCTAATCGTCGAATTCCGCCTCCACATGGCAATCCCCCCGCCGTCACCCGCACCGTCGCGTATTACTTGATACGGGGGGCCGATCGCTCCGTTCTTCGTGGCTTCTCCTCCCGGGCTTCCTCGTCGTTCTCCCTCAGCATCATCAATTCTCCCCTCTCCACTCTCCCCGCTACGGTAGTACACCACTGTCCTCTCCTTAACGTCTTATCGGTTGCTATAAACGCGTCTTCTGTTTTGTCAATCCGTCAGGGCATCATTTTCGAATTTGGATTGAAAATCCCCTGTCGTCTCAACACATCGCGAACTCGCCCAGATCGGCGCTAGGCGCCCCAACACTCTGCCAATATGCCCGGAATCCTTCCCATGAAAGTGATCAAGGTCGGCAACAGCACACAGAGTCGCATTGCTCAGGCCTGCGACCGATGTCGAAGCAAAAAGATCCGTTGCGACGGAGTTCGCCCGTGCTGCACTCAATGCGCCAATGTTGGGTTTGAGTGCAAGACCAGCGACAAACTCAGTCGACGAGCTTTCCCCCGGGGATACACAGAGTCATTGGAGGAACGTGTTCGGATTTTAGAGGCTGAAGTAAGGGACTTGAAGAATCTGTTGGATGAAAAGGACGAGAAAATCGACGTACTCTCGCGGATACATTCTTTCTCAACGCCGTCACAGCAAAAGACACCTCCATCTGTTCGTTCGCCGCCGCAGCTGTCTAAACCTACCGTTCCTACTTCTAATGAGGGTATCATCAATGTTCCCCAACCGGTACCTTCGAGTGTTACAGATGAGTTTGATAGTTCTGGGGTGGCGACCACACGCGGCTTCGCTGGTATAGTGCCCCTCAGTGCCCTGGATGCGTGATATTTTAACCACTGGATATATTTGCATAATTCAGTACTGACAATAAGTTCAGATGTTTTCACAACCAAGCTCGCTGATCAAGGCCGGCTAGCACCAACAACCTCGACCAAAGCGTTGACTGCTTCCCCCACCCTTATCTCACCCTCCCGCTTGGATCAAGCTCTGAAGACAGCACCTCGACTCGTATCGGACCAACTTATCAATATATTCTTCCAAGAATGGGCACCGCTCTACCCCGTTGTTCACCGGCCTACCATACTCAAGGCTTACGAGCAATACCTTTCCAATTCAGAATCGTTCGCAGGAAACAAAAACGATGTCGCCCAGCTGAATTTGATATTCGCTGTCGCAGCGCTTTCAGCAACTGTAAGTCTCAGCACAAATTGTTATCACTCGGTGATCCTAAACTAACTCTGTAATAGTCAAGGACAAACCAGGATCCTACCTTGTTCGAGGAGAATTGGTCGCCCATTTTAGAGTCATTGTCAGGCGATGTTTCCATTCAGTCATTGCAATGTTATGTGCTGGCCCAAATGTACTGTTTGACAAAAGGCGACTACTCCAGTCTTTTGCGATATAGGGGTCTTGCCACTGGTCTTTGCCACCAACTAAGACTACACCAAAGCCAGAAGGTTTTCTCTTCAAACCCTCTTTTGGGAGAAACTAGGAAGAAGGTTTTCTGGTGTCAATATGTTTTGGATCGGTACGTCCACCTCCTTTCGTTCTTTTGTAGGTGCCCTCTCTAACATACTTCCAGGTTCTGCGCCATCCTTACTGGTCTACCAGTCGTTCTTCGGGAACAGGATATCCGTACAGAGTACCCCGAGGACATCGATGATGAGAATGTCACGGCAACCGGGTTTCTTCCCACTCTGCCCGGCGAATCTACTCGCATTTCCAGTGCACTTGCTTTGTTTGGTGTGGCCAGAATCCTGAACAACACATTGGAAGATATTTACCCCTCAGATGGCGGTTATGAGATTCCGCTGTCCAAGGTGCGTTCTGTTGCAGAAAAGCTAGAGGGGTGGGTCAAGAGCTTGCCCGTCCACCTGCGTCTCGAGTTCTCTCAAGATAAACCCAGCACCAACGTCATCAGCAGTCGATCGCCACTTTTGGTAAGTGCACAATTCATGATCCCATGCGAGCTGTTACTAACTCAATTGCCTCAAGTCGTTGGTTTACTATTTCATTCGTTCTCTCGTCTACCGCCCTGTCATCTGCTTCGGCGATGAACAAACTCGCACCTCGTCGGCCCTTGTCGTTGCTGATTCGAGTAAACACATCATTCAAATCCTTCAGTTGCTCGATGAAAGACGCCTTTGTCTCTCCATTGCTATCAATAGAAGAGAGCTGGTCTCTGCTTCAGGCCTTGGGCTCCTCTGGCAAAGCATCGGCCTGAAGCGGGATAGCAAGCTTGTCAAAGAAAGCCAAAGGGTGCTTGCTGCGGTCATCGAGCAGCTAGAGTTGGAGTCATCTGCAGCTGCCGCGGAATTCAGTGTTTTGGCTAGTGCTCTAATCTCCCTCGATAGCAAGCGCACGTCAGTCGTGAAACCCCAGGAGATGAGCCCACCTTTACAGAAGCCCATCAAATCTCCCAAGAAGCAGATTGAAGCTTGGAAAGCACGTTTGATGTCAAGCATGAGCTCAAATCAGCAACGCAAAGACGAGTCTCTTTCGCGTAGGAACACTGTTTCCGGCTCGAGCCCCAGTTTGATTGAGCGTCAGATGCGGTCGCCTAGCTGGACGAGTCTTCCTCCGGACAATTCTCAACAAAATCCCTCAATGGGCAAGAATATCTATCATCGTAATTCCACGAATTATGACAATAGTCAAGCGATCTCTTGCTCCGTCCCAACAGACCCGCCGACGGGGAGCATGTCCCTTGCGGACTGGGAATTTGTTGTCAGTGATATGGACCAGGGATACTCGAACATCTTCACAGGGATCTATGGCGGCAAAGAATGCGGCGAAGACCCAGGACCATTCGCCTCACTAACTGCTGAGTATATGCAAAAGCAAGACCCAGCGATTGGGCCATTGTCAACGCATAGCGACTTTCAAGGCCTGTCACCAGAGGCGTGGTCCGCAACCAGCAGCAGTGATCTAGCAGTCAATCAGGAATTTACAGCCCGGAGCGTTTATTCAGATGAGAGCCTGGGGAGTCGGGACGATGGGGTACCGCTTATGCCTTTCCCGCTTGGTGAGCGCGCAGGCAGCGTCCTAGACCCGCTGCATGGCGTCGTGATCCCTGCAGGGGACGATGACCTTGATGAGTTCGGCCTGATGGCCAATGGTTGGGATCGACGGTTGGCCGTCTAAGCCTCGTCCCTGCCAATTCAATCGCTTTCATGGTGTACGGGAGTTCATTGGCTTTCATTTTCTTTTCTTTTCTTTTATTTCCTTTTTGGATATTCCGTTGAGCAATTCTTCTGATCACATTTTGTTTATTTCTAATGATACCTGGGTGGATTGGAGTCAAATTTGGACATACACACCTTGCAGTTGGACTTCACGGATCCAGGAAGGATCACATGCGAGCGAGCAACCTTTATATATGTACAGAACATGAGAGCTAGTATATAATGCATGATTATATGTCCCTTTCGCAGTCTTCCATCACGCCACACAGCGCCTCACATGCCATGTCCTGCATACTGTAGTATAAATCCGGGTACACCCGGGATCAAAGCTATGTAAAACCAAGCAGCTCGCTGCACAATGTCGTCATCTACTCAGACAAAGCTACGCTAGGGCCGAAGCTGAAGCATCAGCAACCATATTTGAACGACGCAGTTCTCGTAGTGGTTGCCGTGTACAGAGAAGATCTTCGGTGTCGCTCACAGAGTACGGGGTAGGGCCGCGGACTACGGTAAGGGATACCGGATTGGCCCGAGATCCCGGGATGTATGAGTGCTCGCTAGGCGTGGGCATCGATGTCAATGGCTATTCAGATCGCTAGGACAGCGGAGTTGACCTCGGGATCTTGTGCTGTACTAGAGGTGTAACTGTACGGAACTGAACTAAAGGATGGGAGCAGTGGCGGATCTGAATAGGAGTAGGTATGGAGTACGGATAAAGTAAAGAGAATAATTTGAACGATGGGCGAATACTTTGACGTTCCTGATTAAAAGATGACTTAACTCCAATTAAGGCTGAATAAGGGTTCTAGATGGATTTAGGAGCCCGTTTGGAAGCCGCCGGCAAATGACAATCACCATCTCTGGAACGCGTCCAGAAGGTCGCTGTTTGTCATCCGTGGGATCTTGGGGGACAACAGCCGGAGGAGGGTGCTCCGCCGAACCTGAAGCACGGAATTTATCCCAAGTTACTGGTCTTTGATCTTCCTGCGCCGCGTGACGGTGAAGAATTTGTAGCGGATTTACCAGATTGATGAAAAAGTGGAGGAAGGGTGGGAAAAGGAAAAATAATATGCAACGCCAGGAGACATTTGATTTATGCCCAGGCCATATTATTAGACGGAGTACAGAGGGAGGGACGGCCTGAGCCCGAGCCGGGACTGGTTGCGGATTATCATTTTCCGCGGGTGAGGGACTTTTGGGGCCGGAGATACATAGGATCTGTGTTTTGTATTTCCAAGGAGGATTGTTATCTCGTTTGTAATTGTTGTTATTCTTGTCAATTGGTGCCCTCGAGATTTTTTTGGCCGCCAGAGGAGGTAGAGGAGTATACCATAAGCATTCTTCCGGCGGGGTAGCTCTGCCTTAGGCAATATGAGGGGTCAAGCGTACTTCGAACTGAAGCTCTCATTCGGGGACTCGATGGGTAGATAAACACTTATTCGAAGCTGGTCTCACTAAACAGGAGCTTATACCGACCTTACTCAGGATTACCAACTTGTTCGGCTGATCCAGGAACGGCAAGACAGTATTAAATAATAATTGTTGATCCGAAGGTCATCGGAATCCCCAGTTCAGTAAGTTTCCAGCAAGCTGAGCTCCTATAAAAGGCGATTCAGTGCCCGGTGAACACATCTCTCTGACCCACCCCAATACATCATTTTCCCCACCTGCCATTTCCATCATCTCAACCCCTCCGTCGCCTTTTTCTGTATCGTGTCCCCCCCATCCATTATTATTCTCGCTCCATCCTCTCTTTTTAATCCCATCCTCCTCCCCTCTCCTCTCCTCTTCTTCAATCCATTTATCCCATAACTAGAACAAGGCGGGCTTGACTTGATACCTGAACAGTATGCCCCTCTCCCTCTCACCACACTCGCAAAGGCTCTCCCAGCAAGGTCTCTCTAACTCCGCCGCTTCTTAATAGATACCGCCATCATGGGTTACTCTGAAGTTGATCAATTGGCCATTAACACCATCCGTCTTCTTGCGGTATGCTTCTTTTCTATCCTATCATGCACTTATATTCTCCCCGCATTGCATTTGCCCAAGTTTTGTTCTCTCGTGATTTTGGCACTTCCGGAACTGGAGGCCGCGGATATGCAAGCTCTGTCAGGCCTAAACTCAATTCACTCGAAAATCTTGCCCACGTTCATGACCTCACTTGCTCTGCGGGAAAAGCTTTCATGAACCGTCGCAATCACTGTTTCCGAAATCCGTGCTAATTGCATCTCTAGGTTGATGCTACAGCCAAGGCTAACTCCGGTCACCCCGGTGCCCCTATGGGCATGGCCCCCGTGTCCCACGTTCTTTTCAACAAGTTTATGAAGTTCAACCCTAAGAACCCCGACTGGGCCAACCGTGATCGATTTGTTCTCTCGTATGGCCTTCGTTCCCCGCGCTGTAAAAGCTCTACTAACGAGAATTGTCCAGCAACGGCCACGGCTGCATGCTCCAATATGCCCTCCTCCATCTTTTCGGATACGCTCTTTCCATCGATGACCTTAAGAACTTCCGTGTAAGTGATGCATTGATGAGAATCATTTCCAGGATCACTAATTGACCTGGCCTTCGTGTAGCAACTCGACAGCATCACTCCCGGCCACCCCGAGGCTCATGATACCCCCGGTATCGAGGTGACCACCGGTCCCCTTGGCCAGGGTTTCGCCAACGCTGTTGGCCTGGCTATCGCTCAGGCCCACAGCGGTGGTGTCTTTAACAAGCCCGGATACACCCTGTTCGACAACTACACATACTGCTTCTTCGGTGATGGCTGTGCTATGGAGGGTATTGCTAGCGAGGCTGCTTCCACTGCCGGCCACCTGAAGCTTGGCAACCTGATTGCCATCTATGACGACAACCACATTTCCATTGGTGAGTATGATATTGCCCTCCTTTCGGGTGTCTTGCTAATAAGATTATTTTTAAAGACGGTGACACCAAGTGCGCTTTCACCGAGGACGTCACCAAGCGCTTCGAGGCCTACGGCTGGCACACCGTCTGGGTTAAGGATGGTGACAACGACCTTGAGGCTATTGAGGCCGCCATCAAGGAGGCCCAGTCCGTCAAGGACAAGCCTACCATGATCCGTCTCACCACCACTATTGGTTTCGGTTCCAAGCTCCAGGGTACCGGCGGTGTCCACGGTAACCCTCTGAAGGCAGACGACATCCAGGGCGTCAAGGAGCTTTTCGGCTTCAACCCCGCCGAGTCCTTCGTCGTTCCCCAGCAGGTCTATGACCTCTACCACAAGCACGCCGATGACGGTGCCGCTCATGAGCAGGAATGGAACCAGCTCCTGCAGAAGTACGCCAGCGAATACCCCGAGCTGCACGCCGACCTCACCCGCCGTCTCTCTGGCCAGCTTCCCGAGGGCTGGGAGAAAGCCCTCCCCGTTTACAAGCCCAGCGACCCTGCTATTGCCTCCCGTAAGCTGTCTGAGGCTGTCCTCGAGAAGATCCACTCAGTCGTTCCTGAGCTTCTATCTGGTTCCGCCGATCTGACTGGCTCCAACAACACCCGCTGGAAGAACGCTGTTGACTTCCAGCCACCCGAGTATGGCATTGGTGAGTGGTCTGGTCGTTACCTCCGCTACGGTGTCCGTGAGCACGCCATGGGTGCCATTATGAACGGTCTCGCTGCCTACGGCACCGTCATCCCGGCTGCCGGTACTTTCTTGAACTTCGTCTCCTACGCCGCTGGTGCCGTCCGCCTGTCCGCCCTCTCCCGTGTCCGTGTCATTCACGTCGCCACCCACGACTCCATCGGTCTCGGCGAGGACGGCCCTACCCACCAACCTATCGAAACCCTTGCTCACTTCCGTGCTCTCCCCAACTGCATGGTCTGGCGCCCTGCCGATGGTAACGAGACTAGCGCTGCCTACTACTCCGCTCTCACTGCCAAGCACACCCCCTCCATCCTTGCCCTTACCCGTCAGAACCTTCCCCAGCTTGAGAACTCTACCATCGAGGCTGCCCTCAAGGGTGCTTACCCCGTCCTCGAGGCCCCCAACGCCACCGTCACTATCATCTCCACCGGTTCGGAAGTCAGCCTGTGTATCGAGGCCGCAGCCTACCTCGAGAAGAACCACGGCGTCATCGCTCGCGTTGTCTCCGTTCCTTGCTTCGAGGTCTTCGATGCTCAGGACAAGGAGTACAAGCTCAAGGTCCTCCCCGACAACATCCCCGTCCTGTCCGTCGAGGTTTGCTCCACCATGGGTTGGGAGCGTTACTCTCACGAGCAGTTCGGTCTGAACCGCTTCGGTGCCTCTGGCCCTTACAAGGAGGTTTACGCTAAGTTCGAGTTCACTCCTGAGGGTATCAGCAAGCGCGCTCTTGCCACCATCGACTTCTACAAGGGTGTGCCTGTCCGCTCACCCATCAACCGTGCTTTCCAGCAGATTCTTTAGATGTCTTGTTGTTAGCGCCTTGATGATCCTCGCATTTCTTTTGTCGGTGTCTATTCCCGCTACGAGTTATTTCACGGGTTATGGAATAAGGATATGCTTACGACGGAGAGAAACTCCGAATGACTGGCATCCTTTGGTTTAATGTCCTACGAATTTCCTTTTGAGAAGGGTAAAAGCTGCCACCTATTTTTGAGGTGGCGAGGCCATTTCTGGTAGATTTAGAGAGATCTGCATAAAAATGAATACCTTTATCTGTTCAAATGTTTCACCCTAGTTAGAGTAAATCAATTTACTTTAGCATAGTGATAGATGCAAAGAAATGTGTATGGGAAGAACTGTTTTGGTAGATTCATCATCATATATCATTAATATCGGCTTCCCCTTTCACATACACACGAGGGGTGTTCCTAAATCCTCAAAACGACACCCAAATCGATATAAAAAACATGTGAAATATGAAGAGTCATTTTTAAAAAGTAAAGAGACAAGAGGTATCTAAGCATCCAAAGCTTTGCGAGCAAAGTTAGGCAGGACGAAGCTGGAGCGGTGGATATCCTGGTTGTAGTAGCGGCACAGGCGCTCCTCTTCCTCGCGGGACCAAGAGCGGACGGGCTCCTTGACGTTGAGGGAAGCGTCCTTGGAGCAGACCATAAAGCCGATCTGGCCGGAGGGGTAGGTGGGGATGGTGGTGTAGGCGTATTCAGCGACGGGGAAGACTTCCTTGCAGGCCTTCTTGAGGTTGGCGATCAGAGGGAGGTGGAGCCATTGGTTTTCGGCTGGAGATTAGAAAGAAACACGAACCCAAACCGATCCCGTTTGTCGGGTGGTTTTGGGACGTAGGTGAGGTTAGCCTGATGATCTTCTGCTGAACATGGAAATAAGACAGACGGAGAGAAGGGCAGTTTTTTTTAGGGGTGTGAGTTTAGATAGGAAGGGGGACAAGAAGAAAAAGGAAACATAGAAAATATAGATGAGGAGAGGCTGGGAAAAAAAGAAAGGCGACGAACAACCTTGGGTGCTGATGACACCTCCATCACGCAGAGCGTCTCTGAGGAGCTCGAAGTACGGCTTCTGGAAGAGGCTCTCGGCGGGGCCCTCGGGGTCAGAGCTGTCGGTGATGATAACGTCGAACTCGTTCTGGCGCTGCTTGAGGAACTCGAAGCCGTCACCGACGTGGACCTTGACGTTGGGGTGCTGGAAGCCAATGCTCATGCCGGGGAGGTACTTCTTGGAGACACGGATGACGGCCTAAATATTGATGCGTGAGCCCGGTGACCAGTTGCATATGTGAGGACGGAGGGCGAGTTTGTTTGTTGTTACCTCATCAATGTCGCACAGGATAGCCTCCTCGACGGTCTCGTGCTTGACAACCTCGCGGAGAACACCACCGTCTCCGCCACCAATGACAAGGACCTTCTTGGGGTTGGGGTGAGAGTTCATGGCGAGGTGGGTAATCATCTCCTGATAGCTGATTGAGAGCAAGGATTATTAGCGCTCCGCATCGGGGCTTTTTGTTTGTCTCGGAGAGCCGGAATGGGTGGATTGGCATACGAGAATTCGTCACGCTCAGTGCATTGGATGACATTGTCAAGGACGAGAACGGTGCCGTAGTCGCTGCTCTCGAAGACAAGGACGTCCTGGTACTTGGACTTCTCATGGTGGAGGATCTGGTTGACCTTCAGGTTCATGGCCTGACCGGGCCACATGTCGGACTGCTCAGAGAACCAGCCATCTATAGAGATAAAAGAATTAACATACAGGTAATGATAGAAGAAAAGAACGCATATATCCAATTCCAGGATAGAAAGCTATATCCAACCCAATTCGAGGCAACGATCGAGCCTCAAGAACTGAGGGCGGGGTAGAGTTGGGCTGAAGTAGAAAATATACATACCCTTGATAGTGGGGTGAGTGATCTCGCTCATGGTGACGGTATGAAGATGCTGAAGACGACGAGGGAAATTGAAAAGAGTGTTGGAACGAAGTGCTAGAAGGGAAGATGGAGTTGAGAGGGGAAAACGAGAGAAGAAGACAGGAAGAGGTGAGCGCATGCGGAGTGGGGGGGAAAATTGAGGGAAAAAAAGCAGTTTGGATGTGTATTTTAAGACCGTCACGGTTGGGTATTTGAGTTACAAAATTTTCGATCAGGCTCAGATACCTCTGTCCAATGGGACCATATCAATTCTGGATTACTATTACTTTCGAGAGGTTGGATGCAAGTATACCCCGATTATAGTGATTGCAGCCCTTGTCGGCTTAATTGACTTTCCTCGAGGCTTCTTGCCGTTTTCCTCATTTGAATGGTCGGTATAGATCGAGTCTTTCAGCACCTGGGCAAACTTCTGACTTTCCCAAAACGGAAGGACTCCCGCCAGACCTCACAGCAGACACAGGCATCCCAGCCTCGGTGAACTAATAGTACTTCTCCGTGGGGGTAATGTTGCATTACTCTCCAAACTAAGGAGGTTTTTGAACGTAGTGGCGGTGGTGTAGGTAGCAGCTAATAGAACCCCCATTGGCGATGGGATCCGATCTGAAGCCTCGGGAGAACTATGTCTTAAGAATCCAGTGCAGACAAATGAAATTGCAATTCGTTCGATTGCTTCTAGTTACTGTACAGTGCAATCATAAAGCCCAACTGCTTGCTCTGTATACCGCCCACAATTACAGCCTATCTCACGGGTCATCCATTCCTTTCAATGTGAGGAAGTGCTTATTCCTCACCACTCTCGGCCAGACGGCCGGGCTTGGAGTTCAGGTACTCGTTGCTATATCAGACAACTAGTTAGCCGTTTTCCTTGATCAGGACTTCCACGATTTTGGCAACATCCGGGCCGTCTGAAAGCTCGGGGATATGCATACCGCTCAATGGCCCAGTTCATGGCGGCGTAAGCGGCAACGAAGGGAGGAACGACGTAGAGGACCTGGTGCCTGAAGCGACGGAATGTGTTGAAGATGGCAGCGTGCGCAGCACCGGCGAGCGGGCGTTGACGGTTGGGAGACAGAGAGTAGGTGGTCACACGCTGGGGAGTTGGGCAACCTAGAGCAGGAGATATCAGCGCCGCTTTTCGGGACGAATTCGATGTTTCTGCAACTGAAAGGGTAGCGCTATAGTGTGTCATGATAATAAACACACTGCAGCGGAACCGACGTGTGCCGATTGATCGTGCTTGTCTTGATTCCGATATCCGCAGTAGCTCGCCAAGAGGGAGTTCGGGAACGTACCGAAATCACCCCAGTTACCCAGGAAGCTATACAAAACCCCGATCAGTATCTTTGGCAGTAGAAGCGCACTTAATTGAAGAAGCAGAGCCATTGCGGCGGAGGAGATGCGAGTTGGATCGGTGGAACGATGTCATGGGAGTGACCGTCCCGAACGTCCACACGGCGGCCCCCGATTCAGCGTAGGGAAATAGGGAAAACTCACACGCCATTCTTAGGATCAACGTGTCCACCCATTGTTAATTTCTGAAGCGAAACGGACGAGTTCTAAAGACGTGACGTGCAAGAAGTTTGGCAGAAAGGACGACGAGGGAGAAGAATCGACGTTCGGGCCAAAACGGCGGAAGTTAGAAGTGAGGGAGCGCTAGGCCTAATCAGGCCAGGCTCAAAAAGACAGCCTGCGACATCATCCAGAGTGATTTGGCTCAGAAAGCTGCTCCCCCAATCGTCGGTCAAAAACACTCCACGCCAGCCTTCACACGAACAATGGCTGCTAACGGTCTCTACAACATCTATCGCCTGGCTATTCCCGTGGCTACGGGAGTTATCATTGCCAATGCCTCCCTCTACGATGTGAAGGGTGGAACTCGAGCTGTCATCTTCGACCGAGTATCTGGTGTGCAGGAGAAGGTTGTCAACGAGGGAACACACTTTTTAATTCCCTGGCTGCAAAGAGCTATTGTCTACGATGTGCGCACCAAGCCGCGCAATATCTCCACCACCACCGGAAGTAAGGATTTGCAGATGGTCAGCTTGACCCTTCGAGTCTTGCACCGTCCTGAAGTCCCGAAGCTGCCGGCCATCTACCAGGTACTTCAAGACCCGTTCTCTCAATCCGTGCACTTTTTCTGATAACGTATCTACCAGTCTTACGGTACCGACTATGACGAGCGTGTTCTCCCTTCCATCGGAAACGAAGTCCTCAAAGCCATCGTTGCCCAGTTCGACGCAGCCGAGCTCATCACTCAGCGTGAGGCCGTCTCAAACCGCATCCGCACAGACCTGATGAAGCGAGCCTCGCAATTCAACATCGCCCTTGAGGACGTCTCAATCACCCACATGACATTTGGAAAGGAGTTTACGCGCGCCGTCGAACAGAAGCAGATCGCCCAACAAGATGCCGAACGAGCCCGATTCATCGTCGAAAAGGCCGAGCAAGAGCGTCAGGCCAACGTTATCCGCGCTGAGGGTGAAGCTGAGAGTGCTGATATCATTAGCAAAGCCGTCGCCAAGGCTGGCAGTGGCCTTATTGAGATTCGTCGTATCGAAGCTAGCAAGGAGATTGCTCACACTCTGGCAACCAACCCGAATGTCACATATTTGCCAGGTGGCGAGGGCAAGGACGGTGGAAAGAGCACAAGCCTTCTTCTGGGGCTGAGGAGCTAGGAAGATCACTCAGTTTATACCAAAAACTGATCTGATATGTACTTTTTTTATGCGGTTAATCTTGTTTTACACTATTCTGGTTGGACCTGGGCGTGTGCATGACACCATGGCGAATTGTTGAAGCTGGCTGGTGTTCCTTCCTCTCTATACGAACTGTAGCAATAGCATACCTTATTCCTCTCTACATAAACCAAAACACCGTCACATGCCTACCCCCATTCCCATTCCCATGCGCCATTATCATCAGTAGCGGTAGCATCACATAATATCTTTCGTATCATAACCTCCTATAAATGTGGATCTGGAACCTCATATCCTCTAACCCCGCTCCTTCCCCAACATCATACCACAACCTCGTCGCATCCCTCCTCCACCACCTCGAATCCTGCGAGTATATCTTCTCCCACTTCGCCTCTGCAACCGAGAGCAACGTATGATCGAGGAGAAACTTCATTGGGTACTGCCTTTCCTGCGGCGCGTCTGAGCTGTCACTCTTCCCCAACTTTAGGGTTGAGTAGCTTCCAGGGCTATCGACGACCAGAAAGATAGTGCCTGGCTGTAGAAGGTCTGTTGTCCTGAGGAGAAAGGCTGTAGCTTTGGCCATAGATGTTGAGAAGAGCTCATTCAGGGTGAACATGAGAGTTACCAGTGTTGTTGGCGTGGAGCTGGGTGATTGTGTGGTGTGGTAGAGCGAGTTGAGCTCTGGTTCTGAAAGGGAGAGGACGTTGAGGCGGTTAAAGTCCACGGCGAGGTTGTAGTGGGCTGGGAGTAATGGAGCAGGATGTGATTTTGAGCTTGGAACGTTGGGCGATAGCACGGTTGAGGATAGCCGGTCTACGACCGCAGACCAGTCGCCAATGTCGACGGCTGTGATTGAAAGGCTAGGAGAGGACCGTTCCTCTTCTGCCTTTGCAGTATCTAGAGATAGAGTCCCAAGAGCATCTGATGGATCGCCAATCTGTGCATCCATCAAGTCCCTCCACGATGCCGCGAGGGCAACTATCTCTGCGCCTGCGCCTCCCCCAATACACACGATATGATGTCTCCCAGAGCCTTCACTCCGAGCACCACATTGCTCTTGATTTAAGACTTCCAGTAGCGACTTGAACAACCCCGCGTATCCTAATGCTCGCGCCGCACTCCATCTCAGTGCATAAGCCCTGAGCAACTCCCCACTCGCATCCGCAAATGCAGATTCAAAGTCTCGATTATACAAATGGGCCTTAAGTGTCTGAATCAGGGTCTTGGTGTCGAGCTGCGACTCTTCCGCTTGGCCTTCTTCTATACCCTTCTCCTTAGAGAATGAAGTATTGCTTGGGAGCAGAGCGACCTTGAATACATTCAAGAGTAGTTGCTGAAGAGAAAGTGGTATGCTGTTAGAGATGTCGATCTTGTTTTGGGTCTCGTCGTTGGGGCCGGGTTGCTTTTGCTCCTGTTGCTGCTGGCCTTGAGGTTTGCGGTGAGACCCAGGTGTAGGGCCGCTGTTCTTCTTCTTGTCTGACCTTGGCGCCTGTGTGGAGGAGTTTCGGGATGTGTTGGATTTTGCTGGTGCCATTTTCAGTCTCGGGTATTCTGCGTATTGAGCATAATTTGATGCTGAAGGTTCAATGGACCGGAACAAGTTCTCCAAGTACCGAAATCTAAAGTTTTTACCGTGACATGAAAAGGATTATTGTAGCACGATTATTTCAAGATATGACGAGTGTCTGTTTATGCCGCTTTGAGATTAGAATACTCGAAAAATGATTCTATAATTTGTGGAGGGAGGGGTTCAGGATGAATGCTGGAAATATGGTACGTAGAGAGCGGGAATCGAACCGCGCACTTCTTTGCAGGTATATAAAGCACTAAATATTGCTTATGAGTTACGGGTGTGTGGGCCTAGCTCAGAATCCATTTCTTGCCTTTTACCAGAGATGGCCGTGGGCCACGCAAAAGACCCTACTCTTCAATCTTTGGAATATTCTATCGACATAGTCGTCGGTTTTTTGATTTTTTGATTTTTTGATCTTGATGAGAGATACTTTATCAACGCCCCTCTCCGGGCATTTTTTACACATATTTGGCCGATAGGGGAAGGAAAATAGGGGTGTCTATCAGCTCAAGTGCGTGTCGATATGGAGACGCTCCATCGGCTGTTGAGGTCGGTTCCGACTATGCCAATATTACTTTCGCAAAGCCCCATGCGACGCTGTTAATAGAGATAGATTTAGTGACACGGAGTGTAGATTGGATTGTTTGTCACGGCCTACGGCCAAGCTTCTTAACTAACATTCACCTCCCAAGAGGACCCGGAAAGACCCCAGGATCAGATGCAGAACCACCGAGCGCTGGAATCGGCTAAAATAACTCTGTAAAAGAAAGTGGACGAAGCGATTAAATACAAATGATGGTAAGAAGATATGTGAGCTCAAACGACAGATCGAGACAACGGTTGTAATAGATGGCTTCACAGAGTGCAACAGGCCATAATGAGAGACACGAACAGTGAGAAGGAGTATCATACCCTTACGCTTGAAATCAAAGACCAAGAAAGAGATTCGTCAGGTATCCCAACAATTGAAGGTAGACCGGTTGGAAGAAAGAAACAAAAGATAGAAGAAGAGACCAAGCGGTGGGAAAAAAAAAAAGCAGGCCGCATAAAGCCTTGCGCCGAAGACGATATCAAACGAATCATAAATGAGGATAGTATGTACAAGTGTCGAAGTCTCTTCCGAAGCAGCATTTCGTCATGACAGCGGCTATTCCTGAACAGCGGAACCGTTCAACTTTTCTTTGTCTTTCATTCTCCAGAAATGCACCAGTCGACTTATTCGTCGGCCCTTTTTCTTTGCCTTTTCTGGCTCGTCGCCCGGAGGTTTCTCTTCGTGACTTAACTTGCTCCTTTCTGCATGCGGACCAACAACAAGTTTCGAAAGACTTGCGAGACTTGATCTCTTGGAACTAGGTTGGCTAGAGCGACGATGAACTGTAGCAGAAAAGGATGCTGCACGATCGGTCGACAAACGAGGGCGCGCGAAAAAGGTAGCAGACACGCGATTCAGCGTATTCGTCATCGTAGATGCACTACTGGTTAATGACGGCACATCCTCCACGGATGTCTGAGGAAACGGATCTGTTGTCGACGAGGTTGTGATGGAGCGGGGAGCGTCTGAGGATATGGTGGTGAAGTCAGGCGAAGGGAAAGCTGAATTTGGAAGAGAGCAGCCACCATGAAGACAAAACGGTGGGAGCGTGGAAGGAAGCTCGGTGGGGGAGGTAACAGGTCGGTAATCAGCAGGCACAAATCGGGGCGAAACTTCTGGACTGGGAGGCATCCCATAATCCATCGGAGTTCTGGGTCGACCAACACTCCCCGTGAGGCTCTTCTGCGGCTGGTTGGAATAAAATCGGGGTTCCGAGTGTTTAGGAACATCTTGAGACGCAGAGGCGGCTAGTTCTTCCTGTGTTTCCACCTTGTGGATCCCAAGTCCAGCGTGCTCGTCACTACCAGGCTCATCCGTTGGATGGCACGTCAAAGTGTCCGAGCTTTCCCCACTGCCATCCGACTTGATGTCGACAGGTTCAACGGGTGCAGCTTCAGTTTGGAGATGTTCCTCGCTGTCCTTTGCCGAGTCGCTAGTAGCCGCCAAGAAGGCATCTTCTTCCTCCTCGTAAAATACATCCGGGTTCTCCAAAGATGAAGATGTGGGAAACCGATGGCTGCCCAAGAATGAGCGATCAAATGGAGGCATCTCGGGAGCACTCTCTGCGCGTCGATGGTACCGCATCTCTGGACCAACAAACTCTCCGCGACGTCCACCGGAATACATCCGTTTGGTTGCCGCGGAGAAGCCGCTCTCTGCAGCACGGCCAGAGCGCATCTCAGGTGTGTTAAACGGCCCCAGCGCCGCATCTAGATCAATGACGGGGCTCATGGAATCGCTACTCGTGATTTGTTCATAGAAACTCCTTGGTTTCCACGAATTCTCCAATGACGCCCAGGACTCAGCCTCTTCGGAAGTTTGGGTGGTGGTTTCAGGGTGGGTCGGGTTCGTGGGTGTTCGAATAACGACAATGTTGTCATCGTCAAATTCCACATCAAGGCCAGAACCAAGATCCGAATTGGTTCTGGTGAGAACCGGCGGGGTCTCATTAGAGTCACCTTCCATAGAGTCTTTCTTCGAGCCATGGCGCTTTCCCTTGCCTTTGACCAAGAGTGAGCCAGCCCAGGAGCGAACTTTCTTTTGCCGATTCTTTGCCTTTGACTTTTTCTTGGTCGCAGGCGTAAGTGATTCTGCGGTCTCATGGATATCATCGGTAGATGTATCAGAGTCGTCGTCGGAAGAAGACTGTCTAAGAGGTGACGGGGTAAGGCTGTCATTTTCAGCGTGAATCTTGCGTAAAGCCGTATTAAGGATCCCGGCAGACATGCTTTTATGACGAGAATGTCCTACGGCGGACCGGGGTCGCTTAATCGGCGAGTGGTCGTCGTTGAAATCTTCCCCCGTCTGTTCAAGCATCAAGGAAGCATCTGCAGTTCTCGGTCTGGGCCTGGGGTTCTGCGGTTCGGACGGCGACTCATCCTTGGAGAACGAGATTGCAGTGTCGCTGTTCCTGGCCTGAGTCCTGGATCGCATTGCGATACTGGGTTCACAAACTTCCGATGGCCCTTCAGTGGAGAGAAATGGGTTCGAAAGTCGGGCCTCCGTTGAGTTTTGCGAATCAAGGGGTGTCCCATCAATTAGTATCCGGGGAGATTCTGGCGGCGAGGTCTGCCGGGATAGACTGGGAGCAGTATGCGAGAGGGGTTTCGGTGGTTCACCAGGAATCTCATTATCTCGGGCCAAGTTCGCTGGTGTGCACGGAGCGCTGTCGGCGTAAGGTCTGGTATCGAGCGCATCTGAAATCGCAGTCAAATCCACGCTTGAAATCGCAGCTGAGCGTCTGTGGGCGTGTCGACGACGGTTAGCTGCACTGAAGCCGGGACCAGGAGGCGGCAATTTCGCAGGCGTAGTTAAACCATCATCATCCGTCTGTCCAGCAGTGATATTTCCAGGAGTAACCAAGTGCTCACTGCCAACAAATTCACTGTATTGCCGACGATGGCCGTTCGCTCGGTGTGTCGAAGGGGCGGGTGCGGATGGTTGATTTGAGCCGGTCGACCCTGGATTGAATGAAAAAGCCGGAAGGGTTGGCCGGGTATGGGTCATAGCCTCTGATGTTCGGTCTTGTGCTTCTTCCGGCTGTCGTGCAGGAAAGACGAAGGGTGGATTTGGAAGTGGTGCTGACATGCTTAAATTGCGACGGCCGTGGCCGTTCGACACTCGATCAACTGAGTCGAAGTAATGAGGAAACGGTGAGGTGGTCTGAGACTGAACTGGTAGAGAGATGGAAGCCATTGTTTGCTGCTGGTCGCATCAAATAAGATCCAAACGAAACCAACCTCGCAGAGACCGCACTTCCGACACGGTCCGTTCCTAGGTGCGGAAAATCGGTAGTAGACAGTTGGTGGTGATCCAGACGGACGAGGACCTCCAGACCAACACGACTTCCCCTCCAGTGACTGGAAAGCCCAAGTTCGTCTGGAGGCCTTTAAATTCGAGAGGATAACATCGAATTTCTCAAACCAGTTCGAACACAGTCCAAGGTAGACACCAACGGGCGATCTGAAGAAGACGAAAAATTTGTCTGAAATTCCAGGAAAGGGGGGTGAAATAAAAGCGAAGAAGAGTCCAAGCGTTACGAGCGTTCCGGTAGGTAGCAGAAGACCAAGAATTACCGCAAGTAAGGTCAGAGTCGAGAGAGCGTGTCGAAGTTCAACGAGCAGGCGAGAAAGTCAAGCAGCTATGATAAGGAGCGGACGGCCACGGGAGCGGGCCACGAATGCGAAGAGTATGGAGTGAGCGGAGGAATCGAAATGCAGGAGGAATAAAGAAAGCAAACAAGAGAAGAGAAGCTAATTCAAGACGAAGGGGAGGAAGGGAGGAGAGGAAGAGGGGAGGACGGAGGACGGAGGAGGTTTGAGGTTCAGGTTGAGGTTGAAGGAAGGAGACGAAAGACTCAAAGGTCCAGGAACAAGTCCAACAATCATGGAGGAGAGAGTGGAGTGCCTGAGGCCCCGTACTCTTGGTTTACACTTAGTTTGCGGCGCTGAAGTGAGCAGTCGTATTGCCCAGGGGCTGCGATTGGCTGAGTTGTTTACACCATGTTACAAGCGGTATTATCACGACTATTTCGATCGTCCCTCTGCCACTCAGCGTTTAGGAGGAAATGGCGATAAATAATCCATCCTAGACGGTAGCGTATCGGCCTGTATAGCACCTTAATCCGTTATTGTTCGAAGTACTAGTTTCAAATGTTTATGGGGAAGGAAGGAACGGTTCGGAGTGGAATCTCCTTGATAGCCAACAACGGACAAGGAGGATATAACACCACAGTACTATAGATCTGAATTGCCCCCTGGTTCTCCAACAATTTGCTCATGGACGTCATGACTAGTAAGACTCGCCACCACATAAGGTTGGAGAGAATTCGATATCAAGCCTCATGGAAGTCAAGGCCGGATTCGGTATGGCCGAACCTAGTCGGATCTTGAATGGGATGAGATTGAACCTGTGCAGGTGCCATGGAGATTGCCTGTCCAATGAGGTCCGTTTTCCAGTGATAACAGAATTTCAGCCGGCAGGGATGTAATCAAGCCAAGCAACTTGTTAGGCTGGCTTGGAAAGGCCTTCTGAAGAATTGAGGCCGGGGCAGGATGGATGATTTGAGATTGTGACACACCATTTGGATGATTTCCTGCCTTGTCTCTCAAACCTCCCCATATTCTTGTATCCGAACTGTTCTGGAGAACCAAGTGGCAGGCATCAACTAAACCAAGATCCGTTCCTGAGACAAAGGCCAATCACGGTGTCCAGCAGAGGAGTCGAAATCTCGCTTGTTTCGGTGGAGACGGTCTCGCCCCACCTCTAAGCCCACGGAACTATGCCGGAATTAGAGTTAGTCTAATTACGCCAGACTTCTTCCAGCCGTCAATGATTCGAATTCCAGCCACACGCAATGCAGTCAAAGGATCAACAACTTGACAGTTCTCTGAGAATCAAGTGTCAATCATGGCGCAAGAGGAACTATCTCTTTCGAAACAATAATTGCCAAAGAAGGTTGGAACATGGAGGAAATGGGACGGACACGTCCCCTTGATTTGCAAGTGTGCGATCTGCAAATATTAAATCAATTTGAATTGCTGAAGACTGCCCAATGTTCATTTATTGTTGCATCCTTTCGTGCTACCACCCCACGTGGTGACCTTTTCAGTGAGTTGCCATCTCAGCCACCTCCTCGCTGCCTCGATCTTCAAATGAAAAGTGGGAGCCTATCGCTCTGTTCGACAAAAAGAACGCCGCCGTTTCCCGGCGGACAAAGAGAAGTACGATGCAGCTCACTTCGGGAACTTTGGTCTGTCCGCCCCCGCGCAGATTGACAGTTGGCACCGACACGCAGTCAAGGGCGCCTAGACTTACTCTGCTTGACGGTGAACCCTCTCTCTCCAGCTGCACCCATTGGCCACCGATTCATGCAGGACATATCAAGTCGTTTCAACGTTATTACTTGGTGGTGCCCTCTGGTGGCGACAGCGACCGGGTGAAACTACATCCACTTTAAGCACAATCGTTCGTGGAATGCATTTGCAGGATTCGACTTTTGTCTCGGTCTCACGAACGACACCTTTTTTTTTTTCTTTTCTTGCTGGCATTTTGAAGCTTGGACTGAAGAAACGAGCCAATCAGAGTACGTTAATCAGGATCCTGGGAGGCTCAATATTCCAGGTGATAGTAGTCCTCCCTTGATACGGAGTACGAGGCACCGGAGTCGCCTCCTGCTCATGATTATCAAGATAGGCGCCGTATGCAATCCCTGTCAGGGCTAGTGTTACTTCTCTTGCGCAAGCGTCCGAGATACCGAAATGATCCCGAGCGGACAATTTCCTCATCAAGGCCTGACAGCTTGCACAGGGATTCCGCTATCCGTCTAACTTTTTCCGGACACTTTGCTTGTCCAATTGGATCGATATGTCGTAACACAAATCAGTTTCCTCACACTGCGACAGACATGAACGTTCCCCCTAACTAGTACAGTAATCCCGCATCGCCAAGGATAGAGTGAAAAGCTCAACGAAACACAACGTATTTCGCTGCTTGAGCTGCACGGACACACCAAACGGCCTGAATATCGCTTGTTCAGATCTATTTTCCAGCCAGATCTCCGGCTTTACCGTGTTGGGCTCTGTCATAGAGTCCTCGAGTCAATCGTCAAGTGCACGATGCAAGGGGTCGAGGTCGTTAACCTTCGCTCTCGAATCCCTTCCAATCCCCCCGGCAGGTACTATCCCTGCGTAAGTGCCCAGCGCCCATTATCCCTCCCTGCCGTGAAATAGTGCATATATAGCCACAGACCTGTCCAACGCCCTTGCGTCTTTGCGTTCATGATTGAATTGTCCGCTCTGCTGCCTCGCTGTACGGTACAAAATTGCCCACCGTTTCCCGACCCATGGTTCACACCGGGAATCAGTTCCATAAGCCTCAGAATACTGGATCCGATCTTTCCCCCACTCACAGTGGTCCATTGAAAATTGACCCTGTGGTAACTCTTTCCGATCGTGATGTCAGGTCGAACGGGGCGTTCGGCATTGCCGATAGGACTCCGTAAGTGCCTACAAATTGAAATGGTGAGATGTACATCATTACTAGGCGGCTAGGCCCTGCCTTTGCTCAGGAACACCCGTTCGGGGACTCCGTGCCTTCTGATTAGTACGGAGTAGTTAGTCTAGTCGGGCTATGGTGGCGCATGTCCTTTTCAGCTCAGCCCTATGGGAAACTTCCAGCTGAACTCTTGAGTTTGAACTTCGGGCTTACGGAAGATTGACTTGGGCACACCTAAGCCATGCAGTGATAGGAACCCCTAGGGTTGCCTGGTCTGGATATCTGTCTTACCCCGTTTTGCAACTTAACGACTTCGATATGATATATCATTGTCCTGATACTAGTGGTATAGGTCGTCGGGCCACATATCAAACTGGCCCTAGTATGCTCAGGATACTTAGTTGAATAAGGAGTCCAGCTACCTATATGTATGTATGGCCTCTATAAGACCAGCTTCTCAACCCCTAGCCCTCCAATACATACGTCGAAAACAAAAGCACGCTATCCGCCGCAAGTTTAAAGGTATGTAGTCGTACAGCTGCAGAGGAAAAAGCAATGAAGAACAAGAAGAAAAGAAAAACGTGGAAACGGCGTACCTCAACAATCCCATGATCACAGGGCTCAAAAATAAGAACCATCTAACCCCGTGAGAGGCTTGAGGCTGTCATTTAGACAGGTCAATGCACATACCACACTCATTCGACCCAGAGTAAGGGAGGCTCAGCGGGCGCGTCGCATGATGTCGCATGGTTCAATGTTTTAGGTTTCAATAGCGCCAGGGGAGATCGCGATTATAACGGCTAGAGCAGCTACAATCAGAGCAAAAGCTACAAAAGCAATCAAAGCAATACTTCCGCGACTCGCTGGGAACTTGCCCCGGATTATCCAGTATTGACTTTCAAAGTAGCGGTGGAATCCGACGATCAGAATAAGGATAGCAACCCCAATAAACGTCGTCCCCAGCGGCTTGCCGAGGCTTCGCAGGCGCTCTGAGGTGTCGGTTATTCTGAGCATATCGGAGCCATCGTCAGCCGGCGACAGGAATGAGGATATGCTCTGCGGCGAAACCTCCATGCCATTTGCGCTTCGCGTAGTAGTATTACTAAGACGAAAAAGCTGTGTCACTGCGATTCCAATGGATGCAAAGGCTAACGATGTCCGCAGCCACGCCAGGAATGTTCGTTCTACAGGGTTGTATTCACTGTTAATGCCTCTGACATTACGAGTAGGGATGGACAACGATGAGGCAGAGAGCACGACGCACCTAAGGCCAGATGATCTCGAGCGACGCTCCCTTTATTTTCCAGCTCGAGGCTACCATATCTATCTGCAATCCGAGAAAGCCACGGCGCATGGGGCTCTTCAGAGTCCTCACTGGAGCCCTGTCGACTCGCATTTCTGGGGCCTGTCGGAGATTTTACTCGCCCCGCACCCTCATTTCTCAGCACATTCTCCGTGGAGTTATACCGCCGCTGCTGGAAACTGCTGTGGCTCACGATCGGGGTTACTTCGTTGACAGGCTGCGGGGGTTCCTGGCCTGAAGGCATGGCCGCCTGATGCGGTGAGATAAACTGTCTTGGTTCGTGGAAAGGTTGTTGGAGGGGTGAAGATCGGTGCGTGGCCTGCGAGACACTGACCTCCCTCGTGTGTCGCGAGTTCGAATTAGACTGGTCCATGATGGCGTGCTCGCGGGATAACAGGGGCTTCCACCGCTTTGAGGCGCAAAATTATTTGAGAAGGGTGGGTAGTGGACGAAATACCCCAGCTTTTGTGGTGGAGATCTTGTCTCAATTGATGCTATAACCTGTGGTTTCTATTCATTCTTGAATAGTTGGGCGGGAAGGAGACTGAAAAGCTGAAAATGTCTAGGACGTAGAGAGGCGAGGTTCCTCACTGGGAACGCTCGCTTTCTGTCGCCTTCGTTTTCCTTTGCGGTGCTGCAGCTGTTGCACCATCACGCGCCACCGCAATTTTGCCCGTGACCAACCATTTAGGGCTTAGCGTTTCAGCTCTTTATCCGCCGCCCCTCTCCGACTCATGACGCTCTCGGAAGGCGGTCTAAACCAACCAAGGCTTGTTTCTCAGGTGACCTCATCCCATGACGCCGTCAATCAACAACAACAACAATATCGGTTTCTGAGGCGACAGTGAATATGAAAAGAAAAAAATATGTCTCGTAGCAAAAAGGCGAGAGGATTTGTTAAGTATGTAGGTAAACAACTGATGCAGAGCACAGCTTACACTCCGTTTTTAAGGATCTGAAGTTTGGTTAATCGACTGAGATATGTGAAGCAGGACAAATCATTAGTATCAGAGTATATCATCTGCGGACTCCATATCATTTGTTCTCCTCGAGCAGTGATTTGAATCCATGGAGTAAATCATTCTTCAAGTCTTCCCAATTCTCCAACCCCACGCTCACCCTCAGCAGCTTTCTATCCACTCGAGGGTCTGACAGCGCCCGCCACTCAATCAATGACTCAACGCCTCCCAGGCTGGTTGCATGCTGGAACAAGGCCAGCTTACTCGGCAACTTCCGAGCGAAGTCTTCGTTCTGTAACGTGATAGAGAAAACCGGACCAAACCCATTAGGCATCTGCTCCTGTAGCCAAGGCTCATCCTGAAGACTAGCATGGTAAATGTCCTTCAGGACAGCCTGTACAATGTGCTCCTCGCTATCCGGACTCGGTGAAGGTGTTTCTGAAGCTTCATGAAGCCAAGCGATCAATTTCCCTGAATTCTCGCTCGCCCGCTGCACTCGAATATCCAGCGTCCGCAAGCTCCGGAGTCCAAGCCAGCTCTCCATGTTCCCAACCACGTTCCCGAGTGCCAGGCGGTCTTCCATGAGCTTCTTCTGCCAGTCTTTACGCTTCGTGGCAAGAACTCCACATAACAGGTCACTGTGACCTCCGAAATACTTGGATCCAGAATGTAAGACAATGTCCGCACCCCATAGGAATGGATCCTGAAGGGAAGGAGGCGCAAAAGTGCTATCAACAATGAGGTATGCGCCTCTTGCATGGGCCTTGTCTGCGTACTCCTTGATGCTGAAAGCAGTCCCCAGAGGATTCACCGGGGTTTCAAGTACAATAACATCTCCTTCTTCTAAGCTTTCAGCGGGGCAGCCGAGGGGAAGCTTCTGCAAGCCTGAGAGACGGGAGATGACTGCAATAACTTCGTGGCTGCCATGATACCCCTCTCCTACACACACACGTCGAGGATTGAGAAGGGCCAGTGCGGCATGCAGCGCAGCCAGTCCAGTAGAGTAGCTCACGGCGTAGCCGCCGAGAAGCGACGATAGTACAGCTTCGAAGCGTGTGGCATTGGGGGCGAACTCGCGCGAGTATACATAATTTGTTCCGTCAAATTCTTCCTGCAGGCTGGTAAGTTACATCCCCGCACGCAAGGGGCAAAATACCTACCACAGGATCTTCGGACAGAACTAAGTTTTCTGGCTCTCTGGGATACCTAAACGTCGTAGACAGGTGGATTGGGGGTGCAACGTCTGTCACCAAGTTAAGGTAGTCGTCTGCATGCAAGGCCCGTGTGGAGGGCTGTTGGGTACTGGAAGGTGCCATTTTCCTAGCCACTCAAGTGAGTATGTGAGGAGTGCAGGCTTTTCCAGTCTATCTACTTCATCTTTTTATACCTCTGGTGCTCAGTTCATTTGCATCGATGACTAACCATTTTCCCGGGTTTTCATTCTTTAAAAGCGGCCCCACTCCCATCAACTGCCTAAAACAGGAGTACGGACCCTTGCTTGGACTGGAACTTCTAGAAAGTCCCAGATATGATCTGCTTCTACGGAGTATCTCCTCATCGAGTGATGCCTACTATTTTGTCTGAGCCTTGGCGGTATAGATGCTTGAATATCTTGTAATTCGTCTCGGAAAGTCCTGAAATTAAGCAAAGGTATGAGCGGCTCTCTTGAATTTGAGGTTGAAGAGGTGGGCGCCGCCTGACTCCACTGCGTCCGCTGCTCGCTAGCCCGTTGGACAAGCAGCTGCATTCTTACCTGAAGGGCAAACATTGGGTCCGTCTCGCATTGATCGTTCCCACTGATATCATTAAGATATCCATCCATCCGAGATGTCCAGTGCAACGGCTGCATATGACCGAATTTGAACGAGTATCTGGCGTGGTTTAAAAACATGTTAGCCAGCAAGGCGAATTAGTGCCAAAGCAAGCGAACAATACGCAGGTGGAGCTCATCAGAAAACTACCTAAGATAGCCCTTTTCGTCTCTAAGGCATCGTGAGATGAATCCGTAACATATGTCGGACTACACCTCTGTCGGCCTGGGAAAGGCACCTCGCCCCAAGACCCGTTCAACTCACTCGACGCGGCAACCCAAAGCTTATTAGCCAATGACACTGCCAGTTGCGGAAAGCAGGAATAGCGCATTTCTTTGTTGTAGAGTTCGTGATATCCCCACGTTGTCGTAAGTTATTATGCAGAGTAGGAGGTCCAGCCAGATTCGACCTCATCCACGACTCTCTGGGCTACAGCCGCTTTTACTTCTCTCCCGCGGATGCGTTTCTCGTGAGCCGTTGGCAAAGTGACGGCCATGATGGCCATATATAAGAGCGGCTTTCCCCTATGCACTTCCTCCAAGGACAATTCTTCGCTCCTCGGGGTTGCCAATATTCCTTCCCCATGCGATCCTTCTTCGTTTTCTCTTTTTTATATTTTGACTTCTTCGAATTGCCGCTGCAGTTGCGCTATCTTGCCCTCGAGCTCTGCAATCACCGCAGCCGCATCGGACGTTTTCTGGGGAGTTCTTTTGCGGAGTGAGTCTGCCGGACCGCAGTTCTTTTTGAGTCGAATACAACGTTCACATTTCTCCTCGCCTTCTTGCTTGACGCACTTTGACTTGGTCTTGAAACAGTGTAGGCATGCTTAGCCATATGCCACTGTTCTTTTTCTTGCCACCTTAGAACTGGGATAGGAATGGTAGTGCGGACCCATTCTCTGGACAACAGTCGAACAGTAGAGCTAGAGGATAACTATCAATTGGACTACATTATTACAAAGCAAGTGCTATTATGGCTGTATCGGATAACATGCACAAAAGGACAAAGAAACCACGTGATAGGGACCGTGCGGGGCTGTTTTCATCCAAGACGCCGCGGTCAGGGGCAACTGCCCAGCGCAGCCATCCCGATTACCACCGTTGCACAGTGTTCAAAATTGGAACTCGAAAAAGCAGTCAACAGTTCAATATCCTGGATGAGTCTTAAAACTGGCTCAGTTCTTCAGTGGAGAAGGGCGCGCCCTCTTGAGAAGTTCGGCGACGTGCCGAGTCCCCACCTGACATTCGGTCAAGTCAGCCAATGATAGGGCGCTAATTCAAAACAGTTTTATAACTATGACTCCAACGCCTACACTACAGGGCGCTTTATATGAACAAGTGCTTTCTTCGGAGACTTTTTTAGCATTCTCGCCTCCTAAACAGTCCTTGTTATCTCACGATCAACATGTATCTCCGCGCCGTCCATGCAGAAGCCCAAATACAGGTCCTCCAACAGTTCATCCAGGACAACCCACTGGGAATCCTGACAACGGCGATCAAATCGCCTCACTATCCACTTATCCAATCCAGCCATATCCCATTTATGCTAGATGTCCCAAAAACACCCGACGGCAGCCTGTCAAACGGAGTTCTACGGGGCCATATGGCAAAGCAAAACCCACAGGCAAAAGCCCTGATGGAAGCCCTAGCGGCGCAGCAAGAGCAAGGCAGGGCGGGGCTCGAGCTAACAGATGAGGTCCTAATTCTCTTCAACGGACCACATCACCACTATGTGACGCCGAAGTTCTACACCGAGACCAAGCCCGCCACGGGGAAGGTTGTACCCACCTGGAACTATGCTGCCGCACAGGCATACGGCAAGATCCGAGTCTTCTGCGATTCGAAGTCCGAGGAGACATCGACGTTCTTGCAGACACAGATTGGAGAACTTTCTAGACAATCTGAGACAAAAATCATGGGTTCTTCTTCTCCTTGGGAGGTATCAGATGCGCCTACTTCTTACATCGATCTCCTGAAGAAAAACATTATCGGCATTGAAATCACTATCGACCGTTTACAGGGCAAGTTCAAGATGAGCCAGGAGATGGGGCAGGGTGATCGGCAAGGCGTTGTCAAGGGCTTCCAGAACCTAGGCACGGAGACTGGAATGGGCATAGCAGAAATGGTGCAGGAGAGGGGAGAGTTGAAAGACAACAAGTCATAACTTCCAGTGTCATAAATGCCATTGTACCATACCCACAACGCCATTGAGCCTGATATCTTTTGACTCTTATTAATAGGTTCAATTCTCCATGCCTATTCTCATGGTACTCTGACCTTGTTGTATTGTACATGTTCTTTGTGTTTAGACAAAGAGACTTCGGCATAAAGACATCCATATTGTTCACAGAGCAACCAAGATCAGTGCTTTAAATACTCTTATGGCCCTATTCCTTACTACACAGATCATCGTGTCCCCAACGATGTCTTCGAGTAACACCACCACATCTACTTCTGCTCCTGCCACCATCTGGGCTGGTACACCATACAAACCCTCACCGTACGAATGTCCCTCATGCTTACTCTGCATGTTTGGAGAAGACTGCCTCACAGCTGAACACCCATTCAACACCCTTCAGGAGAAGGGTTTGAGGTGTTACGAGTGTTCGGCATGTTCGCATCGCGAATATGAAGCACCAAAGACAGGCATCCCGGTAAATACGCCAAAACCGTACAAAGAGGCGCCTGCTAATCTCTACACCAAGAGCATCAACTTCTACGTCCATGTACCCCTGGACGAGGTGCAAGTTAGCTCCAATACTCTCAAGTATAGACTTGCCTTAGCCGAGATGCAAAACAGCAAGGCTACCATTTATACAGCCGAGCACGAGGCCGCAGGCGAGATCCCAGAGTCAGGAGAGATCATTGCGGTTTGCTTGAAGCAGCATGCGGACCCTACTATAATTTTACAAGAGGCAAGAGAGTCAGTGAAGCGGAAGCTGAGAGAGGAGGGCGTGAAGAAGATCTCGGACTTTGAAAAGTACCTGGGGGAGATGAATTGATTAATATCAGCCGAATCTCTTATCTTGACTGAGTCTATTCGTTCTCCTCTAGTGTACCTCCTTTAGGTGAATTTGCCCCTCTATTCATTCTTCTTGTCTTCTTGTGTGTTGTTGTTCAAGTGAATGTCGTCAGGCCGTGGCTCTCAGGAGCTTGCGGACAGGCGAGGAAGATTAACTAACTATTGGACTCCAAGATTACCACAAACTTACCTTTTGCGCATTCTACGTATCAGGTAAGTTAGCAGAGTTGAATCTACTCCATTGGTTTCTGATCGTTTCCATTGTAACTTAGTTTCATTAAATTGCCTATTCACAGTCATGGGGGTCAGATCCCTCCCTTCGTATAACATAAACCCCAAGATCGCCCGACATGCATATTAAAGCTGTTTGATCGGCGCTCTTCCCTGGTCATGCACAAACCATGCCTGCCAAGATGTAATGTATTCAGTCCTCCGAGGTTCATAAGGAAAGGGCGACCGTCGAAACACGCCTTCCAAATCCCAACCCGTTGACCGTGCATCGTTCTTTCCTAATCAGGATATGTGTGGGCTCTCGCAAGCGAGGCGCGATGGACATGGCGTGAATTACTCTTTCCTGACGCTAAACCTCACGTCCTTATTCACGCCTTCCCATTTCGGTCTGCCCCTAAACTGGTCGTAACTAATCGAACGGAATAGGCCGCAGACTTGAGCTTCCACCCATCCGTTTCCGCATCTCTGCCCCAGCAGCAACAGTGCTCGGCACCTTGATTCCGCAGCAATCCCCAAAATAATCAGTATGCTTGCTGTGATCGTGCACGCCGCCATGCTCATGAACGTGTCCATCGTCCTCGTCCTCACCATCTGCCGATTCGCCCATACCCGGCTCCGCGGGCAGCAAACTTCCAAATAAAAAGTGTTGCATAATAGGTAGCTTCCCGAGAACTTCTTTGACGAACATTTTCTTCATTCCGCTCTCGATCTTGATCCAATTCTTGGCCCCAGAGATATCGTCCAGCATGGGACTGTGCCACCGGAGACCTTTGACGGTCTTCACACTATCAACCCAACGAACCTGGTCGAGATAAAGATAGCGACCGCCCTCCTCATCTAATATTGCGGTATTATGAATCGCCAACGGCGTGATATACGGATGCCCAACAAGCTGCGCCGCACCAAACAAGAACGGCAAGAAATGGTAGTCATCGAGTCCCCAAACACCATGGGAGCCCGCAGGTTCGAGATAGTACGTCGACTGCACATCGCGCATGAGGTGCATGTACTGGACATAGACACGGAACACGATGACTTCAAAATCTGCCTTGGAAAATAAGCCTAGTTGTCGCAGACAGAGCAGCCACATCATAAAATTTAGTTCGTGCCCCGAGCCATAGTCAAGCCTGTCGCGCGACCCTAGCGAGTGAATCAGGTAAGTGGAAATCTCCTCAACGGCGGATTCGTCTTGTATCTCTAGAAATTCTCGATGCCATGTTCGGCTTTGGGTGGCAACATCGTCGAATAAGTCGCGGAACGCAGGGTTACCGAACCTAGAGCCGCCCTGATCAATGGATGGATGCTTTTCGACAAGGGTGCGAATATTATCAACGATTGAGAGAATCTTGGTAATATTGGGTGATGCGGTGTCTGTTTCTGCGGATGGGACAGCGCAGCCCCGCACGGAGTCGGAGAGACCGAATATAAAGGAGAGGACGAGGGCGTACGTTGGTGAAGACTGGAATGTTTCATGATCTTTTCTAGAGAGGATTCGACGGAGGGGACGCGAATACTTGTGAGAGGATAGGTCTGGCGGGTTCGCGAGCGGGGGGGTGACTGGAGCTGGATCTCTGGAGCTTGAGGACTTGCCTTGCTTCGCGGCTCGGAGTTGTGCTAATTTCTGGGAGAGGTCTATCTTTGGCTTAGTAGCGAGTGACGGATTTGACGCCATGTTGGACCAGGTCGTTGACGGGTACGTTATAGTCTGAAACGGTCAGTAGATGAAGAGAGCCAGAAATGATGTCAAATTGGTCAAATGGGACCATGTTAGCTCCCTATTACGGTTAGCGTTGGCTACTCTCGTTATCGATAACCAATACATACTGATTATGGTGGTTCATTAAAGTCCGAGCATACGTCGATAGACCCTACTTAAATCAGCCTGACCAGCTAGGTATACTAATAATACGCAGTCAATAGACGCAGATAAATTAAACCCAGGCATGTGCTTTAGTTAGGAGTATCGGTATCATTTTAGGTTGACGACTACGAGAACCTTGAAGTTTTTGTTTCGAGTCACATGACTGTTAAGACAGCATCGGGGCCACTCCCGTTCCGTCACGTTTTCCCTCTTCAACAACTGTAACAATATCAAAGTCACGTCAAGTTTCCGCACCCAGTTAGTAGAAGGCAACCCTGTACTGTTGGTTCACTACCATGGATGCCTACTCATCCGGCGCCGGCGGAAAGCTCAAGCTGAAAGGCTCAAAAGTGAGCGAAGGCCGAGTCAAGAAAAAGAAGAGCAAGAAGAGCAGCTCAGCGTCGACCCCTAGCGCCGAAAAAGAAAAAGAGAGAGATGTCTCCGCAGATCTTACATCACAGCAAGAAGCCGTTCAAAGCCGGTCTAGGTCGAGGGAAGGGTCCTCCGCAGGACATGGTGAAGAAGACGATCAGGGCGATGACCACCGGGAGAGTTCCGCGACTCCGGCCCCTGTGAAGACAGAGGCTGAGAGGAGACATGAGGAGATGAGGAAGAAACGGGTATGTTGCATATTTGTGTCTGCATATTTTCTTCTTTTATGTGCGCTTCCTTTTTATGCCCTTGCCATCTAGACGTCCATCTACCAGTCGTACTAAAGAGAAGGGAAGCGTGCTTTTGTTGTTGTTGCGATCTTTTGCTTTTTTATATTGTTGGATTATCCCTAGGCAGTTTCCCAACCATCAACTTCCAGATTTGGCGACGGGCATTGCTAACGCGCGTACAGTTGCAGGAGCGTCTGAAGCGCGATGGAGTCAAGACTCATAAGGAGCGGGTGGAGGAGTTGAATAAGTACTTGAGCCGTCTAAGTGAACACCACGATATGTATGTTTCTCTCTTCAGATGTCTGCTTTGCTAAGCGCCGATTTGCTAATTACCAATGAAACAGGCCGAAGATTGGGCCAGGCTGAGGCCCAACGAATGTCGTTTATGGAATCATGTTCTTTCCTCAAGACGACATCCGCTTCTTATTTTCCCTCGGTACAATTGTGAACGACCTCATGTATGTACCCATCCGGGGAACTAGGCAAAGGTCCCTGGGTAGTAGTGAGCTTTGGCGCTGCTGGGATGGTGCTGGCTACGTTCTGCACGCTTACTAGTTCGAGTAACAGGTTGCTCCTAGCTACGTCTATGGCCACGCTTTAGCTGCCCTACGTTGTTTTACCGAGGAGAAACGAATGATAGGTCAATAATATGCAGTGTATATACCAATACCCGCTTGGCTATGTGACACGCCAATGGACACGATGGATAGTCCAAAACGAGACTAAGACTTCTACCACGAGAAAGGCGCAAAAAGCAGTAAAGTCGAGTAGCGGTAGCCGCCGATCGCAAGACGCCAAGGGCTACCGCAATCTTCAAACGATGCAATAATAGAAAGAGAATAATCAGAAGTTAAAACTCCACACAAGTCTAAACGCCTAGCGTATGATGCAGAAAATAGAAACATAGAAAGCTGCCCCGGCCCAGAATTGAAAATGCTCAACAGCGACAGATAAGCCAGAAACAAAGGAAAAGGCCACGAAGCGGACTATAGTGTAGCGGTTAACCGCCAACTTTCGAGGTTGTGGTAGGAGATCGTGCCATTTGACTTGGGGTGTTTTCATACGCCCTTGATGACCTGAGTCCGCTCGCTGTTCAGCTTGTCCGCATTCCGGGCGTGGGATTCCTTCTTGCAGTCCTCGAGTCCAGTGCATGAGTGCGCTTCAAGCATGCGGTGCTTTGAGCAGTAGTGGCCGTTGCAAAAGGTGCAGTCGCCAACAATGCGTTGGGCGGCTTCCTTGCACTCCTTGAAGTTGCAACGGGGCTTGCGGGGAGCCATGCTGGATGCTGGTGGCGAGAGAGCGTAAGAGGCGCGGGTGTAGTAGTAGAAGGATAAGGAGAGACGCCGAAGTCGGACTGAGACTCTAGTTGACGGCTGAAGCGGCTGGAAATGAGTTTATGACTTGATTTCTGGGAACCTAATTTCTGGCGTGGACCGTCGACAGAGCGGTAATTGCGGTTGGGAGGTCAGAAGTGCTGAGAGGGTGAGGATGACGTGGTGAGCAAGGCAGAGGATCGGTCACAAGGGCGAGTTGGGGACGCGAAAGGAGATAAGGAGAGATAGATAAGGAGTGAGGTATGAAGATGGACTTGGGAGATATGTACGGGAGGCGGCGGTATATATAGCGGGCGGACTAAGCTGAGATCTGGAACGGTCAAGGCAAACCGAAGTTCGGAGGAGAAAGAAGGACAAAGACTGGTAGAGAAGGAGAAGGGGTTGTGGCAGCGCAGAGGCGAAAGCAGCGCAAAGTCAATTTATACGGAATCGCCTCATGGGACAAACTGGCTGACTCAAAAGGGATCGCCGCAGTCGGGACGTTACCAAAGGAGCATCTTACTACTTCGGTATAATTAGCACTAGTATGAGGCGAGGTGGAGCACTGGAAACTTCCAGGAAGCGTTCCAACTTGGGTTGGCGAAATATTCGTTGCTTTATTAATCATCCCGACCCAGATTTCATTGTCCTTTTGTACTGACTAAAGGCTCATTTCATTCTTACCTACCCTGACCCAGCTGACGACAGGCGGTGCTGCTCAATTATGCCTCCCATACGTGTCAGTTTGTTGCCCATTCTAATGGCGTCATGCTCAACCACCACAACTCTCAATGTCGCCATTTCAGGAGGTTGGAGAGCTTTAACAGAAGAAATTTGAAAGTAGCACAGGTTGAATTGCCTTGAATAAGATTTCCAACCCAACCGCTGCACGGCCTTGCCAATCGACCAATGCATGCCATCTCAGCAATCCAGGTACTGGCGAGGCTAGCGTCTGTGCATCTGGTCTAAACTACCCCCTGCTTGTCCGTCCATTCGTTAGTCCAGCTTTAACGAAAATTCAGGATAGGAACAGGTGACTGACTCTCGGATCAACGAAATCTTAATCCTCTGACTGGGCTAGAATCACATGAGTCGGGCCGATCTCAGCTGAGGCAGCCCCTTCATTCACTCGAACACTTCTCACGGGGACTTTGAAGGTAGGTTTCGAGAGCGTGGGCACATCAAGTGGTACGGAGTACTCGTACCTTTATACAACATGCAAATAGTAGTACGAAGCACAGAGGATTGATGCCAGATGGCCGTGGCAGTTGCACACCACCAGCGCAAGCACAGGATGCAGATCCGTCCATGGTCTGGTGTCTGTGCTGGCTGCAAGCGAGCGGAGCCCTTTTCCCAGCAATGGCATTGAATGCGCTGACCCTCGGGCTGTTGGGACAACTTCAAAGCTCACGTAGTATCCGATGATAGGTATCAATCCCCTCATATTGGGCATAGATGCTTGACAGTTCACCGCTACTATGACTCCAAGTATTGGTATCTTTCGATATCTCCAGTAGTCTACATTGTCTTACTCCAACTACATATTGGCTCTTTTTGAGGGAGAATAGGAGGAAATCCCCTCCTCTCGGACGATAACCTTCCGGTCGGTAGGAGCGGTCGATATCGGTATCAATCCCTCCCCCCAAAACGCTCGGTGAAATTCCGTGAGTCCGAAAAAGCTGGACTTGGGTGGGCAACCACTAGTCATGGTGCGCGCCATGGTCTGTGGTATTCACTTGCCAGCTAATCGGATGAGCAAACCTCAAGTCCCAGTGGCAACCTGCAGCAGCAATAACGGATAACCAATTCATTGGGGTCGGAAGTCTTCGACCAGAAGAACTTGTACTCGGCTCTTCTTCAGGCCCCATCCGAACAGTTTCTGATCCACAACGTCTGCAGCCGTGCGGAGAAGAGCGGGGAAGCAATTCCTGCATCCACTCAGTCTTGACTTTTGACTCTGCATACTACATAGGACATCTGCAACTCTGGACGGATCAGGAGGATTTTTATGAGAAACAATGAGAAACCCGTTGCTATCCCGAGACTCATATCTAGCTAGAGTCGACTCGGGATAGTCTATCGCATCCAGCCTGATAGAACAAGATTCGTGTCGAGTCCTGCACAGATGACCTGCAGCAAGGGGGAACGGAGATTGCTGGATAACCGCAGACAAGTTCAGATAGATTTGTGAGATATTTCTTCCATTCCTCCTTGATGAAGTATCCGCGCCAAATAATGAGATGCAAAAGAGCAAGCATTTACGTCAGAAAATAAAATGAAAACGCCTTTTCCCTCTCTGAATACACCAAGTCGTTCTCAGGATCGTAAAAAAAATAAAAATAAAAACAAACATCATCCTCAAAGGAAAGCCTCTTAGACCCCGAGTTCCTTCTCCTTGCCTGCATCGGGGTCCAGGTAGTCTTCTCTCTCTGCCGCTTCATACTCGCCGACTAAATCCATGACCACGGCTCGCGCTTCGTCAAACTCGTCAAGTCCGTCCTGGAACGGAGCTTCTTTCTTGTACTGCTCCAAGAATGCATTGCGCTTTCGCAGGCGGTCATACTGTTGGATGATTCGCTTGAATAGGGTCGCAACGGATGTGTGGTTCGCCAGCATTAGTCCACTGACCCGATGTGTATTCTGTATGTAGGGCGACTTCTTCGTCAGAGCAACCTGGATGCTTGCAGGGCCCCAGGGGATGAAGGATGCCAAGCGACGTTCACGGATACGGAGCAGTGACTTGTGCACATCTGTTGGGTCTGCTTCACCCTGAATAATGTTGAGGATACTAATGTAGCAGCTAGATTTGCTGGGGTTTATTGAGACCATTCGGTTCTTCGGCTGGAGAAGGCGGCGCATAACATCCAGGACGGTTGTCTTTCGGATCGTCTTCGCTTGCTCGATATTATCTCCGGTAAATGGCGTGTACGAGGTGATTAGAAAATGGCTGCGGGGTGTGGGGATGAGTGAGGCGATGATGCCGACAAGATCGTTATGCATGTAGCCGGGGTATCGAAGGGTGGTTGTAGAAGCAGACATGACGGTAGATACCTGAAAAAGTGTCAGTAAGATGACTCTCCGATATGGTACTGCTTCGGAAGGGGAAGAAATACAAGTTGGTTCGTCTGTTGGAATGAAGGGTTTTGGACATGAAGTCGGTCCGCGACAATTCTTGATAGAGCCCCATTATCCAGAACCACCTGCAGCATGATTTAGCTTGTGACAATGGGCTCGAAACATCCATCGACTTACAACTGAATCGGCATTCTGGGTCAGTCGCCGCATAGCAAGCAGACTGTTATAGGGGTTGACCACAACATCCGCAGCCTGTGTGTCTGGGAAAACGGAGTATGTTTGAATCAATTTCTTCGGAAATCGGTCGTTCATGCGCTCGAGAATGAAACTTCCCAAACCAGAGCCGGTACCTCCTGCGATCGAGTGTAAAAACATGAAACCCTGTCACGAAGTCAATCCCGATTGCAGTACGCCCATCGATCCAAGTTTGGCCAACTTACCTCTAGCGAGTCGCTCCCATCCGCTTCACGGTCAATCATATCGAAAACTTCCTCCTGGACAACCTCACCAGCTGCATAACCAGCACCCCAGTTATTTCCAGCACCAATGCCCTGCTGTCCGATGAAGAAATTCTCCGGGTTGTATATGTTTTTGTACGGGCCGGATTGAATGCCGTGAAGGACCTGATCGAAATACTTCAGTTTATTGTCCGCAAAACTTTCTCCGCAGTTGAGTTTCCTACCCTCGGTTCTAGATCTAGTAGAATAGCTCGCGGGATATATCGTGTATCGTCACTCTAGTAAGCATCAATCAGCATTGATTCGGGGCCACTAGCCTTTTTTAATGGACGAGCATCTACTCACCTGGTAGAAGAAGACATCCTTGCGATCACCACCCTCTGTCGCGAACTCTTCCAAGTTTCCATCTTGGCTTATCCCATGCTCCAGGCATAGCTGCTGCCAGAATTGGCTCCCAACTTAATATAGAATTCGTCAGTAAGGGCCGCATGATTGCGTAGAATAGCTAAGAGGGTTCAGAGTTGGGATTGCTTGATGACAGAACGTTCGCACCATTGTTACCGCACTGGCCGGCTTGAATTGTGATTATCTCCCTGTAGCAAAAGTTAGAAGCGAGAGAAGTGTATGCGACTATATACACTTAGGGCTAGACAAAGCTGTGGCATACCTAGGCATCGTTTTGGCTGACTTCGGGGAAGTCGAGGTGGTCGTTAACGCGTCGCGCGTTTCACTTGTTGGTTTGATTAAGTCGGTGGGGGCCTAAGGCCGTAGTAAAAGCAACAGAAGAGGTTTAAATGGTCACCGTCACTACTAGAAGGTAAACATGGTAATTTTGGCTGTCCAATTCATTGACTAAATAATAGAGCTCAAAGAAGCTTTTTTATTTCAAGAATTCACTTTCCATTGATGCAGTCCTCATCTGTCATGTCACAGCTTCACCAAATACCAGCTCCAACACCAACACCAGCACAAGTTATCAAGATTATAAATACCAGCCAGAATCGATAGCTTCATATGAGTGTTCGTATTCCTTGGCCTTAAGATTGGGGTGAACCGGATTTAGCTGTTTCTTCGAGCGACCATCATCACGATCTCACTAAACCAGCTCATCTAGAAAGCAGGCCCACTCAGAAACCTGCTTTGCAGGAAGTCACCAGCATCCCAGCACCTGCAACGACGCCATCAACTATCTTCACCCGGATGCCTTGCTTCCTGCCGTATGCCTTGATGCAGCCCTCTCGCACCGCTTCCTCCATACCGGCCATACCGGCGCAACCCATACAAATCGCTGTGACAGGGCGCGGGGTTCCCTTTATTAACCTCTCGGTAGCCTCAATAATCCTCCGGCGCACTTCTTCAGGTGGGATAGTATGTAGTTCAACTGCTGTTAATCCCGTCGTCTCCACGCCAGCGAAACGACCAAGGGATGATCGATGGTCACCAGAATTGACAAGCATGTCGGAAACAGCATTGGTGAGCTCAGTCTTCCAGATGCTACCAGTAGTGACGATGCCAAATGCATCCTTTGCTTGTGATTTTCCAAAGCCGCCATCCCAGGTAAGCTGGAAAGAACCAACCAAGGATAGAGAGGTTACAATGCTCCCTTCAAAGATCCCCGTCACATACTTCTTCTTGATGTTTGCCGCTGATCCAAGCTCTAGTATTGCTGCATCTTCCAGCTTCTCAATAGCTTCTCGGAGCATTCCGACCAGTGGGTGGGCTGAATAGCAGGCAACGAGGAAAGCATCGTACTTCGAAACTAATGGCTCCACGAATTGCCTGCAGTGGAGGGCTGAAAGGACCGAATCTTCTCCAGAGTTTATGCTAGGCACGCCGTGAATGACTCGGCCATCTGGAAGTGTGACTATTTCGTTTTCAGGAGCTGTGAAGTAATCGAAGTGGACGTCTGTGTATCCAAGATTCTCCAAAATGGGTATTAGCGCATTCGTCATATGCGTTGAAGTGTTCGGATTGATGATCAGTATTGAGAATCGCGAGCCACTCAAGCTAGCCATGGTAATTGTTCGACGGTATCGCCGGTATCGCGCTGTGTGACGACGATGGAGGAGGGGTTTGAGGGACTAAGAATAGCGACGGAGAAGCCATGCAAAACTGTCAACGCGCGTGACGAAGAATTCGCCGTTTCTTCAGCAACTGGACCAGCATAGTTCTGGAACACTGATTGACGATCAATTGGGCTCTTGTCAATGTCTAGCAGCCTTGACAGTCAGCTATAGAAAGATTCAGCAAGACGATTATCGTATGTTGTAGATACTACACCAGTTTAATTGAGAATGACGCGATCCGATGTGGGGTAAATGCTTGATAATCGGCTTTCGAGGTACCTTATCTCCAACAGAACATCAAATACTTTTCTCCCAGAAGACCATCCCTCTTCAGTTTCTCTCAAAATCAAGCTTGTAAATAGCTCAACTCCACTGACTTCTATTGCTAGGTGAGCTTTACTTGCCTAATGGCCTACAAGCTATTGAGGATCTAGCCGACCATACCTCTAGGATACCCCGCAGTCTAGAAGTGCCCCCAAGATGCCTCTCATTGCTCAGACCCCCTTTCCGCGGACGATCCTTGGTTTGATGACCTTTGGACCGGACGTATCAACAGGAGCACGAATAACCTCCATTGACGAATTCAACAATCACTTGGACTATTTCCAGCAACAAGGATTCAACGAAATTGACACTGCACAGCTATATGTTGGTGGAAAGCAAGAAGCTTGGACAAAAGAAGCAAAATGGAAAGAGCGAGGATTGACCCTGGCGACAAAGGTTTACCCTAAGAAACCTGGTGACCATAAAGGCGATGTCCTCCGCAAGTATCTTGAGCTCTCTCTCAGTGAGCTGGGGACGGACCAGGTCGATATCTTTTATCTGCACGCTCCTGATCGGTCTATTCCATTTGCCGAGACACTGGAAGCCGTCAATGAACTGCACAAAGAAGGGAAGTTCGTGCAATTGGGGTTGAGCAATTTCGCGGCTTTTGAAGTTGCTGAGATAGTTACACTCTGCAACGAGAGGGGTTGGGTACGGCCCACGATTTTTCAGGCGATGTACAACGCCATCAGTAAGTCAAATATCCCGTGTCCCATCAATGTATTGTGCTGACAAACCGTAATCAGCTCGCTCAATCGAAACCGAACTGATCCCTGTCTGCAAGCGTTATGGAATTGACATTGTCATTTATAACCCACTTGCGGGCGGTGTCTTCTCAGGAAAATACAAGACCAAGGACGTGCCCGCCGAAGGCAGGTTCAGCGACAATGCCAGCAATGGCGCGATGTACCGAAAACGCTATTTCAGAGATGCCACATTTGATGCATTGGCCGTCATTGAGCCGGTTGTTGAAAAACATGGTCTGACACTACCAGAAACGGCCATCCGATGGGTCCACCATCACTCAAAGCTCAACATAAAGGATGGCCGAGATGGGATCATCATCGGGGTCAGCAGCTTTTCTCAGTTGGAGAGCAACCTTAGAGACGTGCAGAAGGGGCCTCTTCCGGAGGAGGTAGTAGAGGCATTGGACAAGGCATGGCTAATCGCGAAACCCACAGCTCCAGACTACTGGCATCTTGAGCTCAAATATACCTACGACACTCAGGCAGCTTTATTCAAGCCGCAATCAAAGGTATAGATAGATGACGCTGGGTTAAAAAGCCTTCAGCTCAACTTGGCTATTTGTGTGACATATCCACAATATATTAAACAATATACTACCATAGAATTCCAAGACAATTACATAAGTATTCCACGATTTGAACTTGGGTTGAGTATCTGCTGCTGAGGAAGCTCGCAGGCAAACTGCGACTGTGGCGCATCACGTGAAAGGGGGCGTTGCAGAAGTGAGAACTCGTCATCGGGCGAACCAAGTTGAAGGCTAGACCGAATTTAGTAATTAACCGTCACAGGGCAGGCACCGAGTGGCGCCTGCGGCGAGTCTCCATTCTCCATCTTTCATTCCCCAGAACTTCAATCCTGCCGCGTTGTCCATTTCAACTTCTCTCGACGACCTGACAGGCACCCCGGCAGACTGACCACGCTGTGATAAGATCTGCTGATCCAATGGAGATCTATGTGACCTGAGTTTTTATTTACTTTTGGTTCTCCGTTCACTTGGGAGCTAGCATTCTGGCGGCCTTTCGACCCTTCGATGTGACCTAGAGACAAGAACAAAGCTAGTTCTCTACATTCTCCGCTCGTTTCCCCTTCGATGCCATCCTAGCAATTTAGTCACGCTCACTCATTACACGGTGGCTCTCAGGCAGTGAAAAGTCACTTGACAGTTTCTGGTGGAAGGAAATAAGGCTGGTTCTCCACGCGCACCATTCGCGAGATGTCCATGGCTGGCACGAACATACATCGGCCAACAGATGGTCGATCTCATCAACCGCTGCTCGAAGAAGAGCAGCCAGGTCGGATATCAGCCGGCGGGTATGATTATGGTGACGCAGAAGGCAGGCCTATGCTTCACCACTCAAGACGTTCTACAATGCGGAGTAAAAGTCCTGATGCTCTGGCACAACAACAGACCCGCCAAAAATATTTCATAGCCTCTGGATTTCTGTTGCTAAGCTTGGCAAGTTTTGTCATTCAGACCGAAACCGCTGTGTACATTCAGCATGATTTGGGTTGGGACAAACCATATTGCATGCTGTAAGTTTGGAAAAAGTAGCTCCGGACTGAGCGTTGGGCTGATCCCCATATGTGTCTATTTAGGTACCTTACTCACGGTTCCTGGTCCCTTCTCTGGCCAACGCAGCTCTTGATCCTCCGACTACAGAAACGGAAGCTGTCCTGGGAAGCATTCTGGCGCCGCCATGTTAACCTACTTTGGACGACTGGCCAAATGGTAGAGACTCAGAATATACATCTCGCATCGCATGACCCCCGCAGGTCGCCGATTCCTTACCTCCTCAAGACGACAGCATTCGTGACAAGTGCCCTTACCATAGCCGGCGGCTCGTGGTATGTTGCGGTCAACATGACGACGCCCAGCGATCTGACGGCAATTTACAACTGCTCTGCATTCTTTGCTTATGCATTCTCTATTCCGCTTCTCAAGGACAAGTTGCGGGCAGACAAGGTGTTTTCTGTCGCCGTGGCTATAGTGGGAGTCCTGATTGTTGCATATGGAGATCGGGGCAACAAGAACAGTGCTGACGGGAAAGTCGAGAACGAAGGTCAGGCTAGGCTGCTGGGGAATATCATCATCGGCATTGGCAGCGTGCTATATGGCCTGTATGAAGTGCTCTACAAGAGGTTTGCCTGTCCTCCAGAGGGGACAAGCCCTGGGCGGAGTATGATCTTCGCGAACTCATTTGGTAGTCTGATTGGATGTTTTACATTGTTCGTTCTCTGGATTCCGCTTCCAATCCTTCACCTCCTCGGTCTAGAGGAGTTTCGGTGGCCTACAGGAGAAGCGGCGTGGATGCTGATGATATCAGTCATTGCCAATGCTAGTAAGTTCTTCCCAAGTCACGCAAGCCCTACGGTATTATCAGCTCTTCGTAAAGGACATACCCGACTACTCAGCCACTTTCTCCCACCCCGTAAATGGTTCAAATATAATCACTCAAAAGCTGACCATTCGCCTTCTCCCTTCGCAACAGCCTTTTCCGGATCCTTTTTGGTCCTCATCTCCCTTACATCTCCGGTCCTTTCATCGGTAGCAGCCTTACTGACCATTTTCCTTGTTGCGATTGTTGATTGGTTCCGAACCGGCCAACCGCTCTCCATGGCGTCTATAATCGGCGGCATCTTGATCATCGCTGCATTCTTCCTATTAAGTTGGAGCACATATCGTGAGATGAACGAAGAGCGGAAAAAGAACATCGAGCAAGATGACGTTGAATCCGATAGCGATGAATAGACACATGCTGCGGGGAGTGTAGCACCGCCTATTAAATCCTCGGCTGTTCATATACTTTGTTTTATCTTTCCTTCTTTTGGTATGGGCTGGTCACATATCGTTGTCTTCATATCGGTTTTTATTATCAACAATTGGCATACTGGGGGCATTTTCTATATATACCTGCGAGGCGTTTTTGGAAAGTGTACCCGGCTGGGACTGGTCTTTGCATGGTCCCTGTCGATGCCTGCATATATACATACATACATTCCTATGCCCTACTACCGCCTTTTTCTTTCCTACTCAGTCAAACTTGGTAATCAATAAAACATGTCCATGGGGTACACCGACTTTCACTACAGCAGCTTGTCAATTCAATAGATTGATCATTCCGCCTCATTCACTTCTCTATAATAAGTAGCTACATTACTCATCGATCAGACGCGGCCAGAGAAATGCTATATGTATATGGACAAGAAAGTAAAGACGGCGAGGAGAGAGAGTTTGAGATCCAGAGTAAAGGGTCCGAGGAAGTTTCCATTCAATATAGACAACAAGGTTGGGAGACATAACGGAAGACGGGGCGCTTGTAAGGGTTTGGGAAAATAAGATTCAGAGCTCTTTTTCTTTTTCTTTTTTTTTTTTTATCTTGGGCCAAGTTTGGCGAGAGCACGGGCGCCTTGTTCCTGCCATTCTTGCTTGGTAACCCACATATCGTCCTTGTCTGCGATCTGTTGAGCGAAGCTGGTTAGTAGGTGTTTAGCTAACGTCCGAGGTTGAAGATGCAACGTACCAGGTTGGCCAGCACAGCACCTCCCAAGAAGACCATGTGTCTTCGTCGAGGCGGGTCTTCGATGCGGACCTTGAATTTCTATAAAATCAAATCAGTGAGCACTGTCGCAGATAAACTATTGGTCCAGGAACATACGCTTAGTCTTTCTGGGTCGTTTTTGAGGACCCGTGTCAACCACAGTTGCTTCAATTCCTTCTCTAGTCGTGTTGGAAGACCTGGGTACATGCTGCTTCCTCCACTGAGCACGACAGCCTTGTATAAACTCGAGCGTACATCAACATCAGTGCCTTGAATAGTGTTGAAGAGTAATTCAGCGACACCGGGTTGGTCGACATCCACCAAGTGGGGTTGGAAGAGACATTCGGGGGCTTCGAATCGCTCGCTGCCGACACGGATAACGCGACCGTCGGGGAGAGTGTAGGATTCGACTAGTACTGTTGTGTCTTCGGAGAGCTTCCTGTCCAGCTCTAGATCGCAAGATACGTAACAGAGCTTCTCCTTGATTTGGCGCACGGTCTCGAAATCGGCTGTACGGTTGAGGGCATAGCCGCGGCGGAGAAGAAGGGCGATTAGGTTTCGAGTGACATCCCGACCTGCGACGTCCAGTCGGCGAATGTGATGGTTGAGAACGGTGGATTCGTAAACGGGGATGATGTGGGTGACACCGTCACCAGAGTCGACGACAACTCCGCTGCTGAGACCTGCAGGACGGAGAATAAGTAAAGAGTCCTTAAGCTCCAGTGGATAAGTCGCTTACCCTGAGCATACAGCGCAAGGACCGCCTGGATTGCAACGTAAACTCCTCCGAAGTTGTACTGCTCCAACATAACTTCAGCCATCTGTTCACGGTTCTTCAGCGGGTTCATGGGCGGCTCGGTGAGGAGGATCTTGCGGCCGGTAGGATCGATCTTCATTTTGTCATAAAAGGTGTAGTTCCATAAGTGTTGCATGTCGTCCCACTTCTTCACGATACCGTTCTCCATCTACCCCCGGCAAGCTGAATCAACATACGCTATCTCACGGAATCCGGGGACCGGGGTGCCAGCGACCTAGCGCCGGGCACAGCGCATAGACAAGGGTTGAGATAGACATACGGGATAACTGATCTGAAGCATTGACCTAGCGGCAGCGGCTTCATCTCCGCACATGATATCCTTGACGACAATGTCGCCAGCCTGTTCCTCCGTTCGCAAGATGGGCCGCCCCACTATCGAAGGGAACTGGTGCTCTGGGAAGTTCTGTTCGAGGTGAATAGTATGAGTACAAAGCTCTCGAATACGGTAGGAAGGACCAGGAGGGCTAGGGTGCGTACCTGCGCAGCATATCCGACCTTGAGGAAACCAGTTCCTCCATCGAGCACTGGGCGGGTTGTTAGTGACGCTACCTTAGGACAGGCATACATAGCAACAGCGATGGGCAAATAAGCTTACCAATGGGCATGTCCGCCATGGTAGATAAATATGAGTGTGGATATGAGGTAATTTATTCAATTGCAAATTGGGAGCCAAATGAAATCATGGATATGAGGTCCAGCCGTGGGGAGAGCTGGTGATTATGAGGTGAAGCGAGCAGGAGTTCCAAGTTCGGGGTGCTCGTTGCGTTGCTGACTGACGATTGCGGGGTGCCTTACTGCCTGAGGAATCAACCCCAACAGACACCTCAATTGGCTGGTTGGATGTACGTAGTAGCTTCCTGGATGGATTATGGGCGACGGTAATCTAAAGCAAAAGAGACTTTTCTTTCGTTATATGACTTATCATAATGTATGCGAAAGGTCCAACGGCCCGGAGGCAATGCATGGCTCTCGACCGAGAACGGTGCTGATAGGCTATATCTATCTAGCACAGTTCCCACCAGCATCTTCCCCCGAACGAACAGTTGGGTCGATTGACGGAACATAAACCAGCTAAAATGACTCGGATCGGCTGGGTAAGTATTGTCCATAGAGTTCATGAAATTGGTACTAATACTTGTCACAGTATGGCCTCGGCTCCATGGGCCTAGCAATGGCCACGAACCTCCAAAAACACCTAGCGACAAAGAGCATTTTGAGCAGTCTACTCTACTCAAATAGGACCATGACACGGGGTGATCCTCTCAGAGCACTTGGTGGCACACCTGAGACCAGCTTCTCGAAACTTGTCTCGGAATGCGGTATTATTTTTACCATGGTCCGTAACCCTGTCCATGGGCTTGTTCGAGAGGGAGTGAACCAAATTTACTAAGCAGGGGTTAGGTCTCTAACGATACCGTCCTACGAGATCTCATTGCCAGCGTCACAGATTCAAACCAGTCCCTCAAAGACAAGATTTTTGTCGACTGCTCAACTGTTCACCCGGAGACGGTGGGCCTAACAGTCGCGAAACTAAAAGAGAAGCAAGCTGATTTCCTCGCGGCGCCTGTCTTCGGTGGAAATCCAATCGCCATTGATGGGAAGCTTGTCTTTGCGATTGCGGGACCAAAACGCGCATCAGATATTGTTAAACCCTTGATTCAAGATGTCATGGGTCGAAAGGTGATTGATTGTGGGGAGGATGCGAAGAAGTCTGCTCTATTGAAGATTGCTGGGTAAGTGTACACTAACCCTTCTCTTTCTCTTGCTGTCTGATTGTTATTATTTTGGTTGACTTGGGAAATTCGTTTGTGCAGCAACATTATAACCATTAATTTGATGGAAGCAGTGGGCGAAGCCCAGGTCTTTGCTGAGAAGACTAGCCTTGGCACAGGCGCTATGGAGGAGCTCATCGGGGAGGCGTTTGGTCCTGTTGCCGGAGGGTATTCGAAACGGTACGTCATTGTACCTCCTGTCTCTTGTATCAATCCACACTCATAAGGACCCATCTAACGTTGTGATCTAGTCTGACGACCGGAGCCTATGCACCACCACTGGACTCCCGACCCGGCTTTGGTGTCTCATTGGCAATCAAGGACGCCAACCACGCATTTGCCATGGCGAAGAGGAGTAATGCCGAACTTCCTGGCCTTAAGGTTGCAACTGATCACATGGTTGCCGCCCGGGAGTACGCCGGTGAGTGCCTAGATAGTAGTTCGATGTATGGAGTCCTTCGTCAGAAAGCGGGACTCGAGTTTTGGAATGAGAAGAGTCGCCAGGGGTAATTCGGCGTACACTATACATTATAGATATGTGGATAATTTGGCCAAATATAGCTGCTACTATCACTATAGTCGTTCTCTAAAAACGGTTTCCCCAGAGGTATCAAATGGCCACAACTGCAGCTTATAGTTCTTCTTTAATGTGTTGAATAAGAAAGATCTGGTAAAAAAAATTGTAATGCAAGGATAGCTCTATTATAGAACTTCCTCCTGTATAGCACCCAGTGCAGTGGTGGAAAGAGATGTGAGTATCAAAATAATATCCCCAAACGCCAAAGAAATACGACCCGCGTCGTTTTTCGCTTAATTTTATCAACCCCAACCAGGTTGATATTGATTCGCTGAGCAACATGGCTTGAAGGTATATCGAATAGTGCAAGATTACCGCTTATTATTCGTAGAGTGTACAGTGGCGCTGCTTATGGTACGGACTTGATCTTGGTCGTGTCAACCAATTGCGGAAACGTCTCGGCGAACGCTGGCCCGAGTGTCCAGTTATTTATATCGGAAAAATGCCTCTCAAAGACAGGGTTGATAATCAGCTCGTCGGTGTCTCCCGCTGATAAAAGACAATCCGTAGGTTCATACGGCCAGTTAACCGATAGCGTGCTCGTGAATGGGATGAACCAATTCTCGAATGGGTATTCGTGGTAAGACATTACCAGGCGATCTCGCATTCGTGGCCACGGGAGATAATCAATCCAAGCCGGATGCGGTGTGAGAAGTTGCGAAGGCCGTGGTGTTAGCCAGTCGGGCAGCCGGTGATAGTTATCAGCGGTAGGATATATCTGCCATCGCATCAAAAGGAACATGCCATATAAAACTGCGACCTGTTCAGGGAGGCCGGCGATGTCGGGGAATGTGCGAAGGATGTCGGTAAACACTTTGGAAAGAGGATGCGAATAAACACTTCTTTCTGGATTGAGCAAGGATGAGACACTTGGATACGCTGGCCCAACCAACTTTTGTTTCGATACTCCTTTAGCGGCCTCCCGTTGTCGGTTATGAAGGAAGTCGAGTAGAATAGCATCTAGGGTACATGTCGGGGCAATGTTACGGACCGGGGTCATGTAGGCAGGTGTCGATTGATCCGTCAGATTACCAAGCGATGGAAGTGTGTTATAATTGGGTGAAATGTTTGCCGGTGATCTGCTAACCTCTGAGGGACGACGAAAGCCTTCCATCCTGGGCACTTGCTGCGTCGGTTCTAATAGGAAATTGAAGCCCATCCTTTCATCTCCTCCGAAATCGAGTCCATGAAGCAAATTGTGGCGTTGGTAGTCGAATGCAACTCGCAGAGAGGCGTGGCTACCACTTGCGCTATCCCGCCGGGACCCTAATGTCGGTGCGGAATGTGTCGACGAGGGCGTCTCTACGCTCGCGATAGACTCTGTATAGGAGCGTTCAACAGTCGCAGATCTGTGGGCATTAGGGGCGTAGGAGTGGTTTTCCAAAGAGGGAGAGGCGGATGGTAAAAGAGGAGCAGCTGGTCTAACCAGGACACCAGCCGGATGTGAGTCTAGGTATGTTAGGCTAATAACTACAAACTCGGGCAATGAAAACAAGGCAAGCTAGTCTAGACTCACTCAATGCATCCTGTCTTCCTAGTAGTGGTTGAATGACATCCACAATCGCTCTCAGCCCTTGTCGCAGCTCCTTGTTCTCAGATATGATAGCTTCATTTTGCTTTAGTGCCGTCTGGAGGTCTAGAAAAGGCTTTTGCGACGATAGCTCGCGAACCCGCTGCTCCAAAGTCTCAATATGCGCCTTTGTTCTCTCGCGAATCGCTCTCTGGGCTTGGCGATCGTTGGCTCGTTTTTTCGCTAGCTGATCCGGGGTAAGGTTCGCGACACCGCGAGCGGAAGTGCTGTTCAGCTTGCGTTTTCGGCCTGCGGCTGTTGTCGCAGGGCTCGGGCTATTGTTGTGGTGACTATCGTCAGGGAGAGAAGAAAGGGAATCGACTGTTGCGGCTGGTACCCCGAGTGGCGTGGGAGACGCCTCCAGCTTCACGGAGTCTGAGTCATTTAGTGGTGCTGTCGCATTCACAATCGGAGGACGTTGGATCCCTGGAATGGACGCATTTGAGAGGTCGAGAGCCGAAGAGGGCGCCACATCGGAAAGGGGAGGCAGGCGGGTGGCCATTGCCTACTCGCAGTAGGTTATCGGATCGTAATGGCCATCCAATTTGGCAAGCACGAGGGTGAATGTTCTTCTTGGAAGGTGGACTCGGAAAGGTCCACGAACCGGATCTCCTTGATCAGCGGGACAGGAAAAGCGGCATTGGGAAGCTAGGTTCGTAGGAAATTATATTTGAAGATGAAGACGGATTAGGCTCCCAGACATCAACACAGGGTCCAGAGCAAACGGAGAAGAGATGGTAGAGATATGGGAAAAGGTGGGCTGAGAAGAAGAGACACACAAGCTCGGGGAAAGGATGACGATACGATTCGATTGCTGAATCCGACTCTCGACTCTCTGAGGGGCGAACTTTTTGGTCGACTCCGAGGCTGGGCGGCTTTTCAGCTCGACAACAACCTTACGAGTCCAGAGTCCCGGAAGAGGTACATGTTCTAGCTACCTAGGGTATGCTGCATCCGTGAGTACTTTGTTGAAATGGATTTTGCCCGTTTGCTCCCTGCCGAGATAGCGTTGGTAGTATCGCCGTTCAAAGGATCTGCCCATGGAATATCGGCTCCACCCTAGCTTTACAGTTTATAGTTCTCCAGGACGAAGTGAATATATGCTATGCGAAAATTTTGTTAATGTATGGCGAAACGCTGGTTTGGAAGCGTAAAACCAATCCTTCTTAATAACTCCTCGGCATGCGCAAATCCGAGCAACATCGGCTGGCCTTCCAAGCCATATCACCAGGGGAAAAAAAATGAGTATCGTAAACCAACCTATAAAACCAGGATAATAGACAGGGAATCGCTATACATATACACAATGAATCGTCTCCATCATATACTCTGCTGTTGCTCAAAGCTTCCTTCCAATGTAGAAACGAGTCGACAATAACTGAGAAAAAAATATTCTAGCGCTCTACTGCTCTAGCCATTATTGGATCATATGACCCATCTTGGAGATCTATTCGAATTTCCGTTAGCTGTTTGTTTGTGACTGTCTGGCCAGTCCGAATGACAACGTACCTTTGTTCGCAGATAGCCCTCAACCTCGGAGCTTGTGAAGCCCATCTTACCCCCGGACTGCCATGATAAAGGTACCATGGGTACTCTCTCCTTCACAACGACTTCACGGCCTGGCCCCTCAACTGCCCTGATCTTGTCGGGGTTGTTGGTGAGAAGGCGAATGCCATGCGGATTTGAATCGACCCCTAAACCCAGATCAACAAGCATCGCCGTTGCCAGTCCGTAACTTCGATCATCGGCAGGGTGATTTAACAGAAGATTGGCCTCGACTGTATCCTTGCCCAAATCTTGCAAGTTGTACGCCTTTAACTTCTCCCCAAGACCGATCCCGCGGCCTTCTTGGCGAAGGTAGATGATAACGCCACCGGAAACATTGTTTGGCACTGTCCGTGATTGTTGAGATGCAATCTCGTTGAGTGTCCCCATTGGTAATGACATCAATCGAGCTGCCTCGTCGAGTTGTTCTCCACAGTCACAGCGAGCAGACCAGGCTGTCTCTCCCGTATAGCACTCGGAGTGGATCCTCACCAATGGCGCTTCGCTCGGCCGCTCTAGTGCCAGCTCTGATTTATGTACGGCACCTCCCTCATTATGTCCAGTGGTTCCTGCTTGAGCCGGGTGCTCATACCAGCTGCTCTCACGGCCAGGATGCAATTTACCCACGTAAGCACCACGAATCATCCGATCTCGCTCACACTCTCCGGGTCGCACTCGGTCTAAACTGCGACTCCTGATTGTATTTCCAAACACAATTGCAAGATGTTCCTTGTTGTCAATGTCATTGTGGTAGAGGTGTAGAAACATTTCCGCCCCAGTCGTCGTCGGAATCCGAGCGCGGACAATGCATTCTACTTCGGGTAGGTGTTCGATGAGTTTCGGGTGACTGATATGAGTATGTGGAATGGTTCCGCCTGGAGTGGCCGGGGGAGAGAAAATTGGAGGGACAGGCGCTGTTCCATTGTTGGATACGCTACTCGAGTCACTCTCGGAATTCGCATGCGCAAAATCATCCGGGAGGCTTCTTGGAGGGAGCTGGATGTTATTGAGCGGTTGCGTTGACGTCGGTTGTGCGGACAGTGTTGGAGAAGCGTGAGCCGGTAAATTCGCCATCGCGATGTAAGATGGACCTGGCGCAATGTACAACTAAAATCAAAAGAAAGTAGTAGTCAATTTCGCATGTCAAGTCTGAAATCACTTAGGTAAAGCGTTAGAGAGTGTCAATTTGAGCGCTGAGGGCATGTGCAAAGACAGAAATCATTGACTCGTCAGGACAATATTCCAAAGGCCGTCGTCGGACCGCATGTGGATCTTGAAGCCTCGGGAGAAGCGGCGGAAAGGCGGGGAGCGCTGAGTCAGCGACAGCTGACTAACGTAATCCACAAGCGAGCGGGCCACACAAGCGAGCGGGCCACTTCTCGCCGAATCTAACTATAGTCAAAATACAAGGCTATTTAAAACCACCAAAACATGCATTTCTATAATAAATCTAATT